>OZ007587.1:23269357-24469357 GCA_963931845.1 Maratus michaelseni
TATGGGAAAAGATAAATAAAGGTCTAAATAATAAGATAAATAGTAAATATAAAACATTGTTATGAAATAGAACATGGCCAGAGGGAAAAATACCAAAAAAGAAAAATTTTACCCCTAACACACCTATAATATTTGGAAAATTAAAAAGATCATAACAATCAATGAAAATAAGACGTATAGTTAAGAAACATTCAAGCCCAAACTGCGACCTAGAAACATACTTAAAGAACTATTATAAAAAACTACTACTGCCATCAAACAAATCAATAATCTCAACAAATAAATTTATACAGAAAATAACTGAATATAAACCAAATCCAGATGACTATATCTGATTAGCTTAGACATAACCAGCCTCTACCTATCCATAGATACAGAAGAAATGGCTAATATTATAAATATGAAAATAGACACAGAATATACAGACTAGACTATAGTATCAGAAAAACATTACAAAGTGCAACGAATTTGGCACTAAGGGAAAATCATTTTAAATTTAATAACCAGATATATAAACAAATAAAAGGTGTACCGATGGGATCTCCAATATCAAGCACAGTAGCTGAATGGAAAATGTGAACACTTGAGAAGATGATTATAAATGATTTAAAAGATCTATTCAAAATATGGGTAAGATATCTGGACGATATATTTGTAATAACTAAGAAAAGTACAGACCTCCCCCTCTTGCTGGAAAAACTTAATTCATATGATCAGAATATACAATTTACCATAGAAACTGAACAAGATAACACATTAGCATTCCTGGACGTTCAACTCATTTGATCAGAAAATAAACTACTAACAACAGTATTCAGAAAACCAAATGCAAATGTTCACATAATCTCAAAATACTCAAGAACTCCCATTCTATACAAGAAAGCTGCAATAAATACATTCAGTGAAACTTCCATTTAACGAAGCATCATCGTTATACTTAAAAACTTCGTTATGAAGAAAATTCGTTAAAAAGAAATCAACTTAAATTCATGAAATCTTTTCTTCAGATATGACAAGCAGGTATTGGATTCAGAAGCATTTGATTCAGTTTTAACTATGAAGCCGTCTTTTACAAAACAGTCGTGTACGGTCGATGAAATCACGTCACATTTCCAAGCTTTGGCTCAAGCTTTCATCAGCTCTGATGCACAGGTTCTCAAATTAATGTTTTCATTACATTGTCTTTTTCGACAATGTACTTCAAGTTTTTTTTTAGCACTTTCCAACCTAGTTGAAAAGTGCTTATAACTTCGGTTTGTCTGGCCGTCTGTCCGTGCTCTAACTCCCGTAAATATGCTCGGATTGCTCTGCAATTTTTATATGTTATTGTCGTTATCTATGGCACGTTCCCTATTTTAACTGAAGTGTGTAGCACTTATAGTTTTCTTACAGGGACACTCAAAAGAATTCCGTTACATTGCGGTCTATGGGGAAAAATCATTTGCGGTTTATTTTAAAAATTTTTCACTATTGTAAACGCATTGAAATTCATATAGATCACTAAGATGCATTAGAAGAAGCTTAATATGGAATAGTAGGTGTATAGCACTTAGAGTTACTTTACAGGGACAGTCAAAATAATTCAGTTACATTACGTCTATGGAGAAAAATCGTCTGCGGCTTATTTAAATAATGTTCCACTATTTTAAACGCATTGAAGTTTATATATATTACTAAGGTGCATTACAAGAGGCTTACTACAGAATAGTGTGTGTATAGCAGTCATCGTTCATTTACAGGGACACACAAAAGAATTCTCTACTGTCTGTTAACAATAATTCCTGGAAGTGCGTTTTAAGTTACTAAACGCGATTTTAATCTTAACTAGCTTTTTGTCTATTACGTGGTGTGTATAAATTCTGTAGATCCTATACAGGGCAGCACAAAAGTTCGTGAACACATTTCCGTTTATTGACAGAAACTCCAGAAGGAGAATTTAAACGGTGCTACGCATTTCCTAACTAAACTAAAATGTAGCATCCTATGTATATATACAAATCTATAGATCATATACAGGGCTACATAAAAGTATTCGGATATTTTTCCGAATATTGTATATATTGAAAATTCCTGAAATTACGTTTTTAAATATGTTATGCGTTTTCCAAATTGTTTACTTAGATGTCATCTTTCAGCTTATTAAACGGTAATGATTTGTAAAATTATTTTAGAAGCGTTGGAAAGTGCTACATAATCTATGCTTGACGCATGATTTATCGTTCTTGTTTTATTATTCCTTAGACTAATGCTAACTTTTATGCTTTTTTCCTACCACTAAAATTTTATAGTAAATTTTACCTTATTAAATCGTTGAAATCATGTGATTCAATAAGGCAAAATTTTCTATTAATTTTTAGTGGTAACAAAAAAGCATAAAAGTTGGCAGCTATGCTAATGGCTGAAGTTTAGAAGTTGTTTTGGAAGGAACAAAAATAACTTTGATGTTCTTCGATTTGCATTTTGAAGCACATTCTTGTGGATGTACAAAGCAGTAGTTTATCAGCAATGGGAGGTCAGAATGGTAACTGTCTGACTCTAATTGATATTTTTGCTTCAATGCGTCTTCTATATCATTGAATGTAAAAAGGGAATTTTGACTTCCCCCAACTGTCAGCGCTGGAGTCTCGGTGTGGGAGAGTAATGATAACAAGCGTTTTTCTTAGTGTGAAAAAAATTGTTTTATTTAGTACCAAACAGAATGGAAATTATTTAAATGTGTTCATTTTCATACAATCCGCTGAAATAAATTCGCATATCTATCGCAACAGCAATCTCTTAGTTTGAATTCTGTACACGTAGAATAAACTTCATTATATAGAATATATTTTTCGTAATATGGAGATTAATTTACATGCTAATGGTATTCAAAGTCAAAGTTCTGTAGAAAATTTCGTTAAGTAGAAAACTTCATTAAATAGGGACTTTGTTAAAGGGGAGTTCCACTGTATATTCATAGAGCCCTTAAAGTATGTTCAACAGAAGACCTCTTACGCACCGAAATAAACAAAATTAAAACGATAGCTAAGGATGCAGATATGCCACCAAAACAATATGGAAGTTAATCGAAAAAGTGACGTCAAGATATGATAGGATACAACTAGCTCAAAAAGAAATAAAATTTACAAATTCAATTCTGTTTATAAAAAGCATTTCCTTAAAATTAAAAAAACTTTGAATAAGTACTCCCATCACCCCAGATCTATCGATTCTCAAATTAATCAGATCAGACGCAGAGAAATTTAATTATCAACAGACATCAGGTATATACAAGATTAGCAAGCTACGCCCGCTACGCTGGTCAATTTCTCTTAACGAACTTTTAACCAAACAAAATATTGACATTTTAAATTTACTTTTATATTTTAACAGAATAATAAAGCTACTATAGTTTGTGACTCATGCTATAGTCAATATACACGTCAGGACACGTCGCCCTTATCATTATCTTTTTATGCATGAAGGTTTCGCTAAGGTACTCAATTGTGAATTTGGGTAATTTTTGAAATTCAATATTTGAAAAATGGCATAATCATTAGATTTGAAAATTATATCAAGAAAAATACGATTTTTTACCTTTCAAACGCAGTTTGTTTAACAATTTTCTGGCAAATACTTTTCGAGCTATTATTTTTTTCAGTAACTTCAAATGTTTCATTTTCCGAGATTAATCTGTGGCAAAATTTAGTGAAAAACCCAGTCGTCAGCAACGCATAGCTTTTTATTAAAAAGGCTGTTGGTGCAGGGATTGTCACAACCAATTTGCCACCATCACTTTTGAAATCGGTTCTGTAGTTCCAGAGATTCCATAGAAATTGTAATTTAGAATGTTTTTAGAACGCTTTTTGCTCATTTCACCCTTTTAAATTTCGATTTTTTTAAAATTTATTCTTAGAGAGCATTTACATCTTATAAGTACCTACAATGCCAAATTTCAAATTTCTAGCTCCTTCAGTAAAAAAAAAATCGCAATTTTAGAACGTTTTTCGCTCCTGTACCTGCCTGGGATTAGTGGCACCGACATAAAATTTAGCCTATGTTGGAGCAGGGATTGTCACCATCAAATTGCCTCCTTCACTTTTGAAATCGGTTCTGTAGTTCCAGAGATGCCATAGAAATTGTAATTTAGAATGTTTTTAGAACGCTTTTCGCTCATGTCACCCTTTTAAATTTCAATTTTTTTTTTTTTTTTTTTTTTTTTTTTTTGTTCTTTGAGAGCATTTACATCTTATAAGTAACTACAATGCCAAATTTCCAATTTCTAGCTCCTCCAGTATAAAAAAATCGCAATTTTAGAACGTTTTTCGCTCCTGCACCCCCCTGGGATTAGTGGCACTGACATAAAATATAGCCTATGTTGGAGCAGGGGTTGTCACCATCAATTTGCCACCATCACTTTTGAAATCAGTTCGGTAGTTCCAGAGATTACTCCCTACAAACAAACAAACAAACAAACAAACAAACAAAAAAACAATCTTTACTCCTTTATAGTATTAGTATAGATTAATTTCGATGATAATGAAGGAAAAGGTATTTCATATATAGGTATGACAAAAAGGAAAATTGAAGACAGAATGAAAGAACACAGAAGAGATATAAACTTAAATAAATCAACCACTGCAATAGCCAGATTAAACAACAAATTTCCAATTGCAATAGACTTCAATAATGTCAAAAAATTAGCCGATTATAATAATTTAAACTATGCATTGTAGAGGGTAGCCACAGAAATATGTACATCAAACTCAGAAACATGCAATGATATGATCCACGAAAAAAATCTATAATAGATGGCGCCATAAGTTACTAGAAAAAAGAAAAATGAGGGTTTTCAACGGATTGACTGACGAAGAAAAAACATCATCAGTAACTGAGGAGGCCTGAGAACAACAAGTGAAAATATTTTTACAACTTTTAACATATTGACTAGTTTTGTGTAATTTTAAAGATGTTTTTGGAGGCTTTTGGACATGCTCTTTGATGTGTTTAAAAATAAAATAATGTCTGTTTAAATGGGTAGTGCAAGTAATTATTATATATATACATATATATATGTGTGTATATATATATAATATATATATATATATCATTGGCGCCTGGCTAACATAAAAATACCATTAAATGATATGTGAAAATAATCACCAATCATGAGCTGCAGTTTAAAGATTTTTAAACCACTCTTATCATTTTGCTCAAATGTAAATTTAGCAAAATACAGGTTTTAAAAAATATATACAATTTTTGTAAAAGACTACTTTAATATTAATTGGAATATCATGTACTTAATTTTAACACAAAGATTTGTACATTTGCTTAGCAAATGTAAAGTTACTTCTTTGTTTTTGTGTCGTTCGTTGTGCCTTTGTTTTGTGTGTTCCTATCATTTTTCATTCCACTATATATAATTTCATCTTGCAAGTAAATTTAAAAGATTAGATTAAAATAGTATGTAATTTGTATCTTAAATAATTAAAATGTACTACCATGCATTTAGAAATCAGGGACTTGGACATTAAACTTTCAGAGGAAATTAAGATTCCTCATAATTTTGTTAACTATGAAAAAAATCTTAAAAATGCCAGAACTTTTATTTTTTATGCATCAAAATCGAACTCTCTGTGCTGTGGATGATGCTAAAATTTATACCCTTGGCATAGACACACTGCCAAATTCTCTCATAACAACAATGAATTTTCTAGACAAGAACTTGGTGCTAAATTCAGTTACTAAAGTTGCTACGAAATTGGCTAAGTTTAGTTTCAAGGTTTACATGTCAAAGAATTGAATGATACTTGATTTTAACTCCATCTCTATAACCAAGCCAATGTCAATTTGGTCATGCCTGCTCAGCCCTGGCAAATTAAAACCTCCAGATAACCAAGCAATGATAGTATGTTTTTAACTTATCTACATTCTTAAAAAAAAATTATCTATTTACAATTACAAGAAAAAAAATTAAATTATTTATTTATTAATACACACAATATCATAGCTGTCATAAATGTAATGTAGCAGTTATAATGCAACTGAATTTAATAAGATTAGAAAACAATAAATTAGGTATGATGTATGCATGCGATTTTAAAAGCATTTAAAAGAAAAATATTGTTACTCTGTATTTTATTTCAAATGTACATTTTAAACTTTATATAAGGACAAAATAGGTATTTTTTCTAATACATTTTGTTAATTAAAAAAACTTTCTGGAGTTAACTGATTTATAAACTTCATGCTTAAATGTAAAATTACATTATGAATTAACAAATTTTGATTTTTTTTGTTACATTTATTAACTTAGAACTTTTAAATTTACCATAAAATTTATACAGAAGTTTTATTCACATACCTTTTTAAACGTTTATAGGTTACATCATTAGAAAGCTTTATCACACCATAAATTTCATCACATTCTAAATCTGATGAATCTGAATCTTTTTCTAAAGCAACAGTTAAATAAGTTTCATGAGCATGTGAGACAACACCTGAAGTTATTACAGTAAATTTGCCATCAGCATTTGGATTTCCAATACCCACAATATCACCTGCATTTAAATAATTAATAATTATTATTAATGACAAAAACAAATTCAGAAATTATATACAGATATAAAATTTATAACATAAAGCAATGTTTGATAACTATATCTCTGTCATGTTTCATTCAAATCATGAAAAAGAAAATTAGGTACTTTTCGGTTAGCCGGGCGCCAGTGATTTATATACATGTATATATACACATATATATATAGTTACAAAAATATCTACATATATATACATACATATATGTACACACATATATGTATGAATATACATATATATTCATATACATACATATTTATATACGTACATATATCACTGGCGCCCGGCTAACCGAAAAGTACCGAAAATTAATTAAAGAGAATTTTTTTTTTTTTTTTAATTGTATTCCTGTGAAAAAAGAGCATTTTCTATTTTTCATCATACAGTTTTCTGATCTAAGGTTAGGAAAAATGTATCATTTGAATAGACAGATTAAAAAGGCACAATAAAATATAGTATTTTTAAAGTGAAACATGGTAAGAAATAGCTAAATTGAGAAATATTGTGAACCCAATCTAGTAACATTTCAGAAATTCTTTCCCATGCATAAAGTTACATACCAAAAACTAGTTCTTACAATAAAACATTAATTTTTTAATTGTTTTTATAGGGTGCTGAAGACGTATCTCATAGTATACAAAATAAAATTTATAAAATTCCTTTTGTTTTGAACAGACAGTTTTTTAAATAGTTTTGGTACTTTTCGGTTAGCCGGGCGCCAGTGATATATATACATGTATATATATATATACACACACATATATACACATATCTACGTATACATATATATACATGCACATATATAAACACATATGTATGTATATTTAAACATATATATGTATATACATATGTATTTATGTATGTACATATATCACTGGCACCCAGCTAACCGAAAAGTACCATAGTTTTCTATTAATAGATAAAAAATATTAGTCATAGCATTTAGACAAATATTAAGAAACGAATAAACAACATAGTAAAAACACTAAAAATATTGATAATGTAATAAAATCACTTGTTAACATTAAACTAAAGATGTAATTAATGCTTAAAGTTATAAAAACATTTTACAGAAAGGTTTAAAATTATCTTTTGATATAAAGATGACATGTTTCACATGGTCAAGATCGAAGAAGTCTGGAGGATTTTGGATTTTAGACTTTGTACTGCATTACTTAATATTAAAAGTGTGACTTAATATTAGAAATGTAACTTAACATTAAAAATTTATCCTAAAAAGTAGTAGTAGTAGATATTATAATGATGCAGTGATCTGTGCTATCGTTTTCACCGCTAATATATTCACTTCTAAATACCTCATAATTTCAATCATTTATCATCAAATAGGAAAAAAAATGCACTTTCAAATGAAATTCGTGTGAAAACTATAGCTCAATTTACTTTTTTTTTTTTTTTTTTTTTTTTTATGACATTTCAAATAATTTTCAAGAATGATTAAAAAAAAAAATTTAGCATTTTTGCTACAAAAATATAAACTAACTAAGGGGACAGTGGCAGAGTTACTGCAACTGGCAGTTAATTGCCCATACTTGTTGAGAGCAAATTAAAAAGAAAAAAATCATTATATTTAATTTCTTTTTTCCTTTCTTTGATACTTTTATGTTAGACGGGCACAAATCTTGCCAGTGGCATTTTTTAAAAATTGCCAATAGCAGTGTGTTAGTTTCTATCGCGTGTTAGAAACAGTTCTTTAGAACAACTGTTCATTGGAAACAATTCTCAATTTCTTTTTAGAAACAATTTGAAATAAAATGTTTTGGTTTATAGTATTATTTCTTTTTAAAACTTTAAATGAAATTAGTGAAAGGCATGTATTTTAAATGTATTAATTTTAAATGAAATTAGTGAAAGGCATGTATTTTAAATGTATTAATTTTAAATGAAATGAGTGAAATGTTTATATTTTAAATGCAATACAAATATGGCATGGGAACAATATTTGGCGATATATCACCTGCGCCTGGCAAACATAAATCAAACGACCCTTTCTTTTTTACATTCGATTAATCTTCTGTAAAATTGGCTCCATTTACCACCATGGCTAGGATGTCTTTTAAACTTTAAAGTGAATACCATTAAAGGTTTAAATTTGCCCTTGCAGCAAATCACATCAGCTCAAATAATCATTTGGCTATGAACTTGATTACAAAAGATTAATCATAGGATATTTATTATGGTTAAATAATTTAATCATAATAAATATTGGTACTTATCCATTATCCCGTCGACCACTTTTCATTAAAAAAAATTATCGCCAAACAGTAACGCTAAATAAACAAATAGAAGAATGTTGTCATTGGAACATCAAAATAAATAAATAAATAAAATAAAAAAAATTCGGAAAAGCCCCACTCACCAAAGTGTCAACTATCAGTAAGTTTAAACACAAAAAAATTACAGTATACTAATAAAAATAGAAAAAAAAGGGCAAAATCCTAGAACAAGCGAGACACCAGATTTGGCGATTTTTTTTTTTTTACCACGCTAACCAAAAAATCGGCAACTTCCAAATTCTACCGAATCAGAATGCATGCTTTCGGCAGGCAAGCAGATACTTACACACTGCTTACGGCAACCTTTTTCACAAAGTAAACATCGATTTTATTTTGTTTTACGACTATTTACAAAGTTTTAGCAAGTTTTTTCAATTTTTACAAACTTTCAGCAATATTTTCCTCTGTACTTTTCTATTTTTACAAACTTTTAGCAATATTTCCTCCAGATATTTCGATTTTTACAAACATTTAACAATTTTTTCCTCCAGATTTTTCTATTTTTACAAATTTTTAGCTATTTTTTCCTTCTTGTTTAAACTTTGTAAATTGTCACAAAATGGAATAACATCAATGTTTACTTCGTGAAAGAAATTTTAATAGAAACTGTGAAAGTAGTGAATTCTCTGCCACAAAGCACACAGGTTATGATTGGGGAGAATCTCAAGATTTTTTATTTTTTGAATACGTGAAACTCATTCAAGCACTGATTAGTAACATATGTGTACACTTCCGTACATTAGCCCCCCCCCCAAAAAAAAAAAAAAAAAAAAAAAAAAAAAAAAAAAACCTGGATGCATGAAACTCTCTGTTCAGCACTTTCTAGAATGCATGAAATTTATTCAAACAATGGTTCTTAGTAACTTATATTTATGTACACTCCGTGCACATTAACCGAAAAAACACCTCTGTATGCACGAAACTGGTTATTCAGCACTCTCTAGAATGCATGAATTTCATTCAAACAGCGATTAATAAGTTATATTTATGTACACTCCGCATACATTAACAAAAAAAAACACCCTCTGGATGCACGAAACTTGCTGTTCAGCACTTTCTAGAATGCATGAAATTCATTCAAACAGCGGTTAGTAACTTGTATTTATGTGTGCTTCATATACATTACAGGGGTCGATCCAGGAAAAATTTGGGGCCTGTTTAGGGCCCCTTCACAAAAATCTATTTAATAAAATGGGACCCTTCACAAAATTCTATTCCATAAAAACTTACTATTTATTATTTATTTATTATTTTGTGATGTTTTAAAATGTGTAATTTGTAAACAAACAAGTTCACCAGAGCGGAAAACTTCAGCAAAAGGATTAAAAAAAGTTTTTATTTATAAATGCTTGGTTCGAATTTGATTAACTGGATTTCAACTTTCGTTGTAAAATGTTATTTTTTACAAAAATATAATAAATTTCACAAAAATAACCTTTACTTTTCACAAAATGGGCCCCAAGAAAAAAAACCTGCATCGACCCGACCCCTGCATTAACCAAAAAAAAACCTCTCTGGATGCACGAAATTCGCTGTTCAGCACTCTCTAGAATGCATGAAATCCATTCAAGCTGCGGTCATTAATGTTTGCACAAAAATCGGTTAGCAGCAATCTCTAAAGTGCATAAAATACATCTTATCAAATAAAATCAACAAAAATGCACTTACCTTTATTACTCATCTCCTGTTAAATATTTCACATGAATTATCCTTTATGACATACAACAAAACGTCAAACAATTAAACTTCATAAATCACATTTCACAAATGTAAGTCAACGAATCGGACACACAACAAATCAACCCACAGACAATAGAACCCTATTCTAGGACATTCTAATCTGTCAACCAACCAACTCAATCTAATTCCCTCAAAAACCAGCTCAATTTCCAGAACCATGCATTCTGCCCGTGCCAGAACCAAGCACAGAAGGCGTGGAAAAAACGTAAGAAACAAACCGGTAGCAAGAAAAACTCATTTATCGTTTTGCCAAATTCGACGCCAGCAAGCGTCTCACTTGTTCTAGGATTTAACCAAAAAAAATTCTTGGATATTTATTTATTTACATTATTTTTCTTTATTATCCTTATTGACTGGTGAATAAATGTTTGTGACATCAGTTGAAATTGATCTATAGCACTTAACTATGCAATGCAATATTTTTTCAATGCATTTTCTCTTTTACTATCATGGCACAGCCGTTTAAGGACGCAATTGTTATTTTAATTAACGAAATAACTAATAAATCAGTAAAGCATAATGAAAAATACAAGTATTACGTTGAGTAAAAAGTTTTCCGCCAAGGTGAGATACCTTCGTGCAAACAACTGTCATTTGTGCGGTTGTTAGCTTTTCAGCCAACCAATTTTTGCATTCGAAAGTAGAGCACAGGAACTACATGACTGTGTAATTTGTTTATTAAAAATTTATTATCTTGTGCTTCAAAAAATTGTTTAAAATGGAGCTATCACGTCAGCAGATCAGAAAGATTATTTACTATGAGTTCCGTAATAAACTCGGTGCGACTGAATACCACAGAAAGATGGATGAAAGTTTAGGAATCAATACTCTTTCTTATGATACAGTCAAAGTTTGGTTTCGGAAGTTTAAATCTGGAAATTTCGACAGTGAAGATGAACCACGTTCCGGCCGCCCTATTGAAGTTGATTGTGAGCAGTTAAAGCAAATCATTGATCAAGACAGAAATTTTTCAATACGAACTATTGCGTTAGAGTTTAACATTTGCGATAAAACAGTAGTTAACGCTCTAAAATGCATAAACATAACGTTTAAGTTCAACCGCTTTGTGCCTCACTAACTGACTGCTGAAGACAAGCACAGGAGAAAAAACTGTTGTTTGGCTCTGCTCAGAGATCAAAGGAAAGAGAACATTCTGGACAGAATTGTGACCTGTGATGAAAAATGGGTGTACTACAACAATACAAGCCATAAAGGAGGGTGGTCAGCACCTGGGGAATCGGCTGGCTCGGTTGCAAGATGTGCCTTAACTAACAAGAAGGTGCTCCTCTGCATCTGGTGGGATTGTCGTGGAATTCTGTATCAAGAGTACTTGAAAAGCAGACAGACTATCAACAGTGCAATATACAGCAACATGCTAATCAAAGTTCGCGATGCCATTCATGAAAAATGAAGAAACGAGTTCAGAAGGATGGTGGTTCTCTTTCATCAAGATAACATCCGGCCACACGTTAGTACGATGACTGGCTGGACACTCTACAAGCTGGAGTGGGATTTGATGCAACATCCACCGTACAGCTCCAACATGGCCCCTTCAGATTTCTAACTCTTTTCACATCTGCAGCTGCATCTTCATAGCACAATTTCAATTCAAATGAGGAGGTCATAAATGAGGTTGATCTCTTTCTGGACTCACGCACGCCATAGTTTTTTGCAGAAGGGATTAACAAGTTGCCAAAACTTTAGCAAACAGTTGCAGATTTAAACGAAGATTACTATCCTCATTAGCTTCGATAATTTCGTCTGTATTTATCATTTTACAATTAAAAAAATTTTGGCGGAAAACTTTTTACTCAACGTGATAAATGTTGAATTAAAAACCACTTCATGACATAACAAACACGTTTAATGCTTCTGATGTCAAGTGAATGGGACTGCATTTTTGGCGTTAAATCCTATAGTTTGGCAATAGTTTTTTTAATGAAAAGTGGTCGACGGGATAATGGAGAAGTACCAAAATATCTTATGGTTAAACAATCTTGTTGTTTATAATCTTATATTATTATTATATATCTTATATTGTTTATAATCTTATTGTTTGTTGCAGGGGTTTCTCTCTGAGAACAAAGATTGGTACTTCTCTATTATCACGTCAACCACTTTTCATAACAAAAAACTATCACCAAACTGTAACGCCAAATAAATGGAAGAACGTTGCCATTAGAATATCAAAATAAATAAATAAATAAAATATAAGAATTTACGGACACAATTGTTATTTTAATTAATGAAATAACTAATAAGTCAGTAAAACATAATGAATAATACACGCAAATGTCGAATTAAAAACCACTTGATGACATAACAAACACGTATAATGCTTCTGACATCAAGTAAATGGGACTGCATTTTTGGCGTTTAATCTTTGAGTTGGCGATAGTATTTTGTTATGAAAAGTGGTCGACGGGATGATAGAGAAGTACCTAAAGATTTTCTAATGTGACACTATCGTCAAACATGATTTCCCCAGCTTTAAGATGATTGCAGAGCACAGGCACACCTGTTCCAAAATTTTACTCCTCCCTGAATTTCATTCTGGCAGTGCTCATGACGAACAGTAGATATAGTTACCTAAAATATAATCTTAATGGTGCTTTTCTGTTATACGGACACCATGCCAAAATGTATGCTAATGTATGGAAATGTATGCTTGGCGACAATGGTGTTCATATAATGGAAAAGTACCATCTTAATTTCAAAAAAGTCCTTCCGGCCTGTACCGGGAGGAAAAGGTAGCTTTCCTATATCTTCGTTTTAAAATTTTAGCTAATGTTACACGAAAACAGCAAGCTAAAATGCAAAGAAACGTTTACAAAAGATTCGTTAATACTGAATTTGAATAAGAAATTCGCCAAATTATTGAGCAATAGCCAAATTGGCTTCATTTATGAAGACTTATTTTGATCGCCAAATTTGGCGATATTTCGCCAAATGTCGCCAATTTTGGCGTTAACGGATATGAATATATAGTTTTATGCGTATGATTGGGAAAATTATTACAACAATGAAAGAAAATAATTTGCGAGTAATCGCGTTAATGTGCTGTTTTGTTTCAAAATGTCAGCCACCCTAGAATTTCAAACTGCTCTATCTCAGCCATTTTTTAAGATAGAGGTAAACCAAAAAAAGCTCTGGAATCCTTGTATCAAGGCCTAACACGTTATTAAAAAATAAATTTTAATTTTTAATTTTTTTGTATATTTATTTTAGTTTTAAATTTTTAAATGGCCGCCATCTTGAAACAAAATGGCGGACCAAGCTGGCCAACGAACTCGGTCGAGACATTGGTAACCTTAATACACACAATTAGTTTCATCAAAATCGATTCATAATTACGGGCGTTATCGTATGACATATGTCAGATATATATATATATATATATATATATATATATATATATATATATATATATATATATATATATATATATATATGGATATATCTATATATATAAATCAACATTTGGACGGAGGGTGGTTTTGGGGTCTGGGGGTCATGATCGGTGAAAATATATCGAAATTTTCCGGAACTGCTTTCCTCCGAACGGCTGCAATAGGTAGCTTTATACTTTTTTGTATTGAAAGCTACCTAATAAATTTTTAATGAAGATAAAGGTTGAATAAGTTGCTAATGTAAGATAATCAACGAATATGCTGAAGTGCCATTGCATTAAGGATAGCGAATTAGTAATGAGTTGGGCCTTCTCTGAGCTTGATAACAGCTGCCACATGACGAGGCATAGATTCAACAAGTTTGCAGAAGTGTTTCACAGGTATAGCTTGCCAAACAACTGCTAGAGCTGTCCATAATTCAGTAGTAAGGGTCACTGGTGTTTTGTGACATGCCTTCACACCTTTTTCCAAGGCATCCCAAAAGTGGTCAATAAGTCCGGGCTTCTAAGTGTCCAATTCATGACAGAGAAATGCTCATCCAACCAGGCAATAGCCAACCGGGACCTGTGAGAGGAGTAGTTGTCTTGCTGGAATACTCTATTTCTATGTGGATGACAGGAAGACATAAATGGATGGAGATGATCACCCAGCATCTCTACGTACCGAATTGCATTGAGGGAGGTTGACACAAGTACCAACAATCCCAAAAATTGCCAAGAGAAAACACTGCAGACCATGACTGAGCAAAGCTTTTATTTTCGGAAAGGGGGGGGGGGCGGTGAGTGAGCAAATATTTATTTTGATCTTATTGTGCACATCCTAAAAAAAATTGATAACTGTTACATTTTTATCCTTATTATATATATTTAAAATTAGCTAAAGTACAAAATAATGTTAAACATGTCTCACTTTGAGAATATTGAAATCAGAGTTTCCCCCAGACAGTTTCAGAAGGGTGCTGCATCCTGCCTGCTCTTTGGTTTACGAAATAGCACCCTTCTTGCCCTCCAGTAAAATAATTAGCACCCTTCTTGCCCCTCAGTAAAAAAAGTGCCCTTTCTGCTTTTTGCATTAAAACAGTTACTTTCATCGTAAAAATTGACTCAATGTTGTCTTGAAAAGAGTGCCCTGACTTTTAAATATCAAAACTGTCTTTAAAAACCCCCAAAATGCTTTTAACAATTAAAAAAAGTGCCCTTAAGAATCTGCAAAGTACCTTCAAGAATTCAAAAAGTGCTCTTAAGAATAAAAAAGTGCCCTTTTCTCACCAGCAGCACCCTGCCCTTTTTAAAACCTGGGGGAAACTCTGTTGAAATGGAAAATAAAATTTATAATTAATAATTTCTAGGCTTAAAATGTTGTCTTAATGCTAATTTTCCCTTTTTAGACAAATTGAACAAAATATTTTAGCTTTTGTAACCCTTACTTAAACTAACCTATAATGACTCATACATTCTTATCACATTCTTTAAGGGAAAAACTGACCCCTAACCTTTCCAAATGACACTATTAAATGCATTATTTTAAATTACATTATTTTATATTAATTTTACATTTTTATGACAACTTATATTTAACAAATTAATATCTATATTTAAGCATCTATTAAATTAATAATATTTATAATTATAAAATGGTTAAAACATATTCAATGCTAATTTCATAAAAAACAAACTTTTAAGTACTTTATTTCAATCAATTTAAATGCAAAATATTAACGAACTGAAAATATGAATAATTAAAAATTAAATATTCATTATTGAACTCGTTTTACATTATTTAACTACATTGTTAATTAATTATTGATAAATGCCTATAATTATTGGTTGTTATAAAATAATAAAAGTGGTATTATTTATGTTTCATTTTTGTTTGAAACTTATACACACACATATATATATGTACGTTTGTTTGTTAGAAATGTGGTTCAATACACATATAATTAATAAATTAATTAGTAAAGTAATTAGTTATTATTAAGTAATTATTAATTATTTGTTGCTAATTAATCAATTAATAATTATATACTGTTATGTATATATTAATCAGTTTTTTAATTTTTTGACACTTTCGGTTTCGGCCGAAAGTGGAAAGATCACCGAAATTTGGTTTCGATTGACCTTTATATATATCACTGGCGCCCAGCTAACCGAAAAGTACCAAAAATTGTAGCCGATAAATGTGCAACGATGCTGAACGATAATAGGGTGATCGCAGTGGGGCAATTCCATGCGCATAGGGAAAATTTTGAATTTTTTTTCTTTCAGTAATAAAACTGTTTCAGATATTTTTGAGTTAAAAAATGTAAAGTTCTTTAGCAACAACATATATAATTTTTTAGAATTGAGTTTTTCAGAAGTGGTAACATTCTAAAGTAGGCTTGTGTTTGTTCTATTTTGGAGTAAATACACTGTTGGATTTTGAAGATGAGTTAATTTTGTTTTTATGCTTTAAAGATTCATAAATAGGGTTATTTTTACTTAATAGTGACTTAAATAATAACAACAAGTATTTCAGTTGTAAATTACTGCAGTTTCAAAGGTATTTTTAATGGTTTGCTACATGTAATGTAAGTTACCAAAAACAATTGTTTGTTTCTGGTAAAAAAGATAAAAGTTAAATTTAATCTTTAAAGCATCTTTTTCTCTTTCTACCAGCTATGTACTAAGCAAAAATCAATACTTTGCTTTTATATATACCTTTTTTCTGTAATTAGCAATAGTTAAAATTCGTAATGTAAGTTACCAATATGATGAAACGTAAGTTTCCATACACATTTCATATTTTATATAGAAATGAATCATGTTTACTTACTAATATCTGAGATAAATAATTAAAAAGGTGACTTTTCTTTGTTCCTTTGTATTTGTTCTTACAAATATATTTGTATATAATATATTTGATATTGTATATAATATATATTGGGTGTCCGAAAAAGGTTGGACGGATTTGAAAGAATTATAACTCTAAAAGTAATTGAGTAAAGCCAATTATTTTCTTTCCAAAGTACTCGGCAATTATCCAAGATTTGTTAGATGTAGCTGTTTTAAAGTCGTGACATTCAGACGATGTGTAGAATCGATGATCTGAAAAATGCAAATCGCACCACACTATAGGTGCAGATTCACGGTCGCCAGTCGCCACGTGGCGACTAAATTTTTTGCTGTGGCCACTAACTGTCGGTGTTTAAGTCGCCATGTGATTTAAAAGCAATCAATTTCTGGTTTTCCTAGTCCCCATCGTGAAATGTTGATTTTTTTTTTAAAGATTAAGACCAAAACACATAGCAAACATTATTATTATCTTTTAATAACATTTCAGAATGATCTGTTTAACACAGCAAACTATTAAATATATTTGAATAGCAATGTTATTCGTAACAGTTTGAATCTGATAATTTTACATAGACTGTGATTTAAATATATATATATAAACAAATGTTTGAAGTGTGTTTTGATTTTTATAGTGCAAAATAATCTCACAAATTCAAATTTTCTTTCATATGTACCTTTGTTTGGCAAAATCAAAATAAGAAATATTGTTTTTCTGATATTCCCCGCTATCCTGATTGCTTAGCTTATACATATTTTTTTTAAACCGTATCTTGCCCAACTTTATCTTCTGACTGTACATGATTTAAGATTTAATTAATATTCAAATTTTTTTGTACATGTGTATATATTAAATAAATTACTTTACACTTTGAATTCCTGAGTTTTTTTTAGTTTTTTACCCCATATAAACACTATTGTTTTTATGCGTTTGTTTTACAACTGTGGCCACTGGATTTTTTGGGTTTAGGAGCCAATGACTCCTTCCAAATTTTGGGAATCTGCACCTATACACCACACATTCGCAATTTTCTTCGCTGATTCTGGAGTGGAAAGCGTATTAGTTTAAAAATATTCCAGGTATGGGAAAAAAGTCAATTAGAAAGTTCTTCAGCATCGTTGATTTAGTAGGAAAGGGTGCCCTATGTCAGATGAATAGTCCAAGCAAAAACTGAAAATTTCAAATGTGTGGTGCGATTTGCATTTTTCATGTCATCAATTTTGCGCATCGTCTGAATGTTACGACTTTAAAATAGCTACATCTATCAAATCTTGGATAATTGCCGAGTACTTTGGAAAGAAAATAATTTCGTTTACTTTTAGAGTTATGATTCTTTCAAATCCGTCGAACCTTTTTCGGACATCCTGTATAATATATTTGATCAAGAAAATAAAACCACCAGTAGTGGTTAATGCCAGAGGACATTTCAAATTAGAAAACTAAAAAAGCTTATATTTTATAATATTTTTGTTATATTATGTAACTTATACCTACAATTTCAATTATTTTTATACTATTTCATTATATTTTATGTAGTTTCATTATTATGTTTAATTATTCCGTGTATTGTAATAAATATGATGCAAGAGAAGAACACTTTTGTAAAAATGAAATGTGTAACGTAAGTTACTTTAAAAAAAAAAATTATAATAAATTTAGTTGTTGATCTAAAGTTTTAAAATTTCATAAATTACATTGCAAAAATGTTAAAGAATGGAATGTATATACTTTTTAAGCCATGTCATCTTCAATAAAACAGAATTTTATCCAAATGTCAATAGCAATATAGGGGAGACCGGTACACAGTGGACCACTTTTTCAGTTAACATTTTTTTTTTCTTTAACAGACTGACCAATCTGTATGAAAATATTTTTGAATATTCCTTAAACCTTCTTACATCCATCATAATTTTCTCACAACATAGTTTTCAATACATTTTTCAAAAAAAAAAAAATTATATACACTTGTAAAGTGGACCAGTGTATCCCGGAAGCGGGGTACACTGGTCCACCCACCGGGGTACAGTGGACCACTATTAGGTATTATCTAAAATACAATATAAATCTATTTTTCATTAATCTAATTCTTTTTTGTTGCCCCTTCACCCGCAAAATAACATAGTAATATAAATTTTAAAAAAATCAGCTCACATTAAAATTTGCAAATGAAATTGCAAAGTACTTATGAGTAAGATTGAGCCTGGAATTTTCAAGAAGTAATTTTGGGTCTGAGAGCATCATTATGAAATCATTGACATCAACAGCAGATTCATCTACAGTTTCGGGAGAAATAAACTGATTTCCATTCAATTTGCGTCTCATGAATCTTACTTGAATAGAATCATCAACAAATAGACTACAGTTATATTTATCAAAGACAGTAAATACAAAACAAAATATTTCTTACTATGTTAAATAAATTGTTATTTTTATTTGTTTACTTTATTTTACAGTTAAATCTACTTTAAAACAATCTTTCTTTATAGAAAATAAGCAATTATTAAATATTTTGAACATTCTGCATTAGAGGAGCAGAGTGGATTGTGGACCACTGTACCCCATGTTGAAGTTCAATACATAATAATATTAATATTGTTTATAGCTTTCTTTTAAACATATTAACTTTAAAGTAAAATAAAAACAAGTATCTTAGCTTTGCAAAAAAGCTGTTTTATTTTATTTATCTACAACCTTTAATTACTAAAAAAATAAAAATATGATGATGAAAAATTTTACTTTTAGAAGCTCAAAACAACAAAGCAGGATAAAATAGTTCAATCTGAGCTAAACATATTTTCTGAAGGCTATAAATAATCATTGCAGTGCGGGGGTGGTCCACTGTGTCCATAGGTCCAGTGTGTACCGGTCTCCCCTAACACTTCCCTTTTTCAGTAACGTAAGTTACCACAATAAATATAGTTGCCAAAGTTAAAAAAATAGCACTAAATTTAAGTAATTTTCATCCAAATTAAGCTTTGAGTAGTTCTTATTAACAAATCACATCAACTTTACATTTTTAATATTTTTTTGGTGTTACATTAAGAAAATTACTGAAGCAAATTGTTCTAAATGTAACGTAAGTTAGTTACCATGGAATGACCCAGTGACATCTACTAGCTCTTTTCAACGTAAACATCGTATTGCAAAAATTTTGTAAATATCATGTGTATTTTGAACAGTTATAAGTTGATAATGAAGCAATGACATACAATAAGTTGCAGAATATCTTTTAAGAGGATAACTATATATATCATCATTGCTAAATTGATTCAGTAATAAAGGGAAAAAAAGGATTTGTTTTGCAAAAATGAAAATCTGGACAGCTTTAGCCTATTATTAAATTTTTTTTTTTTAATTAAAAAAAAGAGAAAATTTTTATTCAAAGAAATTTCTGAATCACTAATGCACGTACACATATGAATTAGTTCCGCTGTATGCATACATGATACTGCAATTTGATTATTATTAATATTACTTCATTACTTGTAATTTATCAAATAAATGTTACTTTTGAATGCATTTGAAAAGTTGCATTGAAAAGAGCTAGCAGATGTCGCTGTGATTGACCTCTTATCATTCAGAATCGTTGTACATTTATCAGATTCAATTTTTTAGTGCTATTTTGTAGCTGGTTTCCACACTATTTATTTTAGGCGCTGTACCATGGCTTCATGATCATGGCGCCATATTCTCAGCCTCCCATTGGCATGAAGTAGTCAGAATCGAGACTCATCACTCCATGCTACTCGTTTCGAGTCCATTTTCTGTGTTCTCTTGCCAGGCAAGATCTGCACCATGATGGCATGCATTGAGCAATGGTACTCTGGTGGGTCTACGGCTCCCAAAGACTATATGGTGAAGCGAGCATTGCACGGTCTGTTTACTGACTGTACAACTGACGTCCTGATTCAGCTGGGTGGTAATTTGCTTTCTCTTCGCTGGCTACGTACAATACAGCTGAGCTGTTTCCTACCACGTTTATTCAAGACAATCTGTCCTTTGCAGTTTGCACAATTGCTAGTTTTTTCTCTGCATCCATGTATTCTTGATATACATATTCTCGACAGTGTTGAGCAGGAAAATTCTAGTTCTCTGACGATTTTGGAAATTAAATAGCCCATGCGTTGAGAGCCTATTATTTGTCCATGATCAAAGGAATCTAAATCACAAGCTTTACCCATACTGACAGTTGAAACGACCGATCACAACAACCAACATACTAGCTATATATATGCAGTTATCACAGCACCCCACATGCACAGAAATGAGGCACAGTCAGGGGTCGATCCAGGAAAAATTTGGGGCTTATTTAGGGCCCCTTCACAAAAATCAATTTGATAAAATGGGCCCCTTCACAAAATTCTATTCCAAAAAAACTTACTATTTATTAGTTATTTATTATTTTGTGATGTTTTAAAATGTGTAATTTGTAAACAAACAAGTTCACCAGAGAGGAAAACTTCAGCAAAACGATTTAAAAAGGTTTTTGTTTATAAATGCTTGGTTCGAATTTGATTAACTCGATTTCAACTTTCATTGCAAAATGTTATTTTTCACAAAAATATAATAAATTTCACAAAAATAACCTTTACTTTTCACAAAATGGGCCCCAAGAAAAAAAACCTGCATCGACCCCTGACAGTGCTACAAGATTTGCATAGCATTGCTTATCCTTAATTCAATGGCACTTCATTGTATAACAAATCAAAATATAATGAATAATTCCCACTTTCCTTTCAGCTTCTGATAAATGGTTTCCATTGTATTAGTGGAAGTAATGAATCTTTGTCGTTTAAACAATGTCATCTTTTAATAAATTAACGCTATTTATTTGTAAATGAGGGACCAAATCATATTTTATCAGTATGAAAAGTTTCCGACAGACTCAATGACTAGAATTAAAAGGCATTTTCAGTGAGAAATACTGTACATGCAGATGCAAATAATTAAAAGTGATAAATTGAAGGAAACATTACACACCTGAAGTAATAGAATGAGTAGGAAGTGCTGCTGAAAATGTGGGCAAGAATTTTACTACCATTCTTCCAAATAATCCTGCAGAAATGTGAGCTGCCCTTAATTTTGGTATACATACTCCTTTTTTCTGTAAGCATTTTACGGAAACATTCTCACGCAGGGACCTTTAAATTAAATTGTTAGGTATAAACATAAAATACAAATAATATTAAAACTTCAAAGTTAAAAAAAAAAAAAAAAAAAGTTAAAACAGGCATTTTACTTATTTTCTTCTATTTCAGCATCTCTTTCAATTTCTAATAATTTCAATTGTTTTGCAACAAAGTTCTCAATGCTTTCTTTATCAAAAATTTTGCATTCTGTTATCGTTTCACTCATATTTGTTTGCGAGATGCACAATTTAATTTTATAACATCTTTTCACACATATTTGATACATAAACAGAAAGCAGACAACTTATAAGAACGATTCCGATACAATCAATCGAAATTTGAACAGTAAAATAGACCATGCACGCATGACATCACGCTTCAACTCAAGATTTTGATTGGTTCCCAAAAGCAGTTTTCTTATAAAGACACTTTAATTTAGGTGCATGATTTTGTGATCATATTGGCGATTTGCCATTATTGGCGATAAATTGCCCATTCTTGTTCCTTGTCTCCTTTGTTTGTTATCATTTACAAACAAATCACTGTCGGGCGTCGGCCTGTAGTTAACTGAAACTTCTCTAGAAGTGCATTTTAAATTCAAAAGCCTTTTGCTTTAATAAGTGCTTTTTCTTTGAGTATTTTAAGACAGATTGCCACTTTAACCGGAAAATAATCATGCATATTGGAGAGCGGATTTAATGCAAATTTCAAGAATTGTGGAATTGTCGTTTCATCGAAAAACGCTTTTGAGGAATAAGGTAATTTAATAATTGAAGGTACTATTTTAAAAATTGTTTAATTCGTTGAATGTATGCACCATTTGTTTTGCTTACCTTGAGACTTATTTTTTATGGAAATTTCTTCTGACGTTGGGCTTATGAAATGTGTATATATTACATTTTGTATTTCCAATTACTTATTTTTCTAAATTTTAGCTTTAATATGTTACATCTTTTTATGGGCATTTGAGTTGTTTTTTTCGAATACATAGTAACGTTTAATACGTAAGAGCTAAATAAAATTCGAAGTAAAGAAGTCTGAATGAAATTGAAGATTAAAAGTACCTGTGCTAGAATGACTGTGTTACAATAGTTTCTTATCAAATATTGAAAGTTTGTTTTAGAAAAAAATAAATTCCTTTTAATTTGCATTTTTCATGTTATAGTTTATAAAGTGTTGACGTTTTACACGTATAAAAATTGTCTCGAAACGTCGCCAAAAGGGTTGCCTGTCAGAAAGGCTTCTTGCAAAGGAATTATAGAAATAGCTTTTATTTGTGTTTAAAAAATTTAGTATTAATTTAAGCTAAGAAGAAACTTATCTTATTGTGAGATATCGCATTTTGTTATCAAATGCAAGATACTTATTTTACCATAAACAAGTTTGAAGAAATTGGCGAAAAAATCTCTGCATCTCATTCGTTAGAATCTTCTCCAATGCGCGAGACTATAACCTTCACCAAAAAAAAAAAATCTGATGACGTAAACAGAATATTGTAGAACATTCGTGAACAGTCGCTTGTTTGACCTGAAACCGTATATAGTAGCAACGTAGTTTTGATACCCCAGAAATATTTGTGTGCGAGACACATCTGTGTATCTACTGTTGAACTATTTTTTTTATTGCATCGAAATTGTTCGAAGCTATTAAGTAAGTACTTAAATCAAATTATAGCTGTTTATCTATAAAATCATCATTTTGTGTGTATCCTATGATCAATGCGTGGGTTTCAGTGATTTAAAAAGGGAAGCATGAGTCTTCGTGTGGGAGGTTAAGAAAGAAAAATACATCTGATTGTTTCTTAACTTATACCTATTAGTTTATGACATTTAATTAGCTTTTTCACTCCATTTGGAGTTTTTTAAAAGTATTTACTTAAATTTCATGCGAGTGTTAAAAATAATTTTAGTTTCATAAACGTATGGTCGTTGTACTGTTAACCCCGTTAGTTTTATGTAGCGTCTGCAACTGGTAGTAATGCTGCTTTTGTTATTTGATATATTTCGTATTTATCCTTATAAAATGAATGTTTTTTGAGTGAAATCTAAAAGTTATCATTCATTTCAGGTGAAAGATGGGCAAAGATTATTATAAAGCTCTAGGGATTAATCGTGGTGCGACGGAAGATGAAATTAAGAAAGCTTACAGGAAATTAGCTCTTAAATACCATCCAGATAAAAATAAAAGTAAAGAGGCAGAAGAAAAATTTAAAGAAATAGCTGAAGCTTATGAAGTATTGAGTGATAAGAAGAAAAGAGAAGTGTATGATCAGTATGGAGAAGAAGGTTTAAAAGGAGGAATTGGTGGTGGAGGTGGAAGTGGAACTGGACCTCAGTTCACATACTCATTCCATGGTGATCCTAGAGCTACATTTGCACAGTTTTTTGGAACTGACAATCCTTTTGAATCTTTCTTCATGGGTGGAATGGGACTTGGTGGTCATGGTGGAAATGCAACAATGTTTTATGATGGTGATGATATGGACGTTGATGACCATCCTTTTGGTACACACTTTGGTATGCGTAGCAGTGCCAATCCTTTTAGATCTCAAAGTTTCACAGCTGGCTCACCAAACATTAATCGAGCAAAAGCCAAACAGCAAGATCCTCCTCTAGAGCATGATCTGTATGTGTCATTAGAAGATGTTGCCAAAGGTTGCACGAAGAAAATGAAAATTAGTCGCAAAGTATTAAATCCTGATGGACGGACAACAAAAAGGGAGGAGAAAGTTTTAACAATTAATGTCAAGCCTGGTTGGAAAGCGGGTACAAAAATAACTTTTCAAAAAGAAGGTGATCAAACACCTAACAGCATACCAGCTGACATCTCATTCATCATTAGAGATAAACCACATCCTCTTTTCAAGCGAGAAGGAAGTGACATAAGGTATACGGCTAAAGTTACTTTAAAAGAAGTAAGTATCTATCATTTTCTTTATTTATTCCTTGGTTATTAGTTATTTTTATTTTAAATTTTTTTTAATATCCTTTTTTTTTTTTTGTATGTTGAGAGATATATTAGTAGTATTGCCAATTTAACAGATTTTTTCTAAATATCTGCCATATTTTCCAATTAGTAATTTTTTCTGTATTTAATGATTAAACAAAATAAAAATTACTTAAGTTCTGATAGATATTTTGAATAAATCTGTTGAATTGGCAACTCTGGTTATTAGTTTTTATGTAAATTGCTTCTTGATGTAGGAAATTGCCTTTTTAAAGGTTCTTCAGACAACTTAAAGTACCATTTAACACATTAAGACATCTGTCCTGTATTTTGAGGTAAATGTGGAACCCCTGAACGTGTTTTTTACTGTTCTTTCCAAGCTCTCACCAGACTTACCACCAGTAATGTATCGTCATCGTGACACATTGTTCTCTCTCTCTTAAAATCCCATAAGGAAAAATTCTCTTTCTCTCTCTTAAAATCCCATAAGGAAAAATTATTAAAGGCCTTTAAAGAAGAATTTTATGCCTGGCAAGATTTTGTTTCGTATGGCAAGCATAGACAACGGACTTCATTATTCTTTTCTCCCGCAGGGAGCTGAAGCAAAGATCTTTCCCCTTTCGTCGCAAAAAAACAGTGAAAGGTGCCTTTTTTTGGCGGTAACCCCTTTTTTGGCAATTTTCTGTTTCCATTCTCATAATAAAAGAAACATAGATCTAAAAACAAAACTGAAACTAAAAGCAAGCTGTCGCATTCAAAAGAAAAAAAGTTTTAGCATTTTATTTCAACTAGTCTGAGTCAAATCCACTCGCAATCGAAAGATAAAATTGGGATAACCAACTTATAATTTAATTTATATTAAATCCATTTTTTATTTTACTTTATGATTTGTAATTTCAAAATTATACAATGGACAAGACTGATTTTTTTTTTTTTTTCCCTCTCCCTTTTATAAAGGCTTTGGCACGAGAAAGGTTCTGAAGTCCTAATTTATTTTGTAAAAGGACAAGGGGAAAAAAAAAGAGGGCTATGATGTCTTACACTTACGCAGAGATTTTTTTTTTTAATCTGTTATAAAAAGGGAAAAAGTCGCCAAATTTAGGGGATTTTTTCCTTTAATGGCAACCTAGAAATTGTATTAAGTTATTCATTTGGTGCGGCCTTGAAAATCATGCCAACCAAAAAGTCGTCAAACTTATGTTTATATGTTTGTGTGAGTGTAAAGCATCTGTTCCAAAGATTGTTTTATCTACGGGGTGGCAATATTTTTGCTGATGTAATTTTTTATTCAAATGATAAAAAAAAAGTACTTTTCGGTTAGCCGGGCGCTAGTGATATATGTGCATATATATGTATATATACATATGTATATATGTATATGTTGATATATATGTGTGTGTGTATACACATGTATATATATCACTGGTGCCCGGCTAACCGAAAAGTACCAAAAAAAGGCCTGATTATCAATGGTGCACACTCCCACCAGTAAAAATAAAAAGGATGATTTTTTTTACATGAATAGGGCATTTTAATAAGACGAAAATTTCTATTAAATTTTACTGGTGGAAGTATGCCTTGTCAGTAATCAGACCCTGGGACAAAATGCATTATGTAATCCCCCCCCCCTCCTCCCCTCCCTTCCCATCTAATGCAAGTTACTTTAAAAAAAACACTTTATTAGTAAGATAGTCCAAAATGGTTTAAGATTTCTGTTTGAAAAGCAAAAATTTGGCAATCATTTCATACAGTGCTGAATTCAGTGGTGTACCGGTTGTGAAAAATGGTGTGACTGGACCTTTCACCCCTATTTGGTGTGTTTCTGCATGGTCTTTTCTGGAGTTACAACCTCCAGGAGACATTACACAAAAGTTTGAAAATTAAGATGGTGACAATCAAAATAAAGCAAGAATGCATATTTTTAAAATCCTATCAAAATCCGCACTGAAATAATGGGTCTATACACAAACACAAGAAATTTGAAATACAGGCAATTTTCAGTAAACCAAGTTTCGAAAACAATCAAGCCACAACTTTTCAAGACATCAACTAAATAAAAAATTTTCAATCAAAAACTAACACTTTTTATTTAATGACAGCCACAGGTGTTTGATATAAATGATTAACACGGTCAGGGTAAAAATTTTGAACTGCAGTTTTAAAAGAGGCATGCAAATTACTAGATGCTACAGTTTATCAGTTTACAAATGCTATAGTTTATCAGTTTACAGATGCTACAGTTTTGAAATTAATACTGTAGGATTTGACTAAATTTCAGAAATAATAGTTTAACAACTAACAAGATATCTGCCCATTCGAACATAAGATATTAATTTTTCATTAATTGGATATGTTTTGTTTCACTACCCAGACAAGACCTACTGCAAACAAGTTACCTTCGAAAGAAAGAAATTTTTTATACTTTGCTCATTCAGGCTCATTCTGTAAAATTATTTAAAATATTGCATTTATCGATTTGAAAATTATGCACCTATGCATATTTTTGAACACATTCGCTGTCGCGTCCGACCGGCACCTCTTTGTATGCCAGCGACGCTCTGGAGCTTTGATCTACTGTAAGTTATATGCTGTGTTCTTAGTGTGGCTTTGGAAGTGGAACGGAAAGGTTGTTTAGGCATGTTAGCGAAGCATTATTTTTAATTTTTACGTGCTTGGTTTTCAAATTTTTTGTTAGAATTTTTGGTACTTTTCGGTTAGCCGGGCGCCAGTGATATATGTACATATATAAATATATATGAATATACATATGTGTACATATACATACATATATGTGTGTATATATATGTATGTATAGATATGTATATGTAGATATATGTGTATCTATATACATGTGTGTATATATATATGTATACATATATCACTGGCGCCCGGCTAACCGAAAAGTACCGAATTTTTTTATGTGCGTTTTTTAAAATGACAGACAGTACAAGTATGGCAGGACCGCTTATTATTTGTAAATATTTTCTCTATTATTTCATAAATGATACTTCATATACTTGAATTAAACGTTTTATTCATTTTAAGCTGTTATTTTATACAATATGTCAGTAAGTTCTTAGAACATAGGTTGACTCGCGAACATAGGTTGAGTCTGTGTGTCACTGATGCTCCAGAATGTCGTAAAAAAATACCGCACTAAACATGAAAGTGTTTTTTGTTTTTCTTGTTATACTAGTAAAATATAAGGAACGTTTTAACCATTAAAACACTATTTTGTAATCCGGCTTCTGAGGATGGAAAATTCATCTCTGAATAAAGATTTTTTTTTTTTTTTTTTTTTCATCCTAGACATTGTTTTCTAATGGATGAAAAATTTTATATTCGAGGGTTGCCAGTTTTTAAATTCAGCAATTTTAACTCTGCGATTTTAATTTTAATGCTCATACATATTTTAAAATATATGATACGGGCCATTTTCAAAATTTGCTTACATATGCTGTCCCAGAGGAAAATGAAGAAAATTGAAACATACATCAATATTTAATGTTTAATTTGAGCTATGCATTATATAAAGAAGGCTATATTAAATATTTCCAGCACTAAAAATAAAAAATCAATAAAAATTGTTAAAATAGAAATCGATATAAATGGATTAGTGTCAAATCATTTACTAAATGTCAAGTCCGTGTTACCGCACATTTTTTAAATGTATTTTACTATTATCACTTTTTCACCATTCTATTGTTATTTTTCTTTCAACTAAGAAGTAGAGATATAATTTTGGAAATATATTTCCCAAACGGGTCCTCGCAGTCTGGTTTCTGAGAAAAACTTAAGTGGTACTAATTTAAAATTTCAGCCCTATGAATTTCCATATCCTTGGTGAATGTCTTTAATAAAACAATCCAATGAATTATGAAAAAAATCAAACTTATTCCAAATACTTATTACTTTTGAAACATTGCTTATGTAACGAGTGACAGTTAAAACTATCAACATCTAGCCAATAATTAAAAAATAATAATCCCATGTATTTTGTCAAATTTAATCACTACCTAGGGGTTGGAGGTATGAAGCGTTTCACGTGCATGCACAATAATTAACAGCACTTCTCTTTTTAAAAAAAAATTGTTTCCCTTTGCATGTTTGAGTTTTCAATAAACTTGAAGACTGGGTTTTAGAATACAAGGCCAGCACTTTCTCTTAAAAAAAAAGTTTTGCCTATTTTTAAATCTTTGGCTTTGTCATCTTTAGAAAAAATAGCTGGGTTTTGAAATTGAAAAATCCTGTATCCTTAAAACTAAAAGTAAAAAACGGCAATTGTAAAGATCAATCTCAGCTATCCAATGCCAAAAAAAAGTAAAAATATTAAAATGTAAACGATATATTATAAAATTAACTGTCCCACAGGATTAACATTAGCAAGTGGGTGTTTTTGTGCGAGTCAACGGGAGCCTTATGGATTGTATAGATATATGTGATGTTTGTCGCAAAGGGGTTAACTATAAAGGGCAAAAGTAGCACTAGCCACAGGGCCACTAAATGAGAAAAAATTGCTATTAAAAAAATTGTCTGCCAGCAGCCACCTTATAGGGCCCCTTTCCTACAAGGAAAGAGTAAATTTTTTTTTTTTGCATTTCATAAATGATTCTACAGGGTGATTTTTTTTAAAGGTGTGAAAGTAAAACCCTATAATAAAAGGACCACTGATCCAAATGACCTAAAATTTCACCAGTATGCTCCCAATGCAATGGGCATTTTTTTGGCGAGGTTTAAAAAAAACTTAAAATAGCACCAACAGATGGCGCTGAATATGCAGTATACGTCTCCAAGTCCGGAGATGAGCTTGCGGACGACATACGCACAGTGGATACTCTTCACTCTGTTGTGAAACATGCGGTTTCATGTTTCCAACTCGTAGCTGAAAACGGTGGACAGCACATTGAAAATCTCTTGCATTAGTTGCGCAGTTCCGTACAAATGCTTTACTCCATATTTTTATTTCATTCTGTTTCTGCGAAGGTGTTCGCAGTTCCTTTTCCCAATTACTTCATTCTGTATGCTTTTGATATGTGTAATAAAGTTTTCTTTTTCTTAATGTACCGTCCATTGTTTTCCTCCCACTGACGATATTTTTTTGTTTCTGTTAACTTACAACGCCATCTGTCGGTGCAATTTTAAGTTTTTTTTTTTAACCACGCCTAAAAAATTCCCATTGCTTTGGGAGCATACTGATGAAATTTCCGGTCATTTGCATCAGTGGTTCTTTTGTTATAGGTCTTTACTTTCACAACTTAAAAAAAAAATCAACCTGTACTTTTGCTGGTTGAAACATGTTTACATTAACATATTATATTTATTTGGGCAATTAATTTTAAATTAATACTAATTGGAATTTTAACAAAAATTTAGTGTTTAGAGCTTTTAAATAAAGTGGCCACTTATAAAAACTGCTACATTGGGCACTAATGAAATTTCCTAGTTTTGCCCTTTAGTTAACTATAAAGTTTTAGAATTCACTTTTTTTCTCCCAAATGTAAATAAACTTATAAACATTCAAAGAAAATTCACTGAAAAAAGCTTTAAAAATTCATTTTTCTATAAAAAAAAATCTTGAAAAAGGTATCTCCCCCCCCCCGCAAAAAAAAAAGGCTCTCCCTTTTTGATTACTAACACACAAAGTTTAACTCTGTAATTTTTTTCCTATTGTATTTGTTATTTTGATCTGTAATAATGATAAATATATAATCTAAATTTTCTTTCCTCTCCCTCCAAACATAAGCAAAAAACAGACTTCTAGATATGGGGAGTGAAGCGGGAGGGGGGAATAATTTACTTCTTCTATTCTGGCAGTTTTGTTCTTGCTCTAGTATTCATTCGAGAATAAAAAATTGTTTACTAATGGATATATATAATCAGATGTGTTACGAAAATGGATATTTGATGATAGATCGATATATCGTCCAGTCCTAATTACTATACAACTATCTATTCTATCTGAGTCAATTAAAAAACAAAAAAAATCTTGTATTTTAAAATCTGTGATTGTGTGAGAGGAGGGTTAGAAGCACAAATGTTTTTTATTGCAACCAGATTTTTTTACTTTAGTATTTAGAATCCTGAGCATTACAAATATTAATGCAACTAAAACACTTTTTAAGCCTTTGACACAAACAATAGTGCTTCCAAAAGCCCTGTATATGGCCCTTTAATCAGGGTTGCAAAAAACCTGTTTTTTTAACCCAGTCCGGGTAGGTACCCAGGCAGCTAGCTACCCACTACTACTACAACCCTTATGGTTGTTAAAAGCCTGAGTGTGCACCCGGGCAGCTACCCATTACAACCCTGCCTTTAATGCATCTGTTCTGCAATAATTTTTTTTTTTTAACCTTTAAAAGAAATTTAGAGCCCCAAAATTTTCTTCTATCTGTGTCTTAAAGAAAAAGCCAGTGCTGCACTAGTATAACTACGATCAAGAATGATAAATTTTAATGCTTTAAGTGTATTTGTCCATGGGTCATTCCATGGTAACTTATGTTACATTTAGAATAATTGACTTCAGTAATTTTAGTAATATAACACTAAAAAATATTCAAAATGCAATGTTTATATGATTTGTTAATTAAACCTAACAAAGTTAAATTTGAATAAAAAATACTTAAATTTAGTACTATTTATTGAACGCTAAAAATTATATTTACTATGGTAACTTACGCGTCTGACAAAAAGAACGTAAGTTACCATAATAAATATAATGACCAGTGTTCACAAAATAGCACTAAAGGTAGGTTATTTTCATCTAAATTTCGCTTAGGATAGGTTTAATTAACAAAACATATCAACATTACATTTTCAATATTTTTTGGTGTTATATTATGAAAATTACTAAAGAAAATTATTCTAAATGTAATGTAAGTTACCATGGAATGACCCCCATAATGTGAGCTTTTTTCACTGTTCTAATGATTCAAAATTCATGAGAATTTTGCTCAAGATTTGTATTGTAAGAACCGAAAGTGTTTAAGGAAAATACTAAAAATTTAAAGCTTGATTAGTTTAGAATTTTTTTCTGGAAGTACTTTGTTTTCTGTAGATAACCTGTTTTACATGTAAAATGTTATATAGAGCATTCCTGTTATTTGAATAACTTATTTTATATTTAAAAAAAAATAGCCTTTTCTTGAACTCTTCGTTTTTTTTGTTTCTTGTGCTAAGTTTTTTAATGTTTTTGATTTGTATACATTCTTCTCTTTCAGGCATTATGTGGTACAAAAGTAGAAGTTCCAACTCTTGAAGGTGAGAAAAGAGTGTTAAGGATCAAGGAAATAATTAAACCTAATTTTGTTCATAAGATTCAAGGACTTGGACTTCCATTACCTAAAGATCCAACGAAAAAAGGAGATTTAATCATTGCCTTTGAAATAAAGTTTCCTGAATATTTATCGGACAGTGCAAAATCAATTCTTAGAGACATTCTGCCTTGATGATAGTAGCTTTTTGTATAGTTTGATATGTAATTTGACAGATAAATCAGCAAACCAGCTTCCTCCTGGTTCAGTAATAATCATTATTGCTTAAAGGATTTGTTTTTACTAAATGAATGACTTATTTTTTCTTTTTTTAAATGCTAGTCTTGTCTGTCAGGAGGAATAAGGTAATTTTAAAACATTTATCAAATTTGACTGGAAAAAATCATTTGCAGTCGATAAATGGTTATCTGTACAAGGACCTAAAATTTGATCATAACTTGATAGAACGTTTTGTAAATATTTGTGTAAATATCTTTCTGGTTGTATGTATTTATTATGCATATAGTGAAGCTAGCTGTGTGAATCTTGCGAACATGTGACTGGTTCTTAATACGCAGTAAGTTTATACTGTTAATTGATTTGGAATAGAATATGTCTGGAAGCAATGTTTTGTAATTCTGTATTTTTTTCCCCGTTGTAAAATAAGCTCACCTAATCTGTATTTATTCTGTATTGTTATGTTGTTTAATTTGTAATCCTAAAAATGCTTCCAGGTTTTGAATAAAGTTTTGTATATAATTTTGTTATATGCTCTTTATTTTATTTTTAAATTGAAATCTTTGATAGAATATTCTGTATACATGGGTGCAAGACTTCAGTCTCAGGACTGATTTAAGTTCTGGAGTAATAATAAATTCTACTTTATTTACTGTAATTGCATCAATTTTACTAGCAAAAACTTTTAATTACTTCCTTTTATTATAAGATATCAATTTTTAGCCATAATGAAAGTCATAGATATCTTGTAACCAATTATTTGGTTATACTTAAAATTCTGAAACGTTTTCAGTCTTAATTTGTTTGGACTTCTTGTACCCATGTTGTATACAGTATAGAACCATTTATCCGGAATGGTCAGGGCCAGATGTATTCCGGATAACTGGTTTTTCTGGATAACTGGTTGGACATTAAAGCAACATCCATTGGATGAGATTTGTAGAATAATATGTGGCTGTAACATTGTTACTGATTTCAAATTATTAGATTACTCTGATTAAGATTAAGGCTCAGATCCTATGAAGATCAAAGATTAATCAGAGCATGAAAGAAGACAATTTCTGGCAATACCTTGGAAACAATAATGCTGCATAAAACATAAAATAAATGCTGAATATCTAACTAAATATGTTTCCATTTCAAATCCATCAAGTTGTACAATGCATGTGGTAATCTATCAAGCAATGCACATGCTAAAATGACACTGCATGGCACTTTTTCTGGAAAGATTTTGTAATCAGTCAGTTGGAAATACCATTCCGGATAACTGGTTTTCCGGTTAACTGGATTCCGGATAAATGGTTCGATACTGTAATTAGTTTCTATATTTAAATGTTCATTTAAAAAAAACTAAGGCAAGTTTTTTTCTCTAATAAAATTTTATTTACTTAATTTGGATTTTCATAAAATAACTGATAAGATTTGCAAATTTAGATATCTAAAAAATTTGTACCAAAAGGGTCTCAAAAATACATATTTGTTTTTATTAAATTCATGTAGAATGACTTGCATAGTTTTTACAAATGGCAGATTCATTTGTTTTTAAGACCTTGCTGGCAAATCATCATAACTGAACTTTTGACTGATGTGTTAGAAAGAATAGACAGTAAATGGTTATAACATAAAAATTGTTGACTTCAAAATATCAAAAGTTCTACAACGATTTCTCTCCTCCCCTCTCCTTTGGGTGCCATTTATTTGTGTGAGAGCAAGAAAGGTGCTTTTTTAAAAAAAACCAAAAAGCAGAGTGCAGCATTCTTTTAAAACTATCTGATAAACTCCAATAGTGTAAAATATTGGTTACTTCCAGTTACAAAATATGAATTTTCATTTTATTTACCCATCATACGTAGTATAGGGTAAATCTTGTAATCGTTTTGAAAATCGAAAAAAAAAATTTCACTGATTTACACGTTTCAGACACTGGAGATTCCAAAACATTTTTAGAAAAAAAAATTTGCTGTCTGTCTGTGTGTCTGTAAACTCTCTATCTCCCGAAAAAATTGAGATAGAGACTTGGAATTAGATATGTACTTAGTATGTAATAATGGGAAGAAGCCTATTTCATTTCAATAACCTCGATGATCTGGAACTATTTTTTTTCAGACTCGAAATATTCATTCTGATAAAAGGTATATAAAAATTTTCGAAATTGTTTATTTTAAGGAGTGAATATAAAAGACAATTAAAAAAAAAAAAAAAAAATTTGCATGAAGCATGAAGTCGATTGGATAATGAGTTGCCGAGATATTTGTAATCCTATTTCCACACTCTTAGATTTTTCGTGACCCTGTATTTCAATTCAAAGATAATAAACCGCTAGTTAATAGGATTATTGTTTTTGTAGTTATAAGGATGTTTCTTTTAAGCAATTCATTAATCGAGCCTTTCAAGTTTGAAGTCATCAAGCCATAATTTTATTTGAATTGCAATGCATTTTATAAATAGTTTTCACATATTTTATATTATGCATATCCATGATGGTAAGTATTAGGGTGACCCCCAACGACTAGTTTTAATATGCTTCATGATGAAGTCATTCAGTCTAGTACTTCAGGAATTATTAAATTTAGAACTTCAAATGTTAAATTTTTAATCATTGCAGAACAGATTACAATGCGGGTAGGTTTTTAAACATAACTCCAGAACTACTTTGCAGAATAAGCTATAATTTTATAATTCACATATTTGAAATCTTTAGAAATCTATTTTTGATAGCACAGTTCAAAAAAATTTTTGAGAAACAAAATATTTTAATGTAATTTATGAAAAAAAAAAAAAATGAAATGTAACCTATGAATTTTTTAACAGAAATAGATTTCTAGAAACTTATGATATAAAAGTACAGCTCATTCTGCCAAGTAGTTTTTTAGTTAAAAAGAAAATACTATACTGGCATTGCAATGATTAGAAATGAATTGAACATTAGAAGTTCTAAATTTTAAACCTTCATAATTCTTAAATTACTTGACCGAATGACTTCCTATTTGCAACTAAAATGCTACTAAAAGCGACTATTTTCAGCATCAGTCAACTATGGCTACTATTTTAGCCCAAAAACCTTCAAAAGCGACTATTTTAGAGGAAAACCAGAAAAAAGGAGACTATTTTCCAGTCCCAGCTACTATTTTTGTATATATATAAAAAAAAATCTCAGCATTGCAAATTTTTTAACCCAATACTCCAATCTAATATTTCCGTATAAATTTTTTAAGTTTTTTATGCAATTTTTAAAATATGTAAAAATTTCCATTTGAGGAAAAAAAAAAAAAAAAAAACTCTTTCAATATAAATGTAGTGCTAAGATACCAACATCCAAATTTCAGTGGAAAACTAATTACTGATTTTTGGTTTGGCTACCACCCATAACCCTTATTCTTTACAGTATATTTGTCCAATTTTTGATTGTTTTTAAAGGCATTTAACCCTTTAACTGTCGTATGAACCACAAACGATTAACTGTAGATTTGTTCACTATGCTGCGTGAATTGTATTTGTTTCTAACCTTGTATAAATGCTTCATTCCAAAAATTTAAATTAATAAATGAGCTGAAATAAATGCTACTTAGAAATAAGAAAATCTTGTTTTCTATCGCAGTTTTTCAATTTTATAACAGATTTAAAATGTTGAGAAAAACATTTAGAATATTGCCTTTTTTACTTATTTAGATAGCTTTATTTGGCCCATTGGTGTCTATAAAATCAGACTATTTTTTTCGGACAATTTTGCTATTTTATTTTACAAAAATTTCTTCTAAAGAATAGGTTAGTATGTACACATATTTTCTTTATCAAATGCATCCTTTTTTGATAAAACCACTTTCAGTTGGTTCAGTTAATTTTTGTTTACAAAATGGAATTAAAATTGCAGTTAATAACATGCAATAAATATTGTATTGTTTTTAGTTGCCTCACAGTAATGCTCAAGCACAAGATAAGAATATATTCAATTTAGTTTGGAAAAACCAAACTGCATTCTGATCGTATATCTCAGATGATAATTTAAAAAATTTCTTCTTTCTTTCTTTCCGTTTGTGTGTGTGATTTTATAATTAAAATACAAAAAGTAGAAAATTTGGATGGTAGTAGGGAAAACGTGGATTTTCATGATGTTATTTTTATGGGAAATAAGGATTCTTGCCTTTCTTTTCTTAAGTAAGCATGCAACTATTTTGGCTACTATTTTTGTACAAAGGCTACTATTTTGGCTACTATTTTTTTCATTGTAGGCTACTAAAGCAACTATTTTGTATGCCATTTGGCATTGGCAGCCCTGTATTTGGTATCCTAAGGTAAAATTTACATATACAGGCAAAACCAATATGGTGTCAAAATTAGGCGCTTGTTTTGAAAATTTCAGAGTTTGGTACAATTTCTGTGACCCATAACCTTATTTATTTTAATAAATTGAAAAAATAAATTCAGTCAAATTGCTATATTTTTTTCTCTGACAATTTTGGACATCAAAATGTTTCGTTTTTTTTTTTTAGCCGACTGTATTTTTAAATATACCGGGTGGTTATAATATAAGTACTGTTTAGCTCTGGTTAGAAAAACTCTGAAACCGGTCTCCGCTCGGCCTAGTTGCCAAGGTAACTGGTCAGTCGACTTTATTTGAGGGAAGTTCGGTATTTTCTTTTCGTGTCAATTTCCTCCCGTTCAGCTGGTCAGCCCGAGAATTATCGCAGTCCGCTCCTACTGACGAAGTTCCCTCCCTACAAGTTTTGGAACCTTCAAAAACATCAACCCTACCCAGGGTTTTTCTTGTCTCTGTAATACAGTATCTCTATTTGGAGCTGTCTGTAGCTTGAAGGAATTATCCGAATGAAACCAAAATCTGTACACTTACTATTCGAGAAAGGGGAAGAAGAATGGAATAAAAAAGATTAATTGCAATGATCGCCGACAGATGGCGCTTTTGAGTATGAAATGTAATGTGTAATATTGGTTGTGTTCAAGAACGAAGATCGCACGGGCGATGGAGAGAAAGGTTATGGAGTAGGTCTTATCGGAAATTGAAATAATTTAACTATTTCAATTATTTTAAGCTTCTGTGGCTCGGATTAGGTGAAACTAGCGACTACACATCTTTATCCTCCAAAAGAAATGGATTTTATAATAGGAATATCTATATTTATTTCATCATAACAAACCCCCGAATCATTCATGAAAAGCATCACGTGATCAGATAGCCCGATCAGCGTTCATAACCTGCAAATTTTTAGCGCGGGCTGCGCGCGTGTGACTCACAAAAATTCTGTGGGCGATTTGATCACGTGATTGGGCTTTTTGTGTCTTACTTGGTTTGGTAGGTTGATTGATACAGCTGTAGCAACATGATCGGATATCTGAAAAATTTCAACTTTTTAACATTCTAAAATGATTTTTTAAGCCTTTGATCCAACATAAAAATAATAGAATATGAAAGTATGATGTGTATATATATATATCATAATATAATTATATATATATATATACATCATATAGTTACATAACTGCTGTCAACTTATATGTCTCTAAAAGTACAGCACCTACTAAAACTGATATATTAGTTTAGTTGATAGCAATTACATAAATATATATATTGTACAAAACAATGCATATAATAAAATAAAGTTTAATTTTCTATAACCAGTGCACCTTTAACTAACAAGGGAGAGGACGTTCCGATCACCGAATTCCTGAAACACAGTATTGGTGATTTCAATAAAATTAATGTAAACTCTAAATAAAAAAAATAAAAAAATTGGGTACTTTTTGGTTGATCGGGCACCAGTGAAACAAATATAAATATATACACAGACACATATATATACACAAACATATATGTAGATATATATTTATATTTTTTTTCACTGGCGCCCGGCTAACCGAAAATTGTTATGTATTTTACTGACGTTTGGGTTGTCCTACACAGATGAAAAGTATGGATACAAAGTGAATGCTCGCCGTTTATTTTCAATTTTTTTTTCCCCTAAAATTATTTATTAGTTGCTCAAGATCGTGATACCAACATGTTAAAAGATTTATCTCTTTATTTGTAATAGTAAAATAAAATCTTTGTTAAATTTTGATAAAAAAGCTTTTAAATATTTTATTAAAATATATTTTTCGATAACAACCTTGTTGAAACATAATTATTAATTTCTAAAAATTTATTTTTCTTGAAATTAATTTTTTGATGTAAATTGCATTATTTATTATATTGCAATAAACATCATAAAACACGAGAAACAAATGCTAAAATACTTATACAATCAGTAGAAAATTTATAAACATTCTAACTATATTTTATTTATATTCATTACGAAACTAGACGGTAAACCACATGTATTTTACCTCTTTACAAAAATAGGTACTGATATTTCTAGTTTAAATAATGTATATATTTTACATTTTATTTTTATAATATTCTTTACATTGTAAAATATGCTTTGCATTCTGTTCGCACTAAAAATTCACTGTTGAAGTACTCATTATAAGAACATGGAGAAATTCGTGCAAATTGACTATATTTCCATTCCTTATTTTGCATTTGCTAAAAAGAAAAAAAAAAATAATAATAATGTTTAAATATTAAAAGGCACTGTAATGTAAAATTTTAATCGTAAAATAGCTGAATTTGTCATCTTTAATTTAAATAAGTAATTGTTAATAATATCAAATTTTACTTTTATAAAATATATTCCATTAATCATGAAAAATACAAAGCAACCGATTAAACATTTTTAAATGAAAAAAATTGAACAGAAATTTTGGGGGATCGAACCCGCAACCTCCAGAATCAAGAGCAGTGCTCTAACCATTCGGCCACCAAGTTCACTTCTAAATTTCAACAAAACATCATTAAAATACGTAAATTAGTCAAATGAAGGACAGTGTTCATTATCATTGATTTGGATATCCAAATCAATGACAATGAACGCAGGCCTTTCAATTTCTTTTACAGTATAGACAGCGTCGTACTGGCATGACAAAAAGGGCGGTGGCAACTTGGATAAAAAGGGCGCCAAATTCTAATCAAAAGGGCGCCAACTACTATTTAAAAGTATCTAACACAAATTTTTTGAAAAGTTAACATACGTAACTGCTACAGGATTATTTTATACATTTTGAATGAGATAATTCCTATTCTTCAATGGAGTGTCCTTTATTTGGAGATTAAATGCATTAGAAATCCAACTTAAATGGAGTAGGACTTATGGAACTGTCAGTTTCGCTGTGAAATAACTTTTAACCCCCCCCCCCCTTCCTTTCATATGTAATTTAAGTCCCAAGAAGGTTGGCCATAAATTTCATTTTAAGGGGACTAGGTACCTTTTGAACATTTTTTTTATTTAAGTATTTTAAGGTACATTTTTGGCATAATAATAAAGGACTCAATGAAGGAAAATGATTTTAATAAGAAATTATTCAATTTTCCAGGCAACTTTCGAATTTTTTATTTTTATTTTTTTGGCAATTTTAAGTTAATTTTAAAATGTATCTTCTCCTACAATTTTGAACATTTTCAGCTATTTTTTTAAAAAGTATTCGTAGAAGTGTGCTCTACAGTTTTAAGTATCGGATTTTTCCTAAGTTAATTAGTTTGGGTGAAAAAAAATAAAATGTGCTAGTAGCTGTCAAATTTCATTGAAAAACTGAATTTATTTTACATTTTTATGTGAAAAAGAAAAAAAAAAAAAAAACTTTTTACTTTCTTCTAAATCTGATACTTAGTTTTATCAAACAGACCATAAAAGGTTGGTTGATTGTGTTCATGACGATCAATTATCAACAAGGGGGATATAGACCCTAAAGGGGGGGTTCCCTCCGTGGGGGGGGGACTTTCTAAGGGAACCTAACACGTAATTATGCAAGGAAATCAAAGGTTGGAAGAAAACCACGGAAAACTCCCAACGATTAATCCGACGGGTGCAATTGAGTTCGTACCCACAGCACCTCCCGTCTACCTGCTTCGAGGGTACAACCTCTCGGCCACTCTCACTTTAAACTGTACTTATAATAATCGAATCTTTACAAAACTTCATGAGAATGTACTAAGGGTACTAAAGTATAATTTAAGCAAAAAATAAGAAAATCGATATTTTTATGTCATTTTTCGCTGAATCAAAGGTACCGAGTTCCCTTAACAGATTTTTTTTTCTTTTTTATTGCCAACTACAGCTTTATATAGCCATATGTATCACAATTCTGTCAGAAATAAGTTTGTTATTGTAATTTATTTGAAGGATATCTATAATAAAAGAAAGGTGTTTCTCTCTCTGAGTATATATGTGTTTGTGTGTGCAGAAAAAAAAAGAAAGAAATGGCTAGGAAAATTTACTGCGCGAAAGGTCTGTAAATTTGGATGAGAATAGTCCAAGGCAGGTCTTAATACACCTGAGTTTCAATTTTTTTTTTTTTTTTTTTATAATTGGCAGAGATATTAATTAAACCCCGCAATTTAACCCCTTGGAGACAAGCGACCGGTATACGTGCCACTTAAAGTGCTCAGAATCCTTCATTATTCTTCTCAGTTATTTTTTATTGTAAAGTTTACCTTACTTAGTCAGAGCATTTTCGCGATTCAATTACAGAAAATTTTCTGTTGTGAAAAACCGGTGGTAGAAGATTAAAAATTAAGGAAAGTGCTCTCGTCGCGAAGGGGTTAAAAGGTTGACCGAAAAATGTTGCACCGACGAGTGCCAGAAACCACGTTCCAAAGTGTGGAAGCAGATACAAGCCGAAAGCGACTTTTTTTTAGCCCGTCTTTCGAAACATGCATCGGCTGAACCGGTCGAGACCGAAACGGAAAACACCAAATCCCATCTAAGTTCTTTATGCTTTCTAACTTATCAATCTGTTTCGAAAAGTACGATAATTAACCCCCCCTCTTTCAAGTGTTGAATACGTCAGGACATTGTTTTCAAGCTAGGAATTTTGTTTTTATAATAGAACTAGAATTCTTCAAAAATAACAAAAACGACAATAGGTTCATAAATTTGTTGAAAATGTGAGGTATAAAGACAGTATAAACAAAACAAACTTCTTAAGAAATTTTAGGTCTCTAGAGCTCATTCTTAGTGAAGAACTGGGTTTATCTCTAATCTTGATTTAAGTTTTTATTGGTGAAATTAGTAGCTAACTTCAAAATCTAACCCCGCCTGTAGGCCGAGCCGGCAGGGATTTTTTTTTTCTCGCCACAGTTACAAAGGGAAAATAAAGAAATACATTAGGCAAATTTTGCAGATTTCGAAAAAAATTCAAACTAATAAACATTCTTGTGAAAGAGATACAATCAAAAAAATTAATTTGTAGTTTTATACCTTATATTGTTTTTCCATGGACAAGTCACAGTTCTTGTTATGCAAAATGCAACATCAGCATATCTGAGCAGTGGTGATGATATTTTATAACACTGTACACTATTTTTTTTTTAAAAGGTTGAAGTACAATCTTATTATAAGAAAAAATGTTTAAGATTACACTAAAATAAGTAAATAACTCAGGTCACCGGAAAATAATATAAAGACGGAGTAGTTCTTTGACACTAGATAGAACGAGACAAACGAAGCAGATTTCACATCAAGAGCACTTTATTTATACCGATTATCGGTTGAAAATTAGAAACACATGCATTTCCAGTTTCTGTGGGGTGGACAACATGTGGCTGATTTCGGTACTCTCTTTTCCCGGACATAATGTATTTAGGTTTCCTTTCAAATGAGCAAACTTACATTTACAAAAGCTATTGGGCTACTGGGGTTGTTTCTGTTTTTCAAAGATCTTGTTCTTTTGTACTGCAATTCATGTGTATACGCAGGGCAGGGGGGGGGGGAAGGGCAGAAAATCTTTGGAAAAGTAATAATTCTTTAAAAGCATTACTTTGCAAAGTATTACTTGAATTGTATTGCATGATAATTTTGTTTGAAATGTTTTCATTAAATTTCATTACAACTGCTGATTGCTTTAAATATGGCCGAAAAAACCAGCTATTTTTTTATTGCCCATCAGACACTTTGTAATAGAACTGTCTTTTATATTTTTTAGGAAAAGCAAAAGATATTTCAGAAAATGCTGTCAAAGGTGCCGTTTTGAACCTAATTTCCGGACGCGACAGTGCGGGAAGAGGAAAAAAACTGCTGTCACAAGACAACAATCAATTTTAACTCAAGATGTGATTAATTTAAAGAAAAGAATCTGTTGTATTACAAATTATTTCAATGACCAAGCCTGCAATTCTCATTCATTTATGTAGAGTTTGGCCGAATATTCGGTTTTATTTTCGTTTTCAGTGCAAAATCTTAGTTTCGGCGAAAATACTGCCGAATAATCGGTATTACTATAACTGCCGCTCCCTATCCTCTCCCAAACGCCACTACCATCCAAAGAGCCGCACATACTATGTATTCACATAAAAGGGGATTAATCTAAAAGGTATTAATAATATTGATTAAATTCGTTATTTTTAAATTAAATTATTTTTGAATCGTTTTTTATGTTTATAGCACCTTATATTTAATTCATTTTATTTCAATAAAATTAATTTTTAGTTAATAATTATGTACTTCCGTTTCTACGCAAAACATTATTCAGATAACATGCATGTTTATGTTAATTACTTTGAATATATTTTTAAGATAATTTCGTTTTCGTTTTCTGTCGAAACTAGAAAGGTAACCGAAATTCGGTTCCTGTCGAACATTATTTTTATGTTTGTAAATGAGCAGAAATTTTTGCATTACTGAACGTTAAAAAATATTTTTTCGAAAATCGCCTTAAGGATTTGCACGTAATCATAATTTATAAATTTCGGAAAATTGAGTTTTTATTTTAGCGGCTTTATCAACGGAATCAAGACTTTTTTATGTGGCCAGAATCTGGAATAGACGATTCTATATATATATATATATATATATATATATATATATATATATATATAATAAGCATTCTACAATAAAATTAAAATTGAAACTAGTTTTTCTCAAAATTACATTTTTAAATATATGACCACGACACGATTACTTTAATAATACCGAATTATTTTACTTCTAATTTTGTCAGCTTTTTTTCTTATATAATTATGCAGAGCACTAAGGATTTTTTTTATCATCAAAATTCCTCATTTTTCTTCGATAAAAGTTGAATAATCTCTTCAAAACAATCGGCATTTAAAAAAAAAAAAAAAAAAAAAAAAAAGCTTTACGTAATTTCCACCTTTTATCTCACCTAGTCACTAAAATAAATCATATTTAATTTTAAATTGCTGTTTATTTTAATTAAAGAAGCCAAATTTAATTTTAATGGTCGCCGCAACTCACACACACAGACAAAAAATAAAGAAAGAAATGCACCAGAAGAGCAGCAATCGCTTCAAATATATTTACATTTTTAAAAAATAATATGTACTATCAAAATTATATTTAAGAATTGTATTGCAGAACAAAAGACAAAGTCAAAGAAAATAGAAATACTTAATTGCGTAATGGGGATAAAATATAGAAAAGAAGAATAATAACACGTTTTTTTTCTACCGCAATAAGCTTATATGTGTTCATTATTTTGCATCTATTTCTTACTCGAAATCTTGAAAAAAAAAGTATCTAAAAATGATAAGGTTTATTGGCAAAGTTATTTTTCGTTTTCACCTTAATGGGAATATCTAAAAATTTAAAGTATGTATCAATGAAAAATGTTTAATAATATCGTCAAAAAGTTTTGGACAGCTTATGTTATTACTCAAAACATTATAAAACTCCTATAACAGTTACTTAATTCGAAATTTTATTTTTTCGTTTTTAAAGTTTCTTTCTTTTCTGATGTCTGTACGCCTCAGCGTGTGTTAATTAGTATTTCATGGAAAAATACCTCCACATCCGGTTTCTATTTTCTTCAGAAAGTTACAGCGATCCAAAAATCCCACAATATGGTATAATCAATAAAAAGTGTCACATCTGGTTTTGCTACAGATACCACTGGATATCTAAGGTGAAACTCCACCGAAATGTCTTCTTAGGAACTCCCACTAACTGCACTGAAAACTAAACAAATACACATCTGTGCTTCTCTTTCATCCATTCTTTTGTGAAACGACTTTTACAAGTTTCAGTGGTTTATATATTTATTTCGATTACATATCATGTGTATTTTTCAATTTGTAAATCGGGGTGGTGTTTGAAGTTTAGAGTCGTTAAGCAGATACAGTTTAAAAAAAAATATTTTTAGATACTATTGGCATTTTCAAATGCTAAAAAATTGTAAAAATTTTTCAAATAGATATGAAAAATTAACCTTTTATTCTTTGAAAAGCAAAATTTACATAAGTTTCCATTGCCCAAAAACTTGTGAAAAATTAGTCTTGGCGGTGTAACCTATATTATCATTAAGAAATTATGGAATGTTCCAGTTTATTAGAACTAAGAGCATCGATTTATGTGTGTGCAGTGTTGAATTCAGGCGGTGACCCAGGGGGGACATCTCCTCCCCCCCTCCAAGCAATAAAATGTCCCTTGCGGAAAATGTGAGATTTTGTGTTGTGAATGGTCAAAAAGTACAATATCCACCCCTGAACTCAAAAATCCCCCCCCCCCCCCCCCGGAGCCACAGAAGTACCTCCCGGAGAAAAGTGTCTGAATTCAACTCTGTGTGTGTGCTTGTGGGGAGTGTACGTGTAGTGGGTGGGTAGGTGGGGGAAGAGCTATTACAAAAACACGATAATAGTTTTTTACAGTTATTTTTACTCAGACGCTGAAAAATCTGACCAAGGGTGCCGTAATTACAAAAACACTATATTAATTTGTTGAAAGTTATTTTTACAGTGGCGCTGAAAAAAATGTGACATAGGGCGCTATTATGATTACAAATACACGATATTAGTTTTTTTAGAGTTATTTTTAAGCAGGCCCTGGAAAAATCTAACCAAGGGCGCCAGGATTACAAAAACACAATATTAGTTTTTTGAAAGTTATTTTTACAGAGGCGCTGAAAAAAATATGACCAAGGGCGCCATGATTTAAAAAATATATATTAATTTTTTGAAAGTTATTTTTACAGAGGCGCTGAAAAAAAATCTGACCAAGGGCGCCATAATTACAAAAACACGAACACGATATCAGTTTTTTAAAACTTATTTTTACAGAGACGCCGAAAAAAATCTGACCAAGGGCGCCATAATTACAAAAACACGAACACGATATCAGTTTTTTAAAACTTATTTTCACAGAGACGCCGAAAGAAATCTGACCAAGGGCGCCATAATTACAAAAACACAAAATTAATTTTTAAATAGCTATTTTTACAGAGGCGCTGAAAAATACTGACCAAGGCCGCTAGGATTACAAAAACACGGTATTAGTTTTTTTTTTTTTTTTTTTTTTTTTTTTTTTTTTACAGAGGTGCTGAAAAAATCAGACTAGGGGCGAGATGATTACCAAAGCCGCCTCTAAAAATGGGACCAATTAAAATGAAATGTCTTCTCTTAAATTGCATTCCATTTTTTTTCTTTTTTCGTCGTTTGTACTTTTACAAAAAGCAGAAATATTTGATCACCCAGGGCACTAAATATTTGACAGAAAAGTTAATTTTTTTTTTAAGTTATTTTTAGAAAGACGTTGAAAAAGTCTGACTAAGAGCGCCATAATAACAAAAACATAAATACGATATTAGTTTTTTTAAAGTTTTTTTTTTACAGAGGCTCTGGAAAAAATCTGACCATGGGCGCCATAATAACAAAAACACGAACACGATATTAGTTTTTTGAAAGCTATTTTTGCAGAGGCGTTGAAAAAAATCTGACCAAGGGCGCCAGGATTACAAAAACACAATGTTAGTTTTTTTAAAAGTTATTTTTACAAAGGCGCTGAAAAAGTCTGACCAAGGGCGCCATAATAACAAAAACACGAACACGATATTAGTTTTTTGAAAGTTATTTTTACAGAGGCGCTGAAAAAAATCTGTACCATGGGCACCATAATAACAAAAACACGAACACGATATTAGTTTTTTGAAAGCTATTTTTGCAGAGGCGTTGAAAAAAATCTGACCAAGGGCGCCAGGATTACAAAAACACGATGTTCCAGGATAACATGTGTAACAATAGCACATCTGATTGTCGATAATTTATGTTATCTCGAAATTGGGTTATCTAATTGTCTTTGATCCCGCACAGTTTGCTTATGCTATACTTTTAAAAATAAAAAGTATTACTTTTTAATTTGCCATATGAAAATCTTTGAAATTTTATGCCTTTCAGAATGTACAACTTTAAACGTGCTTCCAAAAAAAAAAAAAAGTGACGAGGGCGCACCGGCATTTGCCTCGTTGCCCGGTGGGCCAGTACGACCCTGAGTATAGACTCACTCGATATTTTAATCTCCATCGCCCGCGCGCCGCCTGATCTTCTGTTCTGAACAGCCCCATTGTGTGCAAACCTCAATGACTTTACCCTTGTCCTGAAAAATATAAAAACGTCCTGAAATGTCCCAAAATATGGTAGTCTGTCCTAATATTCCTGAAATTTTGTGAGTTTTATGCTATATTGACATTTGAAATCATCAAATTAGGTGTACCTTTTTAGTGATGCAAAATGATCACGAAAGTCGCAATTTTATTCAGTCTATCGTTAAAAATAGTGATTTTCGTCAATTTGTGCAAAAAAAAAAAATCTCAATTTTTTGTGATCAATTACCAAAAATCATAATTTTTATAGATTAGTCATTAAAAAAAAGTTTGCTATTTTCGTCTGTCAGTCACAAAAAATCTCAATTTTTACTAGTCTGATATAAAAAAGAAAATCTTCTGCAATTTTCGTTGATCAGTGAAGAAAAAAAAATCGAGATTTTCGTCTTTCAGTAATGCAAAAATCGCAGTTTTTTAGCAGCTTTCTCAAAGAGTTCTGGTAAAATTACTTTTCTTTTAAATGTAAACTTTTACAACAAAAAAATTGTGTATATAGTGTACTATTTATGATAATGAAATGTATTGAACAGGCAGTTAAGGGTTTTTTCGGTTCGGTTTTCAAGCAAATATGTCCTAAAATATCTTAAAAAGTATGTCCTGAAATATCTCCTGGGCTAGTACTACCCCTGCTTTGCCGCATATTACGACATGTGCAAAGCATCACTCCTGATACGTTACATTTCCCAGTTGAGCACGTCGTGCACTGCCCGGATTGTAGCTTCCTGCACAGTAGATATATGGAAACTGAACATAATCGGCACCGCCTTGCAAAAGTGTAACCACATTCACTGACATTTTCCAATAAATTAGGTGTGTCATCAGGATTGATGCCTTAATTTTTTGTTCTTCGATTGCACATTACATTTCACACTCAGTAGCACCATCTGTCGGTGATTATTGCAATTACTTTTTTTTATTGTTCCATTCTTCTTCCTCCTTGAATAGCAAGTGTGCCAATTTTGGGTTCATTTGGGTTATTCCTTCGAGCTACAGACAGCTCCAAATAAAGATACTTATATTATAACCACCCTGTATGTTGCAAAATAAAAAAGAGTTTTTTTCAAGCCAAATTTTCTTTTTTGAATAAATTTATATACCGTAAAATCCCAATTGTAAGCCCCCCCGCCCTTTTTCAAAACCAAAACGGGTTGAATGTGGGAGGGGGGCTTATAATCGGTATTTTAAAAAAAAATCACTTAAAAACCCATTTTATCATTAATTTAGAAGTAAACAAGAACGAAAAATCATGTGTCAAGCATAGATTATGTAACACTTTCCAACGCTTCCAAAATAATTTTACCAACCATTACCGTTTAATAAGCTGAAAGATAACATCTAAGTAAACAATTTGGAAAACGCATAACATATTTAAAAACGTAATTTCAGGAATTTCCAACAGATACAATATTCGGAAAAATATCCGAATACTTTTATTCAGCCCTGTATATGATCTATAGATTTGTATATATACTACATAGGATGCTAAATTTTAGTTTAGTTAGGAAACGCATAGCATAGTTTAAAATTCCTCTTCTGGAGTTTCTGTCAATAAACGGAAATGTGTTCGCGAACTTTTGTGCTGCCCTGTATATGATCTACAGAATTTATACACACCAAGTAATAGACATAAAGTGAGTTAAATTTAAAATCGCGTTCAGCAACATAAAACGCACTTCCAGGAATTATTGTTAACAGACAGTTGAGAATTCTTTTGTGTGTCCCTGTAAATGAACGATGACTGGTATATTCTGTAGTAAGCCTCTTGTAATGCACCTTAGTGATATATATAAATTTCAATGCGTTTAAAATAGTGAAACATTATTTAAATAAACCTCAGACGATTTTTCTCCATAGACGTAATGTAACTGAATTCTTTTGACTGTCCCTGTAAAGTAACTATAAGTGCTATGCACACCCTATTCCATGTTAAGCTTCTTGTAATGCACCTTAGTGATATATATCAATTACAATGTGTTTGAAATTGTGTAACATCATTAAAATAAACCGCAAATGATTTTTCCCCATAGACCGTAATGTAACGGAATTCTTTTGAGTGTCCCTGTAAAAAAACTATAAGTCCTACACACTTCAGTTGAAATAGGGAACATGCTATAGATGACGACAATAACATATAAAAATTGCAGGGCAATCCGAGCATATTTACAGCAGTTAGAGCATGGACAGACGGCCATACGGCAGACAAACCGAAGTCATAAACACTTTTCAACTAGGTTGGAAAGTGTTAAAAAGAACGAGAATCTTCTGCAATTCGTCAGATTTTCACTCAAAAATAAATAAATATTAAAAATCTAACCCCCCCCCCCATAAAAATTATATTTTTCTTTATTTGTTATTTGATTGTACCAATAAATAATCAATCATCTAAATCCCCCTCAAAATTACTGCTTCCCCCTTTGCCCCCCCCCCCCTCTAGTACCAAAATCCCATAGTTTAACCTTTATAGCTCTTTAATTATAAATTTCTTTTCAGACTTATTTAATACTCTATATTAACAATAAATAAACCTAATCTGCCACCTAAATCAACCTCCCTTCCTAAAATCTCTGCTTTTCTCCCCCCCCCCCCCCCAGCCTCATGTCATGAATTCTCTCCCCTTGCAAATGCATATAATTAAATTTTAAATTTCTTAATTTTTTTCTGCTCTATTTGTTATTCTTTGTAACAATATTTAAATAATCTAAATTAATCCCCTCAACTCCCCCCAAAAGTCTTATTTATTTCCCCCCCCCCCAGTACATACTTTAAAATCTTTAATTCAGGGGTAGTACTTGTCCTGAAATGTAAATAAACTTATATATTTGTAATATAAACTTATTATCTTTTATCCTTTTAACTCTTTATATAGTTCTTTTAGATAATAGTTTTCCGTCATAGGAAAATTTTCTCACTATTGCTTTCTAAAGAGTTCATGTGTCTTATTCGTTCTTTTGTGTATGTTAATGTATCTGAGTAATCCTACTCATATCTCCATACCACTGGGTACCAGTTAGTCTAGTTTTTTTTCGCCCGCTGTCAAAGCATTAACCCTTCTTTGCATGAGTTTTACTTTTACAATTGTGTTTTTTTATACATATATTAAATATTAGACACTAGAAATTTTGAGATAGATTTTTAACTTTGTTCAGCAAGATAGTTCACGGGAAATTTACTGGATTAATATTTCTATATAAATATAGTGGTGGCGAAGAAGTTGATTTATTTATTAAAAGTTAAATAAACAGTGATGGAAATTTACATCACTATGCAATTAAGGGTTAACAATGCTATTTTTTTTGTTTTTGGAGTAAACCACTGTTTCCCCATACAAACTGCTACAATTGATCTTATGTACATCCTACTTGTATTACATACTACAACTACGAGAACGGAAAAAAATATTTCTTCTGCTCTCGTACTGGTTTGTATGGTGGCCTTTTTATGACTGATGACGAAAGATTTTTGAAACATGTTGCATTAACCTATTTTTATTGTGTATTTATGAAGTGCCTTTCTTGGGTATTATGAGATAAAACTTTAGAAGTCCTTATTTCGTCGGTGTTTGGAAAAATTTGATTAAAACAAACATTAAATTAGCTTGAGTGTTCCACTTTAAAGGGAATGCAAATAACTTTCCCATTTAATGTTTACTGGCAATTTCAAGGAATCAGTTTTTTTTCCTTCATCATCTTTAATTCGACTAAAAATTGCATGTAAAGAGTTACTTTGTTCGATGGTCCTCAACCTCACTATATCGATAACATTTTTAAAAAATGCTTAATTGACTGTCATCCTAAAATATTAGAACTAGTTATTGTAAAAGATGGTCAAGGCTATTCAGTCGGACGACATGCAAGTATTTTCTGTATATATTAAAATACCCAATTTTTGAGTATTTAGATTAGACCCATTGATTAAATTGTATTTACCCCAGACTTGGGTAAATACCCAAAAAATAAATACCTACCCACTGAATATTTACCTTTCTCACATACCTGGTTGTGATAATATCTTCCGTAATTGGGTAATCTCTTTAAAGAGAGACAATTAGCATGTTTTTAGTGCCTGCGAGGTTTGGGCCGGGGTTGACAAGCATAGCTCTTAGGAGGCTAAACCCGTAGTTGAATAAAAAGTAATAAACTAAAATCATCATATATATTATTTCTGTTGTCAACATCACTTTTTCTATGAATTTATGAAATGCTCAACAACGAATTAGGTATCATTCAAAAGGTTTTTGAACTGGATTCTGACATAGTACACTCATATTTTGTTAAAACATGTTTTTTGATTAAAAATTACTGTTAATTAAAATTAAATCGGCATTGGTTTCATAAATAAAATGGAAGGTTTTCCTCAAATGAGTGTTGCCACAAAAATAAAATACTGCATTATAGGATGCTCAACAATGATTATAAAAAAATAAATAGTACAAAAAAGATAAAGTATGATTTCTCCGCATGGATGTATTTTATTATACACTGCTCAAAACAATTAAAGGATATTGCAGTTTTAGGTGGATTTTGTATCTGGGAAACTTTTTAGCTGATTGATACATGGTCGACAGACATAGTAGGTTATATGAGAATAAATTACACATGTTTGGCAGAAAAAAATGCATTTTATTGCGCATTTGTGTACAAAAGGAAAAAAACACAATTTGTGCATATGAGAAAAAAAGAATAAGAAAAGGTGTTTTCTTCAAAGAAAATCATTTTCAGTAGGGGTATGGTTTCCACGGGCGGCCAGCAACGTTGAACACTTTTGAGGCATGGACTCAATGAGGCTATTAATGACGAGTTGGGGTATTCTGCCCCACTCTTCCAGAAGAGCTCTTTCCAGTTCTTGGAGAGTTTGTAGGGGTTGTTGGCGGCCAGAAACTCGTCTTTCTAGAGCGTCCCAAACGTGCTCGATTGGATTCATGTCTGGAGAACACGCTGGTCATTCCATTCGAACGATTCCTTCCTCGAAAAGGAAATCCTCCACCAGGTTTGCACGATGTGGCCTGCAGTTATCGTCCATTAAAATGAAGTTATCTCCGATTGCTGCAGCGTAAGGGACTACAATAGGTCTGAGGATCTCATCCCTATATCGGTGACCAGTCAGAGCTCCATCTCGAATGATGTAGAGGTCCGTGCGCCCGTCAATGGAGATGCCACCATACACCAACACTCCTCCACCGCCAAATCTGACACTTTCGTGCACGAACGCAGGATTATTCCTACTGCCACGGTCCCTCCAGATGAAAATACGCCTATTATCCCGGATGCACAGAAAAACGTTACTCGTCAGAAAACAGAATATTGCTCCATTCATTTCTCCTCCAGTTGACATGCTCTGTTGCCCACTCCCTGCGGTCGCGACGATGCCTTGATGTTAATCTAACACATACCATCGGTCGGCGAGCATACAGACCTACAGCATGGAGCCGGTTTCGGACAGTCTGAGTTGAAATCGTGGTGCCTGTAGCCGAGCGAAGGTGTTGTTGGAGAAGAGTAGCGTTCATGTTTCTGTGTCTCCGAGCTGTTAACGCTAAATACCGATCTTCACTGGGCGTTGTTGCCCGTCTACGACCTTGCCCTGGTCTTCGGCCTGCACATCCACTCTCCAAAAAACGGTTCCAGATCCTGGAAATGACACTTTGTGACACTCCAATGGCTTGCGCTACTTCGGCTTGAGTTTGGCCCCCTTCTAACCTACCAACAATTCTCCAAGCTTCTGAATCTGTCAAATGACTTCGCTGAGACATCGTACTCATCGAAACAAAGCAATCACTGAATGCCGATCATCCTTGTCTTCATTCTCTTTTATCCAGTTGAAAGTCAAATTTCATTCGCTGCCGCTGAAGCAACGTTTTCGACGTCGAACTCAAAATTTGCATACTCCACAGTTTGAAAACCAGAAAAATTTGCATTTGTGATTCTCTTCTTCTATTTTCGGCAAAAAAAATTTCGTTTATATCTTTATTTTATATAAAACTTCAAATATCCTTTAATTGTTTTGAGCAGTGTATATATGATTATAAAGGGAAATTTAAATGTTTAGAAGAAAAAATACCATCTATCGATCGAAACAGTGGTATTTCATGTGTAGAATAAAAGGTATACTTTGTTATATTAGATTAAATTGTATTTTAAATGTATTCAATTTTTTTTTCTTTGTTTCATGTTTTTTATGAAGTGGGTGATGACATCTTCTAATGCAGTTAAAATACGATTCTGTAGTTTTTTTTTTATCTCGCGTATGCCTTTTGCTATCCTCAATTAGTTTTTTTTTCAACTTTGATGGGATAAATGAGATGATATTCTGGCTTGATTAATGTTGTTTGCAGATATTTTTATCCTTAATTTTTCTTTAGAAGTTTAAACCTGCATCTAAAAAATATTAGATATTGCTAATAATTATAGTGTGAAATCCTCGCACGGGTGCACTGGGTTAGTATATTTAACAGTGGTAATAATGAGTTCCTATTTTAGGTGAATTACATGTATAGACAGATAAAATTATGCTATTAGAAATTTACATAGTAATGTTTTATAAGTACTTCTGGAAAATATGGAGATTTCGGGAAAATTTTGTTGATCTGAAATTACCATGGAAATTTAGAAAGAATTGAAAAAGTTTTTATTTCCATTATTTACTAATCGCAAGTAATGTGAAAAAAAAAATGAAAAATCATGCCAAAATATGACTTTTTCAGATGTATTTTTATCTTTTTCAGTGACTTATTGAATTCTTGCCAGTTGGAATGTTGTTAATCCACTTAAAATTATTTTCCATCTTGAATAATGATTTTCATCTTGCCCCAAGCTAGTTCTAGTGTTGAATTAACGAGATAGCTTAGTAAATCACAAATGCCTCTCCTCCTCCAGATAGAAATTTCCAAAGTCATAGCCAGGGGAGAGGTTTTTGAAGTTCCCTTACCTCCAAAAAGTAAAAACTACCTATATTTCAAAATTTTTTGAACTGCTTTATTTTAAAGAAATTTTTACCATCAAATACACAGTTTTAAAATTATTATTGTATAGTGATTGAGGTGCAAACAGGTTCTGCAATCGGTTTGCATATCAGTTTTTATGTTTTAGCAAATTCAACATTTTTCGTGTGACTACATAGGAGACATTGCAATTACAGCGAGTGGTGTGGTCATATTTTTGGCTAACACTATATTAAAACAATTTTTGTGATGGATTTTTATTACAAATATTGTAGACATTTAACCATGGCAATTACTTTTAAAAGTAATGGCTGCTTGTCTAATGCAGGCATGAAAGCGAGAAATAGAAAAAAAAGGTGGAATTTTTTTTCTATCTAAGGTGGAATTTTTTTTCTATCTATATAATGGCAGTAAATTGTTGTAATGTAGACACATTTTAAAAAGTATTTACAAAATAAACTGAAATTTTATTTTAATAATTTAGAAAATATTAAAAATGATATATTAAACTAACAAAAAATGTATAAGTTCATTGAATAATAATAAAAAAAAGAATGGTAGGCAGTTTGCTAAAAATGTAAATCCAAATATATCTGATGAATTTATGTTACAGCTATTAAATTTTCAAAACAAATATTATTCTGTGTAGTTTTGACTGCTTAAGATTCCACCTTCCCCCCTCTTTTCTAAGAAAAAAAATTTCCATGTTAAATATATGCACATCAAAGTGATCTTTGGTTCAGGAATAAATCGCTGAAACTACCCAAAAGCATATAAATTATAAATGAGTCAAAATATACTATTTCAAAAAGAACATTATACAAATTTTCATTCCCTTTAAAAGACTTTCACTCTGGATCGACACTTTAAATAGCTTCATTAATATGATTTTTAGATGTTCATAACATAAGCTGACCTTTGATTTGATAGCTCTCTCTTCTGTGCATCAATTCAGAAACTCCAAAGGTGTATGTATACAAGATGTCTGAGGATTAAATTTACCCCCCCCCTCCCCCCTATCCCATATGCTTCCAATATTTTCTTTGTATCATTCCAGTTAATGTGTCCAAAATTATTTTCGAAAAGGTGGAATTCCTCCTTTAGGAGGAACTCTTTAACCCTTTCCGGCACAGACAAAGTCTGTTCTTAAAATAAGAAATTTCTGACTGACACCGGAATTTACAAACGACTTTTTTAGAAAATACGAACTACTTATTTTAAGCTTTCATTATAGAAACAAAATTTTATTAAAATATTCTTGGTGCCGTATGCAAGTTTGGAATTAAGATTAGGTGTGCCCGGAGTGGGACCACTGTGCCGGAAAGGGTTAAGGTGCTGGCTGCTGAACAGGTGCCAGGCTCGAATCCCAATCAGGCATGGATGTTTGTAGTGGGTTAGATTGTACTTGGAGATCCCGGTCCTTTTAGCCCGTGTTCAAAAGATGATTGTCCTCATAATCAAACAACTAAAAAAATGATTGTTTTTTTGGACAATCAAATGGACAAATCATGTTTTTTTTAACATTGTTTTTCATGACCCTTGTATTTATTAATATCTATTTTACATCATTTGGAGATTTTCTTTTAATATTTCAGCAATGTGCTACGCAAAATAACATAGTTAATAATTTTATAATATTTTCAAGTTTTTTCTTCTTAAAAAAATATAGCAATTAAATGTAATAACTTAAATGTGTATAGTAATTGATTAAATACAGACAACTTGATCGTATACATTAGAACATGATACATGGCTAATTTAATAATATGAAAAACATAAAATATAATTAAGGGATTCAAAAATATTACATCATACATATATAACATCATATATATATATAACATCAATACAAGTAACCTAGTTTTCAATTAACAAATACCTCAATTATCTAAATTGTATAAAATTTTCAAATAAAAAATAATATTAAGGTATTCAAGTAAAAAATTTAACATAATATTATTCAAGATCAATATCTATTCCAAGTACAAGTTTTAAATTAAATTATAAAAAGTAAAATAATAATAATATATCCAAGATAAGATTCAAAACATTTTTTACTTTTAAAACAAAACATTTTTTAAAGTTTTGCCCAGAATTTCAAGAAGACAGTCAAATATAAAATAAATTATTTATATTTAAAATAATTCAGGTCAAGATACAACTGTCCAAGATACAACCATAGTCCTGGAAATCAAAGTCTGATATGCTATCTAGATCAAATCATGAACACAAGGAAATTTCAAATATTGAATTCAAGAAATAATGCAAATATATATATTTCAGTGATACTTACATACCTTCTTCAATAAGGAATAAAACAAGTTATAATTGTATCTTCTACTAAAAAAAAAAAAAAAAATAAATAAAAAAATATTATTCTAGAAAAATTCAAAAAAAATATAAGTAAGAGAAATTCAATATACATATCATCAAGAAAAATTTTAGTCTTTTGAAAAATAAAAAAAGTTTTTCAAGTTTCTGATTTCAAGATTATACAAGAGATTTATTGGTCTTTTAATAATGGAATTGTTTGTTTTCACTTCACAAGACCTAATTCTTCCATCTCTTCCAATAAATGTTTTTGTAATTCTTCCCAACTTCCAGAAAGCTCTAGGTAAATGTTCATTATGCACAAGCACATCATCTATCTTGAAATCAGAAGTTTTATTTTGATCCGTGCAGTGAGCAGATTTTAAGTTGAGGAGATATTCATTCTTCCAGCGCTTCCAAAAATGGTTTAAAATTGTCTCACGTAAACGAAAACGTTTCACTAAAGTTTCTTTGGTTGCTGGTAAGGTTAAATCGTTTACTTTTATAGTTGGTAAACACAAAACTCTTTTTCCTATAATAAAATGAGCAGGTGTTAGAGGAAATGGTTCATCTAGTTCTGAATAAATGTAAGTCAATGGACGAGAGTTTATGATAGCTTCTACTTCAACTAGAAGAGTTTCCAGTTCACTTAGAGTCAACGAAGATTTGCCGATGACTTTACGTAAAGTAAACTTCACTGAGCGCACCATTCGCTCATAAAAGCCACCCCACCAGGCAGCACGTTTGACAATGAATTTCCAAGAAATTGCCCGATCGGCATAAAACTTTTTTACGTCCGGATGGCGGATAGCTTTCCACATTTCTTTTAATTCAAGTTCAGCTCTTTTGAAAGTCTTAGCATTGTCCGAGTAGATTATAGCACACAGCCCTCTTCTTGAAATAAATCTGCGAAATCCTAATAAAAATTCTGCAGTTGACATGTCTTTCACAAGCTCCAAATGAATTGCTCTTGTGATAGCGCAAGTAAACAATAAGATGTAATTTTTATTCTCACTCCCCTTCACATATAGGGGCCCCGCAAAATCTAGGCCTGTAACGGAAAATGGGGGTGCTTCGTTAATGCGGTCACCTGGAAGAGGTGCTATTACTTGTTGACCAGGACGTATGTTAAATTTCTTGCAAATTGTGCAGTTGTTGAGGACTGATTTTATGCACCGTCTACCTCTCAAAATCCAAAACTTTTCACGAGTTTGTACCAGTGTGTCTGATACTCCTGCATGCAAAACCCTTTCATGGGAATCTTTAATAATCAATTCAGTAAATTTATGTTTGGGAGGAAGCACGATAGGATGTTTATCATAAAATGGCAAGTTAGCCTTTTGTAACTGCCCTCGTACCAAGAGTAATCCTTCTTCTGACAACACAGGATTTAGCTGCAAAAGGTTGGATTCTTTAGGGATATTTTTGTTAAGCTTTAAGCATTTTATAACCTCAGGAAAAGTTTCTTCTTGAACAAGTTTTACCCAAAAATTTTCGGCATTTTTTATTTCATCAGCTGATAATTCTGCAAGATTTCGTTTTTCTGCTTTTAGTTTTATATTGAAAATAAATCTAAATACCCATGCAGTTACTCGATACAACTTCTTTAGTGAACTATACCTTGACAAATTTAAAATTTGAATTTTATCAGCGTTATTTGTGTTAACTACACAAGAAATAATTTCTGCTTTTCGAGACCGCTCTTCAGAAACATTAGACACTTGAGCTGCGGATATTTTAACTCTGGGCCACTGATCTTCAGGCAAGGAAAGAAATTCGGGACCGTACCACCATTTTTGAGAATTGACCAATTGTTTTCCTGAACAACCTCTAGTGAGTAGGTCGGCAGGATTAAGTTTGCCTTCGCAATGTCTCCATAAACTAGGATCAGACAAGTCATGAATTTCTGAAATTCTATTCGCGACAAATGGTTTCCATTTTTCTTTTGATCCTTATCCAATAAAGGACAATTTCAGAATCTGTCCAGAAAACAAACTGGAATACCTGGAGAATATTTTTAAGATAATTTGCAAGTCTTGCACCAATAACTGCTCCCATCAATTCAAGACGTGGGAGAGTTAATTTCTTTAAGGGGGCAACTCTAGATTTAGACATGACAAAACTAGTTTTAAATTTTTCTTTAGATGTTTGATATCGTAAGTATACTACTGCGCCATAGGCTTTAGGATTAGCATCTGTAAAAATATGTAACTGGAGACCCTCATTTTCCATGATCAGGGTGCTAAAGTAATATCTGGGAATTTTCAGTTGTGAGAGATCCTGTATTTCTGAAATCCAAGTTTTCCATTCATTTTCTAACTCACCAGAAAAATTTTCATCCCATGATATGCCCATTACCCATAATTGTTGCAATAAATATTTAATTCGAATAATAAAAGGAGTGATTAACCCAGCCGGGTCAAACAACATAGCTGCAATTTTCAAGACATTCCGTTTTGTACAAGAATCATTATTTAATTTTGATAACAATGGACGTAATTCTAGTCCCAAATTATCTTCATTATTGTTCCAAGTTAAGCCTAATACTTTTAGAGAGTTATTTGGTGGATCGGAATTAGAAATAGGTATGCTCTTATCAATCCATCTTTTCCTAAGCTCCTCGGAATTAGTTTCAAATTTTCTTAAATTCATTCCCCCTTCTTTCAAAATATTAACAGCTTCATTAGATAAATTAAAAGCCTGTACAACATCATTTTCTCCGGTAAACAAGTCATCTACGTAAAGGGACGAATTAAGGATTTCAAATGTTTTCTTGTAAGAGTCTTTATATTTTTTTATATGGTTTTTGATAGTACAGGCAAGGATAAATGGACTGCAGGTGACACCAAAGGTAGCCCTAGTCATTCTATAGGGGACAATTTCTTTATTTTTGTCAAAATCTTCATAGTATAAAAATCTTAAATAATCGCGATCTTCTTCCGCTATAGATATCTGGAGAAAGGCTTTTTCAATGTCAGCTGAAAGGGCAATTTTGTGTAATCGGAATTTTAAAATAATATCCAGAACATTTGGGTTCAAGTTAGGACCCGGATTCAGGCATTCGTTTAAAGATAAGGAATCCGCTTGTTTAGAGGAAGCATCAAAAACAATCCGAGTTTTTGTTGTAATTTTATCCTCTCGGATGACAGGTCTATGGGACATGTAGTAACAGTTATTCTCGGAAAACGTTTTAGGGCACAATTCCACTATACCTTCATTAACTTGGTCAAGCAAAATAGAATTGTATTCTTTGAATAAAGACTCATCTTTCAGGAATTTATTTTCCAAACTAGAAAACCGCTTTTTTGCTACTTCAAGATTATTTTTAAGCAAATCACGAGAATTTTTCCATAAAAGACGTGTTTCATAGTGACCATTCACGAATTTTAAGTTTTCTTGAAACTTATTTATTACTTCATAATTAGAAATTTTCTTTTCATTACTTTCAATACCAATTGCTTCAAGTTCCCAAAATGCTTTTAATTGAGTATTTAAATTTTCACCCGAAACATTTAAAGATGTCAAATCTCTTTCTTTCGAATAGCAAATTACATTTAAACAAGAAATAGAATTCATCGAATAATTATCTGGCATTTGTCCAACTAATGTTGTTCCGAAAATAGACGTTTGAAAGTATAATTGCTTGTTTATTTTGGTAAGCGATCCACATAATGTTTCATAAATATAATTAGCTCCTAATAAAATTTGAACTGGTAAATTTACCTCTAATAAATCAGCTAATTGATATTCCTTTGAAATAAGGTTTTGAACCTCGGGATTAATATTTTGACATAATTGGGTACCACAGATTTCATCCGTAATTAATGCCTCAACATTAACAGAATTATACGGATGATATCTGCTTCTCAAGGTTATTAATACACATTCAAATTCTTTTTCTGTAGGATTTCTGTTAGAAAATGTATAAATGAAAAGTTTTTCTTTTCTTAAGATTTTGGCATTTAATGCCTTTGCCAAATCACTCCGAATGAAGGTTTTTGTGGAAGCAGAATCATATAGTATTCTGGCAAATAATTTTTTAGATCCACTTTCCACCTGAACACAAGCTGTTTGCAGTAGAGTGATATAATTATTCCTCAAATTTTTTGACTTATGAATAGATTGCATTACTGTTTCATTTTCAGGATTTTGGCTAACTTGTTTTAATTTTGAATCTTGATTTTCAACCAATTTTTTACATTTTGTTTGTGGGCAAAATAAGTGATTATGTTGTGTGCTTTGACATGTTTGAATTTTTACTTTACAAGCTGACTGTACGTGTTTGAAAAAGCATTTATAACAACGTCCGTCTTTCTTTAACTTAAATCTTTTTTGTTCATTGGATAAGATTTTGCATCCTAATCCAGTATGTGTATTAGAATTGCAAAAAATGCAAACACCTTTAGTAACATTTAATGCAACTGATGTCGGGAAATAATTTTTTACTTTAAATTTCTCTTTAGAATATTCAGCTTTCGAACGAAACGTTTCCTGACCTTTCAACGAAATTCCTGACACCAGATCTGCAGCCTCCCTAGATTCGATTTCAAACTTGATGAATTTCATTAATTCCCCTACATCACCCATTTTCTTAGGATCCCTTTTTCTGTGAAATTCTATCACTAAATTATGTGGCAATTGTTTTAACAAAATAGGGATTAATATATATCCAAATTTATCTGAAGCAATACCCATAGATTGCAAATTCCTAATACTGACTTCACTTTCATCATAAATATGTCTGAGACCCTTAATATTTGATGAAGATTTAACAGGTTCGATTTCTAATAATTTATTAACAAAACAACTAATTAACTGGTCTTGTTTTCCGTATCTTTCTTTTAATAAGGTTAAACAAGGTTTATAATTCTCTTCTTTTAAGGCAAAACCAGCTACTGATTTGTAAGCTTCACCGGTTAAGAAAGATTTCAAATATAAAAATTTATCAACAGTTGTTAATGATTCATTTGAATCTATGGCGCTTTCAAAGCTATTATAAAATTCCAAGAATGTACTTGAATCACCACTAAAGGTGGTTATGTTTAGTTTTGGCAAATTGACAAGATTCTGTGATGCATTATTTAAATTAGAAATAGTATTAATACTTTTAATAGATTCAGCTTGCTCGACCTTGAATTGCTTTAATTTACTTCTTATATTGGTTTTCGAATCAGATATAGCTTCCTCATACTCAAGTGACTTTTGAATTTAGTTTTCAAATTCTGTTGCATCATCTATTAATTCTTCAATTTTTTCATAAATTTTTAAGCTCATCTTGTTTTTCTTGCAAATTTATTAAATATTCAGACAGTTTAAATTTATCATTGTCACTTTGAGTATCAATACTTTCCATAAATCTATCGATATAAGTAATTAATTTAGTGCATGAAGTTCGAGCAAGCTTACGTTTTGATTTTAACTTATCGACTTTTTCCATTTTAGAATAACAATAATAATAATAAAAAAGTTTTTACAGTACCTTTTATCCGAGCATAGTCCACGAGAAGAGAAAAAAGAAACTTCCAATTAATATTTTTTCCTATATATTCACATCGATGAACCATTCAGAACAATTTCTAAAGCGTATAAACATATTCTTGTATTCGCAGGTATTCGGCGCCATGAAAAATAATCATAATCAGCAGCAGATACAGTCAGAAAGAACGTAATTTCGAAAGAAGAAACACAATAAATAATTCTGGTGAAGTGTGTCGATCATGATTTCACATTAAAAAGTCTTGTAGTCTTTTCTTATTTTATTTGACAACACAGTAAACACAAAAGTAAATTAATAAAGATTATTAGACTGAAAAAAATATTAAATTTCAGGAGAGCCGCCAAGAAGCTCCATTTTTCACGATACAAATTATTCCAACTGAAAAATACAAAACTGTTTTCTAATCGGTTCGAGGTTACGTCACATTACGTAACCGCCCACAGAACATGTGATCAAGGATTTCGTAACAGGGATAAATAGTGCAGTTATTGTTATCTATATATTTTGGTACGTTCTGTCTAACTTAGCAAATTGTTTCTTTAATAAATTCCTTTTCACCTTCTTATTTTGACGAAATGAACACTTCCTAATGACCTTACACCTAGAAAAAAACATGGTGGAATTTGAAAATTGTGTTTTGAGAGAAGGGAGGCACGATGTTAAATATACTTCAAACAGTGATTAACTAGTAAATATACAGAGCTCTCAATGTCAGCTCTACAAGTAATTGTGCATTAATATTTAATATCCTACAATCCAATTTTTTTTAAGTTATATATAAATTTATTGAATCTTCCAGAAATTTGAGATGTATCGCATTAAACACGATTTTATGCAATATGATAAACTACTTATTCTTGTTACTTTCTCCTATCTTTACAAGAAAGAAGTATTGGATTCATGAAAATTTCCAACTTCCAGTTTTCGACGGCATGTTTTAGAAGGTTCTGAACACAATTTGACTGTTTTTAGAAAATGTCTGTCTATGTGACAAAAATTTTGTAGGCGCTCTCCCTCAAGAACTAATGCACGGAATTTGATAAAACTTTATATTATATTCAATTAGTCCCTGATAAATTGGTGCTGATTAGTTTTTGGTGTAAATCGCCCAACAGGTGGCGCTGCTAGGCTGCATTTTTTGCAATAGCTCTATCTCAAGAACTAATGCACTTATTTTCATCAAATTTCAGATTCAGTTAGACCTTGACTTAAATAGACACTGATTACGTTTTGGTATACATATCCCAACAGGTGGCGCTGCTATGCTACTTTTTACATGATTTTCACAATAGCTATATCTCAAGAACTAATGCACAGAATTTCATCAAACTTCAGAATCTGTTATACCTTGACATAAATATACACTAAATACGTTTTGGTGTAAATAGCCTAAAAGGTGACGCTGCTATGCTACTTTTTTCATAATTTTCACAATAACCATATCTCAAGAACTAATACATGGATTTTCATCAAACTTCAGAGTCAGTTAGATGTTCACATAAGTTGTTGATTAGGCTTTTAGTCCAGTAGAAATAGTATTTTACCTTAAAAAAATTCAGGTAGTTCTGATTTTTGGGTATATTGTAAAGGTTGACCCTCTAATAAAAAAACCAAGTTTTCGACCTTCTAGACCTTGTGCGTTTTTCACAATATTGAAAAAACCAATATTTTTCGATTTTTCTTAAATAACTCAATTTTAATGCATTTTACAGAAAAAAGCACTGTTACCATTTTGTAGAGCATAAAATTCTCTACAACATGCAGTATTCATGTTTGTAAATTGTCCAAATAGGTGGTAAGATACGGAGCCGGGAAAAGGGTTAAATTTGGAAAAAATTTAAAAATCCACAAATGACGTTAGTTTTTGCTTAATAACCCACTTTTAGTGCATTTTAGAAACAAAATTGTCATAATCAACTTTTTAGAGCATGAGATAGTCGATAGTTTCATTTATTATAGGTTGACCCTCTAACAAAAAAACCAAGTTTTCGATCTTCTAGACCTTGTGCGTTTTTCACAATATTGAAAAAACCAATATTTTTCGGCACTTTTTTATTTTTCTTAAATAACTCAATTTTAGTGCATTTTACAGAAAAGCACTTTCACCATTTTGTAGAGCATAAAATTCTCTACAACATGCAGTATTCAGATTTGTAAATTGTCCAAATAGGGGGTAAGATACAGAGCCGGGAAAATAGGGTAAAATTTGCAAAAATCCATTAAAGACGTTAGTTTTTGCTTAATAACCTACTTTTAGTGCATTTTAGAGACAAAAGCACTTTCATCATTTTGTAGAGCATAAAATTCTCTACAACATGCAGTGTTCATGTTTGTAAATTGTCCAAATAGGGGGTAAGATACGGAGCCGGGAAAATAGGGTTAAATTTGGAAAAAATGTAAAAATCCACTAATGACGTTAATTTTTGCTTAATAATTATAGTTTTTTCAATATTGTGAAAAACGCACAAGGTCTAGAAGATCGAAAACTTAGTTTTTTTATTAGAGGGTCAACCTATAATAAATGAAACTATCGACTATCTCATGCTCTAAAAAGTTGATTATGACAATTTTGTTTCTAAAATGCACTAAAAGTGGGTTATTAAGCAAAAACTAACATCATTTGTGGATTTTTACATTTTTTCCAAATTTAACCCTTTTCCCGGCTCCGTATCTTACCCCCTATTTGGACAATTTACAAACATGAATACTGCATGTTGTAGAGAATTTTATGCTCTACAAAATGATGAAAGTGCTTTTGTCTCTAAAACGCACTAAAAGTAGGTTATTAAGCAAAAACTAACGTCTTTAGTGGATTTTTGCATTTTTTGCAAATTTTACCCTATTTTCCCGGCTCCGTATCTTACCCCCTATTTGGACAATTTACAAACCTGAATACTGCATGTTGTAGAGAATTTTATGCTCTACAGAATGGTGACAGTGCTTTGTTCTGTAAAATGAACTAAAATTGAGTTATTTAAGAAAAATCGAAAAAAGTGCTGAAAAATATTGGTTTTTTTAATATTGTAAAAAACGCACAAGGTCTAGAAGGTCGAAAACTTGGTTTTTTTGTTAGAGGGTGAACCTTTACAGCATACCCAAAAATCAGAACTACCCGAATTTTTGTAAGGCAAGGCTCTTTTTTGTGCTATTTCTACTGGACTATTTGGTTTAAATCTCCCAACAGATGACGCTTCTATGCTTCATTTTTCTGGATTTACACGATTTTAGCAATAGTTATATCTCAAGAACTAGTGCTCGGAATTTAATAAAACTTTAGATTCAGCTAGACCTTGATATAAATTGGTGCTGATTAGTTTTTAGTGCATACAGAACCTGTGTGAGATAGAAGAAAGTTTTGGGATTGGCACATTTTTACGTTCTCAATTTCTAGTAATTGTGCTGTTTCATTATTCGAGTATATATTATCTGAAGCATTTACTATTGTAATTTTGGTACTTTTCCATTATATCAACACCATGCCAAAATGTATGCTAATGCACCATTTATTTCAACCCTGATCGTGCCAAACATTGTGATTTGCTATTTATTGAACCAGAGTCATTTTATTATTACTATTATTTAACCATAACCTCGCAAAGATCTTAATTTGCTTTTTTTTTAAATAGAAAATATTTATTATTAAGTTATAATTTACTTATTATTGACGCTTAGATGGATTTTACAATTTGACAGTTACCTGTTGATGAGGAAGCTGCAATAAAATTGTTTCAGGATTTTGGATACATTTTTTAAAAATTTTTATTAAAAAAAAACCCATGAATGTCTCCATGCAATAAATGAAATGTTTACTGCAATGACAAGAGACATTTACAATTTATGCCCGCAGTTTTATTTTAAGTTAATATTAATTTAATAAAATAGTTCGAGAAAGTCTAATTTTTCCAAATGTTATATATTTAAATGCTCAATTTTTTTTTTTATCCCCGCAAATGATTAATTTTGTTTATTTTGCGTCAACTATTACACTTTGTGACAACGGTGTTGGTATAACGACAAAGTATCATCATTTCATTAGATTAACCATCTCCTTTGTACATGCGATTTTATCCTATCCTTAAAAGAATACTTATTTTTCAACCATGAAACATCATCATCACATGTTGCTGAAATGTAATAAAATCTCATGTAATAAATATACATACTTATTCAAATGTAAATTCGTCTTATGCCACTTATATTCAATTTACACATCCAATGTTTTTATAATTTTCATTTGGAAAACCGATTTGGCCATCTTTCTTCAGTAAAAATAAACTCATCTATTTCAATAGAAAAAGCATATTAAAAATGAAAATCAGCTATTTTGTTAATAAAATGCAGCACCAAAATAATGCGATTTACTTCAATTTTCTTTTTTTGATATGCTTTGAAATGAAGTTACTAGGTAATGATTTAATGAAAGAAAAAAGAAATATTGGAAAGTTGGTAAAAAATGAGAAATTAAAATATTTTATCTCTCTCGAATTGATGCATAAAATTTCCCAATAATTTATAAATTCTAATAAATATATTGGAAAATTTTCAAAGTGATCAGATTAATTTAAAATTTCCATTTCGGAAATTTATCATCCATAATTTAATGTTAAAATCAATTATTCAAAAGTGCCATTTTCTTTACAGCTGAATGATAATTTTAAAATAATCTGAATTTCCATAGAAAAACATTATGACAGGAAAGAAAATGTTCTACATTTTTTGAATGAATTAACCAAAAACTATACAGCTAATTCTGGTTATCTTATCAACATATCTCTTAAGTATCAATCTAATTGGATGCCTTTTGTGACAGTTATTGCGGGACATATAAACAGACACCAAAAACTCTCCATAGTACGCATCCAGTGTTGAATTCAGACACTTTTCCCCGGGAGGGATTTCTGGGGCTCCGGGGGGGAAATTGCACTTTTTGACCATTGAAAGTATAAAATCTCAAATCTTCCGGTAGGGGGAGGGGGACACTTCAATGCTCTGGGGGGAATGTCCCCCCCCCAGGCCACCCCCTGAATTCAACACTGTACGCATCAAGTAACATTTTGGCAGTTAAATATGATGACAATTTTGTTGTCAAAGCTAGACTAATAAATCTTCAGATCAGATGTTTCAACATCGGTTTTGCAAGATATTTTAATTTTCTTCTCACTTTACACAATATTTAACATTTTTCAATCCAAATTTAATAATGTTAGAATATATGGACATTTTTTAAGCATATAAGATTTTCCTAAAGATTCAGAAAATCTAACTTTTAAGAACTTATATTAAAGACGATTCCAATCAGGTATTCTCTTCAAGTGCTTACTGTTTCAATTTTTAGAATAAAAATGTAGATTTCTTCAGCCGGGTACAGCCCCCCCCCCCCCCAAACCTCCCATTGAATTTATGTTTCATTGCCAATAATTGTGCTATTTCAAGATTCAAGTATATCTACAACTGCTTTTTAAACTATATTTTACTACAATAAACCAGATCATTGTATAAGAAATTTTATCTTATAGTAATAAAATACATTTTTCTCAAAAAGTATAAAAGTTAAAAAAATTAAACCAACGCCATTTATTGAAGAATATATTAGTTCATATTATATTTTTTCACATTTTTACACAATTTTTAACATAGAAAAATAAACAAAATATTAAAAAAATAATTATTAATATAGTAATATTATACTTACACCAAACACAAAATTACACAATGATGCTCAAGGTATGTACTTTAACAAAAAAGAAAAAAAAAAAATTGTTAAAATCGAAGATGTGTTTGAGTTATAAAAGAAATAATGCTAACAACTTGTTAGAATTTTCCCATCTTTTCCTATTTGAATTTGTAATATTACGCACCTATTATTGTTACTGCATAACAAATACAATAAGTGGGTTGTAAGTAAATACAGTAAATAAAAATTAAATAATTAGATACATTATTTTTGTTGCAACTCAAAAAGTATCTTTGAGCATTATTGTGTAATTTTTTGGTTGGTGCAAATATAACATTACTATATTAATATATATTTTTAAAAATATTTTTGTTTATTTTACTTTGTTAAAAATTGTGTAAAAATGTAAAAAATATATATAATATGAACTAATATATTCTTCAATAATTGGTGTTGGTTTATTTATTTATTTTTTAACTTTTATACTTTTTGAGAAAAATGAATTAGAAAAAATAGGGGCGCCGGCACATACTTTCCCGATTATCTCAAGGACAGGGACCAAAACCACTCTATACTGTATTCTTATGGTAACATGTTATTTCAAACATCGACTATGGGGGCCATTTTGCTATGCTTATCTGGCTTAACCATTTAATTCTGATAAATAGAGGTCAATAATTGCCCATGTAAATGCAAGGAGTTAATCTTCTTCCTTGGTCGGATGTAAAGATGAAAAAAATCTATGATGTAATGATTTCTAAATGTCAATGTGTCGACAGACTACTTTTATTCTTGTAGAATAAATTGATTCATGAAGCTTGAATACGTGAAAATAAGTTTTTATTTCTTCAAATTTTTTGGGGAAATTTAATTTAATAACGATTTGTTTTCGCAATCTATTTAAATTGGAAATAATTTTTTTCTTCAAGTTTAATGAGAAAATGATATTTAAAAAATTAATAATCCTTATTGTTTTCCCTTTTATCCACAAAAATGGAATAATTTAGTTGCCACGCCACTATTACAAAAATGTTATTAAAAATTATAGATATATAAACTCTGTTTATGGCGTCAGATGCACCATCCGACAAATCTACAAGCAACCACTCCATTTTTTTGGTCAAGGGTCCATTCCTCCTCCAGACCTCTATCCCTCATGGCTTTTTTTATATCGTTATTATGATTTGTTCTATAATTAAATGCGATTTTAAGTAGTCTCATCATTCATTCTTTTAACATGACCATACCAGATTAACTGCTTCTTTTGAAGATTGTCTAATATGGTTCCTTTTATTTTCACCATTTCTTTGATTCTTTCATTTCTTATTCCTTCAATTCTTGATGTCCTGCATGATCTTAGGGCATCCATTTCCACTGCCGCTAATTTCTTTCTTTCGTTTTGTTTCTATAATTCTCCATCCCTCTTCTCCACATAACAATATGCTCTTTACAATAGAATTGTATATATTATACTTTCTTTTCCTGGAGATCTCCTCACTCTAATATCTTGGAAACAAATTTTAAATTGAGAGAGCTTACAACATGCAATCCTTGGGTCCATACAGATAACTGATGTTAATTTTATCGCCCAACATTCAATATTCTAAGAGTAGTAGTGAAGAAATACAAAGAGACAGGCCAATTTTAATATATAATAGATTATTGAGACTCCAAATAAGGTAAGTAAAAATTGTTCAAAATAAGGTTTTCTATTAAGAAAGAGATAACTTAAGAGCTAAAGACAAATTATTACTACAGATGCCAATTTCTGCCCCTTCCCCCCTCACCAAAAGTCAAAAACAGGCTTTGAACTAGAGAATATTTTTTACCCATATAAATAAATGAATAAAAGCCGTACCTATTAACAAACATTAAAATTACACATTTATATACAATTATAAGATGTTTTATTATAACATTTTCACCTCATGTAATCGGACATCTTCAGAAAGTGAAAGATGTTGAATGAAAACTATAGTTTTTATTTGATCTTCGACTTTTCTTCAAGGAGGTAAATTTTGGAGTAACATGTTATTACATGTGAATTCAGGACAGGATTATTTATACCATCTCTCTTAACAAAGTGTAGTTAAGATCAAGTAAAATTAGCAACGATTGTTTTCATTCAATGTCTCATTTACTGAAGATGTTTCGGTACATGAGGTGAAATTTTTTTTAAACTATGTGTAAATGTGTAATTTTAATGTCTAATAGGTGTTTTTATTTATTGATTTATTTATACGATCAAATGACATTAATTAATTACATTACATTAATTTACAGTAATATATTTAACACTCTTGCTTACACGAGATTCATAACCTAAATAAAACAGTTGGACTAAATTTTATTTTAAGTGATATCTCTTAAAAGTGATATCTCTAATGGCTTCATTTATGACTAACTTTAACACAATCTTGAATAGCAATTTAATTCAAGAAATAATTTGTAGAGAGAAAAAAAAAAAAAAAAGAGCGAGGATTAAAAATTCAGGTTCAAAATAATGTCTTTTTTTTTTTTTTTTTTTTTTTTTTTTTTTGGGGGGGGGGGGGGGGGGGGGGAGAGAGAGAGAGAGAGAGAGAGAGAGAGAATCTGAAGCACAATATTTAGATAAGCTTTAAATTCTAGAAACATCTTTCTAGTATATCAGAATAAAGTCACAATGTTTGAAAAGATAGTATGAAATATAAAAAAGTGTGTTTTTCAATTCAAGGATTAGGTAGCAATTAAAGGTAAAAAAGCAAACATTTATTAATGTGCAAAGATAACTTTCATTACATTTTCTTTTTTTACTTGTTCATATAAGTTAATTTAGTCAGAATGATATCCAACTTTAGCAAACAACAATGTTCATTATATGGTTGAGGAAATTTACGCATAACCAAACACTGATGGCAGAAGTTATAAAATTATTTTCCTCTTGTGGATGCAAGTCCAGCTCTAACAATCTCATCAACAAGCAGTAAATTTCCAGCAATAGTTGCACTAGAAAAACAAAAACAAAGAAAAATTGGAAATATGTCATACTATTTTCAAATGAGTTATGATGACAATTATCAGGAAATTATCAATAGTATTACAATTGAATATAGATTTAAAAAGATAAATCAATATAAAGATACATTGAGTGATTAGAGCCACCTTCAATAAATTGAAGACTATCCAGAAAAATACTTAAATTCTTCTGGAACTTCAGGGATATGAACATGTATTTGATCTCATATTTTTCAATTAAGGTTTAACACGTTCGCTGCCAAAGCTGAGATAGTGCATCTGTTCACATATGCCAAAGTCATATCTCCGATATTATGCTTTTAAGTTGTTTTCTGTGGTTTTATTATTCAAATATAGATATAACAGATTACTTTTAGCAAAAAACAAGTATACACGAGTATACTCATAGTTGGCATATGTAATAATATTTTTCTTCCCTGTGCCAACTACGAGATAACTCGTAAGTAGTCTTGCACTTGCGTGCGCATACAACAGTCACCTGCATGCGTAATACTCACTTGTTCTGCACCTGCACTCAAAACTGCAGAGTGTGCGATACGTTGCTTTCGGTTTTACACATGTCACTACATTTTTCAGTCAGTTTTCAACATTTCACAACTGAATAAACCAACAAAATGTCAAAAAGGAAGATACTTAGTGAAAAAGAAATAGAATACTATACAAATTTGAGTGATTTGTTATAGGATGTACAGCCATATTCCTGTTAGCCAACTGTTGAAAATGTACATTTAAAGAGTGTTGAGATGATTGTACCACTGTTATGTTCAGATTAGCCAAAAGCAGTAACACCTTCTTTATAACTAACAAAACTTTATTAACAGATTAGTTAAAACATATCCTTTAAGAACATTTTTGTTAAACTTATTAGAAGAACACAAGAAAAATATTTAAATTCATTGACTGCCTGCAGCCTCATCATAAATAAACTAATACTCCTTTTGAGCATTGGAGTTAACCTGCTGGCCAAGCAAGTACACACCACACAACATCTATTCCACACCCTTTTAAACTAACAAGTGAGGTTACAGTCACAGGCAATTGAAAAACATTAGCATAATACAAGAAAATAAAATAAAAGGTTCCAAGGTTGTTTGATTTAAATCAGCTTGATTTAAATCACGATTTAAATCATGATTTAAATCAAATGATTTTTTTAAAAAAATCTTTGATTTAAATCAGTTTTTTTAACATTCATATTTACTGGCTGAATAAGGATCAAATTCCTCATTCATATTAAAATAAAAGTTAAAATCATTCATTTCAGATTAAAAATTACCTTTCAATAACATTAAATAAAACTTTTATAGATTAAAAATACTATTATATTATGAAAGTAAATGCAACACTGCATTAAAAATATTATCTATCTGTAGTACATTCTCCAAAACTACTGATAAATACTTACTAATTTTTAAAGTTTTTTTTTCTTAGTCACTTCCATTTTTTGAAAGCAAGATGCTGAAGCTAAAGTTAAATCTATTTAATATAATAGTATTTTCAGTGGAGAGTCACTTTCTCTAAAGCAAATTATACATAATTCACAAGTTTGTTTTACATTTACCTGCAAATTACAATATCCCATATGTTGATGTATTGATCATATAATGTGATCAATACATGAACTAATTATAACATAAATATTTGGACTGTGTCTAACATAGAATTAATTCCAGTTTCATGTTTCTTCTATAATTGAAAATACTTTAATCGCTGTAACTAACTGATCCCTTTCCTCTTTCTTTTCCTAAAATTCATTGCTTATTGCAATGGAAATAAATAAGAAATGTTATTGTACTAAGCTAAGCACTAAGCAGTCATTCGTATTGTCAAGTAAGCAAGATTGTTTTCTAAAATTGACCATAGCTGAGTAGGGGTGGGGGGGGGGGGGGGTGCAATAACACTGATAATTGATAGCTTCACACTTTTAGTTATAGGATTACCTTGCATTAGAATAGTATAGTGTGAATTTGACTAATGATGAAAAAAAGAAAGCCTTACTTTTTGCTAAAGACAAATACAGTTCACATTTTATATCCGTGATAATGAAATTTCATAATACTTTAATTTTCATGATCCTTTTTCTGAATTTTTATTTGATGAAGACATCGTAACAAAGATTTCTCCCTTAGACTGGTGGAAAACACACTTTGATTCAGAAATTTGTGTATCAGATGGTGAGGGAAGTGTAAAGAAAGCCATAGAGCAACTGTTTACAGCAACAGCTACTTCTTGCTCCGTGGAACAGATTTTTTTAACATATGGTTTAGTTCAATCTAAACTTAGAAATAAATTAGGAAATGATAAAGCAGCCAAATTGGTGTTCTTATACAAAACCTTAAATGCATAAATAGTTAAAAATGTTAATATAATTACATATATGTAAATAATTACAAAATAAAAACCAGATTTTGTAAGAGATTGAATTGTAATCTAATATTAAACTATAATTTTATATTAATGATTTAAACAATTATCTGTTTATAGATATTCACCAATGTTAAACTGTTTCTATTTAATATTTTGTCATAACTTAAAAATTATAGAATTGTTCTTGAATGATGCATAATAAATATATACCCATATGCATTTAGCATTCTTTGTTGTATTTATTATACGTTGTTATATAAAATATGTGTTATTTGGAGTAATACATGAAAGAAAATTTTAATAACTTTTAAATTAAATAGAAATGTATACATATAACACACATATTTATATGTATAACAATTTAATATTAGAATGTTTCAAATTTTAAATGAATCATCTAAATTTGTTTGCAACAATTTTACATTTAAATTATTTTGAATTCTTATCTAGAAATTGTAATGAAATTAATAGAAATATGTAAATCTATACAGAAAATATAAATAAATATCTGCAGAGAGAATAATATTATACTATAAAAATATTTAAAAAAATCAAAAAAATCTGATTTAAATAAAAAAAATCAGATTTTTTTGATTTTTTTAAAAAAATCACGATTTTTAACAACCCTGGTTGCAGGTTAACAAATATTCAAGTGTTCAAGATCAGTTTAAGATGTCATCCATAACTTTAGCACATGACACCAACCAACCTACCACTACTGGCAACTGTTGACATGTCAGTTTAAGCTGCTGAAATGAAGTCACTTGGGGCCTCCGTGGCCGAGTGGTTAAGGCACCACGCCGCTAATCGCTTGCGAGTGTATGATGTTGTGGGTTCAATTCCCACTGGTTCCATTGCACACACACTTTGTGTGGAACCCCCAGGTTGTGTCTCTTGTGTTGTCATGTTTCCTTGTACTATCTTGTCAAGATGTATGTAATTGTAGAATTCATGTATATGTTTCTGTGAATAATAAATAAATGTATATGGATCATTCGAGACGACAGCCTTGTAGCTATAGGTCTCAAATGCACTACGGCTTAAATTCATAAAAAACACTGTGATAGGAAGATAGTTTATATATATCCTCAATCATTGTTTAAATTTTGATCGACATTTTACTCTTCTAATTGTTTATAGATTTTTGCAAAAGAAATTTTTGTGTGAGTGAAATTCGTAAATAAATTCTAAATAAGAGTTGAGAATTCATTTGAAATTAATAATATTACCCATAATTAAAATGAGGAAACATCTCAAACGCTTTGGATTACGTACATGTTATTTTATTTTTGATAATTGCTAGTTTGAGTTTGACTGCTCTCACACTGGCCGCCATATTGGAGGCAGAGCTGATCTTACCCAATCTAGTCTGTTTGTTGGTCTGAGCTCTGGAAACTATGGTTGGTAAGCTAGAAATTCAGCCTTATTTCTGCTCCACATAAGAGAAATATATATATATATATATATATATATATATATATATATATATATACATAGATTTTTCCAGAATTCCCTTTCCAAAATAAACACACACACACATATTATATATATATATAAATAAAGAGAGAATTAGTAAGAAATTCTTATTAACATTTACAAGAAAATGAAAAAATATTAGATATATAAATATTTATAAAGGATTTTTCAAGATAAACATATGCAATATGGGAACAACAACAAAAAACAATCTAATGCAATCTTACCACGAACTAAGTAGTTGTTTTTTAACTCTATAATTATCCACTATACCCACATCAGCAGCTATAATGGATTCACCTGTTATTGAAAAGATAAAACAAAATTTATAATGGAAAATTGTTTTGAAAATACACAATATATTATGCATAAACAAATTATTAACTGCAAAAGTAAACAACAAAACAGCTAGTTTTTAGGTGCGTTCGTAATTACATAAATACATAGCACCTATTGTCGTCGTCTGGTCCGTCCGTCTGTCTGTCCGCATATAACAACGCAGAAACTACCCAACCAAATGGTTTGAAATTTAAAATATGTTATCTTTGCAGAATTTCGTCGAGACATTTCAAATTTTATGAAAATCAAATCAAAACTTTAGAAAATATTAATAAAAACATTTATTAATAAATTTGAATTTTTAAAAATCGGTTCTTTCTTGTTATAGGAGCTTTCGAGGTTTAATCGGCAAGCGACCGAGATACTTATTTTATTACAGAAATTAAAATGCAGACGATATAATTCATTTCACAGAACTAAAAATCATCAAGATCTGAATATTTATATAACTAGCTACAGTACGAACGCACCTCATTTGCCACGTTTGACGTACAATTTCCAACTTGTTTGTCATTATGGATAAAGATTGGCATGGTTTTAAACTATGCTTCTTTTCAATAAAATGCAGAAGAAAATTCCTCTATTGCTAAAATAGCCTTTACCAAAATCAGGGAGACAATTTTTATTTTAAAAGAATTTTAAAGACAGTTTAAAAGTCGAAAGTGACATTAAAAATATTTTATGCCTGTTAAAAGTGTATAGTATTAGCCTATTTTTCTCTGTTGAATATACTAGTCAAACTTGTCATTTTACTGGAACATTGTTCGAATGAAAAAAAATCCATAAAGCACTAGAATATACATACAAAATTTCTTAACTGCCTTTGTTGAGGCTCAGATTTAAATTCATTATTTTACAGTGGTTAACAAAGTAAAGAAGATTAAAAAAAAAAAAAAAAATCAATGAATAAAAGCATAGAATTATATTCCCATGCCACTTAGAAAGCTCAGTTTTATTATGAGCTTTCTAATATCCTCCATAATGATGAATCTCCCTCCTCCCCTTCAAAGATTTTTTATTTTAATAACTAAGAACTTTAATTAAGAAATAAAAGAATGCCAGAATCCAAAATTTTCAAATCTGCTTTGGGTTTTCCCTCACTGAGGTCCAAATATAACAGGAGATCTGACTCAGCAGTCAGTCAGTCAAATTACACCCTAAAAAAACTTGTAAGGCCTGTAAGAGAGATAACATAGTTCACGTTGTCAATGTATATTATTGTTTTCATTTACTATTATTCTAATTTTATGCATCTCTAATCATGTAAAAAGGCAATACGATAAACAACCTATTTTGCTAAGAATGCGAACTACTATTATCACTCAAGGCTCTCAGAGTTCCTAAATTTTTCTAACTATGTCATAATGATTTATGCCATTTTCTTTTAAAAAAAAATTTTCCACCAATTAGTTATTAAAAAATTACTCTTCTTGGAAATTAAACTCTTCCATATTTAATATTCATTTCTTCAAGAAAACAAAATAAAGAAAGGTTGATGCATTGGGCGATTTATTGCTCAGACGTCCCAAGCTTTGGACACTGTCAGGAGCACAATGGAATGGCCCAAAGGTAGAAAATTTTAGGAAAGCTGCAAACCATGGTCACTGTACTCCTTCTACTCTGACAGCTGGAAACCATGTTGGGTAATAAAAAAAAAAAAAAAAAATCTGTTCATATATGGAGCTCAGTGGGGTTCTCCTAATCCTTACTGATTAACTAGACAATATCAATATTTGCCATAATGCAGACCTGCCAACCTTTAAAAATGAGAAATAGTAGCACACCAAATTCAAATTTATCTGGAGGTTGGTTGGTTGATTTGTGGCTGTTTTTTTATGCTGCAAATTTTAAGCGAACAAATACTAATCAATTAAACGCATGTGTATATGCATCAGGGGTGATTCTGAGTACAAAAAAAAAAAAAAATTCTGAAATTCACAACAAATTTTCTGAAAGGAATTAACTCCGGCACTAACTATTATTTTTCTGCGATCTTTTGACGAAATTTGTCATTTTTCTGTGATCCTTTTGACGAAATTTGCCGTTTTTTCGCGATTCTTTTGACGAAATTTGCCGTTTTTTCGTGATCCTTTTGACGAAATTTGCCGTTTTTTCGCGATCCTTCGACGAAATTTGCCGTTTTTTCGCGATTCTTCGACGAAATTTGCCGTTTTTTCGCGATCCTTTGACGAAATGTGCCGTTTTTTCGCGATCCTTTGACGAAATATGTGGTTTTTTCGCGATCCTTTGACAAAATTTGCTGTTTTTTCACGATCTTTTGACGAAATTTATAGTTTTTCGCGATTTTTTGACGAAATATGCGGTTTTTTCGCGATCCTTTCACGAAATTCGCGTTTCTTTGCGCAATCCTGTGACGAAATTTGCGTGATCATGTGACAAAATTCACATTTTTTCGAGCGATCCTGTGACGAAATTCACCGTTTTTTCACGATCCTTTGACGAAATTTGCCGTTTTTGCGATTCTTTGACGAAATTTGCCGTTTTTTCGCGATCCTTTGACGAAATTTGCCGTTTTTTCTCGATCCTTTGACGAAATTTGCCGTTTTTTCGCGATCCTTTGGCGAAATTTGCCGTTTTTTCGCGATCCTTTGACGAAATTTGCCGTTTTTTCGCGATCCTTTGACGAAATTTGCCGTTTTTCGCGATACTTTGACAAATTTTGTCGTTTTTTCGTGATACTTTGACGAAATATGTGGTTTTTTTCGCGATCCTTTGACGAAATATGTGGTTTTTTTCGCGATCCTTTGACGAAATATGTGGTTTTTTCGCGATCCTTTGACAAAATTTGCCGTTTTTTCACGATCTTTTGACGAAATTTATAGTTTTTCGCGATTTTTTGACGAAATATGCGGTTTTTTCGCGATCCTTTCACGAAATTCGCATTTCTTTGCGCGATCCTGTGACGAAATTTGCGTGATCATGTGACAAAATTCGCGTTTTTCCGAGCGATCCTGTGACGAAATTCGCGTTTCTTTTTTTTGCAGAAAATCGTAGTTTTAGACAGATTTTCGTAGCATCGTAGTTTTTGGCTCAAAATTGTAGTAACTACGATTTTTTCGTAGCAGTTGGCAGCTCTGCATAATGAGTAATAATTATTAACAGGGTGTAAAAAAATCATGATTATTTTTAAAAAATCAAAAAAAGATTTTTTTTATTTAAATTGGATTTTTCTTTTAAAACAAAGTAAATCAATGTTTTTAATAAATTTAACTGCTCTATATAAAGAGAGCTGGTAAATACCTATTTTTCGTATCATAAATTTGTAAATAAAGTATTTCTTTGTTAGGCATGCAATAAACTTAAATATTTTGTCCAAGCTTCTGAAACATAGCTGAATTGGCAGACCATATAATGACTTGCTTTACAAATTTTAAAACAAAGATTTTAGAAATGAAACTACAGAAAGTTTATCACACACAATAGACAATAACAACAATATTATTTATTTATTAAGAGATTTGAATAGAAAAGCCAGTTTGGCAGCTTTTTCCACTCCTAATTAGTTTCGTAATTTGCTATGTACAAATCCTAAGGTTGAAAACATTCTTTCAACACCTGCAGATGCAGCCTTTGCAGTCATAATTTGCAATAATTTGCATTATTAATAGTTCATTGGATGGAACACAGTCTTTTACAATTGTCAAAGACTTCCACCAATGTAAAGTGTTAACTTCTTTCACTACCTTTTCTTCAAACAAGGGCCCATTAAATGGCTCTACACGAGTAATGAATCTCAAAAGAATAGCCATCAAAGACTTATCTGTGTAATTTTCCTTCACAAATTCGATTGTTTTGTTTTTTACTACTGCAGATAAGTTTTCTGGCTGAAATGTTGGATATGCTAAGAAATGTGCTGGTGTCAAAGCTTGATTGTATCTGTATTTGAAAGATGTATTCACAGCAGATTTCTTGCAATCACTCAGCACTTTGTTTTCCTTTAGATTTTGTTCAAGTTTTTTCCATACATCAAGAGCTTCAGCAATGCTACAGTTGTCTCTCTGTACTCAATCTAAAGCAACAGAAATTGGTTTTAAGCGAAGCAGTAAATCTTCCACGTTTCTTTTTATGCCCATATTCATCAGCTTTGACCGCATATCTGCATCAATTGAATCTCTATTTTCTTCTGCAATCTGCATTAAAATAGGCCAGTTATTAACATAACTATCTAATGATTCACACAAGGTGTTCCACAGTACTTCTAATGCTATACTTAGACCAACACCTTTTCGTCCTTTATTTTCGTTAAATTTTGCTCTAGCAAAATGATTATTTCGGAAGTATTTAATTACCTGCATAACATGATCTGTAACATTGGGGAGTTCCATATCCTTTGCTAGCAAGTTTAAAATGTGTGCCGAGCAACCATAGCTAACAACATCAACGTAGTCTTTAGTATCTGTTTCTAATGACTTCCTCATGTATACATACCTGCCAACATGTCTATTCAGAAAACCTTACAATTTTTCTGACGTACTTCATTGTGCATCTTTAAACATATATATGTGGTAAAAGGTATTTATGAAGGCGTCTAATAAGGTATTATAAGATTTGATACAAAATTTACTGATAACTACAAAAATATTAAATAATAAAAATAACCCAAATATTATTAGCACTGATAATTCTTTTTTGATATACGTTAAATAGGCTGATTTGGCTTTACCCAACAATTCTTTGTCATACATTTCTCCATAGTGATCGTGTTGCATGCTTTTAATTATTAAAATCTTTAGTACTTTTATGTTAGCCGGGCACCAGTGATTGCCAAATTTTTTTTTAATCTCGCAAAGCATTTTTTTTTCCGACAATCTTTTAACATTATTAGCTATTATAAAAAATAATAAATATTTTAACGCTGAAGTATAATGTCTTAAAAAATTACTTAAAAATAGCTAAAATATAATCATGATAAAATACGTAAACACAAACACATCAATACAAATAACAAAATCTTAAGAATTGAATTAAAATCAAAATTCAAATCATTAAATTCAAATCATTTGAATTGAAAGGGTTACAATTCAAATGATGCCAACTGAAACAAGATTTGGCACTGGTGCACAATATTTTATAAATTAAAAAAAAAAAAATCAAATAAATTTCTAATAAAAAAAGTGTCAAAACTTCAATTTTAGCTTTGCTGCGAGAAATTTTTAAAGTACACAGCATGACTAAACATTCTGTGGCATATAATAACGTGTTGTGAATTACTATTTGATTGCTGTGACGTACTATATTAATAATCACACTCCTCATCTTTGTAACATAAATGCAATGTGTGCATCAGTTTTATTTGTTTACTCATGTAACAAACGCAATGTGTGCATCAGTTTTATTTGTTTACTCATGTAACAAACGCAATGTGTGCATCAGTTTTATTTTTTTACTCAATAAGTAACATATTTGAAGAATCATTTCAAGTTTTATCAAAAAACCTTACAATCTTACCTATTGCCCTTATAACCTTACAATTGGACCTAAATCCTTACACTGTAAGGATAAACCTTACAAGTTGGCAGGTATGTGTATACCATATTGGCTTCCACAAGAAAAAAAAAAATATTTTTTAATCTTGCAACCAAGCCTTGCATTTCTTTTCCACATTTCTTGCAAATAGCTCTGCTTTCTTTTTTTCCCTACTTCAATTTCTTATTAAAATAAAACTAAATTATATCCCTTTTCCTTCCAGCAGACATTTTTTTTAGAGTTTTAACTAAGAACTAAAATAATATGTAAGTAATAACAGCAAAACTAACTAAAATAAGTAATAGTATCAAAAATCTTCTACAGCAAAAGTGTAACAATATTCAAGAGATTACCATGTGCTACAGTAAGAAAGAAATTGTGATTGCAGTAGAAATTGAAAATGTCCACTCTTTGTGCAAATAGTAAACTGGAAAACAGGTTTTCGTCAGATAAAGAATCTAAACCTCTTATCACCTAAAGGGTGCAGGTGTAGAATTAAGGAATGCCTTAAAAGAGACTTTGAATAGATAAGAATGGTCAAGTGAGGAAAGACTAGGGATAAAAATAGAGGAGGGATATAGTACTGATTAAAAAAAGACAGCATTAGTGAGATTTAAATTTTCATGAAGATTTCTAGAGATTAAATAAAAAATGATTTAAATCAATGATTTAAAAAAAAAATCAATTGATTTAAATCATGATTAAAATCACTGATTTAAATCATTTGATTTTAATCGTTGACACCTTGATTTATTAATTAAATACCGTAAAAAATTCAATATAAAGTCAATTCATTGAAATATGCCAGTATATAATCTGCAGCTCTTGAAAACATGTTACTTACTTTGGAATATAAAAAATAAAAACTATAGTTAACACTTAAGCTCATACAACAAATTTAATGAGATACAGTGACCAGGGGTCGATACAAGTTTTCTTCCTTGGGGCTTATTTTGTGAATAGTAAAAGTTATTTTTGTGAAATTTATCATATTTTTGTGAAAAATAACATTTTTAATGACAGATGAAATCCAACCACTCAAATTCAAATCAAGCATTTAATAATAACAACTTCTTTAAGACCTTCTTCTAAAGTTTTGCTTTTTGGTGAACTTATTTTGTTTTCAAATTATATAACCCCCCCCCCGTGTAGCACTAAGTGTGTAGCACTAATAGTTTTTTTACAGGGACACTCAAAAGAATTCCGTTACATTGCAGTCTATGGGGAAAAAATCATTTGCGGTTTATTTAAATAATGTTTCACTATTTTAAACGCATTGAAATTTATATACAGTGTCTCACATAAGTGATGGGACACTTGTGCTTTACAAAAGGAAACTAATCAAATAAATTAAAAAAACATGTACACATTTTTTTTGTGGGTGTGTTTCATACTTAAATTTAGTAAAGATTATTACATAACATACATTTTGTCAAAATATTAAAATATTAATTTAATAAAAATACAAATGTTTAGAACGGAGCAAAAAATAGCTCACATAAGTGATGGGACACCATTATATATGCAACAAAAATCGTCTGAAATAAGCAATAAAAATATTTTTTGGGGTTTTATTTTTACTTAAAAGCAATTGGCAATAATTTATAAAATTGTCTGCAGTATTTCTCTCCAGTTTGTTTTGGAATTTTTGTGTTTTTTAGCTCTGTGTAGTCATGAATGCTAAACGAAAAGAAACTTCGCCTGAAATTCGAAAATTAGTTATTAATTTGCATATTGAACGTGGAAAATCTATTAGAAAAACTGCTGAAACAGTTAACTTGAGTCGTTCAACAGTTTTCAATATCATTAAACGATATAAAAAGAATCATATGATTCAGGATAAAAGAAGACCTGGCTGACCATCAAAGCTATCCAATGGAATAAAGCGAATTATCGTTCGAAATATTAAAAAAAATCCAAGAATTAGTGCTTCAAAAGTTGCTGCTGATTTACAAGCATTATATGGAATAATTGTTAATCCTGAAACTATTAGAAGGGTAATTCGATCCGCTGGATATCACGGTAGAGTAGCCAGGAAAAAATTCTTCGTAAGTGAAAAGAATAGAAAACTCAGACTAGCTTTCGCAAAATCCAACATAAATAAGAATTCTGATTACTGGAATAAAGTTATATTTGCTGATGAGAGTAAATTTAATATATTTGGTTCTGACGGTAGAATCTTGGTGTGGAGAAAACCCAGGGAAGAACTTCACAAACAGAACTTGGTACCAACAGTAAAACATGGTGGAGGAGGAGTTATGGTATGGGGGTGTATGTCGTCCGCTGGAGTTGGTAATCTTGTTTTTATTGACAGTATAATGGATCAGTACAAGTATATTGATATTTTAAAGCAAAATTTGAAATCTTCAGCACGAAAATTGAACCTTCATAACGATTTTAAATTCTACCAGGACAATGACCCCAAGCACACTGCTCTGAACGTTAGACTCTGGCTGCTATATAACTGTCCTGAAATAATAAAAACACCACCACAATCTCCAGACTTAAATCCCATAGAGAATATTTGGCAAGAATTGGAATCAAGAATTCGCAAACACACCATTTCTTCAAAACAACAACTAAAATCGGTGCTTCAAGAAGAATGGGGTAAAATCACTCCAGAAATCACAAAAAAATTAGTCGAATCCATCCCAAAAAGATTAAATCATGTTTTAAAAGTAAAAGGAAATCCAACAAAATATTAAAACCTTTTAAAAAGTAAAATTTTTGGATAAATATTTGATGGAAAAGTAAGTGTCCCATCACTTATGTGAGCCATTTTTTGCTCCGTTCTGAACAATTGTATTTTTACTAAATTAATATTTTAATATTTTGACAAAATGTATGTTATGTAATAATTGTTACTAACTTTAAATATGAAACACACCCAAAAAATTTTTGCACATGTTTGTTTATTTATTTTATTGCAGTTTCTTTTTATAAAGCACAAGTGTCCCATCACTTTTGTGAGACACTGTATATCACTAAGGTGCATTAGAAGAATCTTAATATGAAATAGGGTGTGCATAGCACTTATAGTTACTTTACAGGGACAGTCAAAAGAATTTAGTTACACATTACGTCTATGGAGAGAAATCGTCTGCAGTTTATTTAAATAATATTTCACTATTTTAAACACATTGAAATTTATATATATAACTAAGGTGCATTACAAGAGGCTTACTACAGAATAGTGTGTGTATAGCAGTCATCGTTCATTTACAGGGACACAAAAAAGAATTCTCTACTGTCTGTTAATAATAATTCCTGGAAGTGCGTTTTAAGTTACTGAACGCGATTTTAATTTTAACTCGCTTTTTGTCTATTACATGGTGTGTATAAATTCTGTAGATCCTATACAGGGAAGCACAAAAGTTCGCGAACACATTTCCGTTTATTGACAGAAACTCCAGATGGAGAATTTTAAACTGTGCTACGCATTTCCTAACTGAACTAAAATTTAGCATCCTATGTACTATATATACAAATCTATAGATCCTATACAAGGCTGAATAAAAGTGTTCGGAAAAATATATGAATTGTATATGTTGGAAATTCCTGAAATTATTTTTTGAAATATGTTATGCGTTTTTTAAATTGTTTACTTAGATGTTATCTTTTAGCTTATTAAACGGTATGATTTGTAAAATTATTTTGGAAGCGTTGGAAAGTGTTACATAATCTATGCTTGATGCATGATCTTTCGTTCTTGTTATGTCTGAAGTAGAGTCACCCAGGGTAATTCCTGGTCAAAAATCAACAACATTCAATTTTTACAAAATCTATTGAACTTGAAGTTACCAATTTTAACATGGAGTACGCACATGATGATGTCCTTCTAATAAAATATTTATTTCATTAGCTATACATTTGTAATTAGAATGATTATAATTAATTAGTGACCAGGAATTACCCCTGGGATGGGGTAATTTTTGGTCGCATCTGGGGTAATTATTGGTCACTGCCATATTTCATACAAATAGCTAATTTTTTTTTTATGTATGTTAGTACTACTACTATAATGTATTAAACCAATTAAAGTATTAATTTATCCATGTATAGATGTTAAATATATCATATTTATATACAGTTTTGACAATATTTCAGATTAAATATATATTTATTCATTATGAAAAATGTACAACATTCAACAAACCTTTACCCAAAATATTTTTTTGGTAATGATTGGGCATGATCTCATATATTCTATGAATGGATCTACATTATTTATATTAATTGGGCCATAAAAAAATTTAACAACTCTTATTATCTATTCTATCATAGGTTTCCAGCTCCTCTTTCTAAGAACTTTACACAAACTTCACCTCCAATCACTTTTGTGACTTTTCCTACATAAAAAGGTTTTATCATAATATACAGCATAATAACTGTGGTCTTGTATTGCATTTTGTATATTTTTTTATAACAATTTTGGCATTTTGCAATGAATCAGTTTTTTTTTTGTTTAATTGCTCAATGTTGATGTATCCATATATTCAGATTATTAACTAGAATTAACTAAAATGTAGTGAACAATGTGGTTACAGTTAACTTTACAGTTAATGCTCAAAGGATTTCATACAATTAAAATCACTAAATATGACAACTAGTTGTTGGGGGCCACCGTAATACTTACCCATCATGGATGTGCATAATGTAAAATATTAAAATAAAAAATGTGTAAACTACTTATAAAATGCATTGCAATTCAAATAAAATCGAGACTTGATGACGTCACAAACTTTAAAGGCTCGATTACTGAATTGCTTGAAAGAAACATCCTTATAACTCCAAAAATAATAATCCTATTAACTAGCGGTTTATTGCATCTGATTAAGCGTAAAATTTCCAATTAAAATATATCTTTGAAGTGAAATTTGGATGAAATACAGGGTCATGAAAAATCGAAGAGTGTGGAAAATAGGATTCCAAATATCTCGGCAACTAATTATCCGATCGACTTCATGCTCTATGCAAAATTTGTTTTTTTATTGTCTTTTATATTCATTTCTTAAAATAACCAATTTCGAAAATTTTTATATACCTTTTATCAGAACGAATATTTCGAGAGTCCGAAAAAAAATAGTTCCGGTTAATCGAGGTTATTGAAATGAAATAGGCTTCTTCCCATTATTACATACTAAGTACATACCAAATTGCAAGTCCCTATCTCAATTTTTTCGGGAGATAGAGCGTTTACAGACACACAGACGGACGGCAATTTTTTTTTTCTAAAAATATGCTTTTCGGAATCTCCAGTGTCTGAAACGTGTAAATCCGTCAAATTTTTTTTTTTCGATTTTCAAAACGATTACAAGACTTACCCTATACTACATATGATGGGTAAGTAATAAAAATGGATTAAATGATGAGAACAACATTGACCAGGAATTACCCCAGTGACCAAAATTTACCCCAGATGCATGGGGACAGTATTTGATCTACTTCTGTAAATTATTTAAAATAGCATAAGAAAATTCAACTGCTTTTTAATAGCTAAAGTAGTTTATAATTGAACCAAAAAGAGAGAAAAGAAAAATATTTAAAATTTAAGTTGTGACAAAGATCTTTGTAAAAATGTGTCATAACTAAGACCAATGTTATTTTACAAAAACTTAGAAAGCAGTTCCAAAACAATTTTTTTCCCCAAACTAAATAAGTAGTAATAAATTGATAAATTCTAAAGAAGGAGTTTAGAGTATCTCTTATGATTTTTTTTTCATTTTGGTGAGGATTTTTTCAAACACTGAAAAGTACTGTGACCAAGAATTATCCCAGAAAGTTGTTGACCAGGAATTACCCCGGGTGACTCTATTATACAAATTAACAAAAAATTAAAACATGCCTTAAGATGTTTATTTTAAACAGGCATTCTACATACTTGTGACAAATTTCTTAGCTGTTCATCAAGACAGTTTTATTTAATTGTATACATGAAGCAGTTTCATTTTATTACATCGACATGAGATTTGTGGGATCTGTACTAATAAAAGAAAGTTTTACTGTGTATGTTTGTCTGTCCATTGGTGATGGCTAGCGAAATATACCATACATAGAAGTATAAAAATTTGGATGTGTACAGTCCAAGGTAGGTCCTGATGCAGCTGAGGCTCAGATTTTTCATTTTTTGATAATTAGCCAAGATATTAATTAAAAATTCATAAAAAAAGCATTTTTTATTTGTTTTATTTTTTCAAATTGACAAATGCACCCGCTTAGTTCTGAGCTTTCTAAAGCAACTATGCAGAGAAAAAGCAAAATGTGAGATCGGATATTTTTCTTAACGAACTACGGTCAGACTGTACAAAATATGAATGACATTCTTAATTTTCATACTTTTACCTTATAAATACTGCAATTCATTTGAAAAAAATACTAACATTAACCCTTTAAAAAAAAATTAATTATGAAACCTCAAGTTTATCCCCCCCCCCCCCCCCCGTCTCCATCTCCCGTTTTATGAACCATGCATCTGCCGAACTAAACGGAATATAGAAAAACAAATTATACCAAATTAAAAACCGTAATTTGGTCTTTCAAATATTACCTTCAGGTTATAAACACTATTAATAATACTTCTTTGAAAAAAAATAATTTTTGGTACTTCGTTTTGCGATTTCCGCAATCTTTAAAAATCTGTATCAGGACTTCTGATCAAGCAACAAAAAAAAAAAAAAAAAAAAAAAAAAAAACCAAATTTACGTTTATTCCCATTTAAAAAAATAGGAATATTAACCTTTTGAAAAAAATTCGTTTGCAAAACTCCCTTTTGCAAATTTTTTTTTCTGTGACTTTTTAAAATTGTGGCTGGCTTCATAAATGAAAATATAAATAATGTAGATGAGGTACGTCTAACCTCATTTACATTCATTTTTGTTTACAACGATGCTTTTGGTTTGAAAAATATTAATATTAACCCTTTCAAAGTATTTGTTTCTGTAAGTAGCTTTTGCGATTTCTGCAATCTTTAAAAATTCAAATCGTGTTTCTAATCAAGCTACAAAAAACTAAAAATACCAGACCATATCTACATCCATTCCCAATTCAAACTCTGCAATCCAGTTTAAAAAATATGAATATTAACCCTTTGAAAAAAATTTATTTTCGAAAGTCACACTAATTTAGTTTTATTTGGTGCCATGTTTAAAAATTGGTATCAACTTCGGAAATCAAAATATGAACAAACCAAAGATATCAAACCATATCTACATTCATTTTTTTTAATAATGCGGCCTTTGGTTTTAAAAAATATTAATATTAACCCTTTCAAAAGTGTTTGTTTCCGTAAGTCACTTTTTCAAATTTCATAATTTTTTGCAATGTTTAACGTTCTTCCCTTAGAATTTTTAACCAAAATACAAAAAAGAAATTGTACACACTTAACGAGTGTACATTCAGCTTTCAAAAGACGACTTCGGTTTAAAAAAAAAATATGAAAAAAATATGAATCCCTTGAAAAACTTTATTTTCAAAAGTCACTTTTGCTGAACTTTGTTTTCTCTCTATGCCCAGAGGATTTACACTAGACACATTTTGTTAAAAAAATGGAAAAAACTTAATTTTATGCAATTGTTCTGAAATGTTAATATGATATGCTAACCTTTTAGATAATGATCCAGTATAAATTTGGTTCAGAAATTTTGAGATTTAGGGGTAAATAATCTGTTTGAAAATTAAAAAAATTCCCATAGGGTTCCCATAAGCATTGCATATGGTTATTTATACTTATAATGAAAACTTATTTATGCGATATTGCTCTAAAATTTTAATACCCTAACTTTTTAGCTGATGTTCCAGTAAAATTTTTGTTTAGATCAGTGGTAAAATAAACAGTTATTAAAAAATAGTCATGTAGAATTTCCATATCTAAAAAAAGAAAAAACCCACTTTTACAACTAAATATCAATACTTTAGCAATAAAATTATACACAGGCTTTGATAATATCATATTTATGACTCATAAAAATTTGAAAGCTTTTTGAACATAAGAATTATTTTAAAAATATTAAGTTACCCAATGTTAAAAAAAAAAAAGTAAAAAGAAAATACTTTTTAGCTGCCGAAGGCAGTGGGGGAACACATTATTAGATTTGTTTGGAAAGATTTTCGTTTAAATATCTAAATTCATCAGAGACTGATTTCTGGAAAATTTAAGGCCCCGTCTACACCAGTCTTTCAATTAAAAACATAAAATCAAAACAGATCAGAGTGTATGTAGCATGCCCGGTGTATGCTCCTGAAGACAGTGGGGTCCCCACTCTAAGTTTGTTTGGATAGATTTTCATTTGAAAATTGTAAATCATACAAATCGAGGGTGTATACTAACTACTGAAAGCAGTCAGGTCCCCAGCATTATGATAGTTTAGAAAGAGTTTCATTTAAATACATAAAATCATTCAACATTAGGTATATTTATGATTATTATCACGGGCCTGGGCAATGTTGTACAGGTCAGCTAGACTATAATAAAATAATTCTAAAAAAAAAAAAAAAAAAAATCAAACATATTACTTTTTTTTTTTTTTTTTTAAATAGGTTAATAATATGCAAACCAAAACAATTTCTACTGTTTCATTTATCTGCAAGTAAATAAATATGCCATAGGGATAGCACAGAACAACTACATATATAATTACGCACTTAGTGGTTAAAAAAACAATCAAACACCCAAAAGTTTGTCATACTGATAAAAATAAAAGAATCATTAATTTGAATTTCTGAGATTTAAAAAAAAAAAAAAAAAAAAAAAAAATCTTATACTAACTTGGAAGCATCTTATTAAAGAAAGACAGAAAAGCTTAACTATAGCTCCAAACTCACAACGATCAGTGCCAAGAATTAAAAATAACATAACTAACCTGTATTAATATCAAGGCCAACAAGAGACTTTGTTGACTGATAATCCTGAATTAGCTTAACAGTTGTTTCTTGTGGATCATAACCAGCATTTGTTGCCAATGTTTTAGGTATGACTAACATAGCGTCAGCAAAAGCTTGAATACCCAACTGTATGCGACCTTTCACTTCAGATTTGTATTTTAGCAATTCACAATGAGCTGCAACTTCAAAAGCTCCAGCACCAGGAACAAGAGAACCTGTTATGGATGCATAATATATCAAAATGCATAGAATACAACAATTATCATATTTAAAATATAATAATAATAATAATAAAGGATGTGCAATTATATCTATTGACACTAATCAAATTTGTACTTCTTTATCACAGCCAAAATCTTCTAACTTTTGAGTATCATTATTTTTTAATAGTCATCTTCATTTTATTTAATCAAAAATCTCTATCATAAAATAAAACAATTATTTTTATTTAGAAATAGTGGTACTAAAAAAATCAGAAGGTTACATAGCTATGTGTTTTACCAAATACTTTGATAAATATAAAGATTTTAAAAATCCAACATACCATCTTCAATAGCATTTTTAACTGCTCTTATACCATCATGGACAGCATCTTTTATCTGTGTCAGAGTATGGGCATTTGGGCCTTTGATTAGAATAGTGACAGAATGAGGATTCTTCAAGTCTTCTACAAATGTATATTTATCTTCACCCAAAACATGTTCATACACAATACCAGCTTCACCAAGGCATTCTGGACTGAGATCATCTACTGAATTCACTGCCTCACCTCCACAAGCCAAAGTAAGTCTAAAATAATTAAAAATCAAATACAAAAAATGAATTTTTTTTTTAATTACTTCAATATTTTTGACAGAAAATTATCAGCACTATTCCAAAAATATATAGAAATTGATTTTACCTTTCAAAAACTATTGAATTCAAATAAATAGATGCCACTCCCAAGTGAGATTTTTCAGTAGCATCCGAGAAAATTACAAGTAGTTTTTGATAATCATTATTAGATCAAAAACATGCATATATACATCCATATAATGTATAATACACATATGCATGAATCTATAGAGTTTATACAGATAGATGATTGATTATTTATTGTTACAATAAAATCCCAAATACAAGTAGAAGAAATATACTAATTAAAAAAATTTACTATAAGTGGCGAGAAGAGGGAGAGAGGAGGAGAAAGGGGGAAGCAAAATTTGAATAGGGGTAAGTGTACATGATTTTTTCTTTTTAACACTTTCCAACCAAGTTGAAAAGTGTTTATGACTTCGGTTCGTCTGCCGTATGGCCGTCTGCCCGTGCTCTAACTCCCGTAAATATGCTCGGATTGCCTTGCAATTTTTATATGTTATTATCGTTATCTATAGCATGTTCCCTATTTCAACTGAAGTGTGTAGCACTTATAGTTTTTTTACAGGGACACTCAAAATAATTCCGTTACATTACGGTCTATGGGGATAATCATTTGCAGTTTATTTTAATGATGTTACACAATTTCAAACACATTGTAATTGATATATATCACGAAGGTGCATTACAAGAAGCTTAATATGGAATATGCTGTGCATAGCACTTATCCTCTTCGCTACTGAGGTCCACATATGTGGACCTTGAATCTTAGCTAATTGTAATAAAACCCTGCATAATATGTAAATTTTGATTTTCAATTCACATTTGTGATAGTCTAAGTTTTAAAAAAAATCCAACACATGTCAGCACCTGACTTATTTTCATGACTAAACAGTAGGTTGAAAGTGAGATTTCCGAAAATACCGTCAACTCAGCGATTGCGTAAAAGTAATAATAATCTATATTTAAATTTTAATTAAAATGTCATAATTTTTTTAATATTGTTAAAAACATTATAAATATTCATTAGATAACTTTTTTTTTGTTTATTTGGTGACGTTTTTTATTTTAAAAGTATCATTTTGTTGAGGTCCACATATGTAGACCTCAGTACTCAACGATTATAAATAGGCTTAAACTCAGGGGTTACTGCTATCATACTTAGAAATAATAATAAAATCCCCCTATATTTAATTAACACAAAATACGTGTTTTTTTTAAACTGAATATGCAATTTAAGCTAGTTTAAGTGGATTTTGTATGATTATTAGGTTAATTATTAATAAATGCAGATTAAATTATGCAATTTTATTGAAAATATATGGACATATTGGAGAATATTTTTAGATATATAATGCATTTTTTACTGGAAATAGATAAAGAAAATTATTTTTACCTAGTTATATTTGTAAAATAATCTTTCTTGTAAATAATACATAATAATAATAGTAAAATATTAAAAGATTTCCTTGTATCTTTTCCTTGTTACTTAGGCCAACTTTTGATTTTTTTTTTTTAATTTAACTTATATTAATAATGCACATGTACTTTTCTTATATATTCTTTTTAAACTACATAATGGGAATTTAACAGCTGTTTATTTTTAAATGCACAAAACATAGCTTAATACTGTTAAAATTAAGTATTTTCTTCAAACTAAAATTTAATCACCAGTTATGATTTTAACCAGTTGAATAATGCATTTTTCAATTCAGAATGTGTGGATCTAATATGTGGACATAGTTAAATACAGTAGAAGATCTTTATAACGCAAACCTAAAAACACGAGGTTGTGAGTTATATAGAATTTTAAGTTATATAGATCACATTTCACACATCATTAAATTTAGCTTGTAAAACATGGCCAAATATGTGTGAAACATACCAAAATACATTAGAATATCTTTATATTGCATTCTTTATTACCAGGAGTTGTGCAGATTATAATTTTTTCCCTAATACAGATCATCCCACACATTGTTAAATTTACTTTATAAACATTGTCCAAACATATCTGTATCAAATCATAGCAATTTTTTCAGTAATAAGCTCTGAATTAAGGAGATAAAGTTGAACTAATGTATCAAATTTAGTCCTCTAGAGCAGTGGTTCCCAAACTTTTGGGCTCGCGGAGCCCTTTTTGGAAATAATTTCTAAGGCGGAGCCCCTTAAAACCTCGGTACTCTATGGTTTATAAATTAATGGTTTTTTTTTATGCCTATGGAGCAAAGAAAGATCTGCTGGATAAGAGTCCGAACCAGTAGTTTCCAACAAGGGGCCAATGTTCTCAGTTTAACCCTTTTCTTGATACAGAAATTTTGAATTCATACTAGAAATTTTGAAAATAAAATTTTCTATTATTTAACCACTTAACAGTTTTATTTATTATTACGTTTATTGGACAGAATAAATTAAAAATAAGAACTAAAAAACCACTTTTTTGTATTAAAATATATGCCTTGTATAATAGAGATATGTCCGCCAAATACAGCAAAAATTATAGTTAAAAATTTGTGGTTTCTGAAAACTATTAGTAACGAAGAAAACAAACTTTTCTTACTCGAGCGAAGTTCGAGCAATACTGCTAAAAATTAATGACATCCATTTTTAAAATAAAAAATGTTCTTTCTGGATTTCCAGTATGAACTCGGAATTAAAGATCAAAATGGTAACCCTGTCTGGGTCATGCATTGCATTGGGATTACTTGAAACTATTATTATTTACTAGCCACCACTGGCGACCAGTTTGGTCTCCCTTAAATGTATGTTAAGCATTGTAACACGTTACTTTTATTCATACTGTAATTTTTTTCCTTAATCCTTCGCCAAACCGAAAGATACTAATAGACAAATAAAGAACTTTTGCGATCATGGTAGCATTTTGCATATTTTTTGTTGTTATGTATTTCATCTTCCATGATAAAAACCGCTTAATCCACTAAAGCAATTGTCCTTCATATCCGTTTGCTTATCAGTTGCAATATGTTCGCTAAGGCGGAGATTCTTAAACATATTAAGTAATTTTTCGTAATTGGGTCCATTGCCAATTGGCGTATTTTAGTTAATACGATTTGATGCAATGAAGTCTATTTTGTGAAAGTCTTTAATGATATCCACATTTACACTGAACCATATTGTTGCTAATATTTGTTTTTATTTTTCGTTAACTTTGGCTGTAGACTCGATTGCGAAAGATTATAAAATCTATCATTATTCTCATCTAAAACGTCTTGAGTAATGTGCCATAATCGGGCTACATATTATTACACGTAATTTTCGAGTATAGTTTGGTGGAAAATTGAACTTTTGAAGGCCAGTTTTGATAATCGCATTCCCTTTAAACCATATTTTCTGTCGGGACTTTTGACCCATGACGTACAATCTGATTAAAATTCACGAACTTCCTTTTAGATGCCTTGTACGACTTTGTTTTTCTCTGCTCCCCTTTCTTGATATAGTTCAGGAGTTTTTATAATAGCGTAATTCTCTTATTTCGGCATGTCTGCTTAATGTCTACTGACTATTAAGATTCGTAACAGGTAAAATACGCCGCACCAACATTGGCACCTATAATTCTAATTACAGCAACCAGTTTTTTCTCTCTATATTGTAACTCTATAGTTAATATTACGTAGTAGAAATATAAAAGACTATTGAAGACTGTTCTATTGATATAGTAGATACAGTTATGTATAGTATATTCATTGGTATATAATATGTGATTAGAATATATATATATCTCATATTCATTCCGGTGGATATAACATACCCCAAATAAAACTTCCATCGTAAATGTCTAATCTAAAAACCATCAATATGATTTTATGTGTTTAGTAAGCGTATACAAAAAGAATTTTCTGTATTATTTTACTTTAATTCTATATTATTAACCATTTTTAATGATGGGTCCTTTTGGGTACAGTTGTCGCAGACGCACTGGGGTATCATTTTGGCGCCAAAATGGCGATTTTATGCCTGGCCAACCTGGCGTTTTCGGCTAGATTTTGCTTCGTATGGAAACCTGGTAGAGCAGATTCCGCATGCGTTATAATAAATTAAATATTGTGTGTTTTATAACAAATTAATGATTGTGTGTGTTTTTAAATAAAATTGTGTGTTTTTTTTAAATATAAAATGACTTATTTCATAATAAAATAAAAGTAACATGCTGTTTTAGCAATCTCTAACAGGTGTCTGAAAATGGGATTTTCTCGCCAAGATGGCGCAAAACAAAAATCGTGCCAACCCCGGAGCGTCTGCGACAGCTTTTCCAATTTAAAATGCATGCCATTCACATTTTTCATTTAAAATAGAAAATAGATAAATACAAAATAGGTACTTTTCCGTTATACGGACACCATGCCAAAATGTATGCTAATGCCTAATGTATGTAAATGTATGTATTAAATATATGTAAATGTATGCTTGGCGACAATGGCGTCCGTATAACGGAAAAGTACCAAAAAATAATATCATAAATCAAAACATTTGATTTCAGAATCAAAGTATCGTTTCTAATTTGAACACGTGAAGAATAAAAGCTGGTATTGGCGATTTTAAAAATGATATTGGCGAGATTTGCACCCAAATAACATAAAAGTACTTAATGATGTTATGTATTTTATAAATGTATATTAAATTACTATTTGGAACGCGATTGGTCATTAACAATGGTAAATATGATTCGCAATTAACAATCATTTTAGGTGATCTCTCTTCCTGCCACGTATAATACATAAATATCAAATTAACTGACAATTCGTTTCGAAATTTGATTCATTAAATATTATTACATGACTTGTATTTGTTTACATTCAACTTTGTCAAGAAAAGATTCCGAAGGAAGTTGAGTTGTAAAGCACTTCATCAAGCAGAATTATGGTAAACTTTGATGGTCTTACAGGTCCTGGTGCAAATTACTTTTTTGACACCAGCCAGCGCTCCAAAAAATCATTCATGGAAAACTTATTTTACGAACGGTTATCTCCATGGTTTAATGGTTTAATATTTTAAAACTTCACGAAGAATGAATCTTTTTTTTTTTTCTTTTGTTTACTTTCATGGATAGAGAATTTGAACTGCAAAGCTAATTTCAACTGAAGTTATTGCAGAATATATACCTAATTGAATGTAAGTCATCTCTCAAATATTAATTTATTTTGAACGATCTTTCTAAAAATGTAACTTTTATGCAGTTTTATTCGAAAAATAATTTTGAATAAAAATGGCTGCCTGGCATATGAAAAAGCGATACGGGCATCCCGAAACTGTTGATGACAGTCACATGACTTACGGTTTTATTATAGAGATGGCGAAAATCACACACATACAGAAAAAAAGGTAAGTTGTACAGTTTTCGTTTACAAAGAGAGACTTCTGTATAATCTCAATAGGCTATTCAGGAAATGAATGAAAATGCGTTGGCCAAGTCGCCCATGCGTAATTACAGTAGATTCCCGTTACAACGAAAAATCCCGTTACTACGAAATTTGACAAATCCCCTTTTCAAATTTGATTAACTCCAATGTATTACAAATTCCGATTCAACGAAATGCATTTCATTAGTAATTCCGTTACAACGAAAAATCTTCATCGAGCTCTTTTTTTTTTTTCAATTTCTTAACAGAAATGAAATATACTTCGAATTAGAATGTCGAAGATAAAAAAATAACGTTGTTTTGGGGACAGGTGCAATTTCTGATTTTTCTCCCCTTTGCTATTTTTCTTTTGTCTACTTCTGTTCCCGAATTCCTTTTCCGATTAGCCTATTATGCTTCAAAATGATCACGTGACAGACAGCAGGTGGCCTTCACTGTGAAAGGAGTGTTTGTGCTTGTTCTGGGATATCTCTATCGCCAGTACCTGTTGCAGTGTGTTTCTTGCTTCTTCGTTGATAAAATGGCTTGTGTGAAACGAAAACAATTTTCGTTGGGAGAAAAAAAAGCTATAATTTCTGAGATTGATAAAAGATTGCGGAAAACTGATGTGGCCAAAAAATATGGAATAACACCATCGACTTTATCTACATTTCTAAAAGATAAGGAAAAGATTGAGAGACAATTCCAAATTGCAAGTATTGGTTCCCATAGAAAACGAATGCGACAGTCCCAATTTCAAGATGTCGATAAAGCCATGTTCAAATGGTTCGAAGATGTTCGTTCGAGCAATGTACCTATAAGTGGTCCTCTAATAAGGCAAAAAGGTCAAGAGTTCGGAACAATGCTTGGTATCGAAAATTTTCAAGCCAGTGTCGGATGGCTCAATCGCTTCCATACTCGCCATGGAATTGTAATGAAATCAATTTGCGGCGAAACAAGTGATGTACCTACAAACACTGTAAATGAATGGAGAGCTGGAAAAGTAGCTGCCCTTATAAAGACATACAGCTCCGATTCAATGCTGACGAGGCTGGAATATTTTATCAACTTGAACCAAGAAAAACATTGACATTTAAAGTCGACAAATGCATTGGAGGAAAAACTTCAAAAAACGAATTACAGCACTTTGTTGTAACAAATCTGGAACCGAGAAGAGAAAAATATTAATTATTGGTCACTCTGGCAAGCCCCGTTGCTTTAAGAACTGTCATTCATTGCCTTGCAATTATAAATTCAATAAAAAGGCATGGATGACACAAGATATCTTTAATGATTGGCTAGTGCAATTTGACAAAGAAATGAAAGCTAAAAAACGGAAAATTCTTCTCCTGATTGATAACTGCATGCCTCATAATAATCCCCCCCAAATTAGACTGCATCCAAGTTGAGTACTTTCCGCCGAATTGCACTTCTATTCTACAGCCTCTAGACCAGTGGTTCCCAACGGGGGGCGTACGCCCCACAGGGGGGCAATTTGACTTTTCAGGGGGGCAATTTAACTTTTCAAGGGGACAAATCGGAATTTCTGTGAACCCATACCTTCTGAATTGTTTTTCTAATAGTAATGTTGTAGACTGTAAATAAAAGTTACACATTCAAATTTAAAAAAATTAATAATAATAATTAGTTTTTTATTCAATTAAAAAAATATCCATTCAAAAGTTTTAAATACAATTCTACCAGAACAATTATAGAAAAACTTTTTAACATAGCTAGATACCTTTTATATATTTAAAAATTCTTTATAATTTTTCTGATTTATTAGTATTTTAGAATTTTAAACAACTTTTTCAATTATTTATTGAATGAGTCGCACTGCAATATGTCACATGAAAATCAATTTTACACATGAAACTATTCAAGTGTATATTTAACAATTACTTGACGACCTTCCTTTATCACGTTTTATTCTGATTAGAAATTGTTGCGTAATATGTTATAGGGGGAGGGGGGCATCATCATTTTAGAGAAGTTTTGGTGGGGCGCGGCTAAAAACAGGTTGGGAACCACTGCTCTAGACCAAGGCATCATCCGTGCTGTAAAATCTCGCTATAGAACTCTTTTGCTAAAAGAAATTCTTTGTGGCTTAGAGAAGCGCGAAAGGCCAAATATAAATCTCAAAGAAGCTATTGAAATGATCTCTGGTTCGTGGCAAGAAATTAGCCAGAAAACAATTTATAACTGTTGGAAATATGCGCGATTAACTGAGGCCGGAGAAAGTGAATCAGAAGTTTTAGATTTGGATGAGTCCTCTGAGTTAAGCACAATTTGGAAAGCTGCCAAAAAATTAACACCAATCCCTGATCAGGTGGATTTGGAGTATTTCTTATCTGTGGATGACAATATTCAAACATGCTCTGAAGTGACTGATGAAGATATCATTTTATCCATTAAAACTACATTAGACCAACAATATGACGAAAGCAGTGATGACGATATTGATAACACTAACGATTCAAAAGTTACCTCTTCGGAAGCCCTTTCATGCTTGGAGAAAATGCATGCTTTTGTTTCTCATCAAAAGAATGTTCCAGAGGAGGTATTTTCTCATATTCATTCGTTGCACACATTTTTGTTATCATCAACAACACATTTCTTTGTACAAACTAAAATCAGATTTTCTGCAGTGATGTACTATTAAATAAAGGTTAGTCCGTAATTTTATATTTTTATTATTGAATATTAATTTACTAACTTTTTCTATGTGAATTTAACTAGTCTTCCATTAAAATGCTCTATAATGAAAGGTAAATTTGTCTTACATAATTTTATTTACGTGTATATGTAATTCATTAGATAAACAGGAGTAATTCCGTTACAACGAAATATTTTAGCGGTTCCGTGGAGTTCGTTGTAACGGAAATCTACTGTATATAATACGTTTTCGCTAGTCCCGCCCACTCGTAATATAATGATGCTATTACGGCTTCTTTTTTCGTTCTTCTTTATGTTTCTAGTACTTATAAACATGCAACGAAAACGAATCGCCTCTGAGCTTCTTCTTTTGGACCATTTTTTAAAAATACATTCAGAAGCAGATCATCGTTTTAGTGTTTCAGAAGGCGGGGCAAAATCTATCACCTGTATTGTTTGGTGCAGCTTCGTTCACTTTTTTGGATGTTTTATTTGAAGAATTTAGCTATTAATTATAGTTTTGAAAGAAACTTTCTTTCACCATTGTTTTTGCCTCAATATAAATATACGGTTAAAAACTGCACATGTTAAAAGAACTTCAAATAGTAGAAAAACTTTACTAACAAAACGGGATATATGGGTGGGGGTAGGACTGGGCGATATTAGGATTTCTACATCGCGATACATCATCGAGGCTAAATCGCGATGCATCACGATATTAGACTTTTAGTATTACAAACATGGTCGTAATTTTAATATAAAATTTAAGAGTATTTATTATACATACACATTAAGCTTATATTATGTTTTAAAAAACCTTTTTCCTTTAGGCTTATGTTTACAGACAAAAATGCAAAATATAATAAAACTTGCCGCAAAAAATAAATAAAAATTTTTAAAAAATGTTATAATTAATTAGAAGAATCTTTTTTAAAATGTGCTTTAATTCTTAAAATAATATCAAAAACCAGAATGTTGGCGATCCTTTGACGAAATTTGCCGTTTTTTCGTGATCTGTCGACAGAATTCTCCATTCTTTCGCGATCCGACGACAAAATTAACAGTTTTTTCCACGATCCTTTGACAAAGTTGGTGTTTTCTCCGTAGCCCTTCGGCAAAATTCGCATTTTTATGCGATCCTTCAACGAAACTGATGGGGTTTTTTCACGGCCTTTTGACTAAGTTTGTGTTTTTTTTTTTCGCGATCTGTCAACGAAATTAGCCATTTTTCGCGATCTTTAAATGAATTTAGTGTTTTTTCCGCGATTCTTTGACGAATTTCGCCGTTTGTTTATTTTGCGATCCTTCAACAAAGTTTGCCATTTTTTCACGTAATTTACGCACTATAGTGCGTCCGCGGCATCACTGTATATTTTTAGTCTGCAGGTGTCCTAAAAAGTCTGCGATGCCAGTCGCAGCGTCGCGTACATTCTGCCACGGGGTGTATTCACTCTCAAATTTTAAGCAACTTGTTAGCAATTCCCTCAGTTTCTTTTCATATCACTTATAAATAATTGGTTTATATATTATATTATATTTAGTTATTTTATATTTTGAACTTACCTTTATGCTTTGCAGCTTTTCATATTGTTTCATTTATCCATATGACATTAACGTTATATTTTTCACGTGCTTTGAGATCGGGTCGCGATGTTTTCCTGCCGAACACGTTGACGATCTGTAATCAAATGGACAGTAGCGGTGTTTGCTGAGAGATGGCGCTGTTAATCCACGAGCGTACTTTCGGTTTCGACACGTGCATTGGCGATGACCTTGTACCGTGATTGGTTGGAGCTGGGGGCGGTTCCTGTTTACGTTTTTCATTCACGGCGCGTGCCGACTCAGACGATGTGTATATATAGTATCAGTTACGGTAGTTGAGGGTGGCTGATATGTTGTTTTGGAAATGTGAAACGTCTGTGGTTGTTTTGAACGGTGTTTGTCTTTGGAAGAATTCTGGATTATACTGGAAGGCAATGATGAATGAATTGATAGTTGATGAAGTATTTCTTTTTGAGCTTATTTATCAGCACGTTTTTAATCTGAATATTGTTGCAGTTTAATGAGATACTTAATGTTTATAGAGCTTTTAAAACTTTTAAAATGAGCATCGGAGCGATATGTTTAGTGATAAAATTCGTAATTGTTTTTAACTTTTGACATCATCATTCTTTGTTTCATCATCTAAATTATGTTTTAGTTTCAAGAATATTTTCTGTTTTATAAATGCTGTTTGTTTTTTTCTTTAAACGATTTAATAAAAGCTGATGTTTTATTTTAACTTATTTGGTCATCATTTTAATTTCTTTTACACTCACTGCTCATGGAAATTATGAATAGAAACAACTGCATTTTTAACTACATTTTTACATGGTCTTTATTTCAGCATACGCTTTCAGTTGCAAATTATTCTCTGCTTAGTGGTAGGATGTATTAATATAGTGCAATAATATAAATATTATAGGAGCTTTAGTTTTGCACTAGTTATATGAGTAGTCTCATATAACATTGAGGTTATGGGCATTTTTATAAGACCCATGTATTTGTATAAGACCCATGCAGTTTTTGCCTTCATAGGTATTAAATATTATTGCAGTGAAGTGTTTAACTACGGCCTTTAGTGATTAATTAGTGAATTTTAGAAGGGGGGGCCGTTAGTTTTTATGATGACCAGTAATTAATAGTGTTGAAAAAAAAAAAAAAAAAATTTTTTTTGAAATCTTGATTTTTTTTAAATTAAAATGGCAATGATGCAATCTCAGATACAAAAGCTCAATTCCAGTAATTACGCCAATTGGCAGGCAGACATGAAGTATTTATTGATGGAAAAGAATGTCTGGGAAATTGTTGCTGAAATTGAAAAAGTCCTTCCAGCCTGTACCGGGAGGAAAAGGTAGCTTTCCTATATCTTCGTTTTAAAATTTTAGCTAATGTTACACGAAAACAGCAAGTTAAAATGCAAAGAAAACATTTACAAAGGATTCGTTAATACTGAATCTGAATAAGAAATTCGCCAAATTATTGAGCAATAGCTTCATTTATGAAAACTTATTTTGGTCGCCAAATTTGGCGATATTTCGCCAAATGTCGCCAAGTTTGGCGAGAATTTGGCGCTAGCGGATATGAATATATAGTTTTATGCGTATGATTGGGAAAATTATTACAACAATGAAAATTTTTGTAATGTGCTGTCTTGTTTCAAAATGTCAGCCACCCTAGAATTTCAAACTGCTCTATCTCAGCCATTTTTAGGTAGCTTTCAATACAAAAAAGTCCGTCCGGCCTGTACCGGGAGGAAAAGGTAGCTTTCCTATATCTTTTTAAAATTTTAGCTAATGTTACACGAAAACAGCAAGTTAAAATGCAAAGAAGCGGTTACAAAAGATTCGTTAATACTGAATTTGAATAAGAATTTCGCCAAATTATTGAGCAATAGCCAAATTGGCTTCATTTATAAAGACTTATTTTGGTCGCCAAATTTGGCGATATTTTGCCAAATGTCACAAATTTTGCTAATTTTGTCGCCAATTTTGTCGCTAACATATATGAATATACAGTTTTATGCGTATTTGGGAAAATTATTACAACAATGAAAGAAAATAATTTAACAGTAATCGCGTTAATGTGCTGTTTTGTTTCAAAATGTCAGACACCCTAGAATTTCAGACTGCTCTATCTCAGCCATTTTTTAAGATAGAGGTAAACCAAAAAATGCTCTGGAATCCTTGTATCAAGGCCTAACACGTAATTAAAAAATAAATTTTAATTTTTAATTTTTTTGTATATTTATTTTAGTTTTAAATTTTTAAATGGCCGCCATCTTGAAACAAAATGGCGGACCAAGCTGGCCAACGAACTCGGTCGAGACATTGGTAACCTTAATACACACAATTAGTTTCATCAAAATCGATTTATAAATACGAGCGTTATCGTATGACATAGGTCAGATATATATATATATATATATGGATATATCTATATATATAAATCAACATTTGAATGGAGGGTGGTTTTGGGGTGTGGGGGTCATGATCGGTGAAAATATATCGAAATTTTCCGGAACTGCTTTCCTCCGAACGGCTGCAATAGGTAGCTTTATACATTTTTGTATTGAAAGCTACCTAAAAGTACCAGTCGTAGTAAAGGATGGAGAATTTACTGAAAGAGATGTAAGAAATTTTCATATTCGAGAAAAATTGGCACTTTCCACTGTCTATCTTAATATAGAGCCGAATTTTAGAAAAATTGTTGAAAATTGTGATAATCCAATAGATGCCTGGAAGAAACTCCATACCCATTTTTACCCAGACACTAGAAGTCGTCATATGCAAGTATTCACTGAGTTGTGCGAGTGCAAAATTGCCAGTGGAGAAAGTATTAATTTATATGCCTCCCGACTCTTGAGAATTGCAAACCAACTTAAAAGTATTAACAAAAATTTTGACGATGTCTATGTGACTTTCCAGTTACTAAGATTTTTGCCGACTAAATTTGATAGTATGGTACAAGCCATTCTGAGGTGGAAAGAGCAGGACTTTATTTTTAATGATGTTGTAACGTCACTGGTCGCTGAAGAGACGAGACTTAGTTTGAGAGACCGAGATCATGGCAAAATTTATGTGGAAGCACAGTCATTGCAGTTCCAGAAAAGAAATAGAAAGAAAGTGATATGCTATTTTTGCAAAAAGCCAGGACATGTCAAAAGTCAGTGCCGCAGTTTCCTGAAGGCAATGAATCATCGAAGTAGAGATTCCTCACCATCTGCAGATTGTTCTGAGTATCGAGATCCTTCGCCATTGAAAAGGAGTGAAAGCCCTCATGTTGAACGAGCATTCTTTGGACGTAAGCCTAGATCCCCACAGAGAGATAGAAATCGATACAACAGTTCCCGTGGACATGGTGAAAGGATGAGAAACCAGTCTAGAGACAATAGAGTAAGAAGTCCCCAACGTAAGTCTTATACATCTTTCTTTTTGTCTCAAGCAAATTTGGTTAATGGAGAGGCTGACTGGGTTTTTGATACTGCAGCTTCCCATCATTTCTGTAAAGACAGGGATCTGTTTGTTGAATATACTCCTCTTAATGATGAACACATGGCAGTAGCTATTGAAGGAGTAACTTTTCCTATTGTGGGAAGGGGGACAATAAAACTTAAATTTGGTCAAAGGATCTTGATGTTTAAAGATGTTATGTATTCACCTAAATTAAGACGTAATTTGATATCTGGTCCACGTTTAGACAAAAATGGGGCTTATTTTACTGGTGGAGGTGGTGAAGTGAGGATATCTTGCGACGGACAGCCTCTATTTAAAGCTAATCTTAAAAATGGGGTATATTACCTTCATCCTAAAATTCCAGGTAGAGGTAACAAGAGAGTTACTTTTGAGGCATCATCTGTTAGTAAAAATGATGATATGACTGTTTGGCATCGACGTTTAGCTCATGTTAGTCCTTATTTAATAGTACATACTTGTAGAAATACTGGTGCTAGGGGTTTACCTGTTTTGAGAGAAGGGGAGTTTAAATGTGAATTTTGTAAACTAAATAAATACAGGAGGACATCTTTTAAGTCTAGGAATTTTACTAGATCCAACTTTCCACTAGAGCTCTTATTTACTGATGTCTGGGGGCCATGCCATATAAGGGGGAGCGGTATTTTCTTTCAATAATTGATGATTATTCACGAAAAGTATCCTTGTACCCTATGAGGGAAAAATCAGAGGTTTTTGAAATTTTGAAGCAACATATTAACCGTGCAGAAAGGTTTTTGGGTAGGCAGGTTAAGGCAATAAAGTCTGATAATGGCAGGGAGTATGTGAATTGGAATTTGAAGGAATACTGTGCTGAAAGAGGTATTAGTCACGAGTTAACGAACACGTTTACCCCGGAACAAAACGGCGTGGCCGAGCGATACAATCAAACAGTAGCGGATGGAGCCAGAACCATGTTAAAGGAAAGTGGTATGGATTTGAGTTTTTGGCCAGAGGCTATGCTCCATTTTACTTACACGTGGAATCGTTTGTGTCATAAGAATCAGGTGAAAACACCATTTGAACTTTTTGGTGGTACAAAGCCCTCGGTAAGACATCTAAAACCTTTTGGATGTGTAGCATATGTAGGTATCCCTCGTCAGAAACGATTAAAATTAGACTCTAAAGCTTGTAAAGGATACATGGTGGGATATGCTTTTAAAACAAAGGGTTATCGTATATGGTTGCCAGATAGTGACAAAATTGTTGAAACCATAAATGTGTCATTCGATGAGAATACCAGTTTTAAGCGGAGTATTGATGGAGCAGTGCTGGGCACCATTCAGGAAGAGTTGCAGTGGGTTCCTGCTACTGGAGGTGTTTTCGAGGAAGAAGACGTTGTTGAGGAAGTCAGACCCATTTCTGACCGCTCCAACGACTCCCTTGAATCACTTTCTGATGCAGAAAGGCAGGAGTCTTCTTTGGGAGATGGTTCTCCTTCTACATCTCAACCTACTTTGCGAGACACTCGCTGGATGAGAAAAATTGTCCCAAGAAAAACTGGTTCTCGTACAGATGTATATTATTTTGACATAGATAATAACTCTCAACGTCTAAGATCATCAAGGGAAGTGATGGATTACTGTAGGGATAACAATGTAAATTTTGAACCTAACTTATTTGATTTTAGAGGGAATAATACATATGAAGGAGTGGTGTCAGATCCTAGTGTAAGTGGTCCTAGTGTTGATATCTGTCAATCGCAATCTTGACTATATGATCTGGTAATTCCCAGGACACATAAACAGGCAGTAAAATCAGATCAGTGTGAGGAATGGAGGAAAGCTATGAAAGAGGAAATTGATACAATGAAAGAAAGAGGCGTGTGGCATTTGGCCGAACTACCACCAGATGTAAATCCTGTAGGCTGTAGATGGGTGTATACGGTAAAGAAGGATGATTCAGGAAAGATTGTTAGATTTAAATCTCGTTTGGTGGCACAGGGATTTAAACAAATAAAAGGTGAATCATATGACGAAACGTTTAGTCCAGTAGTAAATTTCAGCGTCATTCGTTTTTTCTTTTCTTTACTAGTATCTCTTAAAAATTGGTTACACACCCAATGTGACGTTAAATGTGCCTATTTATATGCACCTCTTTCAGAAAATGTATTTATGTCACAGCCACCGGGTTTTGTTGAGCCAGGTAAAGAGAAATTATTTTGTAAGTTGGATAAGGCAATATACGGTTTGCATCAATCTGGTCGTGTTTGGTTCTATGAGATTAATCGTGTTCTTTTAGAAGTTGGCTTTGTGAAACTGGAATGGTGTAATTGTGTCTATGTGTTGGATTCAGACTTAATTTTACTGTTATATGTGGATGACATAGTTCTTTTTGGCAGGTATAAGAAGATAATAGATAGAGCTCTGGAACTTTTGCGTAGACATTTTGATTTGAAAATATTGGGCAAAACGAGAAAATTACTTGGGGTCGAGTTTGAGGAAGATGGAAATAACTTGCGGATTCACCAAAAATCCTATATTAAAGAGGTGTGTAAAAGGTTTGAGTCGTACAGGTTTCCTATTTCATCTCTACCAATTAGTAAGGGCTCAGTCTATTCAAAAACAAATTGTCCTAAGTCTGAGGAAGAGCGTAGAGAAATGTCACAGTTGCCATATCGTAGTGTTTTGGGTTGTCTTTCCTTTTTGGCTAATAGATCTCGTCCGGATATTAGTTATGCTGTGAATATCTATAGTCAGTTTCAGTCAGATCCCGGAAGAGAACATTGGTATGGTTTGCTCAGGTTGTTAGGATATGTAAATTATACTCAGGATATGACCCTCAGTTTATCATGTATAAAACCCCAGTTAGTCACTTACTCGGATGCAGACTTTGCAGCCAATAGAGACGATAGAACCTCGTTAGGTGGTCAGATTGTTTTCTTGGGTAACTCTCCCATTTCATGGCGAACATTTAGAGAAAAGTGTTAGTTTGTCAACAATGGAGGCTGAGTTCATAGCCATGACCGAAGCAACGAAGGAACTTCTTTGGTTTGATAGAATCTTGAGTGAGTGTTATAGAAGGAAGGTTATCACTGGGGAAAGGGTAAAATCAGTATTATATGTAGACAACCGGGCCACTATAGATTTTGTAAGATCACCCATTGAGAATCATAGGAGTCGACATATAGATGTCAAGTTGTTTTTTGTACGGGATTTGGTTAATGAAAATACTTTTGATTTAAATTTTGTCCGGAGCAAGGAAAATCTAGCTGATATCTTTACTAAACCCCTCGCCAAGTTTGAATTAAAAAGATTCATTGAATATGTCTTTAGAGTTTGTTCTTGAAGCATTTTTTTTTAAAGTTTGCTGTTTTAGAATTGTTTCATATTATTCTGTTTCTAATTTTGTATAAGAATGTATTAAATGTGTATTAGAATCTAACTTATATTGTTCAGAAATTATATTTTTTGTTTAAAAGGTATTTGCTTGGTGGACATTTAAAGTTCCACTGGAATGTGGTGATGCTTCTTGATAATCCATTCCTTGGTGTCCGAACGGCCCCGGGATGCGACTCGCAGGGGTGCAAATGTAATCTAGTCAGAGTGGCATCTGGGGGTGGGTTTGTCAGTTGTTATTGCCACAGGAAGGTCTTTTCGCGGGCATGTTATATTTATTTCAGTGAGTCCCATTTTATTTAGTTAATATATGGAAATGCCACATTATATCCCGTTTACCTTGCAAAATGCTTATGTTATTGTCTCTAATTATTTAAATTGTTGTTGTATTAGTTTATATTAAATTTTTGGGTTGCAACCTATTTATTTCTATATTTAATTGTTTAAATTGTATTTTTTTGGAATTTTTCTAAGTATTGATATTTGTGAATTTGGTGTTGAATTCATAGGTAGTAGTATAAGATTGTGTTTGTCTGGGTTTTGCATGACATTTCTATCTGAGGTCCGGAACTCAGGTGGGAATGTTCATTCTTTTTATAAGTAATAGGAAAATTTTGTGTGTTATTGAGGATTTTTGTATTATAAGTAATTTAGAAAATAGTTATACTATTTTGGAGTAAAGTGTGAAAATTTGATCTGTCATAATTGCATACGTCTTTGAAGGGTTGGCTTAATTGTACTGTTCAGTAGTTATAGGTTCCTGGTATTTTTCAATGTGTGTGATTGGAATGAGAAATCGTGGCGCCACGTAAGAATGTGTGTATGAAAGTTGAATATATGTTGGTGACTATATGATATGTAATGTGTTGTGTTATTGTTTAATCTTTGGTTTTCAGGTTCTTTGTAACTTTAATATTTTAAATATCACGAAATGTCCTATGGGCATGTGGAAGAGGCATGTATTCACATAATGTCTTACAGGCATGTGGAAGAAAAATTGTATCAGTCATAATTATTGTAAAAATTGCATTTTGAAGTTCTGATTGATTAGTCATGATGTGTAAAATTGAAACTTCTGAATTTTTCTTGATCAGTTGAAGTGAAATTTTCTATCTTGTAATTTGAACTTTTTGGATTAAGTGTTTCAAGAGATTGTTGTTGCTGTAATAACATTGAAGTTTTGAGCTTTGATATGCTAATATTTGAATTGTTTCAAGGTTTAATGTTGCATTGATTTAAGTTGTGTTAAAGAAGTTTTGAATGTTAAGTGTTTATTGTGTGTTGAATTGTTGAAATTTTGAAATGTTTTGTTGAACGTTTGTGAATTTTTTTTTTTTTTTTTTTTTTGATTGTTGAATAGAATGAATTTTTTTTTTTTTAAGCTTACTTGCCTGATGTTAATCGCTCTGGTGCTCATGTTTCTTGTAGGTGTTGGCGGTGCTGGTAATTTTGTTTAGGTATTTGTCTTGGGTATTCTTTTTTTTTTTTTTTGAGACTGTTGTTTTCGAGGTGGTTGTCAGTTGTATTAAAAGGTTTTATTTTTGGTCAACTAAATTGTGGTGATGGACTTTGATTGGGAGTTTTATGAACTCATTTTTTACCTCTTTGGTATTCGGAATAAGTGATATGAGGGGGGGCATTTGTTAGCAATTCCCTCAGTTTCTTTTCATATCACTTATAAATAATTGGTTTATATATTACATTATATTTATTTAGTTATTTTATATTTTGAACTTGCCTTTATGCTTTGCAGCTTTTCATATTGTTTCATTTATCCATATGACATTAACGTTATATTTTTCACGCGCTTTGAAATCGGGTCGCGATGTTTTCCTGCCGAACACGTCGACGATCTGTAATCAAATGGACAGTAGCGGTGTTTGCTGAGAGATGGCGCTGTTAATCCACGAGCGTACTTTCAGTTTCGACACGTGCATTGGCGATGACCTTGTACCATGATTGGTTGGAGCTGGGGGCGGTTCCTGTTTACGTTTTTCATTCACGGCGCGTGCCGACTGAGACGATGTGTATATATAGTATCAGTTAGGGTAGTTGAGGGTGGCTGATATGTTGTTTTGGAAATGTGAAACGTCTGTGGTTGTTTTGAACGGTGTTTGTCTTTGGAAGAATTCTGGATTATACTGGAAGGCAATGATGAATGAATTGATAGTTGATGAAGTATTTCTTTTTGAGCTTATTTATCAGCACGTTTTTAATCTGAATATTGTTGCAGTTTAATGAGATACTTAATGTTTATAGAGCTTTTAAAACTTTTAAAATGAGCATCGGAGCGATATGTTTAGTGATAAAATTCGTAATTGTTTTTAACTTTTGACATCATCATTCTTTGTTTCATCATCTAAATTATGTTTTAGTTTCAAGAATATTTTCTGTTTTATAAATGCTGTTTTTTTTTTTCTTTAAACGATTTAATAAAAGCTCATGTTTTATTTTAACTTATTTGGTCATCATTTTAATTTCTTTTACACTCACTGCTCATGGAAATTATGAATAGAAACAACTGCATTTTTAACTACATTTTTACATGGTCTTTATTTCAGCATACGCTTTCAGTTGCAAATTATTCTCTGCTTAGTGGTAGGATGTATTAATATAGTGCAATAATATAAATATTATAGGAGCTTTAGTTTTGCACTAGTTATATGAGTAGTCTCATATAACACAACTATCTTTCATATTAACGATTTTATTGATTATTTGCGGGCGAAGCACGCGTTTCTGCACAGCCCAAAATTCAATTTCTGATATTTAGATAGGTTACACTTAACTATTCACCCTCATATTTTTATTCAATTATCTTTAATATTAGCGATTTTATCAATTTGCAGGCGTAGACCACTTCCTGTACTGGCTAAAATTTAATTTGTAATATTTTAATAGGTTTCACTTAATTATTCACTCTCAAACTTTTAAGCAACTATCTTCAATAGCAACGATTTTATTGATTTGCGGGCGAAGCCCGATTTTCCGTACTGGCCAAATATTAATATCTGATATTTAGATGTATTACACTTTTAATTCTGACCAACAACTAGTTCCTAAAGAAATTCTAAATAATAGAACAAGCACTATAACCCATAATATTTTACTACTCTGACTTTGAGAAAAAAGAAAATCATTTTAATTTCAGATGAATACCTAAATTGAAAATTCATGAGGCAAATCCCCCTTGGCCCTATTATATCTCTTAAGCTTAAATGTGAAATAATTCGCAAAAATTCGTAAAATAATTCGCCCCCCCCCGATTTTCCGTACTGGCCAAATATTAATATCTGATATTTAGATGTATTACACTTTTAATTCTGACCAACAACTAGTTCCTAAAGAAATTCTAAATAATAGAACAAGCACTATAACCCATAATATTTTACTACTCTGACTTTGAGAAAAAAGAAAATCATTTTAATTTCAGATGAATACCTAAATTGAAAATTCATGAGGCAAATCCCCCTTGGCCCTATTATATCTCTTAAGCTTAAATGTGAAATAATTCGCAAAAATTCGTAAAATAATTCGCCCCCCCCCCCCCCCCCCCCCCGACAGTTGAAATTTTTCAGTTTTTGAATGCTTATCGCACATGTTCTAAGTGACTAATGCATGGAAATATATATACTTCACAAATCGTATCGCCGTTTTTTCTCAAATGAACATCGTGGTGCTGCTCACTGATCATTTATGCAGCTAGAAAAACAGACTTGTAATTGGGCATGCAGTTATTTGCGATCGGCATTGATTTTGGATAATCCCGATGTCCACTAAATTAACGATGCGATCTCTCAACGATGCTTCAAGGGAGCGTTGTTTATCCGCTTTGGAAACGCAAGACCTGCAGAGGAGAAACGAAATCGCCCTTTCCACATAGGTCTCATTAGCGCATGCGTCGTTATGCACATCAAAGATCGGAGGGGAAGACGATCTCTGACACCTGTCTAGTTCACGCATGCGTTGTGGTGTTTTGAAGATCGCGGGAGAAAGCTTTGCCCTCGTTCATCATAGATCTGATGTACGTGTGATGCATCGCTAAACGAAAGATCAAGAAACCGGTTTGACAATTTACGATTTAAATCTATTTTTCGCGATGTATCGATGCATCGCCCAGTGCTAGGTGGGGTTAAATTTTTGTCAGGACTGGTACTTATTTACGAAAAAATTTAGAAAGGGGTGGAGCTGAGCAAAAGTTTAGATTGTTAGTGTGGTGACAAATGTAAAGAACCAATATATTTTTTTAATTTCTACAGCCTTATTTCTGATAGGAAAATATGGCATCATAACATACGAATCTTAGCCAATGCCGAGACCAATTAAAACAAAATTTTACAGAGCGGTTGTTAAGTGACAAAAGATATTAAAAAATGCATTTTAAGCAACCTACATTGCTTTACAAATTAATTACAATTATGTAAAGCAGCATAGAAACAAATAATTAATAAAAATAAAATAAACAGATTAAAGGAATTAAAGTTACAGAAAGAAAAAAGAAAACTATACACAATTTATAACCATATATAACCATATAAAAGTTTTTAAAACACATTAAATGCAGAAACATAAAATAAAGTAGTTCAAACCAAAAATTTTATATAGAAAATGGATACATCTAATAATGCAAATATTTATATGATTCAAAATATATATATTATAGTATTTTTCAACCCAATGATAGATGTATTTATTTTTGACACATACATACACAAAATTTCCTACATACTTTCGAAACATTTTCCCTTCCAATATGCTAATTTCTTTCATGTTTTGTTTATTTTCATGGAACGCCACGGAGCCTCTAAAAAGTATAGACGGAGCCCCAGGGGCTCCGCGGAGCACACTTTGGGAACCTCTGCTCTAGAGAATAGCAACTATTTATAATGTGGGAATTCAGGCTTTTTTTAACTGAAAATTCATTGTTTACATCAGAGAAGTTGTGTGTTATATGGAGAATTTCATTATATAGAAATGCGTTATAAAGATCTTCTACTGTAGATACAATTATTTACTCCAGTAAAAAATATTTATATCATACCATAAATAACTAAATTAAGATGTTTTCAAATCCCCTGGTCAACATGATGAAATGACTGACACATTTTCTGGGACATTTTTAAACATAAATGCATAAAATTGGCAGGCCTGATTATTGCAGCGATTTGAAACCGAAGCACGTTTTCCATTTTTGATAAATAAATTACTTATAGAGTTGTGAGCAATTCTTGTCAAGTAACGACAAGTTTATTTTTTCTTTTTCGGACTGATGCATTGGGAATTTGGTTCAAAATGTCGATTTTAAGAGCATTTTCGGAAGGATCATTTTTGCTAAAAATTGGAAGACTTATTTAAATTAGATAGTTTCTGAATAAAAACACATGTCAATTTCATGCGATTTCGAACTAAAATGAATTCAGAAATGTGTCAGAAATTAGTTTTTTAAGACAAGTTGTTAACATACCTTATAAGGAAATCCGTCTTGACAATGTAGGACATTTGCCAAGATTTTTAGATAGCAAAAATGCCTCTAAGTTTGGAAGGATGTAAATCCAAAACAAGAGTTATGTGTACAAAGTGTAACATTTATTTATGCATTTGGAAAAACAATTGTTTTGAAAAATTTTCACAAAATTAATTTAATACTTTTAAAGCAATAACAAATAATTAATTATGTTACATTAAAAAACATTTATTTTTGCAATTTTAAAAAGAAATAAATGTTTAAAATGGATTTCCGAAATTTTGAACTTTTTTAGCAGTTGAGTTCCAAGGTCCACATATGTGGACCTCCATTTACTGGTACCCTGGTACATCAATTTTTGAAATTATTTCATTATTATCATATTAAAAGCCAAAATAGGTAAAAAAAATCTATTCCAACATTTTTTCAAAAATTATTTTTCTTTCAGTAGCGAAGAGGTTATAGTTACTTTACAGGGACAGTCAGAAGAGTTCCGTTACATTATGTCTATGGAGAAAAATCATTTGCAGTTTAATTAAATAATGTTTCACTATTTTAAACGCATTGAAATTTATATATATATCACTAAGATGCATTGCAAAAGGCTTACTACAGAATATTATGTGTATAGCAGTCATCATTCATTTACAGGGACACACAAAAGAATTTTTTACTGTCTGTTAACAATAATTCCTGGAAGTGCGTTTTAAGTTACTGAATGAGATTTTAATTTTAACTCGCTTTTTGTCTATTACATGGTGTGTATAAATTCTGTAGATCCTATACAGGGAAGCACAAACGTTTGCGAGCACATTTCCGTTTACTGACACAAACTCCAGAAGGAGAATTTTAAACTGTGCTACGCGTTTCCTAACTAAACTAAAATTTAGCATCCTATGTAGTACATATACAAATCTGTAGGTCATATACAGGGTGGAATAAAAGTATTCGGATATTTTTCCGAATATTGTATATGCTCGAAATATATGTGGGAAATTCATGAAATTACGTTTTTAAATATGTTATGCGTTTTCCAAGTTGTTTACTTTGATGTTATCTTTCAGCTTATTAAACGGTAATGATTTGTAAAATTATTTTAGAAGCGTTGGAAAGTGTTACATAATCTATGCTTGACGCATGATTTCTCGTTCTTGTTTTAAAAGTTGAAATGGCGAAGACTTTTACTTGAGATTACAAAATAATAGGAGAGTAGAATTAGACTTAAAGGCATTTTTGCAGATTTTGAAAAAATAAGGACTTCCAAGATGTTTACATGAGCCCTGTAGCAACACAATTTTTTGTTATCTTATTATTATTTTTTATATTATCTGGTTCTTTGCACACTTCATTAAAAAATGTAATCATAACAAAGAAGGAAAAAATTATGATGTAATTTATAAATAAAAAATAAAATTTAACAAAATTTAATAAATTTTGCTGTTTAGATCTCTGTCATCCATATTTTAACACAAAAAGATATTTTAATAAAAAATATGAAATATTTGATAATAAAATTTAATTTATTTTTAACACAAAATTTTAAAACAATAATTTAAATGATATAAAAGATACTTTTGTTTTTTGTATCTTGTACTCTGATAGTTACCTTTCCATATTTCTTCTTTTAGCTCGTCTCAAAGCAACAATTCCTTCCTTGCATAACAAATCCAAAGATAGAGGATCAATACCCTAAACAAAGTTAACATAAAACATGCTTTAGATGAGATTGATATTACAGATTTTTTTATTATTATTTTAAAGATTCAAATTTATTCTAAAAAGTTTTTTTTTTTTTTTTTTTTTTTTTTTTTTTTAAATAAAGTTATATTTATACATTTAGAAGACAAAGTTATTAAAGTAATGAAGCAAGTTAGTTTACTGTCTTACAATATTTATTTTTAGCAACAGCACTTTTTTTCTCACATGAGAACAAGCTAATTTTCTAGAAAAAAAGGGAGAAAGCTGAACTTTTGAATGTAGAAATTTCAAAAATACAAAAAGAGAGACTAGACTGCCACTTTTCTAGCTCTGCTCATTTTAAGCGTGCAGATATAACAAAGGTAAATCACCACCTTACTGAAGCAGCCCCAGTACCAGAAACACAGAAATGAACACAGACTCTGAAAAGAATGTAAAAAATGATCTTTAAACCAGTACATGGGACAAAATGGATGGATTCTGTAGAAAATGCAGTGATGCCAAAAATAGTGCCATTGTTCAGTATTTAACAGGTATTGTGTAATATTAAAATAACTGCAAGAGGTCTGCTTTCAGATTTGAGAACTTATGGAGCGCTGCATTTCCTTTATGCTTTTGCAAATAGCAGCATTTTCTAAAATATCACAGAATCTAGAATCAGCAGACTGAGACAGTGTACAAGTTGTTAAAAATCTGCAAATTGACTTGCAGAATTTCAATGCAATTAGCAGCATGATTAAAGTCATAAGCATCCATAAGCCCCGCTAATCATTTGCCTACACGGCAAATGCGAATACATTGGGAAATTGACGAACAAACTATTATGGCGAAAAGGGTGCCGAATGATTTTTTGAGATTCTGTTATTGCAATCATGTTTTGAAACGTAACTGAATTTTCGATTTTGTCATGAGGTCTCGTACGGCCATTATTCCTCCCATTTGTTTCCTGCCTTCCCGGCCGTTGTTGGGCTTAGCATATGAGCCACTTTCGCTGACTACTGCTCTGTACGGAGCCCTTCCCCTTATGTGTAACATGTCATTTGGAGCAGATTTTACCACACCCTCACTCACTTGACAGGAGAGAATATCTTCTTACCCGCCCAGAGAGAAGACGATTTGAGTTCGGAGATCAGGATGAGTTCAGCGAAGGAAACATTTTTGAGGGAGAAGTTTCTGTGTATACACTATTAGTTGTCAATATTGGTTTGACAGTAAACGGTAGTCGCTACTCTACTGCAAGCCTACACTTTACAGATTAACAAACCAGAACTATGTGTGTTGTGTTTCATTTTTAAACACTTGTTGCACTTATGCTGAATCGATGTTTCATATGAGAACTTTTTATAAAAGTTATGATTCATCAAACTTATAATGCTCTAAAGTAAGATTTTAATTTTTGTCGAGTATAAAAAATTCCAAAAGGAAATAAAAATGTGTGTAGTATTTAAATACACAGCAAATGTAACAGTGAGAAAATGCTTTTTTACCCATTAAAATGGCAGAGCTGAACTGGTTAATGCTAATATACTATATCAGGCATGAGAGTGGGTAAAGAACAAAAAGTCTGAAAATACGCGTAAGCTCAAAATTTTTAAAAAAATTAAAAACCACGTGCGAAACCATATTTTGCACAAAAGGAAAAAATGCATAAAACTATATTACTCAAATGAAATACATCATAAAACAGTTTTTAAAAATAAAATTAAAAATGCAATTATTTCCCATAAATACACAACAATAATGCATAATAATACTACATACTTATATTAGAATAATTTTACTACAACAAAAAATTATTTACTTAATGTTTTCTATACATCTATAAGTCCTATAAACTGTTAAGTTTTATGTACAGTAGTTCTGATTTAAAACAACAAAGTAATCAAAATGCAGAAATAAAGAAAAAATACAAATAACTCTCTTGCAACTTTTCATTATTATTTACCATACAGTAAATTTCATTACAAGACTGCCTTCATATTTATACTAAACATTATTTTGATTATAAGTTATAAATACAGAATTTATGATTTTTTTGCAATATTGACAAATACCACGAAGTAAAACTTAAAACAGACTTTTTTCCAGTATTATATAGAATTTCACTTTTGCAGAATTGCCAAGCTCCAGAGGGTGAAAATAAAGAGATTTTTAAAAAGAAATCAGGAGAGTTTTCTATGACTTTTTTTTTTTTTTTTTAATGCAAACATAAAATAATCATAAGAATTAAATTAATTTTAAATAATATTAAAGTTGTATATACTTAATACCTTTAAAAATGCTTTTAAAGCAAATGACATAAAATATGTTTTAAAACAATTTAAAAATCATTATAAATACCAGGAATGGATTTTGTCTTCTCAGAAAAATATAGTTATGAATAATAATTCTTTATTCATAAAGAAATTATTAATAATAAAAATAAAATAACGCAAGATTTTTTAATTGTTTTTTAAAATAATGAATTTACAGTTTGCAACATAAAGTTGCATTTTATTTATTATAAAAAATAAAATTAATGGTGTCAGATTTTGAATTTAAAGAATGAAAATTGAAAATTTTTTACCAGCAAGAATAAGTTTTAAAAAGCAATCATATATATTTGATCTGAACTTCTATCTATTTGCGTTTTTTCGCGATCTTTTGACGAAATTTGCAGTTTTTTTCGAGATCTGTTGATAAAATTTGCGTTTTTTTCGCAATTTTTTCACGAAATTTGCCGTTTTTTTGCAATTTGTTGACAAAATTTGCCGATTTTTTCACAGTTTTTGACGAAATTTGCCGTTTTTCCGCGATTCTCTGACGAAAGTCAAGTTTTTCCCGCGATCTGTTGACAAAATTTGTCTTTTTTTTTTTTCGCGATCTTTTGACGAAATTTGCCATTTATCCGTGATCTTTTGACGAAATTTGCCGTTTTTCCGCGATTCTCTAACAAATGTCACGTTTTTCCCGCAATATGTTGACAAAATTTGTCGTTCTACGGCGATCTTTTGACGAAATTTGCCTTTTTTTGCAATGTTTTTGACGAAATTTGCCGTTTTTTCACGATTCTTTGACGAAAGTCATGTTTTTCCCCGCGATCTGTTGACAAAATTTGTAGTTTTTTCGCAATCTTTTGACGAAATTTGCCGTTTTTCGCAATGTTTTTGACAAAATTTGCCTTTTTTTGCAATTTTCTGACGAAAGTTCTGTTTTTCCCTGCAATATGTTGACAAAATTTGCCATTTTTTCACGATCCTTTGACAAAATTTGCCGCTTTTCGCAATCTTTTGACGAAATTTGCCGTTTTTTTCGTGATTTTCTGACGAAAGTCGCGTATTTTTTCCGTGATCCTTTGACAAAATTGGAGACTTTTCTTCGAACGAATGACGTGATTGATTTTTTTTCGGCGATCATTTTCCGAAATACCGATACATTTTTTGTCCGAATTTTTGGATTTATGACTGATATATACATATATATTTTTTTCGGATATCATTGCCTTAATTTTTCGGAAAATTCGGACCAGAATCACCCCTGATGTCTCGTTTGGCGCATTTTCTTTTCGTTGCCAGATAGAAAAAAAGTCAAAAGTCGGAATTTTTTTTTTTTTTTTTTTTTTTAAACAGATGAAAATCGGAAATTCTCAAAAATTTATGAAAAGTCGGAAAAATCTCTATATACACTTTTGCTATATACACTTTTGGCTAGTAATAGATAAATTTGGCTAACAATTTTTTAATTTGCTAATTTACTGGCTAGTATTTTGAAAATCTTAGTGTGGCCCATGAGCATCAGACTGCATTTTTAAGTAGCATTGACAATAACTAATGATAATAAAGGGCAAAATTAGTGCCTATCACCAGGCACATGGCCACTATTAAAAAATTATCTGCCAGAGATCACCTTTCCTATAACGAGAGAGTAAAATTATCTTGCATTCCATCAATGATTCCACTTTTGTTGGTTGCAATATGTTAATTAACATATTAATTTTGACTATTTAATTTTAGATTAATACTCATAGAAATTTTAACAAAAGTTTATTGTTTAGCATTTTTAAATAAAAAAGGGACCACTTATAAAACTACTGCCACTTGCCACTAATGAAATTTCCTAGTTTTGATCTTTAAATGATAATATAGTATTCCAAAATGTTATGTTATATAAAGAAAAATTTTAAAGAAATAGTAAGGATAAGGATGAGAATTATTTTATGAAATACATGCTAAAAAGCATGCATCATGAAGGCAACTCCATACTCATGCAAACATAAAATATTTATTTCCCACCATTTCTGACAAAAAAAGTTTAACATGTCAAATTGCTTAATTTTGTTTGGTTTTCAAAATTTCAGCAAGGAAGGAATTCTGACAAGTCTTGTCAAAAATCTTTAGACCTGGAATAAGTTTAGACTTGTATTTAAAACTTCAGACTGAACATTCTCAGCATGTGAAAAACAATTGGACAAATTGTCCAAATCATACTCACGATTCAACCCAGTAATGCTGAAGTGGTGAATGAGTATGTAGCAACTTTAGTCGACAGATTCTCTCAATGACTTTAGAGTATAGATTGAAAATGAAAAAATCCAATTGTAAACCGGTTGAATTTAATACACATGATGCTGTACAATTATGATGGTCTGACACGGTCAGAAGTAGAAAACCAAATTTTAAATTAACTTATTATAAGATAATGAATTTTTCATAATATTTATTCTTTATACCACAAAAATATATATTTACCTTCTACGGTAAAACTTCAAATTTGAATTTCATTAAATATATTAATATTTAATTTTATATATTATTCATATTTACAAAAATCACTTAATTTTAATAAAATGTGCCAAATTTCGGTCAACTGTCTCAGTATGGTAAAACTGAGCTGCACCGTCAGGTGCTCGAGGTTGCCTTTCAGGCACGTCAACTGCCGTTCCACATTCTACAGAACTTTTAGCAAGCACGACCAGGGGAGTCCTGTGTGCTCTACGGCCGGTCTCAGTATGATAAAACTAAGGTATAATATTTTTACACAAGTTTATTAAAATGTACATAGTTCAATTGTGGAAAGACATTTTCCTCAAGAAACAAAATAACAAAGATTGTAATACTTGATTTCATTTCATGTTAAGGTTTAAAAAATTTTTGTATACTATTTAATTTTATATCAATAATTTAAACAAAAGTTTTAAAAAGTACCATTTAGCATTTCTAACTTTAAAAAAATACCACTAATGAAACTACTACTACAGGACTGGCCTCTGATGAAATGTCTCAGTTTTGCTCTTTAACATAGCAGCTAAACCTTTGGATTTTTGAGAAATCATTATCAATAAACAATATAAAAAAATTATAAATATCAACACTAAATTCTGGTATGTAATAAGAACTGTAGACCTTGGTTAATGCTTAAAATTACATGTGCCTCATTTTACACGTGTTTAACTGACATTAATTTGTTTCTAAAACCCACTGTAATATTTTGGGAGATAAGTCAAACTGTCATATATGTTGCATAAATGAGAAACAGAAAAATGCATTTTATAAACTAAAAATTTCTATATATTAATAAGGATATGCAACTTACCATACAATGTATTGAAATCTTAATAGCAATAAAGTCATTTCATGAGTTTAAAAAATAATTATTTAAAAGCTGCATTTTTCTCTCTTTTTAAAAAAACATCGCTTAACAAATGAAGGGATCAATAAAAATGACAAATCAAATTTTTACAGACCTTTTGATTAATAACGACAAATCCTTTATTGGTTCCATCACAAACTTTTTTCTTTAATTCAATAATCTTCTTTACTCTTTCTGTAATAAATGCTCTTTCAGCATTTACTAATTTTTCTCTTTCTTCAGCGGTTTTATAGAAAAATCCTGCATTCACTTCACTGAGAAGAGAAACCAAAAACATTTTTAAACAATATAATCATACATCTAAATATTTAAGAAAGTATTCTATTTAATTCAACTATACATATTAATTTATTTACACTAACATAAGATTTTTAGTTTCTGTTTAGATAAAATAATTCAGACAATCAAAATTTGAATATACTCAGGTGTGGATCCAGAGAGGGGTCATAGGTTCAGCTAACCCATCCCTATTATATTTTTCAATGAAAATTTAATTTTTTACTTAGAAAGTTAAATTATACAAAAACTTTCTCAACTATGTATTTATCTACTTTCTCAACTGCATTACCAGATGTTTCATTACCTTAGTAAACCCATAAAGAAAACTTCATTTCCGAAAATGTAACAGTCGTTCATATTCAGAAAATGGGAGAGTAGTAGAGGAAGGGTGAAAAATCATCCAAGAATTGTCGTTTCACTTAGAAAAAAAAAAATGAGGCTTGATTTCAGATAGTTTTGTGTGTGCACTGAATGGATTTTATCCAAATATCAAAGTGCTGTTACACATTTTAATAATTTTGCCAGTAACAACAAGTATAAATGATAGCTCTTTTTTACAATAGACTAAAAGAATACACTGAACAACAAATTTGAACTTTTGCTCTGTCCCAAAATTAAAATCAGTTGTTTCTTATTAAGTTTTTTGTGCTGATTCTGAATCCAGTTTTAGATTTTCTGCAGCACATCCAAATTTTCAGGTATTTGCATATTTCGATTTATGCAAATTTTGGAATTTGTGTACAATTACATGGAAATTTAAGACATACAGACTGACTTTTTTGTTTAATGTTATGATTACTGGCCAGTTTACTTTAAAAAATGTTGTATCTAAGATTACACTGACATGTGACCATGAAGTACTGTGCCTAATTTGCATATTTTTCTAATAATGTTTCTTGGCGTCCAAATATTTCTGCCATATGAATACGCTAACATGTTTCTAAATTAGTTTTTTATGCTAATTTCAAATCTGGTGTTAGTTTTTTTTTCTACATCTAAGTTAAAAAATAAAGACAGAAATTTTATTTATTTATAAAATAAACTAGTTCAGAATGCTGTTATTTATTTTTTGGTCAAAATCAGTCATTTGTGTTTCATCTGTGTAAATTCTGCCTTTTTAATTTAGAATTTTCAATGTATTAAAAGTGGACAAAATGATATTTTGTTCGGAACGGTTTTTTCCAGAGTGGAAAAAACCAGACAACCCTGGCTCCAGGAGACCATATCTCCATTACTTTCTGAAATGAAAGAAAGAAAAAAGCAAATGGACAGTGGACGGAATTAATAAAAACCACAAGTTAGAATTTACATCAGAGTTTCCCCCAGACAGTTTCAGGAGGGCGCTGCGCCCTGCCTGCCCTTTGGTTAAACAAATAGCGCCCTTCTTGCCCCTCATCCAAAAAATAGCGCCCTTCTGCCTCTCGTTTTAAAAAATGACGCCCATACTGCCTTTTGTTGTGCCTGCCCTGAGCGCGCGCATGCAAGTTGTTTTCTCATTTACACACATAGGATCGCACGTTCGTCTCCCATCTGTTCAAAGTCCGCAATCGCGGTAGATTTAGAAATTCCCTGACGATAGCAAGAATGTATAAAGAACTGTTGAAGGTACTATAATCAGAGGCGTAGCGTCAAGGGGGGCAGGATCACTTTACTACCAGTATTTTTATGTACTATATTTGGCCGCCTTTAATTCATGCCGTTCAAAGATTAAATAAAGCCAAATGTAGTACCGTAATTCCGCGCGTATACGCCGCACCTCAGACAATCCGATTTCCTACCAGAATTTATTTAAAAAAAAAATGTGACTTACTTCTGCTTAACACTTATTTGACTTCTTATTTTTAATAAAATTCCCGGTTTGAAAAAGGCTTAACTAAGGCGCGGCGGCGCATACGCGCGAAATTACTATATATAATTATACTGGTAGTAAAATGATTGTGAATGCAATTAATAGATGCAAAGGAAACAATTTACTAGCCAAATACTAAATCATATCTGTTTATCATTAAAAAAAGAAAGAAAAAAATGTGAATTTAGTCAATTGAGTACGATAAACATGGCGAATTTTGCTAATCGGTTGCGGGGAAAATGATGTATTTCGTCTATCTCTCTTAGAACAAAAAAAATCATGAGTTTCAGGCAGACGTGAGATTCTTCCGCTGATCCGCGATTTTCCGACTTCTTGTCATTTCCCTTTTATTTCTTTTTAAATATTTTCTGCTTTTTTTTTTTTTTTTTTTTTTTTTTTTTTTTTTTTTTTTCCATTTTCCAATAGATTTTTGTGTGTGTGTGCGTGACTTTCGTTTTTTATTCTATTAAATCAAAATAGAATGGTAAAATCAGACTTGCCAAGTCTCCCAATTTTTCGTTCTTTCACAGTTTTTTTTTTTTTTCTATATCTGAAAATTTTTTCATGATGCATAAATAAGCTGTTTTAATAAGACTATTTTATTTTACTGGTGGAAGTATAACAGGTTAAATTTGTAGGTCGTGAAATATTGATAGATATTCTTAGAGGGAGACACGGGATTATGGACATGTAATTCGTCCGTGAATTATTAATTTATGGCAGAATTCCGCAAGATCAATTCATGGGAGAAAAAAAAATCATTAAACGATTGCAGAGAAAAAAAAAAAAAACGAAATTTCGTCAAGAGATCCATTAAAAAATCACGAATTTCATAAATTATTTTTACGCGCCCGATCGGCAAAATTCATGATTTTTACGCGCCCGTTTGAAAAAATTAATGATTTTATCGCTCCTGTTCGACAAAATTCACGATTTTTATGCGTCCGATCTACGAAATTCATGATTTTTGCGCTCCGGAATGACGAAATTCATGATTTTTACGCACCCTAATCTCAAAATTCATGATTTTTATGCGTCCGATCGACGAAATTCATGATTTTTATGCACCCGATCAACGAAATACATGATTTTTATGAACCCGATCGACGAAATTCATGATTTTTACTAACCTAATATCAAAATTCATGATTTTTATGCGCCCAATCGACGAAATTCGTGATTTTTACGCGCCCGATTGACAAATTTGATTTTTGCGCTCCCGAATGACGAAATTCATGATTTTTTCGCACCTGATCGGCGAAATTCGTGATTTTTTATGCGCCTGATCGGCGAAATTCATGATTTTTTACGCGCCTGATCGGCGAAATTCATGATTTTTACGCGCTCTATCAACGAAATTCATGATTTTTGCACTTCCAAATGACTATATTCATGATTTTTATGCAACCGATCGACGATATTCATGATTTTTACGCACCCGATCGACGATATTCATAATTTTTACATGCCCGATCGACGATATTCATAATTTTTACATGCCCGATCGACGATATTCATAATTTTTACGCGTCCGATTGACGAAATTTTCATTTTTTTCCAAAACTAATTGGCAAAATAAGCAGTTCCTGAATTTCTAGAGATCTTGACCCGCTGGCCACAGATTGTGCATGTATAATGCATATCATGTTGTGGGTTATTTAGTGCATAAACATACCTATTTTATTATTGTAAGACCTTAATTCTAGACAAATATATATATTTTTAAATGTACTTATATAGTTGAAAGAGTGTTGTCCTTTAAATATTAAACGTGCCCTTAAAAATTAAAAAAAGTGCCCTGAAGAATGTAAAAGTGCCCTTTCCTCATCAGCAGCACCCTGCCCTTTTTTAAACCTGGGGGAAACTCTGTTTACATGGTATATTAGAAATATTTCATGTAGAGATTTGGAAATGTGCATAATACGCCAAAAAATCTGTTTTAGAAGGAAAAAAAACAATTCGGCTGGTAACTTTATTTACTTAATCAAAGATAATCTTTGAAATTCTGCACCCCTGGGAACCACACACTTCCAAGATATATACCACCGAAACCTATTTAAATACACAAATTATCAGATATATATTTAAGCAAAAGAATAACACAATAACTCACTTTTTCTATAAGAAAATGTTGACACAAATGCTTTTATTTTCTTTCTTTTTTAGCACTTTCCAACCTAGTTGAAAAGTGCTTATGACTTCGGTTTGTCTGGCCGTATGGCCGTGCTCTAACTCCCGTAAATATGCTCGGATTGCTCTGCAATTTTTATATGTTATTGTCGTTATCTATGGCACGTTCCCTATTTCAACTGAAGTGTGTAGCACTTATAGTTTTCTTACAGGGACACTCAAAAGAATTCCGTTACATTGCGGTCTATGGGGAAATTTCATTTGCGGTTTATTTTTAAAATGTTTCACTATTGTAAACGCATTGAAATTTATATATATCACTAAGATGCATTAGAAGAAGCTTAATATGGAATAGTAGGTGTATAGCACTTAGAGTTACTTTACAGGGACAGTCAAAATAATTCCGTTACATTACGTCTATGGAGAAAAATCGTCTGCGGCTTATTTAAATAATGTTCCACTATTTTAAACGCATTGAAGTTTATATATATTACTAAGGTGCATTACAAGAGGCTTACTACAGAATAGTGTGTGTATAGCAGTCATCGTTCATTTACAGGGACACACAAAAGAATTCTCTACTGTCTGTTAACAATAATTCCTGGAAGTGCGTTTTAAGTTACTGAACGCGATTTTAATCTTAACTAGCTTTTTGTATATTACGTGGTGTGTATAAATTCTGTAGATCCTATACAGGGCAGCACAAAAGTTCGCGAACACATTTCCGTTTATTGACAGAAACTCCAGAAGGAGAATTTAAACGGTGCTACGCGTTTCCTAACTAAACTAAAATTTAGCATCCTATGTATATATACAAATCTATAGATCATATACAGGGCTACATAAAAGTATTCGGATATTTTTCCGAATATTGTATATATTGAAAATTCCTGAAATTACGTTTTTAAATATGTTATGCGTTTTCCAAATTGTTTACTTAGATGTCATCTTTCAGCTTATTAAACGGTAATGATTTGTAAAATTATTTTAGAAGCGTTGGAAAGTGCTACATAATCTATGCTTGACGCATGATTTTTCGTTCTTGTTTATTATTTAGTATAGCTACTAACATAAAATGAATAATAGTTTATAAGATTACAAGGAGCTATTACCTTTTTTCATATTCAAGTGATACATTACAGGTAAGGATGTAAGCATCTTCAACCTTTTTCCTCATATCAGGATGTCTTGCACCATGGTCAAGAACCAAGCCACGTATCAAAGATGTATCCATTTCAGATTTATGCTTCATCTCCATTATTTCTATCATGTGCAAATCAATTGGAACACCAGGTCTGATTATGGACAAAACAGCATCTACACAAATCTATAAAAACAGGAAGATATAAAATCCCACTTCTAAATTTTGTGCAACTACACATATAATTACTTAAAAAAAAAAATAAACACAAGTAAACTAAAACTAAAAATTTAAGATGCTAAATGCATATGCTTGTGTGCAAGTGGAAGAGGGAAAAAAAAAACTTTTTAAAAAGAATGTTAGGATGAATGTTAAGTTTGTCACTATATACATGTAAAACACAGCACACATAAAGAAGATTCTTTCAGACTAAAAAGTTTATATAGGAGCCAATAATTCTTTAATCCCTTAACGGTTGCGCCCGATAAGTGTAGGCTACTTTGTTATAGATGCTTTCAGTATGATGTCAGTCATGATGTTTTGCTTAGATACGGACTCCAAACAAACTGTTGCTATGTTTCATTTCTTATTAAATATAAATCGTAGAAAATATTACCTGTTTAGGAAAAGAAATGGGTCCTTTAAAGGACTCTTCACAAAATTTTTCATTTCAAAACAGGACCCTTCACAAAAATATTTGCCACAAAACAGGACCCTTCCCAAAATTATTTGTCTTAAAAATAGATTTTTCCCAAAATTTTTCCATCTTTAACGAACATGTTAGTAAAATCTAACATGTCACTTTTACATATATAAAGAAAATATATGTATTTTACATCCATATATCTTCTTAAAAATGTATAAACAAGAACCTGAATATAACTATTTCAAATTCACAAAATTATGATTAGATTTTTCACAAATATAAAAAGCTGTTCACGATTTCACAAAAACAGGACCCTGGGAAAAAAGTCTAGACAGACCCCTATTAACAATTTACACAAGCAGCATCAGTTACATTTTGACTCACAAAGAAATATAAAAAATTGTTTAAAACACAATATCAAATTCAAAATGCATTACACTTACTAAACTAGTGTTTCATTGGTTAATATTGCTTATAAATCATGCCAACCCAATGCTCGCCAAACATGTCAGAAAATCTGGTTTTAGCGATAAAACTCAAAATTTTAAATAAAAAACCTTTCTGGGTTATCTATTGGGGTTCCACCACTAAATTTGACTGATCTCAAATTGTATACATATGTAAATACATTTTAAAATATTTTATACACAATTTTTTGAAAATGTACTTGAAGGAGATCTTTTTCAGTAGCATGGTTTCAAAAGAAATGAGAAATTTAAAAAATAAAAAAGCCATAGTTAAAAAAGAAGTATTATCTATTTAATCATATTTTATTTAACAAATCTTAATCATTTTTAATTAGTTTTACTTAAATTAAAGGCTTTTCCTCAACCAGTATTAACAGGTTAAAGACAATAAAAGGAAAAAAAAACAATTACTAGGTATAATTTAAAATTAAAAAAAGATAAAAATTCCATCAAATGATTTTGTTAATCTTGACACATGAAAAACAAATTTAAATATTGTAAGCTAACTGATTAAAGAAATAACTTACATCAGTTAAACAATCAGCTAACTTGGGATTCACTTTGGTATGTAGACACGTGTTTGCAACATTGATCAATCTTTCTCGATTCATCTCTCCAGATATTTTAACATCTTCTAAAACTTGAAGTGCTTTACCATGAGCTAATTCAAATCCTTCTGTAAGAATTCTTGGATGCATACCCTGAAATTACAACTTATTTTATAAGGGAAAAAAAAGTACAGCATTGCTTAAACTTGATAAGTTAAAGAATATTTAAAGATACTACAAGTAAAATTTGAAATTAAATCTCGTAAAATGCACCCTCATAATTTTAATAAAATAAAAAGTCTAGAAGCGAATTTATATAATATGCTCAAAATATATTTGTCAAAATTTGAATTAAGTGCTACTAATCAAAGTTTTCAATGGAGCGAAAAAAAAAAAAAAAAAGAAAAAAAGTACTAACTTCGGAAATGTAAAAATCAGCTTGTTTGAGAAGTTCTCCAATGAATAAAACTGTTGATGTTGTTCCATCACCAACTTCATCATTTTGAGCAGTTGAAGCCCGAGCAATTAATGTTGCAGTTGGATGTTGAATTTGCTGAAACACCAGTAAAAAAATTTCACTTTACACAATAAAATTAACATTAAACACTATATTATAAAAGTTAATTTCAAGTGAATGGGGAAAAAATATGAAAAACCAAGACATAAGAATTTGTTTATTGGTAATGGTGATTATCTTTAGTATAACATGAAAATGATTACTCAAATCACTGAATATCTGCTACCTAAATTTCTATGCATCATGATCAGGGGTGGGGAATTATTTTACTTGTCACTGGCGAGCAGATTGTCTGACAGGGCGAGTAAATTGTTAAGCTGTCTTTTAAAAACTGCAAGATATAGAAGATATGTTTTTTACTTCTTATATTAAAACTCTCCAAATTACCATGATGTAAATATGGTACTAAGTTTAATTTTATACTAAACTTTCCCCTGTTGCATATACTTCATAATTTTATAAGAAAAAATTACGAAAATATTGTATGGAATTATTTTTGAATTTTCATATATTCTGCCATAACAAATTTCAACTGTATGCTTTTTGCTGGTTGGTAAAATAAATGCTTGGCTGGTAAGATTTTCTGCAAGTTCCCCACCCCTGATCATGATTGAACACACTGAAACAAAATGGGAAATTGGAGTTTTTCTTGGACTTGGCTTGTTTTTCTACTGCTACTATTGAAGTTGTAAATAATTTATAAGTCTGATAGAAAAAGATAAATTTGATTGATAAAGAAGACACCCTGTTTTAAAAAATCTAAACCTTGGAATGCAACAAGTTTTATAAAGAATGGTATTCTAAACTTTGTCATTACACATTTCAATATATAAGAAGTCAATTCCATGGAAACAATACTTTCTTCTACTGTTGCGTCGACACAAACAATATCGAAATCATACTGATAGCTAAAAGAGTAAATTAATCTGCGAAAATAAAATTTCACATATATAAAATAGGCATGAGATTGCAGAAAGATACAAAAAGAAGAAAGGCATGTGAAATGGGAAAATGACAAATATTTAAAATAATGCATATAAAACAATTAAGGCGGCTATTGTTGACAAAATTAACAATATTTTGTTTAATTGCTGCTTTATTTGGGGGGGGGGGGGAATCAGATGAGAGTAATTTATGCAAATACAATAAGTAATTCTGAAAAGAAAGTGTCTATTATGAAAATCTTTATAATTCTGATGCAGTTGTTCTACCCAGCAATTTTAGCTGTTGCCCAATTCAAATTTTAACATGCTTTTGCTCAAAACATCACTTAATACATCATACAGCTAGCTAATGTTTAATCTGCTACCCCTAGCTGCAAAAAACATCTGGTGAGAACATTGATGCTTAGCAAATTTTTTATATGAAAGTCTAGCCATATTTTCCTACATAAAGTACATTAAATTGGTTTTTAAGCAATGCAACTGAAAATACTATAAACAAAAGATTCCAAAAACATAAATTTTACCTTTTTTATTTTTTAAATCTTGCTCCCTAACAACTCTTATTAAATTCATGCCCAGTTTCTGAAAACTGTCGTTATGCATATTGATATCAAAGAGGACGTCGTTTCCATGCAGCAACACATTTCTTTATTGTTGAATCGGACACCAATGATGTCGAAATCCTACTGACTATAGGTGCAGATTCCCAAAATTTGGAAGGAGTCACTGGTTCCTAAACCCAAAAAATCCAGTGGCCACAATTGTAAAACAAACGTATAAAAACAATAGTGTTTATATGCGGTAAAAAAATAAAAAACTCAGTAATTCAAAGTGTGAAGTAATTTATTTAATATAAACACATGTACAACACAATTTGAATATTAATTAAATTTCAAATCATGTACAGTCAGAAGATAAAGTTGGGCAAGATGCAGTTTTAAAAAAATATGTATAAGCTAAGCAATCATGATAGTGGGGAATATCAGAAAAACAATATTTCTTATTTTGATTTTGCCAGATAAAAGTACATACGGAAGAAAATCGGAATTTGTGAGAATATTTCGCACTATAAAAATCAAAACACACTTCAAACATTTGTTTATATATATATATGTTACAATTTCGTTGTCAATAAATTATTACTTACTAAATCATAATTTCACAGTTTCTGTTGGTGTTTCAGTAATGTTTCATTAATGGTTATATATTATATTTGAATCTGTTAATTTTACATATACTGTGATTTAAACTGTTACGAATAACATTGCTATTCGAATATATTTATCTGAAATGTTATTAAAAGATAATAATAATGTTTGTTATGTGTTTGGGTCTTAATCGTTAAAAAAAATATCAACATTTCACGATGGGGACTGGGAATACCAGAAATTGATTACTTTTAAATCACATGGCGACTTAAACACCGAAAGTTAGTAGTAAAAAATTTAGTCGCCACGTAGCGACTGGCGACCGTGAATCTGCACCGATACTACTGACTAAGTTCAGAATTACACCTTAAGAACAAAATTGGATAGTCAAATGAGATCCACTCCATATAATTGACCTTCTTCGTTTGCACCATTGCTGGGAGATTTCTGTTTCAGCATTGATTGTGTGCCTATTGCATTGCTTGCAGCGCCATCTATTGCTGGTATTTGGAACTAAAACCAGAAATCATAGTAAAAAAAATCCCGACATACTACATTACTCTCCTGCAAGAATTTTTTAAATAGCTGTTGCCATTTGCAAGTTACCGAATTAAAAAAATAAAATGTCCGTTTTATGACACCCGATGTGTGTGTGTTAATATAGTAATTCAGTTCACTCGGACGTCATCACTGAAAAGGAACCTGCGCACGATTAGTAGTCTGAATACTGTGGGTATAACCAAATGGCAGTGGACTAGATTTTTATTTGTCTTGCATTATAGCTAAAAATTGATATTTTACAATAAAAGAAAGTGATTAAAAGGATTGATTGTAAAATTGCTGTTATCAACTTACATAAAGTAATAATTTACTATTAGTCAAAAATCTCTTCAAGACTGAAGGTCTTGCACCTATGATCCAAGCAAATTACAGTAACCCCTCATTATATCGTGCATTCGGCTATTTCTCTTTTTTAGTTGTCCCCCGATAAATTTAGCTTTTCGAAAAAGCATATAAAACTTTTGAAACGTCAAAATCGAAGCATATAACTGAACTACAACAAGTTCATTTTCGTTCTATAATTTTCAGTGACAAGCAGATAATCAAAGAAAATCAAAAAACAAACAACTCTAGATTCTTATCTTCAGAAAATATTATAAAATGCAAGTAAAAATGTATACTGTATATGTATGGTTTTGTATTTTTTTAATGTTTTACCATCTCTTTTGTGTTGAACTAGCAGCTAGTTTGAGAAACTATTAAATCAAAAACCTCGTAGTTTAATTTAGGGCTCTTTATTTTTCATTTATAAACACTCTTCTCAGTATATCACGCTTTTTTCTTATCTTCGAAGTAGTGCGATATAGTGCATCGAGAGGTTGTTACTGTATTAAAAAAGTTAAAAGCATTTTTTTTTTTTAAATAGAATATTTAAATAATTTACATTTCTATTCATATATGTTTGTAAATTGATAATAAAATTAAGCACTTACTGCTTCATTAACAATTAATGACATTCGTTTGTATGTCAAAATTGTGAAGAATAGTTTATGTTTGCCAATTATTGTTTATCAGAATAAAGTACATGGTCAAGAATATTTTCGATGAATTTCTAATTTATAGTAAATTCTGAAGCCATTTGATCTTTTTCTTGTTTTCTGTATAATCATGTTAACCTGAAGTATTTTCTGTGTAGGCACATTACATGGACCCCTTTGCCAATCAAAACAAGGCTACAGGCTTCCCTACACAAAGCTCTTTTCACATAAAATAAAAATAATAAAACACATGATAAAAAATCATACTTACACTGAAATTTTGAAAGATTTGTAATTTACTCAAAATTTATCAAAACTATTGATTTCACTTCCTCAATCTATCACAGATGATTTTTAGATTAAATAAGCATCCAGATAAAATGCTGCTGATGCACCTTATTTTTATTTTTCATTACTTTCTACTTGTTAAAGTTAATTAACAATTCATTAAAAAAAATATATATATATATATATTTCTTTGTTTGCTCTTGCAGGTATAACAAGATGCAAAACGATTTAGTTCGGTATTAAATATTTTAACAGACATTACCAGAAAGACAGTTTGCAGAACAAGTGAACATATGAAACAAAATTAGCTAAAACTAGCTTCAAGAAGAATAAAAAGTCCTTCCGGCCTGTATCGGGAGGAAAAGGTAGCTTTCCTATATATTCGTTTTAAAATCTTAGCTAATGTTACATGAAAACAGCAAGTTAAAATGCAAAGAAACGTGTACAAAAGATTCGTTAATACTGAATTTGAATAAGAAATTCGCCAAATTATTGAGCAATAGCCAAATTGGCTTCATTTATGAAGACTTATTTTGGTCACCAAATTTGGCGATATTTCGCCAAATGTTGCCAATTTTGGCACTAACGGATATGAATATATAGTTTTATGCGTATGATTGGGAAAATTATTACAACAATGAAAATAAATAATTTGCGAGTAATCGCGTTAATGTGCTGTTTTGTTTCAAAATGTCAGCCACCCTAGAATTTCAAACTGCTCTATCTCAGCCATTTTTTAAGATAGAAGTAAACCAAAAAATGCTCTGGAATCCTTGTATCAAGGCCTAAAATGTAATTAAAAAATAAATTTGATTTTTTAATTTTTTTTGTATATTTATTTTAGTTTTAAATTTTTAAATGGCCGCCATCTTGAAACAAAATGGCGGACCAAGCTGGCCAACGAACTCGGTCGAGACATTGGTGAGCTTAATACACACAATTAGTTTCATCAAAATCGATTTATAAATACGAGCATTATCGTATGACATAGGTCAGATATATATATATATATCTATATATATAAATCAACATTTGAACGGAGGGTGGTTTTGGGGTCTAGGGGTTATGATCGGTGAAAATACATCGAAATTTTCCGGAACTGCTTTCCTCTGAATGGCTGAAATAGGTAGCTTTATACTTTTTTGTATTGAAAGCTACCTAAAAATCACCAATGAAAGACACATAATAAAGCTATGCCACAGTTGTTATGTTTATTACAATAATTCAGTTAATATTTTCTGCCTATTTTCTTATAAGATTTATTTACTTAGTGTTTCGGCTTGCATTGTATTTTATGTTTTAGTTTTATTACATTTCCTGTTTGCTAATTTTTTAGCTCACAGGCTATCAAAGCCTGAGAGCTAATGTGCCCGCCGGTTCTGTATGTATGTATGTACGTACGTATATATGTATGTACGTAACGCGATAACTCTTGATAGAACTAACCGTTTGACTTTAAATTTTGTTTATAGGTTCCTTGTGATAAGGCGCTTCCCTGATTAGTTTTGGAGGTTCATTGGTTAAGCATAAAAGGGGGAAACGGGGGCTAACCCCCCATAATTTAGATAAATGAGTTTTTCATGCAGAATTATCCCATTTTCTTCAAATTTTGTATATAGGTTCATTTTGATAATGCGCTTCTGTCAATAGTTTTGGGGGTTCATTGGTTAAGTATAAAGGGGGAAAGGGGGGGATAGCCCCCCCTAATTTAGATAAATGAGTTTTTCATGCAGAATTATCCGAATTTCTTCAAATTTTGTATATAGGTTCATTGTGATAATGCGCTTCTCTGAATAGTTTCGGGGGTTCATTGGTTAAGTGTAGAGGGGGAAGGGGGGACTAGTCCCCCCTTAATTTAGATAAATGGGTTTTTCATGCAGAATTATCCCATTTTCTTCAAATTTTGTATATAGGTTCAGTTTGATAATGCGCTTCTGTCAATAGTTTTGGGGTGTCATTGGTTAAGTATAAAGGGGGAAAGGGGGGGATAACACCCCCTAATTTAGATAAATGAGTTTTTCATGCAGAATTATCCGATTTTCTTCAAATTTTCTATATAGGTTCATTGGATTAATGCGCTTCTTTGAACAGTTTTCGTGGTTCATTGGTTAAGCATAAAGAGGGAAGGGGGGGGGGGGCTAATCCCCCCTTAATTTAGATAAATGGGTTTTTCATACAGATTTATCTGATTTTCTTCAAATTTTGTATATATATTCATTGTAATTGGAGACTTCCCTGATTAGTTTAAGGGGTTCATTAGTTAACTATGAGGGGGGTAACGGGGGGATGCCCCCCCTTAATATATTGTTGATTGCTTTATTTTTCGAGGAGCATATTTCAAATTCTTTGAAATAAGAGTATAATATACAATTAGTGTGAATAGCCTGTGAGCTTGCCCTCAGTTTAACTGGGCAGTTTTCTTTTTATTATTTATTTTTTTCTTTTGTAAGTTTAACACAGCTCTGCAAAATGATGCTTCCTTTGGCAACCTTTACAGATAAAAGTTATTCCATATATTATCATTTTAGATTTAAATATGGTAATAGTATACCTCAAAACTACAATACTGTAACATTTCCATAAAAAAATGAAAATCATACCATTTCATGCAGAAGAACATTTCCATCTTTTGTTATTTTAATATCACCTGCTCCAGACACTAACCTAGAAGAAAATAAATAAAAATGTTATAAACCATTTACAAAATAGAAGAAACATTTATTAAGATTTTATGTTTTTTTTATTTTCCCATAAACAGTGAGTGTCCTATTTTCAAAATCTGCTATTAATTTTGATCTAGTAATACACCAAACAGATCAGAATTCAAATTTCAAGATTTGGAACCAAAATGGGAAAACTGTCTCAAACATGCCTTGAATGGAAGAAGCAATTTAAGATCTTTATAAATATGGTACCTGTAATTTATCTCTTGTTATACAGTTTTGGTGACAAAAGACATAGCTTGATGAGTAAAAAACATGTGGAGCTGTACTTATATTGTTTTCATGGCCGTAACTAGCTTTTTTTTAAATTTAAACTTGGGGGGGGGGGGGGGAGGCAAATTTACAAAGAAAAGTTTACTAAATTTTTAAAGTACTTACAGTGATGGAACAGTGGCGCAGCAGTTGGGCGATTCTCACCACTAAATTTAAATAGTATTCTTCGTCTTAATAAAGCTCTGAAACTCTGTCCTTAAATAAGACCAAGAGTATAGTTTAAATTTAACAATGTCAATTGATTATCTGCTGCGCCACTGTTCCATCACTGCACTTATTTTAAAATTTTAACAGAACAGAATTGGACAGAAGTATTTTTCTTACTTTATTGGTAATAATTCATTTTAAGAATTCCATATTTAATTCAGGGGGAAAAGTTATATAATTTGTATTTTTTTTTTTTTATTAGAATGTTTTATAATTAAGTAAAATTTAACACCCAAGAATATTTTGTTTTAATTACTAAATAAAAAATATGTATTATTAATAGTTAGCTGCAAACAGCAAATTTTAAATTCGGGGTTTTAGAATCAGAACTGATAAAAAATAATTTAATGAGTTTTTAAAGGTTGTGTAGTTAAAAAAAAAAAAAAAAAATTAAATATTGTAATTTTTCCAAAATATTGGGACTGTGGTAAACAAAATAAGAAAAGTATATGATTATTGTCCTTAAAAAAAATGAAAAGAAAAGAAAAAGAAAGAAGCAAAAATATCCATATATGCATGCATTATAAAAAAAAAAAAGAAAACAAGCTGGATATACTTATAAAGAGTTCAATATGTTTAAAATTGTTCTTTTAAGTAATGACATTTTCATTTCCTTAGCATATTCTCTTTTTAGTTCTACAAGTGTAATTGATTAATATTCAATTAAAAACTCCATTGTTTTAAAATAGCTCTCTAAAATATGTGGAACGAAGTATTTACAAATTCCTTATTTTTTCCAAAGGCTATATGAGAATAAGACTTTTGCTTTGAAAATTCGCAAAGTAAGCTGGATATTCTAGATTTCCTTACAGTTTGGCATTTGTTCTATATCTAATTATTGAGCTATTCCATCTCAATTCAGGCAGGTTGTATTGATATGCGTCAATTGACGGTCATAGATTTTTTTCAAAAAATTACAGTAGTTAAAACTAAGTCATACACAAAATATCCCCAAAGGATTTTCCCCAAAAAAATTTTGTTCTGTGGTTACAGCACTTTCAAGTTCACCATAAAATTGACCGTTTTCTGAAAATCAGAGAAACACTTCATTTTAAAATAAACAATACCGAAAATATTAAACATATTCAGTGAATTTATTTTTTACAAATAGTTATTAAACTGAATTTCACTATCATAGTTTAAAAAAATATATTGAGGTTTTTAATTAATAAAAAAAATTAATTTTGAAGTACAAATTTTGTAGTTATTGCTGATTTTATAATTTTTTTTTCATATTGAAAAAATATTTTAAGGCTAAACACAGATGGCAATCTAAAGACCTTTAATGGTAGTTTCACAGCAAATTTTATTTTAAGCCTAATATGTGTACAACTTTTAAAATTCAATTTTAAAGTATGTAAATTTTTGTAAAATCGCTACTTTTGAAATGCAATTTCTCAAAAACGCCATTTTTTAAAATTCTAATAATATGCTCAATTGATACCTTATTAGTGTCTAATAAATACCTTACAAGCAAATCGTGTGTTTTTGCTTAGACAATTTTATATGATTTTTTGAAAATAACCTGTCGTGTGCATTTTTCAAAAGACCTAAAAAGTCAAGCTTTTTCTTATTTCACTGAATTTATAATGTAATTAATTTTTCGAACAAAATAATACAACACTGGTGCATAATTATTACTGTTAAATCATAGATAAACATTTGCTTAAATGTAAAATTGTATAAAGTATTAGCCGCTAGCAGCATATGTAATTTCAGTTCATACTCATAAATGTGTTAATTGCACCTGCAGTGCATTAAATATTTTGTTATATAATGCTCATATAATTTATTAATATGAAAAAGTACCGTATAGAAGATTATGCACTGTAAATTTCTTGAATCAACTTCAATTCCTTATCATTAAAAGAGTGAAGCCGTGCAGATAGTCCAGTTGGAGTTGGATTTCCTACTTTTAGTAGCACATTTTCCAATGGTACTGCACATTCATCTTTCTTCTTTCCAAATTCTTCTGGCCACTGGAATCCTTTTGCTGGACCATGTGGGTACATGAATGATACAGTAATGTCTTTTAATTCTCGCGATATACTATTGATTTGTCCCATCCATCAATTATTTTCATAAATACATCCAACGAATTCCCCTATTTGAAAATCATGTATTGACAATTGCTTTTTCATCTGACGGAATGTTTCAACTTTTCTCAAATCATTTTTAATTGTTTGTCCCATATAATCTTTGTTATTTTTAACTAGCGAATAAGGTTTGGTTTGTATACCGATAATAGATTTTACATTAGCATATTCTTAAATCTTTATTAGCTCTATAGACTTGAATAATTTTGCTGTCAAGAGGGAGTAGAATTATATTTTTTATTAGAGATGATAGTGCAGCAACAAAAGAGGCAGAATCTCGAATGGCTCATTTTGGAGATTAAATTTTGTTGCATAATGTTTACATAACCCATCTGTTGCATCGTAGGCACTTTTACCATGGCCAGTAGCTAAAAAAAATCCATTTCTTTACCGCAACTTTGTGATTTTTACACATTTCATAAAACTGATACTTATCTTTAAAATGTGCTGCAGCTCCATCTAATATATACACAATTGATTCCAGTGTTCGTAATTGGTACAACTTAAGTATTTCTTTTTTTGTATTTTCTATGGCACAAAGAGCATGAGCTGTATCATGAGTTGTATCATCAGAAATTACAATAAAACTTTTAATCTCTTCTTGGAAATATACTACACATGTAAATAACGATATTTGAGCATTTTGCCAATGATAGCTTTGTACTTCATCTGGCAGTATTACAGACCAATTTTCAGCAAAAGCAAAATGCATCACAAGTACAGAATTTTGTTTTGCAGATAACTTTACCTCAGCAATTCCTTTTCTTTGGATTTTCCTTATGTGATAATGAGGAATTCCTTTTCTCACCCAGTGCCTTACATCTTCTAGAAATTTTTTAACAGATACCAACTTTTTTATTAAGTCACCACCTTCCCATATAGCATATACAACCTCTTCCTCTTCATTCAAATCAAAAGCTTCAGCAGTAAGAATTTATGTACCAGGGCATTCACCACACTCTTCTAGCCACAATTTTCATTATTCATTTTCTGACATATAAGCATTTCATCATTAGATCATCTTTAATTTGAATGCCTGTTACATTTTTGAGGGCTACACACATTAATTTCAAATTACTACAGTAAGTACAACAGAATACTGCTTGTATTGGTTGAATTTTGACAAATTTTGGACATAATGAATAAAATTTTGATAGTCCTATTTTCATAGAGGGATTTTCTTTTTTCATTAAATTATATATTTCTTTAATAGACCGTGTCATAAAACGTTTTACTCTTTAATTTTCTCACCATCATTTTTAATGTAAATAACATCATTTTTGTTTGGACTATCTTTAGTGCAGTTTTTGTTATCTTCTAAGTAGTAGGACATTGCAACATTTAGTGCTTCTGTTGATAAAGGATGCCCAATATAAGGATCAGCTTGTGCATAAACTCCTTTTTCTTTTTAAATTTTTCGGGACTTATCTAACAGATATTTTGATACACCAGGTAATTTTTCTTGCACTTCTCTTTTACTATAATTTTCTGTCAATAATGTTAGTAATTGCACTTTTTCTTTGTATTTACATCTATGAAGTGCAGAGCTCATATTTTAAAAAATATTCTTTACAATTAGCACAGGCATTCTGCAGAAGAGGGAGAAGACTCTTGTGCAATATTGACTCTATACTATAGGTGCAGATTCACGGTCGCCAGTCGCCATGTGGCGACTGGATTTTTTTCTTTGGCCACTAACTTTCCATGTCTAAGTCGTCTAAGTGTCTTACAGTGATGCCCCTTTTACACAGACTGTCAGATTTCTGCCTTTTTAAAAAATGTTATTTTTTAAATCAATTCCGCACATTTTCTGCGATATTTACCGCTTTTTTTATTTTTTCTGTTGTCCATAATTAAAAAATATGTTTAAGCATGGATACCACATTTCTGCAGATCTACAAGTTTCCTGTTTTCTTCTTTAAAAAAAATATTCCTGAATGTCAAAAATTGTTCAATTTATTTTATTAAAATCTAAAACTTAAAAGAAAATAAATCTTCTCCACATTTTTTCATACATATTTTTTCTTTTGATTTTTATAGATACTTTTTGATGCAAATGCCCATGTTGAGCATTTATTTTCAGCTATGAAAAACACTTTGGGGGGGGGGGGAGGATTTATTTATAGAACAAAAAAGTTAGAGAATCGTTTATTTGGGACCTTACATTACAAATATTTATTCCTACAAACTGTATACAATTATATGGTTGGAAGATTCTATAAAATCCCGTTGCCCAATTTTAATAAAGAAAAAACAAACCATTTATTCATTTAAGTTTTGGGTAAATTTTAATTAAAAATATACTGTTTATTACTTTTAAGCTTTAATAGTAGACAATAAACCCCATATAGCCATATAAATGCTATTGTTTCACAATGTGGCGACTGGATTTTTTGGGTTTAGGCGCCAATGGCTCCTTACAGATTTTGGGAATCTGCACCTATACTCTATACGCATCTTCTAACTTGTTTGTGGCTGATGGCACAAATATTTCTTCTAATTGTGTTTTTTTCCTCTTCACATAATTCTCTCTTCTATCTGATCTAATTTTTGAAGGTTGTTTTAGTGGTGAAATATCAACATCAAGAGTTTTAGTACTCTCATTTAAGATATTCACTGTTTCATCTTTTGGAATAAAGGTTTCATCACATACAGGCATTTCTTCATAATATTCGTTTTCATCTTCTAAAAATTTCCTTTTATAAAATTCTATACAGTTAGAGCATAAACTGTCATCTCTATTTACAGAAACAGAAGGTCCAACAACTATTTTAATTTCATCAGCTAAATCACCAACACTACATACTACATAGCCTAACAGAATTAGTTTTGTACATAATTTTCCTGTATCTCTTAATATAGTCTACACATTTAATTATTTTAGAACTATGGAAATCAAACATGATTATTCCTCATCCTAATTTAAAATTTATAAATTTTAAACTGATCTCAGGTGTATAAGCTGAAAAAACCTCTAATTAAAAGCTATAAAGACTCAGTATGATAACTCAGAAAAACAGAACTTCACTTTTCACTTCCACAGACAACAATAAAAATTATAAAAAATTAATGTGTGAATAAAGTTGAAATAATAGAATGTTGTTTTAAAAGGGGAAATGGCCAGCTTCTGATTAGCAGCTCAGTGAGCAGATGTTTCTACTTGAAATAACATGATTTGTTTATACAATTCTTAATAAAAAATCTTCACTAAAAATGTTCTAAATTTTTATACAGCATTAGTAAAATGGCAGATGGTAAAATAATAATTAAGAAAAAGTTAAGACAGTTATTAAAACTTTAAATGTTACTGATACATTTAAAGTTAATTACATTGTAATTATTCAGGATCAATAACCTGGATTTTAACCACAATGAAGTTAATTAAACAAAATTATCAATTAAATATGCACATGATTGAACATATCTAAACATAACAATCATGGAACATCAAAATATTTTCACAGAAACATGAAAATATGTTTTATATATTTTCACATTGTTCAACAGTAATCTACCAATTGAGCACTAACAGGACAAAAAATAAACTAATTTTCAGATTTTTAAAAATTAAGGTTTTTGATTAATCACACTTTATAAAGATAGTGATTTCTGAAGATTATCTTATATTTAGCTGAAATGATTGTAACAACATTGTATCTTTTTGTTGAAAAAATAATTACATCATAAATTCAGTGAAATAAGAAAAAGCTCGATTTGCAGGTCTTTTGAAAAATGCACACAACATGTTATTTTCAAAAAATCATATAAAATTGTCTAAGCAAAAACACACGATTTGCTTGTAAGGTATTTATTAGACACTAATAAGGTATCAATTGAGCATATTATTAGAATTTTAAAAAATGGCGTTTTTGAGAAATTGCATTTCAAAAGTAGCGATTTTACAAAAATTTACATACTTTAAAATTGAATTTTAAAAGTTGAATGCATCTCAGGCTTAAAATAAAATTTGCTGTGAAACTACCATTAAAGGTCTTTAGATTACCACCTGTGTTTAGCTTAAAAATATTTTTTTATTATGAAAAAAAAAATCATAAAATCAGCAATAACTACAAAATTTGTACTTCAAAATTAATTTTTTTTATTAATTAAAAACGTCAATATATTTTTTAAAACTATGATAAAGTGAAATTCAGTTTAATAATTATCTGTAAAAAATAAATTGACTGAATATGTTTAATATTTTTGGTACTATGTTTATTTTAAAATGAAGTGTTTCTCTGATTTTCTGAAAACTGTCAATTTTATGATGAACTTGAAAGTGCTGTAACCATACAACAAAATTTTTTTCTGGAAAATCCTTTTAGGATATTTTGTGATTCAATTAGTTGTAACTACTGTAATTTTTAAAAAAAAATCTATGATGGTCGATTGACATGCTCTGCCTGAGATGAGATGGAATAGCTCTATTGCAGAATAGGGCTCTGTGTTCATGTATTTGATTTTCTTATCTCGAAACAGATGGTGCCATTAACGCTATTGGCAATAATAACATCCTAAACATCTTATATATTAAAACGAAAAGGAATTTCCGTCAAATTCATTTTTCACACGAATTTGTCACATTTACAGATGCGTAAACTTAAATCTAGAACCTAACCAGTTTTAGAGCACGCTTAAATGCAAAAACGGTGGCCGAGTAGTATAAAGCGTGTTTCTTATCTGTTCCAATTATCGTGTGGGTTCGATCCCTGCTATGGACAGAATGATTTTTCTTATTTTATTTGAATTATTCTTCAAAAATTTCGAACTTTTTAAAACAGGTATGAATTTTATTTTTATGGTACTGTCAAATTGTTTGTCGTCAAGTTTTGACGGGTTCCATCTAGTCAAATTTTAAAGCTCTTATAATTTAATTATTAAAATCAGAGTATTAATGCCAAGTGAAGTTATCTCTAGTTTAAATAAATTAAATGTTAATTCTTATGTTTTCATATATTTTACCAAAACATTGTTTATATGTTTTGATTTTTAAATAATTTCTTTTATTACAATCAATTTCTCATATAGTTAATTATTTTTTACCTTTCCATTATAACTGTAACCATCAATGAACACCTTATTTAATACAGGGATCATTCTAGAACATAAAAAAGGGCAGGGTGCACATTAAATAATAAGGGCAATTTTATTGAAAAGGGCACATTTCATAAAAAGGGCATTTTTGTAATAAGTGCATATAACAATATACTGGTCGGGAGGGAAGTCTGGCAACAACTTAAAGTACTCCTTAATTTAAAAATCCAGTAACATTTCTAATTTTCATAACTTCACCGTTTGAAAGTATTAAAAATAGCAAAATGAAACTTGTTCTCGATTTTTATTGTAAAATTGTTTATTATATTCACAGTCATTTCCCTTTTTTCCTACGATAGTCAGAAACTTCTCTCTCTAAAACTTTTATTCACCAGATAACTTTTTCATGGTTTTAGCAAAACTGGTTTTGAAAAAGCTACAAAATAAAAGTTCTAAAGGTACTTCTCAATTTTTTTATAGAAATTATGTAAGTTATCATGTGGTCAAAGGCCAGAATGCCTGATCTAATACTATATTTCACTAGACAAGGTGAAATTAATCAATGACCCTTTATGTCTTGTTCAATGGAAAAAATGAATCACTCTAAGTCAAAGATTAGACATACCAGGGCATTTCATAGAGAAATAAAGAGGGAAAGAGGAGTACTCCTGACTACCGGGAAAAGGGGCAAAGAGGGTGGGATTTTATCTAAAAAGGACATGAGGGCAGGGTCCCCTTCTGAAACTCTAGAATGATCCCATACTAGCATTCTAAAAATAAAATATAAGTAAAGAATTTTTGAAAGTACAATGCAAACAAGGTAAGATTCTTCCCAATAAAAAGGTAAAATTCTACCTGGAGAAAGGGCAAGGAGGGTAGAATTCTACCAGGAAAAGGGGGAAGGAGGGTGGGATTTTATCTAAAAAGGACATGAGGGCAGGCCGCCCTTTTGAAACTCTCTAGAATGATCCCTGTTTAATAACCCTAATTGGTTTAACTGAAACTATTATTTGTATTATGGCAGAGCACATAGTTAGAGTTTTGCTCACATATTTAGCTTATAAATGTAGTAAATGTTAATTTTATGTGAGATTTATTTGCATTTTGAACTTGTCTTAAAAGCTTATGCTTTGATATAATTTCTCAAGAATTTTTAAATGTGTCTGTGATCAAGAGTCAAAATTTTAAGAGAAGTATATTAACATACTTTCAGAGAACAAATCAGAGGAGATTGTTAAATAGAAGCAATGGCAGAAAATTAATAAATGTACAAAACTTACATTCACAGGCTCTTTAATTCCATATCTAAATATACTTAACAGCAAAATGTTACTTTTTAAAGTATACATTTATCAAACGACAGCAACAAAAAATCTTTGAAGTTTTAATAGCTAATGTTTCAGAGAAAAAGGTAGTAAAGTAATACAAGTAGATTTGCTGAAAACTTCACTATAAAAATGCAGAATGAAATTCAAATTAAAAAATTTCAGGTTTAAGAGAGTTTTGATAAATGAGGTCTCCCTTGATTTTCATACCATTAGCTTTTTTTCGTTCCTTTTAAATTAAAGCTTAAAATTTTATTTTTTTAAATATTTTTTTTTTCAGTTTAGTTTTGTACGAAGTTTAATAATATAGTTTTATATAATATTGTTAGAATTAGTATATTGTAAAGTTAAGAAAATAAATAATGTTTGTAAATATTTTGCTTCTTTCCCCATCACAAAATTCGGTACTTACGTATTATCCGGACCAAGTCAGATACAACTGAGCCAAGCACGGCACCAATTATACTAATTACAGTAACCCTTATGTTTTTTATAAGTAAATAGTTTATTATAGTGTATAGTTTTTGGTATAATTAATAGCTTATTTTTTATTATATTGTTGTATATATATTTATTATATTGCAGTTTGTTATTTAATTAATTTTATATTATTTACCATTTTCAACAATTTTATGTATTTAACAATATTAAATTACTGTTTTGCACATTATTGGCAACGATAAACAAGATTGGCAATTGACAACCACTTTTGGCGATCTATCTCCTGGCCTAGATAATACGTAAGTACCAAAAATTCTCATGCGCGTTCGCGGAAGATAGAAATTCGAAGAAAGTTAATGTAAAATGTCTAATATCAGAGATCTGTTTAGGAAAATTTTAGGTCCTTTAAAGGATCCTTCACATTTTTTTTTTTTTTTGAAACAGAAAACACTTTATCCCAACAAAACACACATACAGGTTATCCCAAAACAGAACCCTTCACAAAATTCTTTGTCTTATAAATACACCTTTCACAGAACTTTCCCACCTTTAAACTAAACCTTTCATAAATTTAATCATTTAAAAACCCAAAGAACATATTACTTAGCTTTTTATACATAAAGGATAGAACCTGAATACAACAATTCCCAAAATTATGATTAGCATTTTCTTAAATATAAGAAAAACTTAACAATTTCACAAAAATAGGACCCTGGGAGAAAAATCTGAACAGACACCTGAATGCACAGCGATGTTTACTGTCACGTATTGCGGATTCAGTCTAAACATTCCTGTCCATCAACACACATAGTACAGTACAAAGTCCAAAATCCGGAATCCTCCGGACTTCAGCGATTCTGGATTTTTGGATCATTTGCAGTTTGCCTGCCCCCCCCCCCCCCCCCCCCCGTTATTTATTTATGACTAACACATTTCAATACTGAAAAATATTATACTGAAGCAAATTAAATATTTTTAAAAATGAATATATTTTTTAAAAAGGTAAAAAAAGTAATAATAATCTACACCCCACCCCCGTTTATTTTACTGAAATAAGGTAATAAATAATAAAGCAAATATTTCAATAGAGGAATATATTTTTTTTTTAAATTATCACAATTTCAGGAAATTTTACTTTCAAAACGTAATTTTTCTGTTAGGTAATTGAATATGTCCGTTTCTTTACGCTGTTTTATCAATTATAAATCATTTGCAGTTATTAAAAAACTAATCAACCCCCCCCCCCTCCCACACACCGATTTATTTACGTCAGGAAGGCATTTGCAATGCTGTATAAAGATACTCACTAATACGATATTCCAATAAAATAATATATTTTTTAAAAGGTTTAAAAAAACCCCGTTATTATTTGTTTTTATGCTCCCTATTGTTCCCATTTGATGTTCTCAAAGGGTGCTGCACACTGCCCTTTTTGTTTTAAGCACCCTGCTGTTTTTAGAGGTGAAAAATGTGTCCTGCCCCTTTTCCATGTTATTTTCTTTACGTCGTCTATTTTTTTTTTCCTTTATTTTTTTCGTGCAAAAATAGAAGAAAACAGAAGCTTTGACTCACATGCCATCATTCCTAATCCGCTTAACAAGCCTAGCCTAATAATAAAAAAAAATCTGTACATGGTTTCTTTCTGCATAACGAAACATAGTATCTACTGAAAGCTAACAATCTCATTCTGATAACTTTCGACTTCAGAAGTTACGGGCTAAAATAAACAAAACAAACAGCTAGATAATTCAATCCTTTCTTTTTCTTTTCAGTTACTCTAATGGCCTTTTTTGTGTGGTGCTCCGATTTTGGAATAAATTATCATATTTTGATAAAATTTGGGAAAACAGCCTAATTTGCTATTATTGCAACTTGCTGTAAATTTGAACATAGTTCGTCAAATAACGACGGAGATATTTTTTTATTTTTTATGGGAAGGAAAACGTTTTTTTCATTCTTTTCTTTTAATTACTTTTTTCTGTTTTCCTGCAGCTAAATACAACTATGAATGCGGCGCTTCCTATGGAATATTGGGAAGTCGCCAATAAAGATTATCAGACATCTATATCACGGCTTCAATTTATTGAATAAATTGATGCAATTTTCGGAGATTGGTGGGATGGGGAGGTCAGGGCGTTGAGTAAGGAATGATCGAATAAAAGCGTAAAGATATCAAATTGGAAAATATATGGAGACAAATATAATAGAAGCGGGAAAAACGATTCAGTCCAAGGCATATATAAATAAATATTTAAAAAAAAAAAAAAAAAAAAAAGCTAGTTCTTAAAAAAAAGTTTCTAAAATGTCCGGATTTTGGAGAATTCCGAATTTGAGACTTTGTACTGTACTGGTTCTATGTCAAATAAATTGGTCAAGTGAGAGTATAGGTAAAAATAAGAAAAAAATCTGTAAGAGAATTTTTTTTGGGTCCAAAACACTCAGGACACCGACAAATTTTTTTACCATCTATAGAAGGGTTTTAATGTTTTAAAACCTTTATTTTATTTTACGCCTATTTTAGTAATAAATTGTGATTCATTTTAAATGTTTTTAATTTTATAACTAATTCTTTGAAATTCAATATCTGAAGGGTTGTTTCCTATTTGATTCCACCATTTGGCGAAATCTTGCCAAATCGTCGATAGTCAGACAGATGTAGCTCTTTTATTGTTGGAAAGGCTGAGCATTGATATTTTTTGTGATAACACATTTGGGCTATGATGTCATACACTCACGCACCGTTTAAATTTTTTTATCTGTTATAAAAAGGAAAAGAGTCGCCAAATTTTGAGGTTTTTTTCCTTTATTGGTAACCTGGCTATTAAGTTATTGGTTTGGCAAGAGTTTGGAAATTGCGCCAATCAAAGATCTGTGCATGAGAGTAACATCTGTTCTCACATTTGTTACGTCATCAAATGATTCTTTATTTAATGTTTATCTGTATTTTTAATAATGCTTAATGATTTATTAGTTTTTTATTTAAAATAATTGCATCATTAAAAGGTTACATCATCATGATATTAAAAGAGATAAAGCATTGAAAAAATGTCCTTGTCAACTTTGTTTATTTAATATTATTAAAAAAAATTTCATGTATTATTTTTTTGTTTTCATTAATATATTGTAAATTTTATTGATGAAAGTTACTGATAGATGACATTTTAGTGATCACGGCATGAACAAATTTCTTGCATTCTTTAGGATTCCAATACAACTAGGTTGCTACATCCAGTGATTTTTTTTTTTTTTTTTTTCATGTTAGCGAAGCTATCATATATGCGGTATAGTAACCGTGGCATTAACAAATTTAGTGTATTTTTGGGATTTCACTACAATGAGGTTAATGCATACAGTGATTTCTTTTTTGTTTGTAAAGCAATCATACATGCAGTACAGTGATCGCAGCTTTCACGAATTTCAGGTATTTTTAAGGCTATGATGTCATACACTAGGGGTGCACAACCTTTTTAAGCGAAGGGCCACTTACAAAAATGACTGGATTGTCGAGGGCCACCATCAGTAGAATTTTGTTTACAGGAGGTGTGACACAAAAATGACTGGATTGTCCGTAGGGTGAAAAAAATTTTGTTTCAGGGAAGGAGGGGGAGGATCGGCCTAAAAGTCCACAAAAATGCTAATTTTAAAAGGAGAGTTAGCTCCCTATACTCAACCACCTCCTTAGTCAGTATAACCCATTTCAGTTGGCAAGGATAGAAAAATCTTGCACTTATTTTCCATGCGCGACTGACAATATTCATAGTTTTTTTCTTAGTGATTGACAAAATTCACAATTTTTACGTGCCTGTTCGTCGAAATTTGTGATTTATACGCATCCGATCGGTAAAATTTGCGATTTTTGCGCGGGCGATCGGCGAAATTTGCGATTTTTTTTCGTAACCAATCGGCAAAATTCGCTATTTTTACGTGCCCGAGCGGCAAAATTCATGATTTTTACGCATCCGATCGGCAAAATTCTCGATTTTTACGCAGGCGATAGGCAAAATTTACGATTTATACGCACCCGATCGGCAAAATTCGCGATTTTTACGTACCCGAACAGCAAAATTCATGATTTTTATGCAGACGATCGGCGAAATTTACAATTTACACGCACCCGATCGGCAAAATTATCGGCGAAATTCGCGATTTTTTGCGTCCGATCGGCGAAATTGATCCGCGGGCCACCAGTAATGCGATCGCGGGCCACAGGTTGTGCACCCCTATCATACACTCATGCACCTTTTTTTAAAAATGAGTTATAAAAAGGAAACAAGAACGAAAAATCATGCGTCAAGCATAGATTATGTAGCACTTTCCAACGCTTCTAAAATAATTTTACAAATCATTACCGTTTAATAAGCTGAAAGATGACATCTAAGTAAACATTTTTGAAAACGCATAACATATTTAAAAACGTAATTTCAGGAATTTTCAATATATACAATATTCGGAAAAATATCCGAATACTTTTATGTAGCCCTGTATATGATCTATAGATTTGTATATATACTACATAGGATGCTAAATTTTAGTTTAGTTAGGAAACGCGTAGCACAGTTTAAATTCTCCTTCTGGAGTTTCTGTCAATAAACGGAAATGTGTTCGCGAACTTTTGTGCTGCCCTGTATAGGATCTACAGAATTTATACACACCACGTAATAGACAAAAAGCTAGTTGAGATTAAAATCGCGTTCAGTAACTTAAAACGCACTTCCAGGAATTATTGTTAACAGACAGTAGAGAATTCTTTTGTGTGTCCCTGTAAATGAACGATGACTGCTATACACACACTATTCTGTAGTAAGCCTCTTGTAATGCACCTTAGTAATATATATAAACTTCAATGCGTTTAAAATAGTGGAACATTATTTAAATAAGCCGCAGACGATTTTTCTCCATAGATGTAATGTAACGGAATTATTTTGACTGTCCCTGTAAAGTAACTCTAAGTGCTATACACCTACTATTCCATATTAAGCTTCTTATAATGTATCTTAGTGATCTATATAAATTTCAATGCATTTACAATAGTGAAACATTTTTAAAATAAACCGCAAATGGTTTTTCCCCATAGACCGCAATGTAACGGAATTATTTTGAGTGTCCCTGTAAGAAAACTATAAGTGCTACACACTTCAGTTGAAATAGGGAACGTGCCATAGATAACGACAATAACATATAAAAATTGCAGAGCAATCCGAGCATATTTACGGGAGTTAGAGCACGGCCAGACAAACCGAAGTCATAAGCACTTTTCAACTAGGTTGGAAAGTGCTAAAAAAAAAAAAAATTCCAAATGTTGGAGATTCTTTTCTTTATTGGTAACCTGGCTATAGAATTAAGTTATTGGTTTGGCGCGGGATTGGAAATCACACCAATCAAAAAGTTGCCAAACGTTTGTGCATGAGTAACACATCTGTTCCATTTTTAGCATTTCAATATAACAAGCTTGCTGCATCCCGTGATTTTTTTTCTTTTTGCTTTCATGTTTGTGAAGCGAGCATACATACAGTACAGTGATTGCAGCCTTCACAAATTTCATGTATTTTCAGGATTCCAATACAACAAGGTTGCTACATCCAGCGATTTTCTTTTTTTGATTTTCATATTTGTGAAGTGATCATACATGAGGTACAGTGATCGTGGAATTAAATTCCGTGTATTTTTGTGATTCCAATATAATAAAGTTGCTGCATTCAGTGTTTTTTTTTTTTTTTGTAGTTTTCAAGTTCGCAAAGCAATCATACATGCTGTAAAGTGATTACATCATTAACAAATTTAGTGTTTTCTTTTATTTCCCAACTTCACATTGATCGTTAACTTTTATGTAATTTAGCTGAAATGTGTATAAAAGCATTTACACTTCTTACTGCTCATATTATTATATTTATCTTATTAAATTTGCCAATTAAAATATTTATATTTTACTCATAAATGCAACAACTAGAAAAAAAATCAACTGTTTGTTTATGGTTTAATTTAATAGTTGTGTATTTAAATTATCATTCTGTTGTCTAAATTTTTTTGAATTAATCAAATTTTACATTCGGTGTGTTGCTACTCTCCTATAAATGTAATCTATTTTTCAGTGATGTTTTTATCTCTAAATCCATTACTTTGCCTATGTGTAGCTATTTAAAAATTAAGAATGGCAACATTTTACTATTTGCTTATTGGGGGTTACAGTCATGGAGATAGAAATAAGAAGGAGAACAGTGAAGATAGTAGAGTTTAATCTAGAAAAAGAGATTTGTAGCTTTTTGGCTAATTGCAGCCAATAACTGTTAGCCAAATAAATATAACTTTAGCCAAGAAAAAAACTTATTTATATAAAATTTCTATATAAATGAGTATTATTTATAAGTATACAATATACAAACAGTACACCACTCTAAGATTGACCCTCTCGAGATTTGGCTATACATCACACATCAAATGCTTTTTTAAATGGAAATTCTTTTCAAACTTCTCCTTCCAAATTAATCACCATTAAGTTACTTAAATTTTTGATTGTCAGTCTATTTCTCAAGTCAGGTTTTGTTATATTCACGAGACTCAATCCCATTTCACAATCTGCTGTAGACAACAGAATTGTTGCTACAAATTCATACAAAGAAGTCACATTGGGAAATATGTCAGTAATGCCATTTTTATGAAAAAAGAATACAATTAGCTGGTTTCATTTCTTTACCCCTTGTAGCCAGAACCTGCCTGAACAACTACCATTCATGAACCATTTTGGTTTCATTTCCTAAGTTGAGATCATCAACAAAAAATAAACAAACTCTTTTAATTTCCTCAATACTTGTTTAATGCAAATGACATCATACTATTTGTAAGATGCTTGCACAGAGAGGACAAGACGAATTTTGAAGTGAGTTGCCAGGACAGAGGCGGTTGGAGATTTTTTTTCACACGTCAGTTGCAGGTTTACGAAAGGCAGGAACAACAAAATGGAAATGATACATATTTTTTTGGCTGTTGCTATTTGGCTAATCCACTAAATGCTTTGGGGGCAAAAGGTGCCTTCAGTTAGCTTTTTGGCTAGCTCTAGATTAAACCCTAAGATAGGCTTTCAAGATCAGAACATGGACCTGTAATTAGTACCCAGTTCGTGGTGCTGGTGCTGCCAAAGGCCGGTCATGTGACCTGTCAAACATGACAAATTGTTGTCTGCGCTTCCTGCATTTTGGTTTCGAGCATGGTAAAGAGTTGTCAGTCGAAACCGGAAATAGAGGGCGCTACACTCCCCAAAGGCCCCAAAAAAAAACAGAAATGCCGCCATACTAGGTACCGCTTTTAGTTCCATAAGTAGAAACATTATCTTTGTTCTCCTTCTCTCTATCTTCATGGTTACAGTATTATAAATATAAATAAACAATGTAGAAATTGCCAATGTGGCATTTAAAAAAAAAACTCCAAATGGTGGAATGGAATAGGATTATGTCACTTTAAGTCTTCTATCTAAAATAATTAAAATATTGGGCTTAGATGTACCATTCGCCTGCAGTCCGCCATCTTGTTTTTTTTTTTTTTTTTTTTTTTTTTTATTAAACTTTTATTATTAAATATAAATAAATTAGTCAAATAACATGTTTATATTAAGTAAATATGGATGAAAATTATTTTGGAAATAAGAAACAAAACAAATGTGATTTGATTTAAAAAACAAGATGGCAGACTGTGGGCGAATGGTACATCTGTTCTAAACATTGACAGTGTCATAATGACAATTAAATTTAACAATTAATTATTCTCATAAATATTTGATTAATTATTGATGGCCTAATTATTCAGGGGTCGATGCAGATTTTTTTTTTCTTGGGACCTTTTTTTTTTTTTTTTTCTTTGTGAAATTTATCATTTTTACGAAATTTATTATATTTTTGTGAAAAATAACATTTTGTAACGAAAGATGAAATTTTGCTACTCAAATTCAAACCAAGCATTTAATAATAATAACTTCTTTAAAAAGACCTTCTTATAAAGCTTTCCTTTTAGGTGAACTAATTTTGTTTGCAAATTACGCATTTTAAAACACAACAAAATAAAAATAATTAATGAAGAGTATATTTTATGGAATGGAATTTTGTGTCTATTTTATTAAGAGGAATTTTGTAAAGGGACCTATTTTATTAAAATGAATTTTGTGAAGGAGCCTGTTTAGTTAAATGAATTTTTGTGAAGTGATTCTAAATGGGCCCCAAAATTTTCCTGGATCAACCCCTATTCTTAAATTTATTTGAAAATGACTTGTTTCCTTAGTATGCTTTCTTTAAGTTAAGATTCTAAATGCAATCATAACAACAAATTATTTTTTGTCGCATGTTTATAAACTTAAATGGCAAGTGTCAATTACTAGAACTTTGGGTATTTTATTTTTTAATATTATTATAATTAAGTTTTCATTCGATTCAACATGAAAAATGAGACTAAGATTCGTTAAATAACGTTGATTAATATGAAAAAAAACTGTAATATAATAATTATAAATTTTTAAAGAACTTCTGTAAGGGTGTCCATTACTGGCACTTTTACCTTGGATATCAACGGTATCGAAACAAAATACTGATGAATTATACATTTCTCCTACAAATTTATATCGTGAAATTTCGACAAGATTCTTTAAACAGTGGTGAAGAACGGTATAAAATGCGCCATGTATCAAACATTTGTAAACACTACTATTCGTTACCAATAATCGTGTGCCGGTATATAATAAATATATTTGAAATTTATGGTATAAAGTTTCTAAATATACAGAGATTAAAAATTTTACAATAGAAGCATCTTTTAAAATCCATACTATACCATTTAAATAATATTTAATATTTAAAATAATTAAAAAGATTAACACGTGTTTCTACTTTTACATTTCATTCGTCATTCACTTGGCAGGAAACTTACATTTTCATTGTGCCTTTAGGCCCCAAATTTGTTTTCAAGACATCTTGCAAGCCCCTTGCCGCACTTATGTTCACAGCAAGTGCTTGAGCTTGCCTAGCTATTTCAGCTTTTGGATTTAAAGAAACAATTGCAGACATTATTTTAATAGAAAGTTACTCTATTTACTTCAGATTCTCATGCAAAAGAGAAGAAATTAAATGTTGCCAACCAATATTCTGGAAAAGTCTTCTGCAGTCACTTTTCTTGCAGATTTAGCTTCTAGCAGCGCTCCCTAGAGGACGCTGCATCTAGTAATTGCAAATGATGTCATGAAATCCACCATAGAAATCATTGTGATTGGCGGCTGCAACATCTCTGTAGGTGGTACTTGATTTTCCCCGCCTACGTACTAGGCGGGGTATTGGGGCGCAAGTCTGTTAAATACGCACACATATGCGGGTTGTTTCTTTCAATTTTCTTCTGGGGTTGCGATTGCGACATTGCGACATTTGTTGTTTTGACATTTACCTGTGATATAATTCTACTGAAACGCATCTTTCGATGTTCATCGTTTTTGTAGTAAGTTCCGTCTCTGTTTATTATGCTTTTTAATTTCCTTATAATGATTTTTACGATATAAGTGTGGTGTGTCTTTTGATGCAATGTTTCATTTTAAAATGATTTTTAATCAGTAACTTTTGCTGTACTCTTTACAATATTTAAGCCATTATATAATCGTTAAAAAATATATTTCTATATTCTAACATTAGAAGATTTGGGAAATTAAACTTAATTTTCCCATGTTATTAATATTAAAAAAATGATTTTAATAGTTGAGCGATTAATATTATTTATCATAAAATATTTAATCTTCCACAAATCTTGTTTTCTCGATTAATGATTATTGTCACATTCTTTATTATTAAAACCTATATTCAACCCAAAATTATTTCTTAAAATTTTACTTTCCTGTTTTTAAACTGTTGAAAAAAAAAAAAAAATGAATTGTTCACAATTATCAATGAACTAAGAAATATCTTTCTTACAAAATGAAATCGATCCAATGGTAATGTTTTACGAAATAACTGAATAGCTTAGGAGAGACCGGGGTACAATGGACCACTTTTGTAAATTTTGACTGTTAACTCTCAAAATACTGGTTTTTTGTGTTTGAAAAAATGTGTGCATATTATGTATATATTTTAAGTTGCACTCACTCAAAATCAATAATTATGTTTACTTTTTTTACTATATTTTTTTAAATAGCAAGTGACAAAGTGGACCATTGTACCCCAAGGTCTGGGTACAATGGTCCACAGCATGGGGCTCAATGGACCAAAAGTAAATTAAGAAGAAAAAACATTTATGTAGTACATTCTTTAATGACACAAACATAGAATGTATTATACTTGTTTATTGGTGGCTTCAGTTCAAACATATAAGATTAACAAATATTAAAGTTAGCAAATACTAAAAGATTTTTGTGTCGTTGAAGGTATGCTGTTTTCTTGTAAATATGTAGAGTTCGGCAAACTCATTGCAATATCTTGAACCTTTACAAGAGATTCATCAACAAGATCAGGTAAAATGAACACATTTTGATTCGGTTTTCACTGCATGAATCTGACAAAACATAATCATAATCCTGTTACCAAACCATCAAAAAAAAAAAAAAAAAAAGCACTGTTTTATCTTATTTAACACCTATAATTTATCTACACTAATATAAATAGATACAGACTAATAGGTATATTAATTTTTTAATGTACTTGTTTAATATAATTGCAGGTTTGTAAAAATATAGAAATTTAAAATTAACTGAATGTTTAAAAATGTAAAGAAACCATAAATAAATAAATGATTAAGTAAAATACTTAAAAAATGTAAACTACGTGAATCATGGTTAATTTACTCACTAAAAATAAAACAATTTATTAATCTTAATTTTATATATAATGCCCGGATACAAAACTGGGGTACAATGGACCATGGTCCATTACCCCGGTTTTGGGTGGTCCATTGTACCCCATATGGAAGTTTGACAGAAAAAAGTAAAAAAAAATAACTAATTTTATATTTAATTATTTTAGCTACATTTAATATAAGAATAGATTATCTTAGCTTTTAATTGTGCTCAGCAATGTCTTTCAAATCATAATTCTTTAATGAAGAAAAGAAGGCGTGTTTTGCTGAAAATATTTACTTCTGCCTGCCACAAACCATCTTTCTAGAATAAAATGGCTAATTTGTCAGTTGGGCACATAATTTTACACTTTGATTCACCACTGTAGTGCTATCATCTATATGCCAAAATATGAAGCATTCAAAAACAGAAATAATATGAATAATAGGGGGTGGTCCATTGTACCCTGGTCTCCCCTATATTCGGAATTCATTAGCTTAATTCTGTACATTTTAAGTTTCTAATTAAGATATTAGATACAAAATTTAAAACATGCTGCTGAAAGTTTCCGCTGGATGTCACAAATAAAAATATACTATTTGGTTATCCAAGTGCTAATGTAACCAACAGGAAATTGTTTTTGTATTGGCGATGGTGCAGCACAATTGAGTAAAGTCATCCCGTGCATGTGTGCTCCCGAGTGAGTTAAAGAGGTCAACTTAAGAAGCTACTTGGAAATGTAATGTCGCATCTCGCATGACAATAACTAAATTATTTTCTTTACTCCACATGTTTATTATTATTTTTAAATGATTATGGAATAAAAACGTGTGATTTTTTTTTTACTATGAGGTGTGTATAATAATAAGTATATACAGTAAACTCCCCCAAATTCGCACATTGCTGCAGATGTAAACTGTGAAACTTACAGTTAAAATATAGAGGGAAAAAATATAAAGAGTTTGATTTTTTTATATCCTTCCATACACATTTTTAATATGCAATTCTGGTTAATAGGACTAAACTCGAGCTTTCTCATGAAGGAAGTATAAATTTATTTCCAAAAAAATTTAAGACAGTGCTGATGTCAGTAAAATGTTTTTATCACATACATTTACGTATTCATCATGCTTTTTTGGTTATTAAGTCTGACTAAACATGAGGCAAAACTTTGTTATTTTACTATTTTGATGTAAATTATTAGTGTACCTTTATCAGGCAAGTTGCATTCAATAACTCAAGAAAAATATATCTCATCATTATGCATTATTAATTATACATTTGGCCTTTACTCTTAATATTTTAATCATTTTTTTTAATTATCTCAATTTTTATTATTGTGAAGGAAAAATTGAAGTAGTGGTTGTAAATAGAAAACAGCAATCCAGTATATATTAAATTTTCTGATAAACAGAAGCATAAGCAACTGTGAAACGGTGGAAAGTACAATAAGATGTGTTGTCATAAGCGAAACACAGCATTCTCATCCTGAAGATGTTAAAAACAATGCAACATTGAAGCACAGACAAATCCATGACCATGGAAAGTATTTATTGCTCCTGAAATACGATGAAGCGAGGGGTGGCAATTTTTTTGTTAACTATTGTTGGTGATAAATATATGGTATAAGAACTATAGGTGCAGATTCACGGTCGCCAGTCGCCACGTGGCGACTAAAGTTTTTGCTTTGGCGACTAACTTTCTATGTCTATGTCGCCATGTGTTTTACATGGATGTCCCTTTTTCGCCGAAAGGCAGATTTCCACTTGTTTTTTAAAAATATGAAATCTGGGCATTCTCCTCCATAATTCATCAATATTTAGCTCTTTTTTTTCTTTTTTCTATTGTCCCTGTCCATAATTAAAAAATATGATTGAACATAAATGCCACATTTCCACTAATTAGCAAATTTCCTTTTTTTTTTAAATCTGCAATGTTCACAGAATCGGAAAATAAAATCCTGTTGATATGCGTCGCGAATGAACTCTGTGCCAATGGCATGCCACAATAAGCCCGCGACACAGTAAAATTTGTGCCAAGAGAATAAATGTGTAGCTCTGGGATTTTTCAGATATGTTCTTACAGGTACACATAGATATTGGCATGCGATTCTTCCACTAATTAGCAAAACTCCTCGAACTATCATTATTTATTTATTTATTTATTTTTAAATTTCAGCAAATCATTTCGCCAATCAGTCATGAAAAGCAATCTAAAATTTCTTCCGTCGGTCGCGATTTTCTTGAAATCGGTCACTGAAAACTTTTGCAAATTTCGTCAATTGCTAGCCAAATAAAACCACGAATTTCATCAATTGCTGATGAAATAAAACCGAGAATTTTCGCCAGTCGGTCGCGAAATAAAACTGTGAATTTTCCCAATTAGTCTCGGGGGGGAAAAAAAGCGAATTTCAAGAAACAAAAAATGCAAATTTCATCAATTGGTCGCGAAAAAACCGCGAAGTTCATCAATCGATTGCAGAAAAAAAATTGTGAATTTCGTCAAGGAGTTGGGATAATAAAACATAAAAATCGGCGATCAGTCACAAAAATTTAAATTTTTCTTTTGTCTACATAGGGATTTAAAAAATTCTTTAATAAAAAAAGTCTCCTTAAAAATCTTCCTTAAAAAAATCTCCTTGCAACAAAAGTTCCAATGAGGCTTATAGTATTCGATCTTTTTCCATCATCCTTGAAAATGTCAAAAATTGTTAAATTTATTTTATTAAAATCTAAAACCTAAAAGAAATTTATGTCGATTTAAAAATCGCGACCGACTGAAGAAATTTTAGATTTATTTTCATGACTGATTGGCGAATTGATTTGCAAATATTTAAAAATAAATAAATAAATAATGATAATTTGAAGAGTTTTGCTAATTCGTGGAAGAATGACATGCCAATATCTATGTGTGCCTGTAAGAACATATCTAAAAAATCCCAGAGCTAGAATTTTTTTTTTCATATATATTTAGTTTTAATTTTAATTTTTATAGATATATTTTCTTATGCATGTTTCCTAAGTTGAGCATTTATATTCAGCTATGAAAAATCCCTTTTTTTGTGGGGGGGGGGGGGGAGAAGTTTATTTATAGATAAAAAAAACTTTAGAGAATCGTTTATTCACAAAATATTCAGGTCTTACATTACAAAATTTATTCCTACAAACTGTATGCAATTATGGTGAGAACATTCAATATTCCATTGTCCAAATTTAATTGAGAAAAAATATTGTTTTTATGTGTTTGTTTTACAATGTGGCAACTGGATTTTTTGGGTTTAGGAGCCATTGGCTCCTTCCAGATTTTGGGAATCTGCAGCTATAATAAGAACCATATATTTTTATTCAGTTGTTAGGTAACCTACTATCCATGTGATGACCGGGTTAGAATAGTCCCAATGTAGCCCATGCATGTCGTAAGAGGCGACTAAAATAGGCTCCCAATCCCAAGGTGTGTGGTACCGTGCTGAAGGGATGAATGGCATCTGGGATATATGATGTCACTAACGGTCCCCTCGAGGAACCAAGCGGAACCTCGTTGACTATATGCCTTACACCTGTATAGGGAGGTTAGCAGGTGTGGACCTTTTTGTTCCTCCCAGTTCTCCGGTCCAAATATGGATGAAACAAATATAAAAAAACAAGAGGAAGGCAAACAGAAAGGGTTGGGTTCTCCCCAGGGTTGTTTAGGTTTAAACCATGGTTTAAACCTTGGTTTAAACCAAACGGTTTTTTAAAAAAAACCAGACTTGGTTTTTTTGAAATACCAAAACATTTATTTAAAAAAGAAAAATGGTTGCCCAAGATTTACAATGATGAACTTCAGAGATGTAAAGCTGATTTAGAAAACAAAACACTTTGCATGGCAATGGATGGATGATCGAACATCCATAATGAACCTATTGTGTGTATAAGTGTTATCAAAGAGTGTGGTAAAGTCACTCTTGTTGATACTATTGACACATCCGACTCATCACATACTGGAAATTATTTAGCAAATTTGGTTTTGAGTTCAGTGCAGACAGCAGAAGAAAAGTTCAAATGTAATATATCAAGTTTTGTCACAGACAATACTGCAAATATGGTTTCTGCCAGAAACATTCTGCATGAAGAGCTTGGTTTTTTTGGGACTTACATATGGGTGCAGTGCCCACATTTTAAATCTGTTAGCCAAAGATTTGGTTAAAAGGGATGTAACAAAACATGTTACAAATATTTAAAAATATTTTCGCAATCATCATCTCCCGAAAGCATGGTATCATGCAGAAGGTGGAAGTGTGTTGGTACTTCCTCTAGAGGTACGATGGAATACTTATTGTGATTCACTTGAATCTTATGTTAAAAATTAGTCAATTCTTACAAAAGTTTGTGAGGATCACAGATCTGAGATTGATAGTGACATCTCCAGTAAAATCTTAAGTATCTGTTTAAAAAGAAATGTTGAGGACATGATTGCGATTCTGAAACTAATCGCCGAAACTATTGATTTTGTACAGAGGAATAGCTGTTCTCTCGCTGAATGTGTATTAGCATGGAAAAAACTAGAATTGAAGCTAAAAGAAGCATCAACATCAAACAATAAAAAGGCCATATCATTAGTGTATAAACAGAGATATGAACAATCATTAGTAGATGCACATTTTGCTGCATTTATTTTAAGCCCATCAGTATTAATTTCTAACCTAGGAATTAATGTCACAAAAGAAGAGAAAAACAAGGGTCTTGAATTTATCAAACAAAAATGTGGCTCTGGTTTCTTAGCACTTACATTAAAATTTTTGGGGAAGTTGGAACCATTTCATAATCGTGATCAAAATGTTTTTTTTTATCCCAAAGTTGTTGATACAATGTCTGACTTTGAATGGTGGAATAGTTTTATAATGTTTCAGGTAAATCTTTGATTACGGAGAATGATTTGGAATTTGTGAACATGCTAACTACAGCCAAAGCATCGACTGCCTGTGTTGAAAGGATTTTTTCAATATTTGGTGTAGTTCATTCAAAATTGCGAAACAGATTAGGAGTAGAGAAAGCATCAAAATTAGTGGTCGTAATGAAACAAATGAACAATGATTGAGGGTAAAATTTATTATTTATTCCTATTATTCAATACTGCTGTAAGATATCTATTCAAGAAATGTCAAGTTTTTTTCTTCTTTCCTTAATAAAATGTTTGGATATATTTCATTAGTTTGTGATTCTTTATCTTCAGTTTGTAAATAGTTTTCAAATAGTTGTTATTTGTGTCAGTTAAAATTTCTTAGTTTAATTTTCTTTAAAAGAAAATGTAGATTAAAGACTAGTGTGTTAGTAGTAGGGATTGATTTATATATATACATATATAAGTGATAATTTTTATTGTTTATTGTATATTAAAATATTATAATAATAAAAAAAATATTATAATGGTTAAACTAAAATAGTAAAAATGTTATTAAATAATTTCAACAAAATAACTTAAAGTAATTTTTGTTTAATGCTTGACTTCAAATATTTGAAAATATTAATATTCATCGTTCTTCTAAAATATAAAATCATTTAAACCAAAAAAACCTGGTTTAAACCAAAAAAACCAGGTTTAAACCAAAAAAACCCGGTTTTTGGGGGTTTTTTTTGAAAAAAACCTGGTTTTTTTACAACCCTGGTTCTCCCCTGGGAGGTACCCAATCAGCTTGTGAAACGGCTTTGCTGAAGCAGGGTCCGAGCACCAAGGAGGAAACCAGCAAAGCAACCCTGCTGCTAGTGGAAGTGGCGATGCAAGCACTAGCTTGCAACACACTAACACTGCAGCTGGGGGGCGGGTAGAACTCACAAAATCTCAAAAGCACAATAAGCGCAGAGTACAAAAGAAAAAGCTAAAAGCCTCAGCAGTTGAACCAACTGAAGAAGAGAAGGTAGGGGGAACCAAAAGACTTAGGTCTGAGGTTTCAACTCCTTCTCCTGCACAAACAGCATTGTCAAAGAAACCACAGACGGAAAACCGTCCACGGTCATTTGCATATGCGGTGAAGGCAGTCAAGATGGCTATCGTGAAGGAATTCTTTCCTTCCGAAAAGCTTTCTGTTGAAGACTTCAACTGCATTCAGATGGAGATCCTGAAACAAGTTGACCTGATCCCTTCTGGGGATCTTATGCCTAAAATTTAGAGATCTGCATTGCAGGCTGGATCCCTGATCATCTACTGTGATGATGTTGAAACTGGGGACTGGCTCAAAAAGATATTTGATAACAAGGAGGTTATTGGTGGCATAACACTCAAAGTTATGAATGCCAGTGAGCTACCAAAGCCTGTGAAGGTGGCATTTAAGACCAGAGATGTGTACACAAAGGAGCTCAATTTGTTGCTAAAGCGGATCAACTGGTTAAACCCAGAGTTGAAGTCGGAAGAATGGCGTGTTCTCCACAAGTTGGTAGAACCACATTCTATACGATGGATCTTTGAGGTTGACCGGGAGGCTGCCGAAGCGATCAAGCGGGCAAACTTTGGTGCATACACAGGCCTAGATAGAGGAAGATTTAAAATTATAAATGATCCCAACACCAAGGTGAAGGAGAAGGAGTGTTTGACCGAAACACAGAAAAACTCCTCTCAGGTAAGTGATTCAGATATTCTTTCTGATAAAGATTGTGAATTGCTTAAAATTAATGATTTGGTGATTGAAACCAGTTCTGAAGGAACCCTTCAACCAGGCTCATCCTTATCTATGGGTGAGATTGAAATGGAATTGCAGGTTTTGAATGAGCAGGATCAGCAGGTTAAGCCCTTACCTGATGTTGATGGGAAGGGTGGTACCTCTTCCTAATTTTCTTGCTGCCTCTATACCTTGTTTATGGATAGCAGCTATAAAGTAGCACAGATCAATCCCCAAAGCAGAATATGCTTAAAAGTGCGACGTACGTCGCAGAACAATGAATTTCGCTGCAGAACATTTCAAATTCTCATTTTCAACAAAATTCACCATTCATTCATTCATTGAGAAAAGTGCTAAATTCATCTATCAATCACCAGAAAAACTTCTTCAATCGTTCATTGAAAAATATTGGGAAATTCATCAATTGGTCGTTGGAAAAGCTCACGCAATTTGTCAGTCGATCATGGAGAGAAAGTTACCCGTGAGAAAAATCTAAAAAAAATATTGCAAAAATCGTCAATCGATTACGAGAAAAAAACTGCGAAATTCATCATTCGATCCAAGTAAAATCGTGAAATTCGTCATTTCTTTGGTTTGTGTGTGTGTCAGCGTTTTACGAATTGTCTTTAGCATTTCTATACAATATGAAATAGCACTCCTACATATACAAGAAAATCTCCCTGTGTTTTACTTTTTCATTCCCGCAGAACATTTTTGATCAGATGAAGGTTCGTTGCAGAACATTGCAAAATATTCTGCTTTGGGGAGATCAATCTTCACCATAGTCTCTCTGCATCAGCCATTCTTGGCAGAGGGTTGACTAGAGGTGATTATGACATTGCATTAGTTCAGGAACCTTGGACCCTTAATGGTAGCATGCAGGGTTTGAATATTAAAGGGTATAAAATCTTTTATGATGCTACCTGTGTGAGGCCTAGGGCTTGCATTCTTATTAGCTCTAGGCTCAATGTGCTAAATCTTATTAATTATCTGGATGGTGACAATGTTGCTATCAGGGTTATTTATGAGTTTCAGGGACATAAAGATGAAATCATCTGAATGTCTGCCTATCTTCCTTATGAAGAAAAGGATCCTCTTTGAGAGAAAATGAAGGCTCTTATTGAGGATAAAAATAAATTAATTATTGGTTGTGATGCTAATGCTCACCATGTTGTTATATGGGGCAGTACTGACTGCAACAAGCGTGGTGAAGATCTTCTTGAAGACATATTAGGTTTTAACCTTTGTCTTATTAATAGGGGCAATGAACCTACCTTTGTAACAAAGAATAGAAGGGAGGTCATTGATCTTACTGTATGCAATAGCTCTTGCTATAATTATATTAAGGATTGGAAGGTGTCTGATGAGGTAACTATGTCTGATCACCGGCTAATCATTTTTTCTTTTACAGGACCTACAAGAACTGTAACAGAAGGTAGGAACCCCAGAAAGACTAACTGGGGTTCCTATTATGAAGATCTGGAGGGCTCCTTGAACAACCTAGTTGGTAAGTTGTACTCGATAGCCGATTTGGAGCTGGCCGTTGACCAGTTGCAACATGCCATCCTCCAGTCATACTATCAAAATTGTAATGCTACTGTTACTGACTCACCAAGGTTAGTTCCTTGGTGGTCTAAAAGAGCTCAGTATTTTACGTAGCAAGTGCAGAAAGCTCTTTAATAGAGCTAAGAAGAGTGGTGATTGGGAAACCTATAAAGCTTCTCTCACCACATATAATAAAGCCATTAGGGATGCCAAGAGAAATTCTTGGAAGAATTTTTGTAATGGCATTAATGATGTTTCTACGACGACAAAAATTGTAAAGATTATGGCCAAGAACAGAAACTGTAGCTTAAATACTGTTAAGCTTTCAAATGGCAACTTTACTAATACTGGAAAGGAAACATTAGCTGAAATGCTGAGTGTTCATTTTCCAGGTTCTCATGTTGTCACTGGTGCTACTCCTATCTCAACAAACAGTTGTGGGAAGAGAAAGTGAGATACTACAAAGAAGGTTGTTACCTATGATAGGGTTGTTTGGGCTATTAAGTCCTTCAAGCCTTTCAAAACACCTGGTATGGATGGCATTTTTCCTGCTCTTCTTCAGGAAGGTGTTCAGCTCCTTGCTCCGGTACTTTGTAGAATTTTCAAGGCATGTATTGCCTATGGACATATTCCAAGTGCCTGGAGGCATACTAAGGGTTATCTTTATTCCAAAAGCAGGGAAAGATAACTATGAGGCTAAATCTTTTAGACCTATTAGTCTCACTTCTTTTCTGTTAAAAACAATGGAGAAGCTTATTGATAGGTTTATTAGAGAAACAGTGCTGAATGCTTTTCCGCTTTCAGACTCTCAGCATGCCTATCAGCCTGGCAGATCTACCGATACTGCTCTGTATAGTCTTTCATTCATTTTGGAAAAGACTTTGAAATCCAAAGAAGTTGCGTTGGCAATCTTCTTAGATATTAAGGGTGCTTTTGACACTGTCCTTCGGGCCCTAAATAGGAAGGGCGTTGATGCAACTATCGTCAACTGGATCAAGGTTCTGTTATCTTTTAGGTACATTAATGCTTCTCTTGGTGGGGACAGTTACACTGTCCATGCAAATGCTGGGTGTCCACAGGGGGGGGTGTTCTCTCGCCTGTTCTTTGGTGCCTAGTTGTTGATTCTCTTTTGAATGACTTAACTTCTTCAGGCTTGTCTTGTATTAGCTATGCTGATGATGTTGTTGTCATTGTTAGAGGCAAATTTATAAAAACTATTTGTTCCATTATGTCTGATGCACTTAGACGTATTGAAAAGTGGTGCTATACTGAAGGGCTTTCAGTTAATCCACATAAAACCACAATGGTTGCCTTTACAAGTATGAGAGATCTTGATGTGCAAAATATTGTCTTCCTTGGTCAGGCACTCACATGCTCTCAGGATGTCAAATTTCTTGGCATCTACTTTGACTCTAAACTTAGTTGGAAGAAGCACTTTGAATTTTGTCTGAAAAGGGCAAAAGAAGTCTTTTGGACCTGTGGAAGTGCTATTGGCAGAACCTGGGGTTTACGTCCGAAGACTATCCTCTGGATTTATAGGATGATCATTTGTCCTATAATTACTTATGGTTCCATTGTGTAGTGGTCTAGGACAAAGCTGGATTCAGCTAAAAAGGAATTAAACAAGCTCCAGCGAATGGTCTGTATTGCTCTGACTGGCTGTATCAAAACCACTCCTACAGCTTCTCTTGAGCTTCTGCTTTGGCTGTATCCTCTCTTTATGTGTATAGAAGCTGAGGCTATCATATGCATGAGGAGGCTTAAGTATTTAGGTCATTGGAAGTCTTATTCAGACTATTTGTCTTGGAAAAATTTTGATGGTGATGTTCTTGGGTATCCTCTTTTCGGTATGCCTAGTGATGGCATGCCTGTAAAGTATGCCTTTGATAAACCTTATCAAACTCTTTTGCCCTCACATGGTGATTGGGATTCAGTTCCTACCCATATTGGTAGGAAGTGCGTGCTCTATTTGGTATACGGATGGCTCAAAGATGAGCAAGAACACTGGTGCTGGTGTCTGTTGCCCTGGTAATGGCATTAAGTACTCATGTTCTTTGGGCAATTTTTCTACTGTCTTTCAGGGTGAAGTCTTTGCCATTCTGATGTGCTGCAGAATTTATTTAGACATTGGCTGTAGGAATAGATGTGTTCACGTTTGTTCTGATAGTCAAGCAGCATTACTTGCTTTAAGTAGGCAATGTATGGGTAGGCAATGTACCCGTCCAATGTCCAGCAAGAGGAGACGCTATTTTTTTCTCTTTCTCCCTTTTCAGCATTCTCATTACCCAAGGCTAGTGGTCAGTGTTGTTAAGATACTGAGAGTGAAAGCACGCAGTAATTTTGTTGTCTTATATATTTTAAATATTGTTTTAATGTGAATATGCCAGATCGCTGCGCAGTGCCTAATTGTCGTTCGAATTATACTGGAACTAATGAATATGTCAGTGTTTACCAATTTCCCAAAAATGAAGAACGAAGCAAATTATGGTGCAAAAAAATTCGTCGAGATAATTTTACTCCTGGTAAGCGCGCAGTCGTTTGTGAGAAGCATTTCAGAAGTGATATGATTTTGAAAGAAGACAAATTCACAGATAGTGAAGGTAAAATTATACGAATTCCAAGGAAAAGGCCTATATTGAAGAATGACGCATATCCATGTATATTTGAAGGAAGCCCATCTTATTTAACGGAAACGGCGCCTAAATTTCGACAAAGTAGAGAGAAAAAATTACAATCCAAGGAAAAAGAAATACTGGATAAATTCATGGAAGATGATAAAATAATGGATTTCAAAGATCTACTTATAAATATTGATAATAAATTAATTTGCAATTCTGAAATCATTATTCATAAGCGAAATGATAAATTGTTTGTGTTATTTATTACATTTATGCCTGCTCCTGTCGTAGAAAAAAGTTTAGAAATCGATTCTAACATGAACATAAATATTTATCTTGGCGATAATCAAGTTGACTTAAAACAAGTTTCTTTCATACTAGATAACTTCAAAATTTCTCTCTGGAGTCAGCTTGAAAACATTGTGACATTTATTAAGAATATGAATGAAGAAATTTTACCTAAGGAAAATGATTTTGAAATAGCTTTGCGTTGTTGGAAGAATTTTGTAGAAGAAAAAAATAGCGATGTATATGACTCGGCGCAGTTCATATATGAACAGATGAAATTATATAAAAAAACATGAAAAAGGTAGAAGGTACAGTAGTTTTTTAACGGCATTTGCTTTTTCTTTATTTATTAAATCTGCATCAAGTTATGAAACGCTTATTGAAAGTAAATTGGTAATCATGCCTTCAATTAGACATTTAAAAAGATTAACAGGATTCCTGACACTTCATGAGTCTACAACAGATCCGTCGAATGCTGGATATATCAAAAGCAAGTCGAAAGAATTATCCCAAAAAGAAAAAACAGTTAATTTAATGATCGATGAAATTCATGTAAGAAAAGACATCATATATAAAGGAAATCAATTATCAGGCATTGCAGAAAATAAAAATTCCTCGACTGAAGCTACTACCATTCATGCATTTATGATTTCGTCATTATATTCAAAATATAAAGAAGTAATCGAACTTGTTCCTGTATGCAATCTAACTGCAAAGGATCTGTATCATTTAACACAGCAAGCTCTGGCAGTATTAAATGAAGCGGATTTTCAAGTTTTATGCTTAATTTCTGACAATAATAGAATTAACCGGAATATGTTTCAACTTTTACCTTCAAATAACTCCAACCAAATTTGCGTTAAGAATCCTGTTGACGAAACAAAGAACTTATTTCTTATGTTTGATTCCGTACATTTAGTAAAATCGATCAGAAATAATTGGTTAAACCAGTTAAATGTCGAAAAAACTTTTATTTGTCCCCGATTCGATAATTTTGATGAAACTATGCATGTCAGTTTTTCGAACTTAAGGAAAGTTTTTCATTCTGAAAAGAACAAAGTTATGAAATATGGACACAAACTGAGTTTTAAAGCAATGTACCCCTCAACCATCGAACGACAGAATGTCAATTTGGCATTAAAAGTTTTTGATGAAACAAGCAGCTCAGCTATCGAAAAATATGGATCTAAAAATTGTTTAATTTCCGATTGGGAAGATACATCCAATTTTCTTAAGATTATTAAGAAGTGGTGGGACATAATGAATGTCAATAATCCCGATAAAGGGAAACGTTTAAGAAATGTTAACAGATATCCTTTCACCTCTATGTTTGATGAACGCTTAACATTTTTAGAACGTTTCACAAATTGGTTGAAAGCTTGGCAGAATCTAAAGCAAAACCCAAGATGTGGTTGTTTAAGCGAGGAAACGTTTTTTGCGCTGACTCACACAACAACTTGCATGAAGTCCATAATTGAAATTTTACTGTCAAATGGAGCTGAATATGTTTTAACAGGAAAATTTCAAACAAATGCTTTGGAATCTCGATTTGGATTATACCGTCAAATGTCTGGATCAAATTATCATGTAACAGTACAAGAGATTCTGGAGAATGAAAGAAAATTAAGAGTGAAAAGCATTTTGAGTTTAGATTCAAAATATTTGGGGAAATTATCCATCAGACACTTATTTATGAAATTTGTACAGCCATCAACACCTGATATTGATATTACAAAATTTGAAAACATATTGCTTGATTTGGGTGTGAAAGTGACAAGTGATGAAATTCAAATATTGACATACATTGGAGGATATTGTGTACATATCTTAAAACTAGACTGCAAAGAGTGTGAATCAAACTTCTCAGCTAGAGAGAGTTTACTGATTGAGACTGAGGACGAACAGAATTTACCTCTACCTGCTAATATGAATGCCAAAGATATTACGGCATTTATAGATATGATAAACAGAGGAGGTTTGAAGAAACCATCATCTCTGGTTATTAATATTTTAATTCATAGTTTCTGCATATTTCGAAAAATAATTTCAGAAGAATATGAACTGTGTTTTCAAAAATCCACAAACCAGCATGGTATTTTAGTGAATTTGATAGCTACTTATATAAAAAATTGTGACTCTTTACACATAGATGACACCTGCATATCATGTAACAGCATTCAATTTGATAATATTTTAAAAATTATAAATTCATTTTCAAACACCTGTTTGAAAAATTACACAAAAATGTTAGGTGATAAAAAATTAAACGATATTAATGAACGTAAAATCAAAAAGTTCAAGCAGTAAACTTTTTTATTAAATGAGATTTCAGGAAAATATTTATAAACATAGTATCAGGATCTTTAGCGAGGGTAAGTGAACTTTTTGCTTGATTTTTCAGAATATTTACTGAATTTTTTTTTTTCTTCTTATTTTTTTTTTGTAAGTACATAAATATATTTAATACACTACAACTAACTATCCTCATAATTGTATTGTACATATATGTGAATCTGTAACAAGAGATTTACAAATATTAGCATCCTTATTTTTATATAATTTCACCTACTTAATAATAAAATAACATTTTAAAATATTTATACCTAACAAAATGTTACAAAAATGCTTAAAAATCAGTAAATAAAAATCATCATTACAGAAGTAAGTCACTAGAATTTATTTCTTTGAAACTGTTGGAAACTATATAATATATATATATATCAATGTAAAACGCATACATGGAACTATTATTTTACTATTAATAAAATCTTATAGTATTATATAGTATACTATATTATTTTACTATCATCGTTTAACTTCATTAATATCCAAAAAGAAAAAGTCACCATTTTCAACTTTGTTTGCTTACGACTCAGAGAATGATATAAATTATTAAAATATGTCTAAAAAAATATGTTAACTAGTTACATTTGTATATAAAACTACACCAATATAGAAATAAAAACTAGACTTTATTTCCTGAAATTTTAAAATAAAAATATATAAATGAATGTTTAAATATATATATATATATAAACCAGGAAAGTCTTCTTCTTATTATTATTATTATCATTTTATTTGCTTCATTAATATCTGAAAAATTCTTAAGTTTCTAATTTTCTTGCTTAAAACTCAAAATGATGAAATAATCACCAGAATTTATTTTATTGAAATGTTGCAAAAAATTACCTAAATAAATGTAAAAAGTATACATGGAATTATTTTATTATTATTATTATCATTTTTACTTACTGTATTAATGTCTGAAAAAAAGGAAACTTTCACTTTCACTTTATTTACATAAGGTTCAATGAAATGATATAAAGCACAAATATTGTTATACATTATATATATTTATTATTATTATTTAGAGAATTTGTATATGAATGAATGTAAAAAGCACAAATGGAATTATTATTTTATTATCGTTTAACTTCCTTCATTAATAATCTGAAAAAAAAATTGTCTATTTCTACTTGATTGCTTATGATTCAAAGGAATGATATAAATCATTAAAAATTACTTGATGTAAAAAAGAATACATGGAATTATTAGTTTATTTTTATCATTATGTATAATATATTATTTGTATATAAAAAACATTATGATAGAAATAAACACTATAATTTATTTATTTCAAATTTTGGAAAATATGTATATATAAATCAATGTTAAATACATACATGGAATTATTTAATTATTATAATTTTATTTGCTTTATTAACATCTGGAAATAAAAAATTCAATTTATACTTTGCTTGCTTAAGGTTCAAAGCAACGATATAAAATATTTTAAAAATACTTCAAAATTTATAATATAGTTATTTAAAACTTTTCATTATTCCAACAATCACAAGAAGTTATCTCTTTAAAATTTGGAGAAAGTATTTATAAAAAGTATGTTAAAAACACAGGAAATTATTTCAATATTACTTTTACCTGCTCAACTAATATCTGGAAAATAAATCTTTTTATTTATTCTTTGTTTGTATAAAATTTTAACCATTGATGGAAAAATGAATAAATTAAAAAGCATACATATAAATGTGAGTCTGCTGTTATTTCATTTACTGTAATAATGTGCTTAATGAATATTCTGAATATTTTTTTCATTTATTTTCTTGAGACTAAAATTTGTACTTTTTTTAAAAACATAAATACGAAATTTTTTTTATTATAAAATATCATCAACTAAAAGAATTACAGCAGTGTTTAAAAAGTATCGATAATAAACTACCATTGAAACTAATTAATTGAATATATTAAATTAAAGTACACAAAATTAGCATACGAGAATATATTTGAAGATACTTATTATTATTACTTTGTGCTTTTTATAAGCTATTTTCATATAAAAGTTTACTTTTGTTTAGTTTTTGAGAGAAATATTAGTCTTTCTGTAGGATAGTCCTTATCTTACGTCTGTTCATAGGACGGAAACGTGCGCCATGTTTATTTACTGTCACGGCCTTGTGTCTCGAGGGTTACGGTTAAGCCACTGTAACCTTTCCTTTCGCCAAATATTCAAACGTCCCATTTGAAATACATAAACGACATTCTTACAACCTTTTGAGTCTTGCCAAATGGTATTCAAATGTAATTTTTGGCAGTAAATGAATCACTGAAATATAGACACTTCTCTTCTGTGCTTCCTACTATTAAGATGTTTCTCTATGGGGACCACCGTTACGACTTGTTTTCTTCATATGTTCTTCTGCAAAAAAAAATAGACTCATGCTTTCTTAAGAGTTTGTTAATTACACTCATGGTTAACTTCACCCTGGAGATAGTACCTGGATTATCCTTTATGTAATCAACACAATAATGTTTCATTGCCACTAAGATCTCAAAAAATCAATTCGGCTAGTGGAACTATATTACAATCATTTTAATATTTTACTTTATTATAAGCATTCATTATAATTTTGAGTGCATTATTACATTCAAATTACTTTTTTAAAAAATGTAAACAAATTTTTTTTTCAGATTGTCGTTTAAACGAATCCCATTTTCGGTTTTTAATTCCGAAAAGGTCACGAGGTCAAATTCACAGACCTATAAAAAGAGACCACGAATACCACTTGGCATATATTTCAACAATTACGCGAGCAAAGCTGCGGGTTTTGCTAGTTTAATAGAAATTTTGACCTTGCAAATTATATTACATTTAAATATCATTTTTAAATAAAATGCTTTTAACGCCCAATACCATTTTGCTTTTTACAAAAACTTACTGCGCTTAATTTCTTAAGCGTAAAAACGATTTTTCAAAGCCTTTTTTTTTTTTTTTTTTTTATTCAATAGGTAATCTATAGAAACTTACCAAATTATGTTCATCTATGTTCGTATAGAATAGATTGTTATTATTCTCTCTCTCTATATAGTTCTATCTCTATATATCTATAGCTAGTCTATCTTCTATATATATAAAAGCCGTTCTTGGTATGTATGTATGTTCCTTATGCAAATCTACAGTTTTTGTGAGATTTGAATGAAACTTGATGTACATACGTTTTAGAACACAAGTAAAATCACTGTCAACTTTAAAAATTTCTCAGACCATTCTTTACCACTTTTTTTAAACATCTCCCATAGTTTATCATTACAGAAATCTATTTTTTTCCCTCAATTTCTAATGCAATTTCTTTCCCGTTACCATTCAAAGGAACTGCGTATGGACAGTATTTTTATAAACCGATTTCAGATTAACTCGCTATAATTTGACATCCAAAACTGACGTCAATTTTGGCAGATGTGATTTTTTTCACATATTACAAAGAAACTATGAGTGCTTTAAATGACCTAGTACATATATTTAAATGTGTTTTGAGAAAAATAAATAACTTAGCTCCTAATTTGACAAAGGCAAATTGTTTCCACTGGTTTGTTAATATTAAAGTAAATTTTCTAAGAAATAAAAACATATTTTTATGCATTTAAACTTCATGATTCAATTTATTCTACATAATCAAAAATCGTCTATCAAATATTGACATTTAGCAATCATTACATTAGGGGTGCACAACCTTTTTAAGCGAAGGGCCACTTACAAAAATGACTGGGTTGTCGAGGGCCACCATCAGTAGAATTTTGTTTGCAGGAGGTGTGACCGGGGGGCATATAAACTACCTTTACATTCATAGAGCCACCGGAAAAATTTCCTCCTTCCTGATTGGTGGGTTTCTATTTCGTCTTTCTGGTGTCTAAGGTCTTTGAAAGTTCTACTGACGCCAATAGTGAATCTATGCGCTATTATATAATTATTATTTTCTTGATTTTTATTTTTGTATATAAGTAAATCATAATTAAACATGCAAACTTTTAATCTAACTCAGTTTTTATCCAATGTCTAATTAAAACATATTTCCGGCAGTGGTGCAGCCAAGGGGGGGGGTTGGGGGTTAAACCCCCCCCCCCAGAGCTAAAAAAATTACTATAATTGCCGCTTATATGAATCAACACTGCTAAAGTTAAAATTAAGTTTTTTGGACTTTACGCCTTGGCAGAATCTTTTATCGCAGCTTGAAGTGATTCTTTTCAATTATTAATGTACATGTCTAAATTTCTTTCGTATGTGCTTGCGGTTTTAATACGAGAAATGAAATCATTTTCAGTTTGGCATCTGCGTGCTTCCTAATGCATACGTTTTGGATCACAGAATAAATAAAGAAAGATAAAATGCAATGTCTATTTCTCAATACATCTGCATGCTAAAATTCCTGCAGATGTTAAGTTCGGACAGTTAGTTTTCTGTTGTTATAAAGATGCTGATATGGTAATGTGGTTTCGTGGTTTGCGTTAAAAAAAAAAAAAAAATAGAATGTGTTTCTCCCTAACAAATTTTCTTCTGTCATTATTTTTTTTTCTCTATTTCTGGGCACTTTTTTTTTTTTTTTTTTTTTGCTTATTTTCTGCTCTACTCATTTATTAAATTTCATTATTAAAAGTCAAAATGTATTATTATTTTTTTTACAAAAGACAAAATTGCTTTAAATTTTACAAATAATGTATGAAATATAAATATGCGGGTGGGATAACAAGCATAATGCATACCTCCTTCTAATGAAAGGGGGTTTGGGTTGATGGTTGTTGTTACTGCTGAAAATTAGAGCCCCGGTACTCTTTTTTCCTAGAATTTAAGCCCTGCCTGTGAATATGGATTTTGAAAAAAAAAGGCGTTAAATGTACGCTAAATGCATTTTTTTAGAAAAATACTATCTATAATTACACACAATTTTACGCTAACCATGCATTAATTTAAATTGATAAGCAATAAATTAGTTATGCATTGATTTACACTTATTGTATTTTAACGAATGCTATCTGCATGTCATTAAAATTATACTAGCTGACCCGTCCGTCGGTGCCTGGGCTCATGATAATTACCTCAAATTTGTATGATTATCTATCTTATATCAATTTTATATTTTTAAATGAAATTTTCACAAAAAAATATTGATTATTAGACAGAAAAGCATTTTTTAAAGACACCTTCTTGTTTGGTTGGGTGTTTTGTTTGTTTCTTTTCCTCGTAAGGGTCTCTCGTTTCATAGTTTAAAAAAAAAAATAACCCCAGTTGTCTGAATTCTATAAATTTTTCATCAGTTATAAACAGGTCTTGACAAATGCAGTCGCCAAGTTGCCACTGGCGACCTAGTTTTTCTATCTAGCCTCCAAGTTATTTAACCTGATTTTTTTTTATTATTATTATAATTTTTTGTACAAAAATTGACCTAAGAAATGACCATAAATGGCATTTTCTCTCATTTTCGGCATTTTTAATTAGGTAAAAATAAGTTTAACAAATGCAAATTTTAAATTAATAAAAAATAATTATTTGACTGACTTCGACACGAAAACAGGCAAAAATTGTTTTCCTGTTTCACTGTTTCATCCATGCCCCCCTCATCAGATATAGATTTTGCAGCACTCACTTATCCAGACATTTGAAACCTTCGGCAATCAGCATTTCCGAGAACATACCGGTTAATGCAGCCTTTACATTTTTTTTCATAGATAAATAATTTTGATAAATTTCATTAGAAAACTTTGTTTATACCATCTTTTTAAATGATGTAACTATTCTAAACTATGTAACTAATAATCCGACAATAGGCTTATTATTTTTCTCAATTAATTGATAAAAAACTTTTGTGCTTTTGAAAATTAGTGACTTCAGAGGGGAGCCGTTTATATTTTTTTACTGGTAACTAGAATTTTTTACTGGCTACCAGATTTTATCAAATTTGTAAAGCCATGGTTATAAATATAATGGTTTTAGAGACCGTGGAAAAATATTGATATCTAGCTGTAAAAGAAATGCTTTCTTCTCGCATCTTTTTTTTTTTTCTTCTTTTTTTTTTTTTTTTTCTTTTTTTTTTTGCGACGTGTTCTTTAAAATAACAACACAAAAAAGTTATTGTCCGAACTCTCTGAAATTTTATTCGATTGTCAATATAACTGTATCCCACCCCTCTTTAAAATTCCGTGAAAAAAGTCTGTCTTTGACTAAAGTCGAAGAGAACAGAGTCACAGAAACACAGAGTTACGTCAAAAAAGACTAAGTCACAGACTTAGTCACATTTAATACTGAAAACATGAGCCGACGCTGAGCAAACCCATGCCAAAATACCCAAATTTCTTTTTGCATTGTCATCGAAAAATTCTGAGATTTTTTTAAATACTTTTATTCATCAGAGCCTTTCCAAATTTTTGTAGGCGCTGTAATTTTGATCTTCCAAGATGCTTTTAATGGATTTAGTCTAAATACAGACGTTTAGTTACTTTTAGAATAGAAAAAAGATCGTCTTCGAAAGGCCCGATATGACGTGAGGTTCTAAATAAATCGTAATTTAGAATGCTTTCAGCTGTTTCACACCTTTAAATTTCCCATTTATAATAAATTCTTTATGCCAATAAGCATTTCCATCTTAAAAGTAATCTCTATACTAAATTTCAAGTTTCTAACACTAACAGTTTCAACTAAATCATAATTTAGAACGCTTTTAGAAAGTTTTCAGCTCATTTCGTCCTTTTAAATTTTTAAATGTTTTTAAAAATGTTATAAGCAATTACTACATAAAAGTAATCATCATGCCAAATTCCATGTTTTCATACCAATTGTGTCACATAAATCGCAATTTTAGAATGATTCTTACTCTTGCATTCTTTTAAATTTCGTAATGAAAAAATAAATTCTGGGGAGAATTTACGTCTTTTAAGTAACATCCATATAAAATTTCAAGACTCTAGCTCTAAAAGTTCTAAATGACTTGTTACATTTGGCAAAAAGCAAGGTAAGTAAGTCTATTGAAAATTTTGTTAAAATTGCTTCATTATTATTAAAGTTAAGAATAAGAATTCGTGATTCTTTGCAATGAAACCTTGTGTATTTTTAACACTTTCCAACCTAGTTGAAAAGTTTATGACTTCGGTTTGTCTGGTCGTATGGCCGTCTGGCCGTGCTCTAACTCCCGTAAATATGCTCGGATTGCCCTGTAATTGTTATATGTTATTGTCCTTATCTATAGCATGTTCGCTATTTCAACTGAAGTGTGTAGCACTTATAGTTTTTTTACAGGAACACTCAAAAGAATTCCGTTACATTACGGTCTATAGGGAAAAATCATTTGCGGTTTATTTTAATGATGTTACACAATTTCAAACACATTGTAATTGATATATATCACTAAGGTGCATTACAAGAAGCTTAATATGGAATAGGATGTGCATAGCACTTATAGTTACTTTACAGGGACAGTCAAAAGAATTCCATTACATTACGTCTATGGAGAAAAATCGTTTGCGGTTTAATTAAATAATGTTTCACTATTTTAAACACATTGGAATTTATATACTAAGATGAATAATCACTCACTTTTTGTCTATTACTTGGTGTGTATAAATTCTGTAGATCATATATAGCGCAGCACAAAAGTTCGCGAACACATTTCCGTTTATTGACAGAAACTCCAGATGGAGAATTTTAAACTGTGTTACGCGTTTCCTAACTAAACTAAAATTTAACATCCTATGTATAGTAACATATACAAATCTATAGATCATATACAGGGCTGAATAAAAGTATTCGGATAATTTTCTGAATATTGTATATGTTGGAAATATATGTTGGAAATTCCTGAAATTACGTTTTTAAATATGTTATGCGTTTTCCAAATTGTTTACTTAGATGTTATGTTTCAGCTTATTAAATGGTAATGATTTGTAAAATTATTTTCGAAGCGTTGGAAAGTGTTACATAATCTATGCTTGACGCATGAATTTTCGTTCTTGTTATTATGATGGACATAGTTGAATTTTATAAATTTTATAACCGTCTTCATACCCCCCCCCCCCCCCCCCCCTCCGCCTGATTTTTCGTTCTTGTTGATTGAACAAATGGATTCCAACTCTGTTATTTTCTACGTAAAAATTATTTGCTGTACTGTGCTCTTCCATCTTTAAGTTTACCCCTCATCATTTTTAAACACTTTATAAATCTAACCTAGTTTTGTGTTATTTCATTGGTGCATTTTATAGTTTGTAACTCTAATATTGTAAATGCTGTTTAAATGAATCATAACCAGGGCCGTAGCGAAAGAAAATTTTTGGGGGGGCAAAACGCAAGATTGGCCGACTTAAAAATGTTTCAAATCCGACTAATGTAAAATAGTCAATTTGTCGCATTATTTCTTAATTAATAGTTTTTACAATTAATTTTAACTGATTAATTATAATTGATAGTTAAAAATAAAATATATGATTTTGTATTACTAAAATGTTTCTTTGATATAACTCAGTAATTATTTAAAAGATTTTCCAAGAACTATACTGGAAAAAAAAGAATATGTATTGATAAGAAAAAATCCGACAGTTATATTTGTGATAAACACATTTGTTTAGAATGATAGAATGAAGTGATAGTTTAATCAAAATAAAAGCTAAATAAAAATGTGATCTCTTAGTTCTAAAAATTATGATAATGTAATGAATGGGAAGTACTTTCAATATTTTATTAGCATGCCATAGAAAATAATTTGAACTTTATATTCCAATTAGAGATAATATCGTATGGAATTAACAACATACACTTTCAGTAATTCTAATTGTAAAACTCAAAAATGCACACTATAGGGGTACTGAAAATATTTGGAGGGGCCTCTTGAGTGCTTAATCCACCACTGATTGTGTCTTATAGGAATGTCAAGGGACCGACAGAAACATTTGAATTATCCACAATTTCGAATTATACACGTTCGAATTATTCAAGTTTGACTGTACTATTTTTACATGAATTACACATTACACTGAATAAAGCAAACCATTCATACCTTTCTTATCACCATTCCCTGTCGAATGGTTTCCACTGTCCAGCCATGTTGATAACTTTTTCGAACTTTTTTGCAGCCTCCACGTTTCTTCTTTTTGTCTTTTTTGATTTCCACTTGGCTGGTGCTGAATTCGTTTCATAATATAAACTATTATCTCAACACAAGCAAAGTAAGATTAACTCCTTGGGGACGAGCGACACGTATACGTGACGCCACAGATTAAGGATATTTAAACAGAGACACAACTTCGCCTGAACAGAGCGACTGCAGCGGATGACTTAAAAACTGAATCATCGCTTTGGCGATTTCTATCTTCGTGATTTCCGTTTAATTGTAACCCTATTCTGCTTGGCGTCTTTTGCTGTTGTCATTCGCACAAGTGCAACTTTTCGGCGTTCGCTATTTGATTTTTGAATCTTGGTTAATATTTATTATTAAAATTACTCTTTGAAGATCAAATAAGTCATTATAATTCTTCAAAATTTAAGTTGTGATTTATTTTCATGTGTTATTTTTGTTCTTGTTTTTCAAGTTCCATAATGTTTGAAATATTTTATGTATATTCAGTGTTGACAGATTTTTGTCGAAATGTCGTGTTAAGGCTCACTGTGGAGACGCGAAAAGTTTTTGGTTTTCGTCTGTCTGTTTTCCGTAAAAATGGTCCAATTAGGTTCATTTTTAGTAGGTATGTAGGCGAGGTATCCGGAATTAGATGTATAGTTTTTGGTTAAATTTGGTTCATTCGTTCGGAAAATAAAGAACATTTTTTTTCGGTCATAATGCCTTCCTATGGGGATGCAGACGATTTTTCAAATTTCATTTTTATCTGAAATGAAAATAGAACATTTTCATAATGGATTTAGACGTAAAATTATGAATGCTAAATTTTCGATATGGATTTCCAATAGTTTTAAAATTTTGCCGATAAATTTAATAAAATTTAGAAATTAATTGCTTAAAATATTTGAAAATGTTTTTGCATCTGTTCGGGAAATATAAACATATTTTCATATTTTTTACAATTTTTAAAAGAGTTTATTTTTACTTTCCACTTTAATTTATTCGTTGCTGATGAATACCTGTTTATTTAAAAAAAAAAAGAATAAGCAATTCATCAGAATTTCAAAATATCATTGTATAACACCGTGTTTAATTTAATGATTCTAATTTCTGGAACATTTGAAGAATTTTATATGCTTATAAATATGCATGCAATTGAAAAAATAATAATTGCGGATTGTACGATGTTAAATTATATCAAAAATGAGATCTAAAAAACAAACAGCAACAAGCAGTCGCCATTTTTTTTTCACTGCCCTCATTTGTCGCCAAGAAAGCGATATATAGCCGTATTAGAAACTTCGTTTCTGTTATGGCCGTAGTTTCTGTGTCACCCGCAGCAATCGCCACTGTCTATGTGTATTGTGTAATCCCATGTTAAAGAAATTACCATTGCAGTGTATGAGAGTTGATTCTCTGTTTAAATCCCCTTACTCTGTGCGTGACGCATAAGATGCTCAGAATCCTCGATTATTCCCACCAGTTAATTTTTATTGTACGCTTTGTCTTATTTAATGACAGAATTTCTGCATTTCAATTAGGCGAAAATTTCTGTTTTGAAAAACCCGTGGTAAAAGATTAAAAATTCCGTGAGAAGACTCTCGTCACGAAGGGATTAAGTAATAAACTTTCGTACTATCACTACTATGTGACTCTCAACTGCTCTGACAGTCTGATATTGATGAGCAGTTAGTAAACGAATGACTCATCATGAATAGCACTAGATCACTGCACGTCCTATCCTGCACTTGATTCATCACTCGGCAGGCACCTGGCTCGACATGACACATTCGACTCGACATTCTGCTGTCTGCTCTTGAGATGCTTTTGCAATTCTAATTTTTATAATAACAAGTGAAAAATCAGTGAAAAGTAGGTAATTATGTTATGTTGGCACAAGCATATAAATTTAGTTTTAGTTTTATCAAAAAAAAAAAAAAAAAAAAGTAAGAAGTTTTTTAGGTATTAAATGTTAAATGCACGGATATTTTTTAAATTTATTCATTTTCTTTTTTTAAATAGTTTTAAAAATTCTTCGTTTTTATTTTCCAAACGTTCCTAAAACAGTTCCAAAGGGCGTAAACATCATATCGTTGCTAGAACCTACTATGTATCAAGTATAAAATTTCTTGAATTTTCTTAAGCGACTTTCGCATTCGGTCGACCTAGTTTATATATTGATAATTTTTATCTATGTAAGTTGCGAGTGTTACTGTACGACAAATTTCTGATATTTTCAAATCAATAGATCAAATTAATTTTTTCCGCTATTGGCCTATGTATCGACGGCCGACTTAGATTTTCCATGTGTGGGTAAGGTATATGTCCAACATTTCCGGTTCTGCAGACAAGATTTATACATGATAATTTTATTTCAGTGGGTAGGCCGACTAGCAATTTATGTGATTCGAAAATGTGACAGAACACGTGACTTTCATACCGGCTGACCAGATGGATCTATTGAAAACATTGCTTTTTTTACTCATAACCTATCTATTGACAGACCGACTAGCTTTTGCCATATGATTGTAAGGGTGTAGTGAAATGTATTCTGAAGACTTAAAGTCCTGCCAACCAGAATTTTTCCGAATTGTTTTTTTTATCGGCCTACTGACATACTACAGAGACACTAATTAAATCTGCTGATAAGCCGACTGAATCCTTTTAACAAACATTGGGGGGGCAGCTGCCCCCCCGCTCGCTACGCCCCTGATCATAACCAACGTAATTGCGGAGAAAAGCATTATGATTTCATTCATTTAAAAGACTGATTCCATTAACCGATGATTCATATAACCGGCGAAAATCTTTATTATAAACTCAAAACCCCCCCTAGAACCGAATTCTGGCTGCGCCACTGATTTCCGGAAAATGTAATTGTGTTATAAAACAATAATTAAACGGAACATCAGGTGAAAAAATATGTAGTGGCGCCATCTGATGTTTTAATATTAAACTGCAGTTTGCTTTTTTTTGTCAACATTCGTCTTTTGTGACTTTTTATTATTTTTATGATTAAATCTGCTTTTAGAAATAAGTTTTAAAAATGTTTTGCGTAAGAAATTTATACATTCATACATATAAAATTCTAGTTTTTTAGAGTTATTTATAAAAAAAATATTTTCATCCCAATTTCCTTTTTGACAATTTTAACAAAATATTCAGCATTTTAAGAAGGAAAAGTGGGTTTTCTTTTTCTATCACTTTTTTTTTTTTTAATCTTATTTGAAAACTATAAAAATTTATGTTGGTACATATATGCACGATATTAGGATTGTATTTTTTTTCATTAATTGCTTTTTTTTTCTGATTTTTACTTTGTAATTGTTCAAATACTTTTTAAAAAAAATAGAGCATGTGGGAGTGGGGTACAATATTTTTTTATTTAATCTAAGAAAGAGCAGGGAAAGAGATTTAATCTATGCTTATATAAGACGGAAATGTCACCATAATATCTTTATAATTTGTAAAATATTAGTTTTGTAAAAAAGTTAAGGTTGTTAATTTTCTCTGTTCAAATTTAGATAAAGGATTCTTTAAATTGATGTTTAACAGACAAATTGATTTTTTTTATTTTTATTTAAATCTTACAGTAAGCGTAAATGAGCAGGGAGTTTCAATTCGTTTATTTTTGCTGACAATGTTGGGGATAGAATGATATATATATGTTACGGTCAATATGATGAATCCGGCTATTATTAATAATAACTGGTTATTATTAATAATGACTGTGGTTGTTATTATTAATGATGACCGAATTAATCATATTGACCGTAACATACATACATATATATATATATATATATACAGGGTGATTCATAAAATATGGGCAGAACTTTAAGGGGTTATAGTACACTTAAAGACAAATAATATTAAATAGGAGACTAAGGGTCCCAGACGTATTCCCAAGGAGATAGGGGGCATTAAAGTTTAGGGTCCGAAATTTCAAATGTTTATAAAACATGGAAAAATTGGTCGATTCGTTTGCGGTTTTTGCAAAAAATTTTCTTTATGCCAGTATTTTCTTGAAATAAAATTTTAAAGTTCAATTTCAAAAAATGCCGATAGGGGGCGCTTTAGACTTTGGAGTAACAAACAACTATTTTTTAACGTTATTTTTTGTATTTCTTTAAATGATTTCGAAAGCTTAGACTTAAACTTAAATTTTGATCTAAAAATCTGAGTCCTAACGAGTAGTTAAGTAGCGTAAACTGAAATTTGAAATTTGAAACCCTTCTCCCCCCAGAACAAAAATCAGTTATTCCCGATCTTTGTGTCGTAGATTAGGCTCTAACTACTGCCGCGTTTTGCTAAAATTATTCTTTATGTCAGTATTTTCTTGAAAATAAATTTTAAAGAAAATTTTCAAAAAATTCCGATAGAGGGCGCTTTAGACTTTGGAGTAACGAACAACTATTTTATACCGTTATTTTTTGTGTCTCATTAAATGCTTTCTAAAGCTTAGACTTAAACTTAAATTTTCAGCTCAAAATCTGAATCGCTGAGCGTGGTTCAGTAGCGAGGGGAGGGGGTTCAAATTTCAACTTCTGAACATAGTTCAGTTTGCACTACTTAACCATGCCCAACGATTCTGTGCTGTGATACGAGGCAAAAATACAACTTTCGTCAAGGACTGCATAGTCGGAATTCACTCATAAAGGCACTGGCACAGTTGGAAACGTCGCTCATGCAAACGTTAAAGCTCCATTCCTGACGCTAGTCACCGGGTGAAGAAGGAAACAGAAAGTATGCAAATGTCAAATGGGGAAGAAGAAGAACACGTATGCAAAATTTCGACACGATTCAGGCATAAAAACCACTGAACGGTGAGTCAAGTGTAAGTCGCTGTAGTAATGAATCGGAAGATGGTGCCCTTCACGAATAAGGAAAAGGCTGAGATGCATTTAATTTACGGAGCGGCAGATGGAAATGGTGCAGAGGCACAACGAATGTACGGAGAGCGATTTCCTAACAGGCGGTTGCCTAACCGCAAAACTTTCGAGCGCTTGCACAGACAGTTGTGTGAGACGGGATCATTTCTCGCTTCCCGGTCGAATGCAGGTCGTGCAAAAAAGGACGAATCAGTAGTTGTTGCAGAAGCCATTCTGGATGTAGTAGCGGCGCAGCCAAGTACAAGTACACGAACAGTGGCTAGCCAGGTGGATACCTCACAGTCCACGACTTGGAGGGTACTGAAGGATGAACATTTGCTCCCGTTTCATGTGCAACGAGTCCAGAAACTGTCTCCAGGGGATTATCCAAATCGTATTGAATTCGCCCGCTGGTTTCTGCAGCAGAACGCGCTAAATCCACATTTTGGACGAACTGTGCTTTTCACCGATGAATGTACCTTCACACGTGAAGGTACATTTAACACACACAATGCACATGTATGGGCGGATGTCAATCCACATGCTACGTATCCACATGCTCATCAGAGACGCTTTTCCATCAATGTTTGGGCAGGAATCCTCGGAGACCACCTAATCGGACCGTACCTTCTTCCTGAACGCCTCAACGGTAAAACATACCTCACATTTCTGCAACATGTGCTGCCAGACCTGTTAAACGTTGTTCCTCCACGCATCCGGCGGGTCATGTGGTTCCAGCACGATGGAGCGCCAGCCCATTACGTACGAGACGTCCGCAACTATCTGGACATCACATTTCCGAACAGATGGATTGGTCGAGGTGGTCCTGTTGCTTGGCCTGCTCGCTCGCCAGATCTTTCACCCCTCGATTTCTTTTTTTGGGGACGATTGAAGGCTCTTATGTATGAGACACCCATTGAATCCCCCGAGGAACTGGTCGCCAGACTTTCCGCCGCTGTAGGGGAAGTGCTCGAAAAGCCTGATGTTTTCGCGAATGTTCGCCGTTCCATTCGTCGCCGTTGTTCTGCGTGCATAACCTCTGGTGGTCACAATTTTGAACATTTATTGTGATTACATGTTAATAAATATGCTTTGGTAACATAATCCTAATTTGTGTCTTTTTACCTCGTATCACAGCACACAATGTGTGGACATGGTAAACTGAACTGTGCTCAGGAGTAGAAATTTCAAACCACTCTCCCCAGAAACTTAACCACGTCTAACGATTCAGATTTTGGGCTGAAAATTTAAGTCTAAGCTTTAGAAAGCATTTAATGAGACACAAAAAATAACGGTATAAAATAGTTGTTCGTTACTCCAAAGTCTAAAGCGCCCTCTATCGGAATTTTTTGAAAATTTTCTTTAAAATTTATTTTCAAGAAAATACTGACATAAAGAATAATTTTAGCAAAACGCGGCAGTAGTTAGAGCCTAATCTACGACACAAAGATCGGGAATAACTGATTTTTGTTCTGGGGGGAGAAGGGTTTCAAATTTCAAATTTCAGTTTACGCTACTTAACTACTCGTTAGGACTCAGATTTTTAGATCAAAATTTAAGTTTAAGTCTAAGCTTTCGAAATCATTTAAAGAAATACAAAAAATAACGTTAAAAAATAGTTGTTTGTTACTCCAAAGTCTAAAGCGCCCCCTATCGGCATTTTTTGAAATTGAACTTTAAAATTTTATTTCAAGAAAATACTGGCATAAAGAAAATTTTTTGCAAAAACCGCAAACGAATCGACCAATTTTTCCATGTTTTATAATAATTTGAAATTTCGGACCCTAAACTTTAATGCCCCCTATCTCCTTGGGAATACGTCTGGGACCCTTAGTCTCCTATTTAATATTATTTGTCTTTAAGTGTACTATAACCCCTTAAAGTTCTGCCCATCTTTTATGAATCACCCTGTATATATATATATATATTTCCCTTGAACTGCTGCTTTTTTATTATTATTATTATTTAAATCTACAACTAATTATAGAGAAAATAAATATATTTTTAATTAATAACAAAATAATAAATGAAGCAATTTATGCAAAGAACATAAAATATTAGAAGGTAAAATTAATTTAAACAAAATGCACTCAGAATAAAATAAAAATGGGACAGTTTTTTTTTGTAAATATATGTACATAATAACAAAATCTAATGTCTTTTTGCGTTTGGCTGGTTTAATTTTATGTTTCTTGACAAGGAATGTTTTCTTTTTTTGCTTAGGCTAGCACCAGCTGGTCGACCTACAGGCAAGCGTTTACTGCCCTTTGTCAAATGTGCAGAGCGTCTTGCTATGGATGTAGGTTGCACTCGAATAGCAGCACCATTCCTCCGCCTAATTCCTATAGTATTTCCAGCAGTATGCAAAAACCTCTCCCAACTGCCTGAAGATTTGATACCTTCTATCGTTTTCAAAAATTTATTAAGGCCACTTAAAGAAGATTTGTGTTTTGCATGATTATGTGAAATTTCGCTAAAAATCTTCTTAAGCAGTTCTTCTCTTTTGTCTTCATAAGAAATTCCATCATCTTCAGACTGGTGTAAAATTGGCAAAAGTTCTGATGATGTAGATGGGACAGCTTCTTGTATTTCTCGAATACTATGACCTTCCAAAAGGAGTGGCCCAAAAAATTCTTTAGGTGGGGCTTTATTTCCTAAAGCTAGGACCGCTATTTCATGTTTATTTTCAGGCCGTACAGGTGGGAAATTATTTGACACTATATCGTGATATTGAAAGATAGCATATTGGTGCTTACAAAAGCGGCCATACAATCCTGCAGGACACGAGCAACATCCACTTTTGGTGTCTACCACATAACAGTTGCCTTCATTTTGAACTGAAAATGTATTATCACTTATTAATATGATATCGTTTTTTGTTATATTAGTTGCTTTTTTCTTCAGAGATAAAAGAAACAGCCGAGCAGTTGCACATCTGTTATTAGCAAAATCTCTAAATTTTTTTCATAATGTTTTTCTAGATATGTAGCCACAAAGTCTAGAATTGTCAAAACATTATATGCTTTGACACGGCAAAGAACCTCATCTTTGAATATACGTATACAAACTTCGGAAAAGTTGTTTGTATTGTGGCCCTTCACTTTCTGATTTCTAAACGCAAGACACCATAACTCTTTCTTTTGCCAATAATTCTCTAAATATAGATTCCGTATGTGGGCAGATTATCTCCCACATAAGCACAAGAATTTTTATATGCATCTTCGGCCTCTTGGACAGTGCGAGCATACAAAATGCGTTGAAAAAATACCATGAGCTTATTCCTGTGTTCCTTTGGGATTTGATGTTTCGAATCCCACAACCATCTCCATACAGCCTGAGCTACATGAAAAATGCATAGTAAATTTCTTGATGTTGGCCAAACATTTTTCAAAGCTCTGATCTCTGCATTAGAGTCATCAGTCATGAAGATGTCTGGATATCCCTTTCCATTAAATGGGTTTTCTAAAATTTCATTCACAATTTGAAAGCCTTTTGTATACGATTCTTCAGTCTGTCCTTTCGTAATGATTACTGCTATTGGCACAGCACCAGCTGAACATGGACACAACATGAATGTAATACTGTGATTATCAGGATCACATGATGATGTTGAGTCTACGAAAACAATTTCAGCTGAAGATTTTAAATTATGGGCTCTTTTCATAATGGGGGTGACTATGACCACAGCAAATGGTTCTTCACTGAAATGAACACCAATTCCATTCTCTTCGTAAACTTTCAATTTCTCTTTCAATTTCTGAAACATAAAAGAAAAATTACTATAATTATACATGTGTCATGTGAAATTCAAATAATTAAAATATGGCAATGGTGAAACTAACAATTTATAATGTAGGCTAAAAACAAATGCAACAACCAATAAATTATATTTTTATTTGATATTAAACTAAAAACGTAAACACTATTAATTTTTATTTATTTATTTATAAATCTCTATTTTATTTTTAGATCAAAAATCAATTTCTACTGCAAACATACAAAAATGATAATTATTATGTTCAAAAGCTTGAATCAAGAAATTAGGGTATGATAAATATAAAAATCCACTCGTATCAGAAATTTAAAAATATAACTGTTAAAAATCATTAAAAATATTACGACGAACATTACAGTAACCAGAGGTAATTCAGGGACAAGAAAACAAACTAGTAGGATGTGCCAATCCCAAAACTATCTTCTATTTCATACATATTAATCCTTCAAAAAGCGTTTTTTTTTATTATGCATTAAAAAAATAATAATAATAAAAATAAATAAAAAATAAACGCAGCATAGCAGCACCACTTGATACATCATTTATAAGAAAACCTAATCAGCACCAACCTATGTCAAGGTCTCACAGAATCTGAAGTTTGATGAAAATCCGTGTATTAGTTTTTGAGATTATTGCGGAAATCGGGAAAAATTCATCATAGCAGCGACACCTTTTTTGGCAATTTACAGCAAAAATTAACTAGCAACAATTTATATGAAGATCGAACTGAATATAAAGTTTTATTAAATTCCGTGCATTATAGTTCTTGAGATATGAATATCGCTAAAATCGTGTAAATGCTGAAAAATGCAGCATAGCAGCGCCAGCTGTTGGGAGATTTACACCAAAACCTAATCAGCAAAAAACTTATGTCGCCGCCGAGCTGAATCTGAAGTTTGATGAAAATCCGTGCATTAGTTTTTGAGTTAGAGCTATTGCTGAAATCGTGAAACATATGTATCGTCATCCACATTTATAGAAATAGGAATTTCTTTTGATTCTCTTTTTACTTTTTCTATCTTTACAAGAAGAAAGTATTGGATTCATAAAGAACTTCGACTCCCAATTTTCGATGGATTTATACGTTTTAAAAGGTCCTGAACACGATTTGACAGTTTTTAGAAAATGTCTGTCTGTGTTTGTGTGTGTACAAAAATTATGTATGTGACAAAAATTTTGTGGGTGCTCTATCTCAAGAAGTAATGCACGGAATTTAATAAAACTTTAGATTCACTTAGACCTTGATATAAATTGGCGCTGATTAGTTTTTGATGTAAATTGCCCAACAGCTGGAGCTGCTATGCTGCATTTTTCACGCTAGCTATATCTCAAGACATACACACACAGAGAGAGATCACAGAATTTCATCAAACTACAGATTCTGTTAGACGTTGACATAAGTTGTTGTTGGTTAGGTTTTGGTGTAAATATCCCAACAGGTGACGCTGCTATGCTTCATTTTTCAGAATTTGCACGATTTTAGCGATAGTCATATCTCAAGAACTAATGAATACATGAATTTAATAAAACTTTAAATTCAGTTAAACCTTAATATTAATTAGTCCTGATTCGTTTTTGGTGTAAATCGCTCAACAGGTGGCGCTGCTATGCTGTATTTTCTATGATAGCTATATCTCAAGAACTAATGTACAAATACTTTATCAAAGTTCATACTGTGTTAGACTTTACATAAATAGACACCAATTAGTTTTTGGTATAAATCGCCCAAGAGGTGGCGCTGCTATTCTGCATTTTCGCCGATTTCCGCCATAGCTATATCTTAATAACTAATGCACGGAAGTCTACCAAACTTTATATATTCTGTTACACTTTGGCAAAAATGGATCCTTATTATGTTTGGGTATATACCGCCCAACAGGTGTCGCTGTTGTGCTCTGTTTTTCACAATGTCTGCGATAGCTATATCTCGAGAACTAATAGATTGCCATTTAATTTTTGTTGCAGACGATTTGATTTATATAGAAGAAATTTTTGTGATGGCCACAACATACTAGTTATTAGTATTACTATATTAAAATAAATGAGAAACTCGTTAAAAACTAGACAAAAATAACAATGAATTCAGAAAATCTGAAATAAGAAAAATAAGTATTGATATTTATAAAGCTGAAATTATAAGAAAAGCATTATAGCTTTTTCATCATTTTAGAGTTTCTTTCTTTTTCTTTTTTTTTTTTTTTTTTAAATTTCAGATAGTATACAAAAGAAATTACAACAATTTACAAAGAGGGTAGAAAAAAAATCCTTATGTGAGATTGAGACTTCAAATTAATACTTCTATTTCAGAAACTTAAAAATTCTATCTAGCGCATAAAACTTAAGATTAGCTTTTTTTAAATAGTAATAAAATAATTTTCCTTAATTGTTCTTCCAAAAAAAGTCCATAATACTAAGTGAATTTAAAACAAAATGCTTAACTAAATGTATTAGATAACATAAAAAATATTTGATAATACATGAATGCAAGCCTATTATTTTTTTCCCTTACTGATGACTTACTTCAATTAGACCTTGACCACTTGTTGGGCCAAGATTTTCAAGACTCCATTGGTCGTACCAATATTGCACAGCTCTGTAAGGAGGATTGATTTGACTATTACCATGTCTTCTTCTGTATATTTATCCTCTAGTTGTAAAACTCCTTCATGGTATTTAGAAGCTTCGGCAATACCCATGCCATCATTGAAATATTCTAAGAATTTTTCTTTATTGTCGAAAGTAGGGAGAAATTGCAAAGCTGCAGCTGTACTCAAGCTGTGGTTATGTGCATCATTAATAGTAATGATAGCAAGCAGTCCCTTCTGAAATTAAAATATAACGTATTTCACTTGTAGGATTTTATTACATGTTTATTTAAAATAAATGTAAATATAAACGCATGGGGTAAATATAAACCTGCAGGGGAGATTTTAAGGAATAACCCCCACCCCTCCTCTAAATCAAAGCATAAAGAGCTGTTTGTCATTTGTGATTCTGTTGGAACTGATTAATGCATGATTATTGAAAATTAATTTATTGATTTGTAGTTTTGTTTTAAAAATTGCTATTATAACAAACCACGATTTCATTTTAGCATGATCCTTTTCATTCAGTAATATTACTTGCCCTAAACACTGAATCTTTTCGGTTATTTTGGCTAATGATACTAAACAATAACAGTAATAAACTCATAAATGTAGCTATTTTTTACGTAGGGGGGGGGGGGTGTATAAAGGTTTTTAACTACAATGTACCCGTTTAAATAAAAGTATATGTATCATGTATCTCATTCATTCAGGCCTCCTCCTACCTCACCGTTTTGCATATAAAATTTATGAAATTAAGTAATACTTAGAAATTATTATTGAAATCCCCCCTCCTCCCCAGAATTAACTGTTTTCACGAAACGAATATAGATACTTTTCTTTCATACCAAGCACCCGCTTAACAAAAATCCTGCTTAACAAAAACCCGCTTAACAAAAAAAAAAAGTTACATCTACGTGTTTTTTTTTATCTATGTTTTGGGCCTCCCCCCCCCCCCCTTTTTTTTTTTCTTTTCTTTCTGTTTTTTCTTTCTTTTTTTTTTTTTGAGAATTTATGCAATATTTTCTTTTATTCTGAAAAAAAAAAATACTTACTTTTACAAAAGAGTCTTTCCTCTTAGTATCTGCCGTATCCAACTTTACTTTTATATTTATAGTAGATGGACATCCTAAATTCTTCGAAAAACTTCTTTTATTTGCCACTGTTGGTACTTTCATAAAATCACTATAGTGACAAACAAATTTTTTTCTGAAAGTGAAATAGAAAATATGTAAAACTTAAAATCCATTAAATTAGTAAGTAGAAGAAATAACAATTAATCTAAACCATAAAATGACTTTTAAAAAATAAAAAATAAAATACTATGTAAATATTAAGTTGGGAAGAGTTTAAAATGATCAATCGTTATTAAATTCATTTATTAAAAATTAAATACCTATTATTAGATATATTTTTTATAATTAACTCATTATTAAATTAATGAACTAAATTAAAATTTCGATCTGTGCATAATCACAACAAAATATATGTCTATACAAATTTCACATTCCAAAAGATCTACGCGGAAAAAAATATTTTTTTTTTTTTTAATTTTACACATAATTTTTAGTATTACTCTGTACAAAAACGAAAAGGAATTTCAAATTAAACATTTTTTTTATTAAAATATATATATAAATTTATGTTATTATAATATAGATAGATGGCGCTACAATTCAATTAAGAATCATTTCCATAAATTAAGACCGTAATAAGAACAATTTATAGAAAAAAAAAAAAAAGAAAAAAAAAAATATATATTACTCATTTTGCTTTAAGTGATCTTTAAATTAATAATGTACTTACGTGCAAGCTAATCTTTGTCCAGATGGCTTTGATGATCTTGAATTCCATTTTCTATTATTCAAATTCCCGAATTCTTTCACCCACTTGTTGCAATCACCTAAATTTTTAACATTGCTGCGAACGGTAATTAAGTTTGAAGAAACTGATTCAATTTCATTAAAAAATGAAGTCGGAAGTTTAACTTCCGGAAAGGCAGCCATTTCAGGAAAAAGGGAAAAAAAACTTATTGAGCAGCTTTTTCAACATCAGTGTCTTGCGTTTTCAATAATGGCGCTAAAACAAATCACATGAAAGGAATCAACCAATCAGGAGGGAGGAAACTCTCCGTGGGCTCTATGAATGTAAAGGTAGTTTATATGCGACCGGGGGGGGGGGGGGGGGCTAGGTTCCTTCCTTCCCAGTCAACGTATTCAGTTCTGTTGGTATAAGGATATATCAACAGTTTACATTTGTATTTATACAAGAGATATAGCTAAGATTATTTTCAGAGAGTGAAAATACTCCTTGACTTTATTTGAAGGAGTAAATTTAGCTTTAAAGATTGCCAGTGACGAAAAAAAATTCTGCTTTCATGAATGAAGGTGGGGAGGAGGAGAAACATATTATTCTAAATTGTACTTCTTAACATATTCAGTCATAAAATTTGGATATCAAGTAGGGGTGCACAGCCTTTATAAGAGGAGGGTCAGTCACAAAAATGACTGGATTGTCAAGAGCCAACATCCGTAGGGTGAACAAAATTTTGTTTCGGGGAAGGAGGGGGAGGATCGGCCTAAAAGTTCATAAAAATGGGGGCGGGGGGGGCTAATTTTAAAAGAGTTAGCTCCCTATACTTAACCATCTCCTTAGTCAGTATAACCCATTTCAGTTGGCAAGGATAGAAAAATCTTGCATTTATTTTCCATGCGTGATTGACAATATTCATAGTTTTTTTCCTAGTGATTGACAAAATTCGCGATTTTTACGCAGACGATTGGCGAAATTTACAATTTACACACACCCGATCGGCAAAAGTAACGATTTATACGCGCCGATCGGCAAAATTAGCGATTTTTACGCATACGATCGACGGAATTTACGATTTATATGCACCTGATCGGCAAAATTCACGATTTTTACGCGCCCGATTGGCAAAATGTATGATTTTTACGCGCCCGATCGGCAAAATTCACGCTTTTTACTCGCCTAATCGGCGAAATTTGCGATTTTACACACCCGATCAGCAAAATTCGCGATTTTTACGCAGACGATCGACAAAATTTACAATTTACACGCACCCGATCGGCAAAAGTAACAATTTATACGCACCCGATCAGCAAAATTAGCGATTTTTACGCACCCTATCTGCAAAATTCGCGATTTTTATGGGCCCTATCGGCAAAATTCACGATTTTTACGCAGGCGATCGGCGAAATTTACGATTTATACGCACCCGATCAAACAAAATTCGCGATTTTTACGCATACGATCGGCGAAATTTACGATTTATACGCACTTGATCGGCAAAATTCGCGATTTTTACGCCCCCTATCGGCAAAATTCACGATTTTTTGCGTCCGATCGGCGAAATTGATCCGCGGGCCACCAGTAATCCGATCGCGGGCCACTTTTGGCCCGCGGGCTACAGGTTGTGCACCCCTACTAGGGGTGCACAACCTTTTTAAGCGAAGGGCCACTTACAAAAATAACTGGGTTCTCGAGGGCCACCAGCAGTGGAATTTTGTTTCGAGAAGGTGTGACGGGGGGATCTAAGTCTACAATCAGATTAAAAAAACATAAATTCGGAAGAGTAGTTTTAGCCCCCTCCCTAGGTTACTTCCTTCCCAGTCAACGTATTCAGTTCTGTTGGCAAGGATATATCAACTGGCATTCTCTAATCTCTGGGGATCAAAGTCTACAATATAGTCTACATAAAAAAATTTACAAATTTTCGGAAGGGTAGTTTTAGCCCCCTAGGTTACTTTCTTCCCAGTCAACGTATTCAGTTCTGTTGGCAAGAATATATCAACAGTTTACGTTTGTATTTATACAAGAGATATAGCTAAGATTATTTTCAAAGAGTGAAAATACTCCTTGACTTTATTTGAAGGAGTAAATTTAGCTTTAAAGATTGCCAGTGCCGAAAAAAATTCTGCTTTCATGAATGAAGGTGGGGAGGAGGAAAAACATGTATTATTCTAAATTGTACTTCTTAACATATTCAGTCATAAAATTTGGATATCAAGTAGGGGTGCACAACCTTTATAAGAGGAGGACCAGTCATAAAAATGATTGAATTGTCGAGAGCCAACATCCGTAGGGAGGACAAAATTTTGTTTCGGGGAAGAAAGGAGAGGATCGGCCTGAAAGTTCATAAAAATGCTAATTTTAAAAGGAGGGTTAGCTCCCTATACTCAACCACCTTCTTAGTCAGCATAACCCAATTCAGTTGGCAAGGATGGAAAAAACTTGCATTTTTTTTTTTCATGCGCGATTGACAATATTCGTAGTTTTTTTCCTAGTGATTAACGAAATTCGCGATTTTTACGCGCCCGTTCGGTAAAATTTGCGATTTATATGCACCCGATCGGCAAAATTCGCGATTTTTATGCGCCCGATCGGCGACATTTGTGATTTTTTTTCGCACCCTATCGGCAAAATTCGCGATTTTTACGGGCCTGCTCGACATAATTCACGATTGGTACTCAGGCGATCGGCAAAATTCGCGATTTTTATGTGCCCGAACGGCGAAATTCATGATTTTTATGCGCCCGATCGGCAAAATTCGCGATTTATACGCATACGATCGGCGAACTTTACGATTTATACGCGCCCGATCGGAAAAATTCGCGATTTATACACACCCGATAGGTGAAATTCGCGAATTTTTCGCGTCTGATCGGCGAGATTGATCCGCGGGCCACAGGTTGTGCATCCCTAGCTTAAATTAACATACTTATTTAATACTAGCAAGCTACGCCCGCTGCGCTGGTCGGTTTTTACAAATGAACCTTGAATCAAACGAAATATATCGTTTAATTTGACCTTGTATTTGAAAGCAATCTGTATATTTACCTGGAATATTCTTCCACATTACTGAAATATGACGTGATTGCGCTATTATATTTTCTAATGTGCAGTCAAAATTTTAGCTGTTTAAGGACCAACTCTTTTATTTGGTCATTTACAGTTAAGGTTGGCTAAAGAATGATAAAACTGTATGCAATATACTAAAACCATCACTAAAAATTGTCGAACTAACAATGCAAACAAATTAACTAACAAAATCCATTCAGTAGAAGTTTTTATAAAGGCTAATCTTTGATAATCGGGTTCATTTGATTATAGAACTTTTCCACATAATTCTAAAACAAACAGAACGATATAAAATATATACTAAAACCATCCTTAAATTATCTACTTAACAATGCAAGTCGCAAAAAATACGCCCAGTAAAAACTTTCAAAAAGGCTAATCTTTCGGAATCGGGTTCACCTGACTATATAACCTTCACACATAATGTTGACTAAGCAACGTAGAACAATATGTAGTACATTAAAACCATTCCTGAAATAGCATCTAACTAACAATACAATTCTCATCAAAATCCGTCTAGTAGAACTTTTTCAGAAGGCTAATCTTTCATAATCGGAATCAAATATTGAAAAGGCTAATATTTGATTAAAAAAAATGGTCACCCGATTTTCGAATTTCCCACTATAATTCTAGAACTAAGCAACGTAGAATGATATGTTATATAATAAAACTTTCCCTAGGAAATTATCTAACAGTGTAGGTTCCATCGAAATCCATTCTGCAAAATCTTTTAAAAAGGCTAATATTTCATAATCGGATTGATCTGATTATAGAACTTCCCAGAATAATTCTATAACTAAGCTACGTAGAACGATATGTTATACAATAAAACCTTCCCTGAAATTTATCTTGCAGCTTAAGTTCTACGAAAATCCATTCAGCAGAACTCGAATTATAAGCAGCCGGAACGAAATTTCATATATATATATATATAAGTAAATAGAAGTATATTGCCATTATTATAGTTTGCATTTGAATTTTAAAAAAAAGGTACTTTTCGGTCAGCCGGGCGCCAGTGATATATATATATATATTTGTGTAGATATATGTGTACACTGTAAAAAAAAATTCGGAAAAGTTTCCGGTAGGAATAGGATTTCCAGTTGCCCGTATAGTACAGGAAACTTTTCCGAAACAAAACGGAAAAAAACGAAAGTTTTTTCTTTCCGTCAGGAAACTTTTCCCGTTTGATTCAGAAACTAATCTTTACACACAGAATAAATTCCTGGGTCTTACGGAAATCTTTCCATTCACATAAAGAAACGTTTTGGAAGAATGGAAGAATAGATAGAAAGTATTCCGTTTAAAAAAGGAAAACTTTCCATTCACATAAAGAAACGTTTTGGAAGAATGGGAGAATAGATAGAAAGTATTCCGTTTTAAAAAGGAAACTTTTCCGAATCAGTCAGTAAACTAATCTTGAAAAAATTAAAAATTCCTGTGTAGAACAGAAACTTTTTCTTTGCTTTACGGAATTTTTTTTCATTATGATCGGAAAATTTTCTGTATTGTAAAGAAACTTTTGTTTTAAAGAGTAGGAACATTAACAGATGAAAATATTGCTTTTGGACACTGTTTTGATTTCCTTTTATCTCAATTAAATATTATTAAGAACTTTTTTGAATACATACACACATTTTAAGTATTTGTTATCATAAAATGCATTACATGTAATGTATTTTATGATAACAAAATGCATTTTATGATACGAAATGTGTGTATGTATTCAAAAAAGTTCTGAGTAATATTTAATTGAGATAAAAGGAAATCAAAACAGTGTCCAAAAGCAATATTTTCATCTGTTATTGGTCCTACTCTTTATAACAAAAGTTTCTTTACAATACAGAATCAGCTTGAAATTTTATTTATTTGTTACAAGTATACTGATGCGCTCATGGGTATAATATAACTAAATATTCAGATGATGCTAAACTAGTGTTGAATTCAGAGCCTTTTCTGCGGCTCCGGCGGGGAGGGGGGGGGGGAGGAATTATATATTTCCTTTTTGGAAATTGCACTTTTTAACCATTAAAAGCATATCTCAAATCTTCTGGGGGGGGGATTTCAATGTTCCAGGGGGGTCCCATAGCGGGCCACCCCCTGAATTCAATACTGTGCCAAACAACTGTTCAATATTACTAAAAAAAAGGGACAAGCCTGTATCCTCAAAAAGCTCAAATTTATTCCACTGGGTGTAGCACAAGTATGAAACATGTTCTATGCATATGAGGTGTATGCAACTACTTTGAAGTTTATTGTTGCTGGAAAGAATTTCTATAGCTATATTTCTAAAACAAAGGACATACAAAACCTTTCTTTTTAAATCATAATATTGCCCACCCCTCCTTAAAAAACAGAAATAGCCATATTTGACTGAAAATTATCTTCTTCCAATAATAGGTTTTAAAAAAATAAGCTTAGGGGGTCGTCATCATTCTTAAATTGTACCAAACTCCAACTTTTCAATATATACACCTAATTTTGACGTTATACATTTTTTTTCTGTAAATTTCTCCCAAGGATACGATACAAGAAATCACTTGGTCAAGTGGTTTAAGAAATATGAAGGTTTAAAGTTTGGAAGTCTTAATGTGAAAATAATTTGCAATTGATGAAAAACAAATTGCAATGCGGGTAGCTTTTTAAGCGTAATTCAAAAACTACTTGACATAATAATTTTGGATTCGCTTATTTGAAGATTTTCAAAATCTATTTGTTAAAATTGTATAGATTATGTTTAGTTCTCTCTTATATAACAAAAAAATGTATTTTTAAATTCATTTCAAAAAAGAAAAAAAATAACCTATGAATTTTTAATAGAGGTGGATTTCTGGAGGCTTCAAATATGCAAATCCAAAATCTCAGATAGTTGGTAAGTAGTTTTTGAGTTATGCTTAAAACATAGAATTATATGAGACTTATTTCTCAATTTATCAATGTATTTATCAATGCTGTAACTATTTGAGTTTTCACGATAGTTCACTGGTCTTTTTATATGAGTTGCCCTATAGTATAGCTATCAAATCATAACAAAAATGTTTGCTGTAGTTTGCGCATGTGCAGTTAAAATTAATTTCAGAAAAATACCTATATCTCATCAAATATTCAATATATTAATATTTTAATCACAGTATACTATTTCTACGATTCTTTGTCAAGTTTTTGGAAAGTCGTGTTAAATTTGGCTGAAAACTCTGCATGTTATAAAAAAAACTTTTGAATTTTTCACAGAAACGTTAATATATTCACGAATATACATGCTATACTTACAAAAAATGCACACAAATGTTGAACAGAACCTACATAGTCATTTACTACAGTGACAGACCATTTTTAGCATTTTTCGTTACTTGGGTGATCGAAAATATTATTTTATTATTAAAGTTATTATCCTCCCCCCCCCCCCCCCCCCCCCCATAGTTGTCCTCGCGATAAAATATTCACTGAAAAACATCAAGTCAAACATGATCTTTACATCCTCAAACCTTAAGGGCATTCCGGGCATTTCCTCACGAGTTTCAATAAGATAATCGACGAAACGTCTGAAATCGGTCACTGCCCCTTAATTTCTGGACACCAGTGTAATATTAATAAAGTAAATCTAAAAACTTTTGAAGCCATGTAACTTATAAGAATATACAGAATTCAGCTAATCCTAATAAATAGCTTGATGATAAACAAATTTTAGACGCCATGCAATTTGAAAATGTACAAGACTTTGAACTTGAAGCTCAACTGAAAATTATATAACAAAAAGCCTTGCTAAATGAAAATCTTTTTTAAAAACAGGGTTCGTGATTTTAATTATTTATTTAATCAAAAAATCATATATATTTTTAATTATTTAAATCAGCTATTTTTTTAAATTCAAAATACAATTTTAAAATTATACATTTTACAGTAAAATAAACTTTACTAAATAATTAAAATTAACAATTAGAAGTATCCATTTAAATATATTTGAAATTAAAAAAATATATAGAAACTCATTCACTTGGTTAAATTAAAATATTTTAATCATATAAATAGTTAAAAATATACAGTTTAAAAAAATGGAGCTACAGAAAAAGATTTAATTTAGAAATGTGAATTCTCTTTTACTTTTGAAAACATGAAATAAATAAAACAAATTGTCTTGTGTCATCACTTATTTACAAAAACTGCAATTTAACAGATATCCTATTCTGTATAAAATACATATACCACCTTGAATTACCCCTTTGATAAAATAAAAAGCATATGCACTCTGCATTACTAAAAGCTAAAGCTTTTTGTTCTGACCAAATTTCTTTATTCATTTAATGAATTTAGAGCATATATTAAACACACTTAAGATGGTTATGATTATATTTTATAAATTTCAATGGATATGAAAAAAATATTCCTTGTTATTAAAATGTTTGAAAAGAAACACCAATTTTCCAGCTTTATGAGTTCCTAAGCGATTACAGAGTTTACAGTGAATTAAAGTTTCATTTATTTGAATTTAAAATAAAAATAATTAAATCAGGCCTTTTTTTAAGATTTTAAAACTTTAGTTATTTATGAGTTTACATTTGCAAGTAATTGAAATTGTATGAAAAAATGTATATATAACATTTCAAAGTATATTACTTACCATGCAATCTTTATTTTCCGAATCTTTCCATAAATAAATTACGTTGGAATATTCAACCATTTGTTATTTACATGTGCACAATGAAGTCATGAGATATCTACATAAATATCAATAAATATACTGTCGTAGCCTACGATGATGCGCGGCGCTGTAAGCGACGTGCTTACTACAACGACGTGCATCATCGTAGGTTACGATACTGTTGACTGACCTATATTTATTTTACTATATTTATGAAGTCCAGTTGCCTGTAAAAATTTATGTATATTTAAAGTCAAAATTTTATCATCATTAATGACAAAGAAAGAAATGTTTGTGAGTCTTTTATTCTTCAATGGCAGATCACTTAATAGAAGAATATTAAAAATTACAAATAATTCAGGAAAAATATATAAAAAATAAGTGTCTATTTAATAAAAAATCTGACTTCGCAAATGTGTATGTGCTATTTTTTTTAAACTTAAACTTAGTAAAATAAATCAATCGCATTTAATCTGCACAAACATTAAATTGCACATACTAACAAAATACTATTTAAAAAAATATATATAAGTTACTCGATTTTTTTTTTTTTTTTTTGGCTAACTACAAAAGACAGAAAAAATAAAACAAACATTTATACTGAAAAATAACATTTATTTGCAACAAAAATATAAATCAAAATGTTATAATGAATAAAAATTACAGCAATACTGATATTACTTCCATTGACAGTTCTTGCCTCCGAATAGCTGCACTTAGTAAAAAAGTAGGCCTAGATTCTTTAATTTCTTCCAGGCCTTAATTGATTACACAATATGATGCTACCAAAACAAAATTGTCCTAGGACATTTCTCCGAAAAAACTGTCAAACCATCAATATTATTTGCGAACAGCATGATTTCCTTTCTTACATCATCATTCGCTACTAAGCAAGGATGATATGCTCTAGCTGGAATGCGACACTGATCACTGCAGTATTATCCTGCAATAATAACAATAATAATATTAATATATTTTTATTTTACTAATTTCTAGTGATCATGTATATTTAATGGGACAAAAACAGCACAACAGCAATGAATGATTAAGAGGACTCTTCGTCTTCAGCGATAAGTATTTTTAAGAGCATAAAATTTGAAAATTTTCCTTTAAGTAAAAATTTCAAATTTCATAAGTTTTAAAAATACTTAAAAATTAAGGAAAATTTTTAAAATGTACAATTTAAAAATGTTAATTTAAAGATGCACATTGGACATCTGCTTCCTGCTGGTGAAAGCTATATTTTGATAATTGTATAAGGGAATTTACTACCTCTTTAAAATTTACATAGGTTACCATGGGATTTCACGATCAGCATTAAATGAAAAAAAATGGTGCCACAGTAATATAATAGAACTAGTGGGTAAGTGTGATCGAACATCGCTCAAAGGGTTTCGTTTAATATTCCTTTCAAAACACTTTGTCCTTTCTTTAATAAATCTAAATAAATTTCATTTAGCATCAACAACAAAAAAAACTCATGTTTTTTATAAAGTAAAAATTTACCGGTTCTGCATGAAAACCCATTTCTTTAAATTAGAGGGTGGAGAATAGCCCCGTTCCCTCTCTTTATACTTCACCAATTAAACTTTAAAACTGATCAGGGAAGCACCTTATCAAACTGAACCTATATACAAAATTTGAAGCAAATAGGATAATTCTGTATGAAAAACCCATTTATCTAAATTAAGGAGGGGAGATTAGCCTCCCGATCCCCTCTTTATACTTTACCATTGAACCCCCGAAACTAATCAAGGAAGCGCCTTATAACAATGAACCTATATACAAAATGTGAAGCAAATTGGATAATTCTGCATGAAAAACATATTTATTTAAATTAAGGGAGAGATTAGACCTTGTTCCCCCTTTATATACTTAACCAATGAACCCCCAAAACTAAACGGAGAAGCAACTTGTCACATTGAACCTATTTACAAAATTTGAAGCAAATCGGATAATTCTGCATGAAATACCCATTTATTTAATTTAAGGAGGGGGATTTGCCTCCCTTCCCTACCCTTTATACTTAACCAATGAACCCCCAAAACTGATCAGGGAAGCGCCTTATCAGAATGAACCTATATACAAAATTTGACACAAATCGGATAATTCTGCATTAAAAACCCATTTATCTAAATTAAGGGGGGATTGGACACAGTTCCCCCTTTATGCTTAATCAATGAACCCCCAAAACTGATAAGGAGAAGCGCCTTATCGCAATTAACCTATATAAAAAATTTGAAGCAAATCGGATAATTCTGAATAAAAAAAACCATTTATTTAAATTAAGAGGGGGGATTGGTCCCCTGGTTTCTCCTTTATACTTAACCAATGAACCCCCAAAACTAATCAGGGAAGCGACTTATCACAATGAGCCTATGTACAAAATATGAAGCAAATTGGATAATTCTGCATTAAAAACCCATTTATCTAAATTAAGGGGGCGATTGGAAACCGTTCTGTTGTTTATACTTAATCAAGGACCCCCAAAACTGATATAGGGAAGCGTCTTATCACAATTAACCTATATACAAAATTTGAAGCAAATCGGATAATTCTGCATAAAAACCCATTTATCTAAATTAAGGGGGGGGGGGGAATTAGCCACCGTTCCCCTCTTTACACTTAGCAAATGAACCTCCAAAACTAATGAGGGAAGCGCATCACAATGAAGCTTTATAGAAAACTTGAAGCAAATTGGGTAATTTTGCATTAAAAACCCATTTATCTAAATTGGTGTTCTCTTTTTCACAATAAATTAACTATATTAAGCAGAATACGCAGTGGAATCTTTAAGCTTGGAAATGCATGGATGTGGAAGACTTAATAAGTACAGCAGAAGTAACAACAAGATGACTTTTATTGATGATTAATTACAAATGACAAACCAACGTCAGCTTTACTTTCGCCGAACAAACTTAAAAATAAAATCAAAATAAACTTTCATCAAAAATAATAATAACAGCCGCCAGCAGCCTTCAAAACGTAGCCAAGCTACGACGTCGTAAGTATAGTTACATGGCAAGAAAACTAAGTGCTGCTTTCAAGCGAGCTACGTAAAAAAAGCATGGCAAAGCAACAACAGACACGGAAGAAAAAAAAGGCAAAATACAAGCATCTTGATCTGCTACATATACTAGTCTGTTTTGGAAAAATTTGCATACAGTCGCTGCCATTCTGTGAAAAGAAAAACGTACGCGAAACTCCATTGGCTTCACGGACTATGACGTCAAACTACGACCAATCAGAGCGGCGATCGTCAGACGAGAGCTCTGGGTCGAAAGTAACAGCGATCAACAGTGATCCAGAAGCACAGCGATAGATCGTGGATGAATCGCGTGTTTACCCGAAAACATCGTGAAGCAATGGAGTTCGTTTGTAATTTAACGTAGGCTTGGGGATGGTAAAAACAAATGTATGTCATGTGAAAAGGGAAATATTTAAATGAAACATATTTTACTCTTAAATTTAAATACATGACATAACAATCAGCCCCCTTTTTAACATCCCCAAGTCTTTACAACAACTTCAAGAAAAGACATTCAAAAATTTAAACATGAAAAATACACATACTTTATTCATAAAAAAAAAGTCAGTCCAATCATAACCAGGTCGGGGAAAACACAACTCACCGGCCAGGCACTGATCAAAACGACCAAAAATTGTAGATTTTTTTTTTCCCTTTTTTTTTTTTTTAACAACATGCATCTCAAAATTCTAACTCTCAAAAATATTTAAACTTTTCTGAAAAAGAAACAGTCTGATCAATGTCATGTCAAAAAGGGCATGGCAATGAAAAGAGTGGCCAAAATTGTAATTTAAAAATTTCAAACTTCAAAAACTTGCATACAAAATTTCATTAATTGTTCTTTAACCTGAGGTTTTGTGAAAGGATCAGCTAAATTTAATTTACTTGAAATATACTTTAATTTAAACAATTTATCATAAACTAAATTTCTTAGAAATAAATATTTAATATGAATATGTTTAGTCCTTTGATTGTCAACAGGTGAATTAGAAAAAGCAATAGCTGCCTGATTATCACAAAACAATGAACATTCTTTAAGATTTAAATTTAAACTTTCATTTTCTAGAACATTTTTAATCCACATTAACTCTTTTGCAGCTTCAGTGAGAGTTACATACTCGGCTTCCATAGTTGAAAGGCTAATGCATTTCTGCTTAAAGGTTTTCCAAGAAATTGGTGACTCATCTAAAAATAGAATAAAACCTCCTATGGAAACACGATCATCTCTATTTGCAGCAAAATCAGAGTCTGAATAGCAAGAAATTTTTAACTCTTTAATTCTAGATAGTTCCAATTTAAAATGTTTAGTGTATTGCAAATAACCGAGTAATCTAATTAAACTGTGCCAGTGTTTCATACCTGGGTTAGACTGGAACTGTGATAAAAGATTTACAGCATACATTATGTCTGGCCTTGTTCTACCAGCAATAAAACTTAAACAACCAATTAAATTTCTATAAGGGAATTCAGACATCTCATTAACTTCATTCTGATTTACTGGAGAGTCCATTTTTGACAAAACTAGCCCTTTAGGTATTGGGACATTACTCAAAGGAATGTTATATTTTGAATACAAGCTACAAACTTTATCAATATAGGAATTTTGATGAATGTACAGCTTGTCATTTACTTCTTGAAATTCAATACCTAATAGCTTTCTTGTTTTCCCTAAAACTTTCAGATTGAAAAACTTGCTTAACAAACTTACACCAAGTTCCAAATCACTTTCTGTTTTACCGAAGATGACCATGTCATCTACATACAATAAAAGAACAAGTTTATTTTCATAAGTATAAACACAGTTGCAACAGTTAAGTTTAATAAAATTTAGTTTTAAAAGTACATCATCTATTTCAAAAAACCATTGGCGACCACTTTGATGGAGGCCATATAAAGCTTTATTTAGTTTACAAACTTTACCTGTTTCACTAATGAAACCCTCCGGCTGCTGCATATATATGATCTTATCCAGATCTGCATATAGATAAGCATTATTTACATCTACTTGAACATTTAACCATTTAAAAAGACATACAAAAATAGTGAAAAACAATCTTATAATTGAAAAACTTACTACTGGACTGAAAACCTCATCATAACTTAAACCTTTTATTTGACTAAACCCCTGAGCTACAAGACGTGCTTTAAATCTCACAATTTCATTATTTTCATTTTTCTTAACCGTGTAAACTCATCTGTTACCTAAAATTTGTGCATCTTTAGGTGGTTCAACAAGATCCCAAACTTTGCGGTCATACATGACCTGCATTTCCTGGTTCATTGCTTTTTCCCACTCTGATGCTTCGGGTGTTTTAACAGCTTCCTTGTAACTTCTAGGGATTTTTAATTCAATTAAATTAGCTTCATTTGAAAAATTTGAGACTTTACCAGATTGATTATTTTTCCCCCTGAAATCAAAAAAATCATAATCGTATTTTATGTTATTTTCTGCACAGTACTTTATTGTATCATTTAAAGATCTCAATTTAACTTTAGTTCCCTCAATGCCATAATAAATATCTGTCCTGGGCTCATTTTTCCTAGGGACAGCACTACGTACCCAATTAATGGATGCACAAGGAATTAAATCTGGGCTGTCTTTTGAATTTTGATTAATTGAACTTCTAGTTTTTACAGGGCTAAGTGTAGTTTCCTTTACTTTGGCTGGGATATCACTTCTACTTTCTGACTCGATTAAATCATCTATCATAGGAAAGATATCACCATCCTCTGGGAAGTTCAAATAGGAAAAAGAACGAAAATTATGTTTTGGACTCTTTATGACATCCACCCCCCTTTTACTCTCATCAAACCTAACATTTATAGTTTCAAAAATTCTTTGCTCATCTATTATCCAAATGCGATACCCTTTAGTCGTTTGTGCATAACCACACATAATGCCAAGTTTGGCTCTCATATCGAGCTTCTTTCTTTTTTGTTTGGGTATACCAACATAAGCTAAGCAACCGAATTTTTTGAGATGAGAAACAGAAGGCTTTCTCCCCGAATACAATTCAAAGGGGGTTTTATTGAAATTTTTATGACAAACTCTGTTCCACACATACGTGAAACATAAAAGAGCTTCAGCCCAAAATTTCTGAGACAAGCCACTAGAATTTAAGAGGGTTTTTACACCATCAAGGGCAGTTAAATTGAAGCGTTCCGTGCAACCATTCATCTCGGGCGAATACGGGTTCGTTTTCTCATGGGCAATGCCCTGACTTTCCAGAAAGTTATCAAATTCATCATTACAGAATTCAAGTCCCCCATCTGTTCTAACAGAGACTACTTTCTTATCTAAAAACCTTTCGGCTCTCTTTTGATACTTAAGAAATGTCTCGAAAACATCAGATTTATTCTTAAGGGCATATACAGTAACTTTTCTAGAAAAATCATCTATTATAGATAAAAAATACCTGCTACCCCCATGAGATGAAACTGGCAGCGGCCCACACAAATCCATATGCAGCAGCTGGAGAGGAACTTTAGAACGAATTTGACCAACAGACTTAAAAGAGACCCTTTTAGATTTAGCCAATTTACAAGAAATACAATCTTCAGTCAATTTTGATAGCATAGGAAGACCATTAACACTTTCTTGTTTACTGGTGTTAATTAAATATTCACTGTTAATATGGCAAAAACGTTCATGCCACAACTCATTAACATTTACTTTATCCACTTGATTTGCTGACAAATCGACTGGATTGTCATTTCCCTTACATTTAGTAACATACTTTGATGGCTTCAAAAAATACAGGTCATTTTTCCTTAAAGCATAAAAAAGTTCATTTCCATGTTTGTCATAAACAAAAACTTTACCATTTTTACCCACAAAATTTATCCCCAGTTTTTCAAGCTTTAACCCAGAGATCAAATTTCTTCTTAAGTTAGGATTATATAAAACATCTTTTAAGATAATACGATTGAATTTTCCATTTTTACAACGTACCAAAAACTGAATTGTACCCTTACCCTCAACTGGACATTCTTTCTCCCCAACTGCAAGAGACATGTGCAAGTCAGATACTGGCTCAAAAGTGAAAAATAAATTTCTATTGCTACAAAAATGCGCTGTAGCGGCAGTGTCAAAAACCCAATGGGAATTTCCATAGCCCAGATCTGATGAATTAGCCTCGCACAATTCAGGAGAAAGCTCAATTAAGCTACATTCAAGTTCAGAGAAGGTACAATTCAAAAAAGATTTACATTCTACATTACTAGTTTCCAAAGGTCTTGAAAAATTTTTACTTTGAAAATTACTTTTATTTTGGAAATTACTTTTAGTTTTGACATTAGATTTAAAATTTCCAGAACCATATTTATGAAAATTACTTTTACGATTAACATCTGAATTACTTTTATCATTACAAGCTTCATTACTAGATTTACTTAATTTAAGTTTACAATTAGAAATTAAATGACCATACATTTTACAATAAAAACAAGGACCAATTTTACTTTTGTTTTTATAAAAATCTCTAGATTTACCTGGTTTAACAGACGATTCACTGGCAAAAGCTACATTATAAAAGTCCTTTTGAGACAACTTTAAACGATTCTCCTCCAGCAACAACTCAGCTTCTATTCTTTCAGGCAAGAACTCAGCATCAGTCCACCTATAAATGGCTTGAACAGTAGCTTGAAATTCCTCTGGAAGGCTCCGAATCATCTGATAGCCCAGATAAAGAGGCTGGAGTTGATGACCAACGTCACGAAGGCGCTCAGCAGCTTGCTTCACTCTACACAGGAAAAGTCCTAAGTTTTCACCAGGAACAAACCTTGTATTAAAGAACACATCAAGAAGTTGAATTACTCTTGCTCTGGTGGTTGGCTCAAAATGGTCATGAAGAATTTTCCAGGCTTTTGCTCCATCAGTGGTACTTGAAATTAAAGGCTTAAATTCAGAACTCAGGGATTGATAAACAATGGTGTAGGCTCTATTTTTCCTTAATTTCACATCCTGCTTTTCTCTCCATGTCAGCACAGATTTTTCAGTAACCTCTGGAGTTTCCGTTTTAGCCGGTGATAAACTCTTGGGTATCTCCTCTCCATCCTCTTTCTCAATGAACTCCCACGCTCCATAATGCAGCAACAGAACTTTAACTTCATGCTTCCAAGTTTCCCAATTGGTGCCGGTCAGCAGGGTGACTTTTGATTCTTTTCCATCAGCCCCCCGTCTCTTTATCACGGCAACTTGAAGCTTTCAAAAGGTCAACAGCATGCAAGAAAATTCACAAAACAAAAGTTCATCTTTCAAAAACAAACCAGAGAGAGAGTCCACAGTCAGAAAAATTATCACCGTTTCTTCACTTCCACATTTCCTTAAAAAACCACTAAAATTCCGGTTATGAGTCTGGGCCCATAACCCTGTTCTCTTTTTCACAATAAATTAACTATATTAAGCAGAATACGCAGTGGAATCTTTAAGCTTGGAAATGCATGGATGTGGAAGACTTAATAAGTACAGCAGAAGTAACAACAAGATGACTTTTATTGATGATTAATTACAAATGACAAACCAACGTCAGCTTTACTTTCGCCGAACAAACTTAAAAATAAAATAAAAATAAACTTTCATCAAAAATAATAATAACAGCCGCCAGCAGCCTTCAAAACGTAGCCAAGCTACGACGTCGTAAGTATAGTTACATGGCAAGAAAACTAAGTGCTGCTTTCAAGCGAGCTACGTAAAAAAAGCATGGCAAAGCAACAACAGACACGGAAGAAAAAAAAGGCAAAATACAAGCATCTTGATCTGCTACATATACTAGTCTGTTTTGGAAAAATTTGCATACAGTCGCTGCCATTCTGTGAAAAGAAAAACGTACGCGAAACTCCATTGGCTTCACGGACTATGACGTCAAACTACGACCAATCAGAGCGGCGATCGTCAGACGAGAGCTCTGGGTCGAAAGTAACAGCGATCAACAGTGATCCAGAAGCACAGCGATAGATCGTGGATGAATCGCGTGTTTACCCGAAAACATCGTGAAGCAATGGAGTTCGTTTGTAATTTAACGTAGGCTTGGGGATGGTAAAAACAAATGTATGTCATGTGAAAAGGGAAATATTTAAATGAAACATATTTTACTCTTAAATTTAAATATATGACATAACAATTAGGGGTGATTAGCACCTGTTCCCCCTTTATACTTAACCAATGAACCCCCAAAACTGATCAGGGAAGCGCCTTATCAGAATGAACCTATATACAAAATTTGAAACAAATCGGATAATTCTGCATAAAAAAACCCATTTATCTAAATTAAAGGGGTGATTGGACACCGTTTCCTCCTTTATACTTAATCAATCAACCTCCAAAATTGATATAGGGAAACGTCTTATCACAATTAACCTATATACAAAATTTGAAACAAATCAGATAATTGTGCATAAAAACACATTTATCTAAATTAAGGGGTGGGGGGATTAGCCACCGTTCTCCTCTTTATACTTAACTAATGAACCCCAAAACTGATCAGGGAAGCGCCTTATCAGAATGAACATATATACAAAATTTGAAACAAATCGGATAATTCTGCATGAAAAACCCATTAGCCCCCAGTTCCCCCTGTATCTTTAACCAAAGAACCCCCAAAACTAATCAGGGAAGCGACTTATTAGAAGGAACCTATATACAAAATTTTTAGCAAATACGATAATTCTGCATAAAAACCCCATTTATCTAAATTATGGGGGGATTAGCCCCCGTTCCCCTCTTTATGCTGAACGAAATAACTCCCAAAATTAATGAGGGACGCACCTTATCACAATGAAGCTATATACAAAATTTGAAGAAAATTGTGTAATTTTGCTTGAAAAACCCATTTACCTAAATTAGAGGGGATTAGTCCCTGTTCCCTCCTTTATGCTTAACCAATGAACCCCTAAAACTGAGCAGGGTACAGCCTTATCAGAATGAACCTATATGCAAAATTTGAAACAAATCAGATATTTCCGCATGGAAAACCCATTTATCTAAATTAAGGGGGTGTCAGCTCCCCGTTCCCCCCTTTATACTTACCAATGAACCCCCAAAACTAATCAGGGAAGCGGCTTTTAACAATGAACCTATATACAAAATTTGAAGCAAATTGGATAATTCTGCATTAAAAACCCATTTATCTAAATTAAGGGGGGATTGGACACCGTTCCCCCCTTTATACTTAATCAATGAACAACCAAAATTGATAAGGGGAAGCGCCTTATCACAATTAACCTATATACAAAATTTGAAGCAAATCGGATAATTCTGCATAAAAAACCCAATTATTTAAATTAAGGAGGAGGGTATTAACCACCGTTTCCCTCTTTAAACTTAACTAATGAACCTCCAAAACTAATGAGGGAAGCGCTTTTTCACAATGAAGCTTTATGCAAAATTTGAAGCAAATTGGGTAATTTTGCATGAAAAACGCCTTTATCTAAATTAGGGGGGATTAGCCCCCCGTTCCCCTTTATACTTAACCAATAAACCCTCAAAACTGATCAGGGAAGCGCCTTATCAGAATGAACCTATATACAAAATTTCAAACAAATCGGATAATTCTGCATAAAAAAAACAGTTTATCTAAATTAAGAGGGGTTATCAGCCCCCGTTCCCTCCCCCTTTATATTTAACCAATGAACCTCCATAACTAATCAAGGAACCGCCTTATCAGAATCAACCTATATACAAAATTTCAAAAATTGAAATCGGATAACTCTGTATGAAAAACCTATTTATCTAAATTAAGGGGGTGGCGAATTAGCCCCCCTTTCTGGCTTTGACAGACTGGGAGCTAAAAAAGGTTTCTATTACAATGATATTTCGGGTTCTGTAGACTCCAAAAGTAGCAGAATTTTCAATTTTTGCCTTACCTCGGGTTCTGCAAACCCCAAAAAGCTGAGTGAAAAGACTGTATACTAAATGGAAAATATCAACGAGAGTTTTTAATTAAAAACAGTTTTCGTATATGCGGTATATAGTCCCAAAATAACCCCACCTCCCCCCCCCCCCCCAAAAAAAAAAAAAAAAAAAAAAAAAAAAAAAAAAAAAAAAAAAAACGTGCCTGACTTATACTCAGACTCCACAGCCCTGGAAGAAATGATTGGATGAGGACGTATCACAAAAATTCTAAGCTTTGAGATTACTTAAGAGTAGTGCTTGGAAGGGCACGCAAAAATGCTGTGCCTAGGACTCTGAAGTTTAAAGTTGGGTTCTAGTGACATTTATGATTTATATGTTGACATCATGACTCTTTTGAACATTTTTTATTTCTTGAAATTTGAACAGTATTAACACGTGCATTTAAATACATGACAAGATTTAGTTAAATGAAAGCAGAAATATGAAATAAAATCAAGTAAGACATTTTTTTTGCTAAAACACCACTTTTTTTTTTTTTTTTTTTTTTTTTTTAATGTATGAATGAAGAATTGAAGCTTTATATTTTTGAAATAAAAAAAATTCAAGCCTTTTGAGGGTTTATTCTCCCTGAAGCCCATTCAATATAATTTTTCAAGACATGAGCACGAAATAAAAATCAGAACAAAAAATTGTCTTCCTTTCCACATGTGACATGATGTTCAGCAGTGAAGATCTCCCCCATCCATCTCTACTGACAAAAATTCCCTGTTTGCTTTTTTTCTTTTTCTGTTTATTTTAAATTATTAGAAAAGATTAAATCTCATTTTTTATTTTCAAAATAATGTAAGAAAAATAAAATTTAGCCAATTAAACTTGAATATCCAGGGCGAGGCAGTTGATCTCTGCTGCCCAAGATGTAAGCTTCTGCATGCAAGCTTTTACAGCATGAATATAGATAATATCAACCTCAAGATATTCAGCATATTCAACTTTACGTTTGTTACAACTAAAATTTTGTCTGATATGCAAAGAATACTGAAATTTATTTTACCATATACCAATATAAATTTCATTATATCGTTCTAACATAAAGTTCTCAATTTATTAACTAACATTATAGAATTTAAATCATGGCCTTTTCAATTGAATTTTAATACACTACAAATAATTAGGAATGTAAAGAATATTCGACCACTATTCGGTATTCGGCTTATTCGGCCCTTTTGCCGAATATTGAACAGATATTCTGCCGAATACCTGTAGCCGAATATCTTTAGATATATTGTCGAATACTTGCTTATTTGGCCGAATATTCTAAGATATTTGGTTTAATAAGTTCCAGAAAAAAAAATGTGATTTTAAATATTTTTAACAAACAATATTAAAGAATTGTATCTAAATACATTAATTATAATAAGAAAATTAAATCCTAATACTTACTCAATTTTAAAGCTTCATGACAACTTATAAATAACTGTATATAATGAAATTACATAAATAAAAAATATTTTTCTTGCTGCATATTTAGGCATCATATGAATTTAAGTAAGTATTGCAACATTAATTTATTTTACATTAAAATGCAAAATATATACTGCATTTAAAGTTTTAAATCTCTCTCTCTCTCTCTCTCTCTCTCTCATCAGAGAATTAAAAAAAATTAACTTTATATCTATTTTTTTAATCTGATTTATAATAAGTTTCTTAAGCAATAAAATTCATAAATATTAAAAACAAATATTTTACTGTCTTGTAAAAATGCTTAATCTTTCACAAATTAAATCATTTTTCTAGCTTTTAGTTTTACTTTTAAATAATAAATATATGACTATATAATTACTTTACTAATTAAAAATTAAACATTAGATGTTGATTAAACGAACTAATGAGTTTGATACATTGAAAAGAAAAAAACTATTACCTATACTGAAAAAACATTTAATGAGTTACTTCAAAATAACATACAGGGGTAACAAAATTATTTATCACTGTAAAGCCTGAAATTGATGCAAAAATAACTTTTCAGCATTTTCAGGAAGAAGTCTGTTTCGTTTGGTTTCATATATATTACCAGCTTCAGAAAACAAACGTTCACTATATACCGTGCTTACATACATTCAGCTGTTATGATTTTTGAACACTCAAACAAAAAATTTATTTCAATTAGTACTTAATTTAATTTTTGATTTTAAAATTGGAAAAAAAAATAACTAAACAAATAAAATAATTTTTTTTAAAGTCAGTATTCGGCCGCCGAATATTCGGTATTCGGCTAAAACTTGGCCGAATATTCGGCTATTCGGCCAAATCACTATTCGTTACATCCCTACAAATAATAAAATGTAAAATTGATTCTATAATAATGCAGTACCTGAAAAAAGACTATGATTCTGATATAGCATCGAACATAGAAAAATATCATCAATTTATTTTAAGATCATAGGTATGTTATTGATGTCTTCAGTGTTGAATTCAGACATTTTTCTCCGGGAGGGATTTCTGTGGTTCCGGGGGGGGGATATTATAGAGTTCCGGGGGGGGATTGCACTTTTTGACTATTAAAAGCATAAAATGTGAAATCTTCCGGGGGGACATTTCAATGCTCCGGGAGGGGACTGTCCCCCCACCCCCTGAATTCAACACTGGATGTCTTACAGAATTAAACAAATAAACAAGGAATTTAATTTAGAATAAGTTAAAAACTATTTAAAAAAACAGCCTAAAAAAAATAAGTTTTATTAAGATAATATCTAAGTTAGAAATTTCTGGCCCATCAAAATATTTTTTACTTCGGGGATATTTTTCTCATAAAAAATAAACTGAGCGAGAAATAAGATAACATGCATTTTATTTCAGGCTACGCAGCTCCTTAAACATGTTATTCGATTTGATAATCATGCACTATAAGTATATGTACATATCAAATCCAAAATATTAAAAATCACATAAATTTTAGTACTTACCATTGCGAAGTTGTTGTTGTTGGTTTGGCCCATGGGCCCGGTGAGCAGCTTTTTATTCCTATACAGCTGTCTTACTCTTAGCTTGTCCAATATTTAAAAACATGGCGCCCATCTTCATCCAAAAACTCGATTCTGTTCTGTTATCAATCACGTGACGCAACGCCTTTCATACGTCAGCAGAGAGCGAGACTGCGCAGTAAGTCCGGAGAGAGCTGTTTTCCATCCTTTCGGAAACTAATCCGATATAAATAGATTATTTTTATGACTGTAGAAAACCTTTCTGTTGTGATTCGGAATAATTATTTTATCGGTTGTTTTCCGTATCGTAAAGGAAATTTATCTTTTACGAAACGGAAAAGGGTTGGAAATTTTTTACAGTGTATATATATACATGTATATATATTACTGGCGCCCGGCTAACCGAAAAGTACCAAAAATACTGCAAAAATGCAGTCGCATACTTAAAAAAAAACTTTTGGCTTAAAATCTCTCATCAAAACTGTTTTTCTTTTTCTTTTCTTTTCTTTCTTTTTTTTAAATAAAATTGGTAACAGTTTTTTCTTTTATTTTTCCAGATGTATAGCCATTTCAATTCTTTCTGCAACAAAAAAAAGACACCTTTTGGCTTAAAATCAAATTGTTTGGTGTCAAAAGTAAAATCAAAATCGCCAAAAACAAAAGATACATCGCCAAATATTGTTTGAATATAGAAATCTTGCCCCTTGAATAATTTTTTAAGCATTACGTACATTCTCAGTCATGTTTAAATTAAATATTTTCGTTTTATAATATTCTCTCATCAAAACTCTTTTTTTTCCTCTTTCTTTTTTCTTTCTTTCTTTTTTTTAATATAAAATTAGTAACAGTTTTTCTTTTATGTTTCGACATGTATAGCCTTTTCATTTCTTTCTGCAACAGTAATGATCGCCAAAAAATTAGCAATGGTAACCTTTTCGGCCAAAATAACAGAACTTTCTATCATAATTCTATAACTAATATACGTAGAACGTTGTGTTATATACTAAAACCTTCCCTGAAAAATTATCTCTCGAACAGTGTAAGTTCCATCAAAATCCATTCGGCAGAACTCGAGTTATAAAGGAACGGAACGAAATTTCCGTTTGTGTTTTATATATATAATAGATATTCTGTTGCGTCGAATTTCGACGGGTGCAGCTAGTTATTATTTCAGTTAAATGAATTACATCGTCTGTTAGGTGCGAAATGAGCATGCCTTTTTATTATTATTATTACTTATTATTATAATTACTTATATAATTATGAACGCACCTAAAAACGAAACTTCGTGAATCGGCTGCGAAAAAAATAGGGGATTTCGTCAATCGATCGTTGAAAAAAAAGTCCCGAATTTTGTGGATCTGTCAAAGAAAAAATCCCTAATTTCGACAATCGATCATTGAAAAAAATTCCTAATTTCGTCAATCGATCATTGAAAAAATTCCGGAACTTCGTTAATTTATCGTTCAAAAAAACCCCCAATTTTGTCAATCGTTCCGGAACAAACTCGCAAATTTTGTCAATTTGTTCAAATAAGAAAATCTGAATTTCGTCAATTGGCTGCGAAAAAAATAGCCAATTTCGGCAATCGGACGAAGAAAAATTTCCGAATTTTGTCAATCAATCGTTGAAAAAAATCCTCAATTCGTCAAACGATCGTTGAAAAAAAATCACGAATTTCGTCAATCCATTGTTGTAGAAATATTCCCAATTTCGTCAATCAATCGTTGTAAAAAACGGGAATTTCTTTAATCGATCGTTGATGAAAAATCTGGAATTTTGTCAATCGATCGTTGAAAAATATCCCGAATTTCGTTAATCGATTGTTGAAAAAATCGGGAATTTCGACATTCGCTCCCGTAAAAAAATTGCTAATTTCGTCGATCAGTCGCAGAAAAATCGCAAATTTTATCGAAATAACTTTGTCAATTTCTTGCGAAAAAGTTGTTGAAGGAAGATCCCGAATTTCGTCAATCAATTGTTGACAAAAACGAGAATTTCTTTAATCGATCACTGAAAAAGAGATCCCGAATTTCGCTAATCGTTTGTTAAAAAAAATGGAATTTCGACATTCGCTTCAGGAAAAAAATAGCTAGTTTCGTCCGCAAATTTTGTTAATTTGTTGCGAAAAAGAAAAACGGAACTTCATGAATCGGCTGCGGAAAAAAATAGTGGATTTCGTCAGTAGATCGTGGAAAAAAGTCCGAATTTTGTGGATCTGTCAAAGAAAAAATCGCTAATTTCGTCAATCGATCATTAAAAAAAAATCTGGAATTTCGTTAATTTATCGTTAAAAAAAATCACCAATTTTGTCAATCGTTCCCGGAACAAAGTCGCAAATTTTGTCAATTTGTTGCAAATAAGAAAATCTGAATTTCGTCAATCGGCTGCGAAAAAAATAGCGGATTTTGGCAATCGGGCGAAGAAAAAAATTCCAAATTTTGTCAATCGTTGAAAAAATTCAGATTTCGGCAATCGCTCGTTGAAAAAATCACGAATTTTGTCAATAGATGATTGAAATTATCACGAATTTCGTCAATTCATTGTTGAAGAAAGATCCCGAATTTCTTTAATCTATCGTTGAAAAAAATCGGGAATTTTGTCAATCGATCGTTGAAAAATATCCCAAATTTTTTTAATCGATTGTTAAAAAATTTCAGAATTTCGACATTTGCTTCCGGAAAAAATCGCTAATTTCGTCGATCAGTTGCAGAAAATTTGCAGATTTTGACGAAGTAACTTTGTCAATTTCTTCCAAAAAAGAAAAGCTGAACTTCGTCAATCGGCTGTGAAAAAAAATAGGTCTTCGGTAATCGGGCGAAAAAAAAATCCGAATTTTGCCAATCAATCGTAGAAAAGATCCCGAATTCGGTAATCGCTCGTTGAAAAAACGAGAATTTCTTTAATCTGTCATTGACAAAAATTACGAATTTCGTCAATCGATCGTTAAAAAAATTTCGAATTTCGTCAATCCATTGTTAAAGAAAGATCCCGAATTTCGTCAATCAATCTTTGAAATAAACGGAAATTTCTTTATTCGATCGTTGAAAATGAGATCGCGAATTTCGTTAATAGTTTGTTAAAAAAAAATCGGAATTTCAACATTCATTCCCGGAAAAAAAAAAATCACTAGTTTCGTTCGCAAATTTTGTCAGTTTGTTGCGAAAAAAAAAATGGAACTTCGTCAATCGGCTGCGAAAAAGAAAAAAATAGCGGATTTCGTCAATAGATCGTTGAAAAAAATCTCTAATTTCGTCAGTTGATCTTTTGAAAAAAGTCCCGAATTTTGTGGATATGACAAAGAAAAAATCCCTAATTTCGTCAATCGATCGTTGAAAAAAAATCCTGAATTTTGTCAATCGTTCCCGGAACAAACTCTCATATTTTGACAATTTGTTACGAATAAGAAAATCTAAATTTCGTCAATACGCTGCGAAAAAAATAACGGATTTCGGCAATCGGGCGAAGAAAAAAAAAAAATCCGAATTTTGTCAATCAGTCGCTGAAAAAAATCCGAATTCGGCAATCGATCGTGGAAAAGAAATTGGGAATTTCGTCAATCGATCATTGAAAAATGTCACGAATTTCGGTAATCGATTGTTAAAAAATTTTTACACATATGCTCCCGGAAAAAAATCGCTATTTTCGTCGATGAGTCGCAGAAAAATTCGCAAATTTTGTTATTTTGTTGCGAAAGAGAAAAAATCGGAAATTCGTAAATCGGCTGTAAAAAAAAAAATACAGTGAAACCTCTCTGTAAGGGCCACCTACCGTTCCATTGAAAATTGGCCCTTATGATTGGTGGCCCTTGAATAGGGGGGACAAAACAATAAAATAAGGAAATCAAAACCTGTATATGTATAGGTGAAAAAACTATTTATTAACATTTTCAAACTCTACACATGATTGAAAAAAATTTCTATTGAAGTTTGTTTAATTTTCATAATTTTTTCGCAGATAATTTTGATTTCTATTGATTCTTCTACAGTATGGAACAAATTACTTAAATTTGCATCATTTATTAATGCCTTAGAATGAGATATTAGTTTATTTATTTCTGTTAGCGTTTTCTGACAGGATATATTCACAGATGCAGATTCAACAGACTCATTATCATTATCCGAATCAAATTGAACTCGTGTAATAAAAACTTTGAAAGTTAAAAAAATAACACTTTTTTTTTTAAATTTAAAACAATACATTTTTATGCTGTACCTGTACGTATTTCATCTATAATTCTTTTCTCCCAATCTTCTGATAAATCCTCATAGCATTCTGCCACAAATCCTCCCCCATCTCCCCCTGCCTTCTTTCTTGCAAGTGCAGTTATTTGATGAACTCATATTTTGGTTCAGGATTTCAATACAACTATTTAGGATTTAAGGCACTTCTGAAAAAAAAAAAAAAGGCCTTTATGAGGGGTAGGTGCGGCCCCTAATAGGAGTAGAATTAACATTATGTCTATGGGAAAATTTTTCGTTCCTAATTAATAGAGGTGGCCCTTGAATAGGGGTGGCCTTTAAAAGAAGTTTCACTGTAGTTGATTTCGTCAATCGTTCGTTGAAAATTCCCGAATTTTATCAATCGGTCGTAGATAAAAATTCGAAATTTTGTCAACCGATCGTAGGTAAAAATTCGAAATTTTGTCAACCGATCGTAGGTAAAAATTCGAAATTTTGTCAACCGATCGTAGGTAAAAATCCGAAATTTTGTCAATCGACCGCCGATAAATATCCAGAATTTCGTCAATCGATTGTTGAAAAAAGATACCGAATTTCGTCAATCGATCGGTGAAAAATAAATCCCTAATTTCGTCAATTGTCCTTAAAAAGAAATCTTTAATTTCGTCAATCGATCGTTGAAAAATAAATCCCTAATTTCGTCAATTGTCCTTAAAAAAGAAATCCCCAATTTCGTCAATTGTTATTAAAAATAAATCCCCAATTTCGTCAATCAATCGTTGAAAAAGAGATCCCGAATTTCGTTAATCGATTGTTTAAAAAAAGTCGGAATTTCGACATTTGCTCCCGAAAAAAATCTCTAGTTTCTTCAACAAATTTTGTCAGTTTGTTGCGTAAAAGAAAATCGAAACTTCGTCAATCGGCTGCGAAAAAAAAAATAAAAAATCCTTCCGACCTGTACCGGGAGGAAAAGGTAGCTTTCATAGTCCATGTTTTTTTTGTGCGTTCGTAATTATATAAATACGTAGCACATATAGTCGTTGTCTGGTCCGTCCGTCTGTCCGCATATAACAGCGCAAAAACCACCCAACCGAATGGTTTGAAATTTAATATATATAATCGTTGCAGAAATTTGTCGAGTCATTTAAAATTTTATGAAAATCGAATCAAAACTTTAAAAGATATTAATAAAAGTTTTCTTTATTCTATTAAATCTTATCATACGTAATCTATGTGATAAAAGCGCAAGTCACGTGACTGAGGAAAACAAATACGGGCTAACCAAATCTTTTTCCATATACCAAGCGGCCATTTTTATTCAAAATTATTTTTTTTAATAAAATTGCATAAAAGTTACATTTTTAGAAAGATCGTTCAAAAAAATTGTTTCTTGAGACAGATGAGTTACATTAAAAAATGTATAGATTCTGAGATAACTTCAGTGAAAATTAGGTTAACAGCCGAATATCTCAATCCATTAAAGTAAATAAATACAATATTCATTCATCGTGAGTCATAGAAATATTAACCATGGAAGTCGCAAAGCAAGATCTCCATGGAGAATAATTTACAGCGCTATCTGGTGTCGAAAAAAAAAAATCGCATCTGTAAACATGGCATACGTATAAGAAAAGAAAAAGGCATCCTCATTTCGTTCATAGCAGACGATATAATTTATTTCACTGAAATAATAACGATGATTTTTTACATTGTAAAACTAGTTATAGCATAGCACGAAACGAACGCACTTCATTTGTCACGTTTAACGTACAATTTCCAACTTGTTAAAAATTTTAATTATGAACCGATTTGAACGGGACGTGTCTTCACATTTAAAAGTCATTTAGTTATGCAATTAAACATTGATATTATTTTTTCCGCTCTTTGTGACCACTATTTATGAACAATAATAAAAATTTTCGGCTTTTTTATAGTTCAAATATTTTATCCTTGCTTTAGAGCCACGTTACGCAGAATTCTCGTTAGTTAAGTTGTATCTCTCAAGTTTGCCTCCTCCGCCACCCCTTCCCACTCCGCTTCCACTCTGTCCCCAAATGACTGTTTTAAACCAGAATAAACATATAAAGTTGTGTAGTTAAAGCAATGCATTTTTTCATTCTTATTCTGTACAAAAATAAGTTTTACAAGTTCTGAAAAAAATATTCTTCCTATAAAATTATATAAAACTTATTGGCAAGGGCTCAATTTCCCTCAAGGGGGGTAGGATGTTTTTTCCTCACCTGTCCCTCCCTGTCTACGCCACTGACTTTTCGTACCTCTGGAAATTAAGTAAGCTTGTTCTAGAAAATTTCACCGGAGTAGCCCAATTTTGTCTTTTACCCACAGCATTATTCTTTCACGCTAATTTACGGCCTTACCGATTAGATAGCTGTTACTTTCTGTACTTCATGTTTACTTGCACACTTTATTTTGAAAATTGCTGAATAAGACACATAAAATCCCCCACCCTATTCGTCATCTAAAGTTCAACTTCTATCACTGAGGTCATAAATCAGCAGTAGAATTCTTTTATACAGCATTTCCATTAATGAGTATGATAAGAAAGAAGTATGATAAGATGTAATGATAAGAAACTCAATCGAAATTTAAATTATTTTAATTTATATTTTAATCACAATATAAAGATAATTTATTATTAATTTATTTAAAACGTGGAAAGGTATATAAGTATTTTTTAAGAAAGAAATACAACAGACTTCAAGGCATTGTTTCTTACCTTCAGGTTTCTGTGGTAACTCTTTATTTTTAACATCCACATTATTTCTGCACAGCTGAAAATTTTATTTGAAGTCGACCCCGAAACCAGACCCGCAACGAGGAAAAAAAAAACACCGACCCGATGCAAGACAGTCAAATATATATTGAAAATTAATCCTAGGGTTTAATCTAGCGCTAGCCAAATAGCCAAAAAATAACTGAAAGAGCACCTTTTGCGCCCAAAGCATTTTGTGGATTCGCCAAATAGCGACAGCCAAAAAAATATATACCAAAACGGTTCATGAATGGAAATTGTTTAGGCAGGTTCTGGCTACAAGTGGTAAAGAAATGAAACCAACTAATTGTATTCTTCCCCCCCCCCCCCCCCATAAAAATGCATTACTGACATGCTTCCCAATGTGACTTCTTTGTATGAATTTATAGCAACAATTATGTTGTCTACAGCAGATTGTGAAAGGGGATCGAGTCTCGTGAAGATAACAAAAACTGACTTGAGAAATAGACTAACAATCAATAATTTAAGTAACTTAATGATGATTAATTTGGAAGGGGAAGTTTGAAAAGAATTTTCATTTAAAAAAGCATTTGATGTGTGATGTATGGCCAAATCTCCAGAGGGTCAATCTTACAGAGTGGTGTATTGTTTGTATATTACATAATTAAAAATAATACTCATTTGTATAGAAATTCTGTATAAATAATAGTTTTTTTTTCTTGGCTAAAGCTATTTTTATTTGGCTAACAATTATTAGCTTCAATTAGCCAAAAAACTACAAATCTCTTTTTCCTAGATTAAACTCTAAATCCACATTAATTTTAAATCCAATTGTTGCCAATATCGCTTATTTTGACGCGTAGTAGACGACAGTATATTAAAACTTTTGTGGTGTCTATGTAAAAAAAAAAAAAAATAAATAAATAACGGTAGGTGGGTCACATTTGGACATTTTTTTACCATTGTTTTTAAATTTAAAAGATTTTTATTACTTAACTAACATGGGGTATTGTATTAAATATGTATAACCTTATTTGACATATCTCAAGTGTATAATAAACATCCTATACTATCATATGACACATTAGGACAACTCTATTTTTAGTTATAATTACAAATAATAGTTTTAAAAACCAGAAACAACAGTGACAAAAATAATCAGTATGATTTATAATTAAAAAGTAATCCGTTCAGAAACCAGTTTTTAAACAGTCAATTATGTATGTGTAAGTAATATTATAATGAGTAATTCATACAGAAACTAAGTAATCATGAGAAATAATAAATCTGAATGTATTTGGAGTATATATAACACTGTACGATAATACCGCAGTTATTTGCAAAATTTCAAAGTTGTATAGGATCGCGTTGATGTGCCAGGTCCTGTTGTGACCGGTGATGGAAATTTAAAATACAATGATGTTTATTAATTGCTCTTACATCTTCAGTTTCGGAACGGGGGGGGGGTTATATGATTTGTTTTTACTTTTAAAAATATATATATGTAACCCTTTTTCTTTCTTTCTTTTTTTTTCCTTATAGCTTTATTCTGACAAACATATCGAACATATTTAGGAATAAGCAAAGCTTCTGGAACAAACTTTACTAATATAAAGTCGTTAGATTGTATTAACATCCATTAGAAGGTCAAAATTATTCAGTTTTTACTGTATATCAACATTACCCAACTTGAAAAGAGGATCGGACTCGTAATTAAAATCTATACTTTTTAAATTCACTATATTACATAGCTTCCAGTACAAAAAGCAAGAAGCTAACCTATTCGGAGAGAAGAAATTTCAGAAAATGTCAGTATATTTTCACCGATCATGATCTCCAGACTCCAAAACAACTCCCAGTTCAAATGTTGGTGTATATACACGTATGCCAAATTGTTTTGTCATGCGATAGCAGCACTCTTATATCGGACTTACGACCGAGTTCGTTGGCCAGCTTTATCCGACCTCTTGTTTCAAAATGACGGCCACTTACGTATTTCAAATTTAAAAAAAAAATGTGAAAATAAAAAATGAAATCCACAAAGTTTTTATCCTGAAGTGTTTGGCCTTAATACAAGGATTCTGGAATTTTTCTTTTTTTGCAACTATGTAACTTACAGTCATAGAATTTTGTGTACTTATAGCTAAATACCTATTATGAAGCTCAAAATCATAAAATTTGAAAAAATCGTATTATTTTAATATATAAAGATAAAAAAAAACAAAATTCTAACAGCCTTTTCTTATTAAATTTAAACATTTTTCGTTATAGCAGTTGCCAACAATTAAAAATCCACAATACAATTCTTTCTAGAATAATTAATTTTCTATTGAAAGATTTCCACGGGAAAAATGAAAATGAAATAAAAAGTGTCCTGCCACCTTATACCCAAAATTCTTGACGATTGATATTTTTTTACGAAAAGCCTGCATGTAAAAAAAGGGGACAAGTAAACAGACAGATTGACAAATTAAATACATTATTTTTAGATCTTAATAAAATTGATACGGGCAACCAGCGGAACAAAATCTTAAAACATAATCCTTTCAAGAGTTTTGCGTGGACATGCATTAAAAAATATATTGTAGTATATATAGAAAGGGATTGTTTAAACTTAAACTCCTTCGTTGGCAATCTGCTTAAAAAAAAGTGGAGGAGGGCTGTGTTATGCACTGTTTGTTTTTCATTTATAGAATGTGTCCTAGAATCAGAATGCATGAATAGGTAAATAAATTTAAGTAAAAATGATGAAATATTTCAAAGGGAAAAAAAAATCTTACCATTGATTGATTGTTCTTACTATCGATCTTCAACATCTTGTTAACATTCGAAGGCCACATATTTTCCATGAACGATAAATGGTATCGGATTTCATTTTGCTAATAGAAACGGATTCTTGTAACCAACGCTCCAGAAACTACTCCAGTGATATTTTTGATTCTTCCGTGAAATTTCGTTTTGTGAATTTATGACATTAATTACTTTTCAGTTCTGTCACTTGTGTATTACATATTTGTAGAATGACGGACGTATGTAAGGATATATTGCTTAAATAAAAATTAGGCTATTTTCAAATCAAAACTAGCTATTATCTGACACATTCACGAAGTCGTTTTAATACTAAAATCCATAAAATTGGCACGTTTTCTTATTTAGAAAATGAGAAATCAAATGGCATTTTCCATTTCTTTCTAAGGACAGATAATCGTTCAGAAACTGTTGTCAAAGTTGGTGTTTTAAACCGAATTTCCGCACGCTGCAGCCCGAGGAAGGTCGTCATGAGACAACAATCGCTTATAACTCGAGATGGATCGAATTATATCATTTATAGAACTAGTCGGATTCGGATGTGTCAATCCCTGAACTTTTTTCTATGTCATACATGTTAATACTTCAAAATTCGCTGTCACAGTGCCAATAAAATCAATATTGTTCGTTATTCTGTACGTCAGTTGCATGCGAATCGCCGGGTTACCTGATGCGAAGCATGCTTCGCTGCTCGAGCGGACTGTGTACAACAAAACTACGAAAAAACAAAAGAAAATCGCTATCACATCGCCCCCTTTCCGGCGGAATAGCCCCAAATTAAAATGGCACGCTCCAGGGCATAGTCAAAAAAATATATATAACGTATGGTACAATTCTATATATGACTTCATACACTTTTCGATGATATAAAGAGGACACACACACGGACATGTGAACTACCTTGTGTGTTAAACAAAATAAAGATAATTTAATGAAATTCCTTTACTTATCTGTGGCTTCTTTTTCTGTTGAGCTGTTTACATGGCACACAAGATGCTATTGCCAAAAGGTTGTCTGGGGGAATTGTGTCGGCCGGTTGTTGTTCCTGGTAGGTCAATTAAAAGAGCATTGGCTATTTAAACCAAAAAGGATCTAGGTTCGTTTCATGGCATTGAAACTTTTTACTCAGTTGGAAATTTTACTATACTTGTATGCAGTGTTGTAGTCTTAAAAAAAAAAAAAAAAAAAAAAAAAAAAGGGGGGGGGGGGGCATGTACACTATAGGCGGAAGGTACACCCAGGCAGTATATGCTACAGATTTATTTGAGAAACAGAGAGTATACGGAGTTTTTAAATCAGATGGTATACGAGGTATACCACTGTATACCCTCTACCAAACCCCTCAGGGGTTTTGTTGCCTCTCATAACAAACCAGACTGACACTTGTTTTTTGTCACATGAATTTATAAAATTTGTGCATTTGTTTTTATATTATGTTTAGCTCTTTATTATTTAATTTAAATGCTTAAGCTTATTAATAAAAATGGATAAAATGCATAAAGACGTTACAGGTAAGTGATTGTTTAATTAACGGTTCAATTGAAACATATTTTATCTGCAAATTATTTCGCGTCCCTGAAATATCTGTCGCAGACTCTTGGAGAATTTTCTGCTACTGGGCACCCCTGCTCTGCTGTATGATCTCTTTACCAATTAGTATGATTGTGCTAAAAATAATAAGGTCTACATACACCGTTATCGTAATGACTTTTTGAAGACTAGTCGTTTGACCCGATGTGGTAGAAATATCGTTCGATTTAATGTTAACGGTGGTCCGCGTTTGATCCAGCCCACCTTAAAAAGTCAACTATCAACACGATCTCAGTTTTGTAGATATAGATAGTAGATAGTTTGTTTTCAGTGAAGTTAGCGATTCATCTTTGACCTGGATTCCGCCAAAATAGATCATATTAGCTTTCTTTCAGCAAGATACTGACGTAAAATTGACAAAAGTGGGTCACGGGGATTTGCCCCTGAAACTGTGATTGTTTGGACTAAGGTGTCACCGGATGCTCCAGTGTTTTGAGGATGCAAAAGAATCAGTGGAGATGAGATATTCGAGATGTTTTGATGAACCGTTAGGTAAAGAAGTTTGTTTTTATTTTCGGTTCTTTTAAGAACTCGTTGAAATTTTATATTAGTAGTTATGTTTACCCGGTTGGTTATTTCGTTGCTTCTTCCTTCCTTTTTTTTTTTTTTTTTTTTTAATAGTTGTTATTTACGGGTAGTACTTGTCCTGAAATTCCTGATATTCCTGAAAAAAATAAAAACGTCGTGAAATGCCCTGAAATATGGTAGTCTGTCCTAATATTCCTGAAATTATGCGAGTTTTGTGCTATATCGGCATTTGAAATCATCAAATAGGGGGTAGGTGTACCTTTTTACTGATTCAAAACAATCACGAAAGTCACAATTTTCTTCAATCTTTCGTTAAAAATAGTAATTTTCATCAATTTGCACAAAAAAAAAATTTTTTTGGTGATTAGTTACCAAAATTCGCAATTTTTATTGATTAGTCATTTAAAAATTTTGCTGTACAGTCATATAAAAAAAAAAAAAAAAAAAAAAAAATCCCAATTTCTACCAATCAGTTATAAAAAAGAAAATCTTTTGCAATTTTCGTTGATCAGTTAAGAAAAAATCGAGATTTTCGTCCTTCAGTAATGCAAAAATCGCAATTTTTTAGCAGCTTGGTCAAAGGGTTCTGGTAAAATTACTTTTCTTTTAAATGTATACTTTTACAACAAAAACACTGTGTATGTAGTGTACTATTTATGATAATAAAATGTATTGAAGAGAGAGTTAGGGGGTTTTTCGGTTAGTATGCCAAGCAAATGTGTCCTGAAATTGTCCTGAAATATCGAAAAAAGTATGTCCTGAAATATCATCTAGGGCTAGTACTACCCCTGCATGGGCGTACGCAAAAATTTCGTTAAATGGAGGACAGTGGTATCTTGTTGGAACATTCATCTTGAGTCTATTCCTCTGAATTTTTGTTGTACTCAAACAACAGCGCAATACCAGGGATGTTCATTTATGCATGCATAGTCACATTTATACCAATGCCATATCAACAGAAATCCAGGATTTTGTACATTCCACAACAATGGGGTATTACGTCAAAAAGTAAATTAAAATATTTGCTTCAACTCTAAGTTTTGTTCGAGAGATGCTATATTTCAATCTCGGATATACGACTTTCGTTGTACGATTCTGTAATCAAAAATCGTGAAAATGCATGTTTTCTAAATAAATAAAACTTATTTTACGAATTACTGGATTTTTTTTTTAAATCAAAATTTTTTTATGCGATTTTTAATCCCCCCCCCCTCTCGAATTTTGCAGCGTATTTTCCCCATTAGTAAAAGGAATCCGGTTTCAATCTCTGAGCACAATACAGTAAATATTGTTCTTTCTCTTTTCAATAAAGTTTTTTTCGGAACTCTTACAACGATTTTTGAATTTTTTGCGAATACTTTTATGCGTTTTTTTTTTGTTTTTTCGCGTTTTGCGACGATTTTTTGACATTCGTGAAAGAATTCCGGTTACAGTGTTTTAGCTCACTATAGTAAATTTAGTCCTCTAAAATTTATGAATGTTTTGTTTTTTTGTTTCGCGGCGATTTTTCCACATTAGTAAAAGGAATCCCCTTTTCAATCTTCTATTCCTAATATAGTAAATGTTGTCCTCCTTTTAATAAATTTTATTTGGAATTCGTACAGCAATTTTTTAATATTTCTCGATTTTTTAATTTTTTTTCCCCATTTTGTTCGATTTTTTTGACTGACCTCGGCAACGCCAGGTAGGTCAGCTAAGTCTATAATATCTATGATAGGTTTTTCTCTCTATGTGTCTGTGTGCTGTGTTCTGAAGAAGACCGCTGAGTATAGAGCTACAAGAGTTTTTGGCAGGAAGGTACCTCTATTAGAGATGAGTCGGGCTTGATTTTTGTACCAGCCTTCGGGCCCGGGCGTGCTTGGACTTATTCTTTCTGAAACTGACAATTTTATTTATTCTCATATAGAAAAAAAAAATAACTCTTTTTTTTTTTCTAAAAAATTACATATTCCATTTCAAGTCATTTTAATGCTATTTTGATCAGAATAAATAGAAGGGGAAACGAAACATAAATCTTATTTTTCTTTTCTAGCATTAGAAGGCTACTTTAGAAGAAAATTTGCGAAGCGACTGACGACTGAGTGATACGGAACCAATAGGAGAAGAGATTTTTTAATTTAAGCTGATTTTTAGGAACACGAAATATTGTTTTAATTAAGGAATCAATTATAATTTACGATATAAACCTTTTATATGAAATAGAAAACGTTGTTCAATTCTACGGCATAGAAGTAGTGATTTCTACAAATTTCATGCATTTATTCATAAAACTCACTATGTTAACGTGTCCATCAGATTTGCTTGTTGGGAGAGAAAAATATGAACATCCTTTTAAGGAAGTATATTTTTATTTGATACCAAACTTCTCTTTTGATAAGATTCAATGTAAATTTCCATAAAATGAATTATGTACATGGAATTAATAGTTTACTTTCATGTACGATGTTTTTTAAAAATGAGATATTACTTTTAAAACAATTTTTAAATATTATGCAATTTTTTTCGGGCTCGGGCGGGCCAGGGCTCCGAAGAAGAGCCTCTAACCTCGAAGTCTGTTTTCCTATTGTTTATTAGATTTTTTTTATTTAATTTTTTATGAGATTTTTAGCTATTGTTCACTTTTGCGGCGATTTTTCAACATTAGTAAGAGGAACCCGGTTTCAATCGTTTAGCCTACTATTGTAAATTTTGTCCTCTTTTCAATAAAGTTTATTCGGAATTCGTGCAGTGTTTTTGAAATTTCTTATGCAATTTTTAGGGTTTTTTCGCGTTCTGCGGCGAATTTTTGACATTCGTAAAAGCAATTCGGTTAAAAACTTTTAGCCTAATATAGTAAATTTTGTCCTCCGCGATTTTTTGCGTTTCGTGGCGATTTTTCCACATTAGTAAAAATAAACAAATTTCAACCTTTTAGCCCAACAATAGTGCATATTATCATCTTTTCATTAAAGTTTATTCGGAATTAGTACCGCAATATTTGAAATTTTTTTAATGCGATATTTAGTTTTTTCGACATTCGTAAAGGGAATCCGGTTTTAATCATTTAGCCCAATATTACGGGAAAAAAAAAAAAGCTCTATCTGAAATTTTAGCGCGTTTTCGAATTTCGCTGCGATTCTTCCACATTAGTAAAGGGAATCCTGTTTTAATCTTTTAGTCCATTATAGCAAATTTTGTCGACAAAAGCACTAAAAAACACAATATACTCGCCTATTTAAGGTATACTTTTTTGGTTTTAACGATATCTTTGGTTTTAAAAAAAAATTTACTATTTAATTTTAAAAAAAAAATCGTTTTACGGATTTGCCAGAGATTTTTTCTGTTTTCACTCAGTGCCCTTGTATATAGGGATTTACATTATCATTGTAGCCTTTTTTGGTTGGTTTTTGTTTCTGTGCATGTCCGAAAAAACCTCTACATTTTCAATACAGATTGTAAATGCACTGGAAGGGTCAAAATTGAAAGTTTCATATATTTAAACGTCTGACATTAATCAGCTATTCCCATAATAGGGGATCCTTTTGTTCATTTAGAAATATTTTTGTTTAATAAATATAAAATCATACAAATTCGTGGTTCGTCTGGAAAAACAGATCGTGCATAGTACCAAAGTGTACGCTGCCAAAGCAGTGGGGCTTCTACTCTAGGTATGTTTGTATGGATTTTCGTTTAAAATCATACAAATTCTAGGGTGTTCGTTGTCGAAGGCAGTGGGGGCTCGCAACATTTTCGTTTGGAAAGATTTTCATTTAAAAATATATTTAATCAAAACTATTTATAAATATTATAAATAACGCTATCATAAATAACAAATAGCGGAGAGTGCTGAGCCCGCCCGCGCCCGGTGTACACTGCCGAAGGCAGTTGGAACCCTCAACTGTAGGTTTGTTTAGGTAGATTTTTGTTTGAAAATGTAAAATCAAAATCGAGGCTCGTTTGCAAAAACAAATAGGTGCGATTGCAGCATGTCCGACGCTGCTGAAGGCATTAAGGTCCCATCTCTATGTCCGTTAGGATTGATTTTTGTTTAAAAATATAAAATTATACAAATGCGAGGGTGCACGCTGCCGAAGGCAGTGGGCAACATTTTGTTCGTACGGAAAGTTTATCGTCTAAAAATATAAAATCATTCAACACTGATTTTAGGTATATTTAATGTTTTCACGGACGCTGGCAATGCCTGGATGCTTCAATATCTTCAGCTAGTCATCAGTACTTTCATAAAATAGTGTATTTTTGCCCATTTCAGGAACATTAAAACCTGCTGCGCGATCGGAAGATATTAATAAATTTCTTAGCTTTTATATATATTTTTTGTCTCTAAAATTTCGAAGATTGCTACGGTATAGCGGAGGATTAAAAAATTAGGATAGGATTAAAAAAATAATTTTGATTTTTTTTTCAGTCCACTCCAGTGTGTGGCTGCCTCCCTACCCCCTCTTCTTCCTGTGTACGCCCATGTTAGTAATTAATTTATACAGTTGATTCGTGACGTTTTTAAAATGGGTTTACTTTTATTATTTTTACTATTTAAATTCTGTAATCAGTGGCGGGACAATTAAAATATAATGGTAGGGATATGGAATAGTTATTTACAATAAATTAAAATTTTAAGATTATCTATACTAATATTATAAAGAAGTAACGTTTGTTTTTTTGTTTGTTTGTAGGGGGTAATCTCTAGAACTAGCGAACCTATTTCAAAAGTGATGGTGACAATCCCTGCTCGACATAGGCTATAATTTATGTCAGTGCCACTACCCCCAGTGGGGGTCGCATTAATGAAAAACGTTCTAAAATTGCAATTTTGGTGGTAATGAAGGGGCTAGAAATTTGAAATTTGACATGGTAGTTATTTATAAGATGTAAAATGCTCTCCAAGAACAGTTTCCAAAAAATTCGAAATTTAAAGGGGTGAAATGAGCGAAAAGTGTTCTAAAAACATTCTAAATTACATTTTCTATGGTATCTCTGGAACTACCGTGCCGATTTCAAATTGATCGTGATAATCCCTGCTCTAACATAGGCTATATTTGATGGCAGTGTCAAAACCCCAGGAGGGCTGCAGGAGCAAAAAAACGTTCTAAAATTGCTAGTTTTGTGATACTGAAAGAGTTAAAAACTTGAAATTTGGCAAGGTAGTTACTTATAAGATGTAAATGCTCTTTAAAAACAGTTTCTAAAAAATTCGAAATTTTAAAAATGTGATGTGAAGAAAACATGTTCTAAAAACGTTCTAAATTCCGATTTTTATAGAATTGTTAAGGAGAGAAACTTGAATGTTGACATGGCTGCTACTTTTTTAAGACTTAAATGCACACACAGAACAGTTTTCTCTCTTTCTTTTTTTTTAACCGAATTATAAAAGGGTGAAGGAGAAAAAATCATTCTAAATTACTATTTTTTGTGATACTGAAAGAACTAGAAACTTGAAATCTGGCATGGCAGTTACTTTTAAGTTACAAATGCTCGCTAACAATGGTTTGTATAGAAATTCGAAATTTAAAAGGGTGAAATCAACGGAAAGCGTTCTAAATTAAGATTTTATTGGAATTGTTAGGAATAGGAACGTGAAATTTGACATGGTTGCTACTTTTAAAACAAAAATGGTCGCACAGAACAGTTTTTAAAAATATTGAAATTTAAAAGTGTGAAAGCGCAAAAAGTATTCTAAAAATGTTCTAAATTATTATTTATTTGGAACTGTTAAGTGTAGAAATTTGTAACTTGCCATAGCTGTTACTCTAGAGACGTAAATGCTCACCTTGAAGTTTTCAAAAAATGAGAAATTTAAAAGGGTGCAAGAGCAAACAAGTTTTAAAATTACCATTTATGTGGTACAGTTGGTATAGGAGCTTGGTATTTGGCATGGTGATTACTTTTAAAATGCAAATGCTCGCTAACGGTTTCTAAAAAATTCGAAATTTACAAGGTTGACAGGAGAGGAAAACATTCTAAATTAGGATTTAATTAGATTTATTCGAGTTAGAAAATTGAAGTTTAGTATAGTGGTAACTTTTAAGATGCAGACGCCCAGTATAAATAGTTTATTAAAAATTCGAAATTTAAAGATGTAAAACAGGGCTGTTGCCATGCCAGTCAGAAAAGTCGGGGGGGGGGGGGCTTTGAAATTTTTTCATGTGGCTTATTCACAGCTTGTCTTTTCTCCTCTATTTTAAGAATATATAAATATAGACAGAAGTAGAAAGCAAACCTTCACTGTCATAAAACTTTTATCTATATATTTAAAACGCTAAGCATTTTCTTTCGACAGTCCGTGAGAACAAACTACTGCTTGAAATTACATCATTCTTTTTTTTTAATGAAAGATATTTGGACACAGATTTGTTATCGTACATTTGTTTGTTCGAAAATTTAATTAATTAGCCGTAATTTTAAATTAAACTTTTACTTCTGCTTACGACGTCACAAAATCGGCAATGTGATAAAGTTCACTGTTGTGAGGCACATAGTAACGAGAAACTCTGTGGTTGCGAAGATAAAAGAGAAATATTAAATATTAAATGCACGTGGCTTTTAGGCCGAATTTTTTAATTTGCAAGTTAAATTTCGGTAAAATATTTATTCGCGTGTTTTATAAGCGCATAAAATTTCATATTTATTCTAACGTCACGGGAATATTGTCTATTGGGTTTATTTTATCACTATACATTATAACTTTGTTGATGCCATTTTTCATTACAATTAAATACAAAATATATTTTTATTTGCATACATAGTGTTTAAGCATAAAAGTAACGTATACAAAGTACGTGTGAAAAGTTTGCGCCGGTGAAAATGATGTTATGCTTAGCTTGAAATGCATTTTAACATTGATAAAACTAAAAAGAAAAATTTATATGATTGTCTCAACATGACATAATTTTAACTGATTTTTAATTTTAAAGATTGGTTTATTTGTTGGTTGCTTCATCTTGAATGCATACCTTGATTACATGTTACCAATTACTTTTTTTTAATTTTAATTATAGGAAATAAGATTTCATTTTTTAATAAAAAAATTCACAAAAGTAAAGGATTTTGGGAAAATTAAAATTATTAAAAATCGTATTACAGTAGAAAAAAAATCTCTCTTGGGAAAGATCTCGGGGGCTATAAAAGTTTTTGAAATATTGCATTTATCAATTTGAAAACTATGCATCTATGTGTATTTTTTAATGTTGATTCCAAATATGACATTTTTGTAAAAGTCTGTACCAAAGATATTAATTATTTTTCATTAATTGGGTGTTTGATAAAAATTACCTCGAAGCGAGCTACAGACATCTATCTAGGTAAAAATTTCGAACTGCAGTTCTAAAAAGGCCATACAAATTATAAGATCTAATTAAACTAATTAGACAATTGTTCTAATTAATTATTGTTTTCTAAATTAACACCAATTAACTCTTTCCGAATTAAAAGCTTCTAAAAATTAATAAAGTCCAGCCATTACAACCAAAGATATTAATTATTTTTACATTAATGAAAATAAATTTTTTCGAAGTCAACAGAACCAGCCAGACATATGAGGTCTTTGATATTTTTAAAACTATATAAGATAGGGATTTGAAAATTGGTATACATACACCAAATCATATTCTATTTAACAAATTCAAAAAAAAAAATTATAAAATAAAAACTTTATTTTTAATAGAAAATGAAATTTTTTCGGATTTATTAATTCATGGATAAAGTGTTTTTTTTTTTAAGAAATATTAAATGAAACCCTTTGTGCGATCTTCATTCACACTTACTCTTACCCACTTGTTTTTAATTGCTCGCAATTTAAAAAAATAAGCATCTAGCAATATCATCAGATTAAAATGAAATCAGTCAAATCAAATGTTCTTATTACATTGGGAAAAAAAAATCTTGGCGCTTTGCGATATGATTAAAGTACTTGGTGGCACAGAAAATTTTGGGTTCGCAAAACACCAGATGAGAATAATATCCTGGGTCCCATTTATTAAATTTACTGAATGGTGCAATTTGGCGCACCATCACGAACCCTGAGATTAAAATTCAGAAAATAGTAATAGTTTATTTTTACATTATTTCAACAATCTATATATTTAAAAAGCTAAGCGTTTTCTTCCGATAGTCAGGGAGAACAAACTACGGCATCAAATTACATCATTTTTTTTTAAGTGAAAGATATTTGGACACAGATTTATTATCGTACATTTGTTTGTTCGAAAATTTATTAATTAGCCGTAATTTTAAATTAAACTTTTACTTCTGTGTATGACGTCATAAAGTCAGCAATCGGATAACGCCCACTGTTGCAAGGCACAGAGTAATGAGAAACTCTGTGGTTGCAAGAATAAATATTAAAAGCACGTGGCTTTTAGGCCGAATTTTTTAATTTGCAAGTTAAATTTCGGTAAAAATATTTATCTGCATGCTTTATAAGCAAAAAAAAAAATTCATATTTATTGTGACGTCATGGAATATTGTCCATTGGGTTTATTTTATTATTATGCATTATAACTTTATTGATGCCATTTTTCCATTGCAATTAAATACAAAATTGTATTTTTATTTGTATACATGATGTTTAAGCATAAAAGTAACGTATACAAAGTACGTGTGAAACGTTTGCGCCGGGGAAAAATGACGTTATGCTTAGCTTTAAATGCATTTTAACATTGATAAAACAAAACAGAAAAATTTATGAGTGTGTCAACATGATGTAATTTTAACTGATTTTTTAATTTTAAAGATTGGAACTGGAGCTTTTATTGGTTGCTTCATCTTGATTGCATACCTTGATTACATGTTACCAATTACTTTTTTTAAATTATAGGTTAGAAGATTTCAGTTTTTAATAAAAAAAAATTCACAAAAGCAAAAGATTTCAGGAAAATTAAAATTATTAAAAATAGTGTTATAGTTAAAAAAAAGAAGGAAAAAAAAACTTGAAATAATGATTGTTTTTTTAGCTAGAATAAACAATGTATATTTTATGTTGGTAGGTTTGTTATAAGTTCATTTAACAATTCCTTATTAGTGTCAAAGTCCTATTTCTTTCACTGTAAATTTCTCTTTCGATGTCAAAAAATGGTAGTCTACTTTTGGATGCCAGCCAAAACACAGTGGCAAATTTTAGAAATGTATAAAGGTTGTGACAACAAACGGTGCTATCGCTTTAGCTTTTATCGCACTTACATCATTTATAAATGCTTTTTAAATTTTTTACTACATTTTCAATTTAAATTCTTACATCATCAATTAGAAAAAAAAATTAGCTTTTGATCGCAATTTATTTGAAAACTGCCACCTAATTTAACGACTTTTTAAATAATTTTCAAGCATGAAATATTTTTCAATTCTATCTCAACAATGATCATCAGTTTGCTTTAATAATGTAAAATAGCCCCTGGGAAAGTTGCCACAATTGAAAATAGATTTCCCTAACCATCATGAAAAGTGAACAATAATAATAAAACAAGTTGGACATTGCACGTCAAACGTGACAAATGAGGTGCATTCGTACTGTTATTATTTCAGTGAAATGAATTATATTGTCTATTATTATGATATGATTAATTTCCATAATAAAATAAGTACATTTGAAGTTGGCAACATTTTAACTTTTGTTGACATTTACTGAAAATTCAAATGCAAAACTTAAGCCTAGCTTTGAAAATTTCAGAAATTGAAATCCATATTTAGCCTTTTTTTCATTTAGTATCTATTTCTCTGGGAACATCTATCCAAAAAACTGTCGTTAGATTGTATGATTGCTATAATTAAACAATTTTAGTATGCAAATTCGGTTTTTAAATTCAGTAATACGGAAATAATGACTCCATCTTAAATGGGATGTAATCACCATGGCAACCTAGAATCATTAACAATCATAGGATATTGAATTTATTACGTATAATAGGGTTTAATAGAGTGAATAACATGACTATGATTTGGTCTCATAGAGGTTATAAAATGTCATACACATACATCATATATGACTAAAACTTGGTCATAGAGGTTATAAAATGTCATATAATCACAGGGGTGGGTGGGGGGGATATGGGCTTTATTTACTATGTTCTTTTATTTACTGAATATAAGATGAAAGTAGGGATATACTATTTGTATGATACTTCATAGGTCCATGACATTTTCTTTCTTGCCATGGGGAATATGGCGCTAATGTCAAACTGATTTGCATTACACAGTTGTTTACAGATTGTTTGTTTGGAGTTTGCATCAGCAATTGTACTGTATTTCACTGGGGGGGAAAAACTTTTAAAAGAAAATATTTGAAAGACTGTTTCATACGCACCCCTTCTTATGTAATAAAGAAGCTTATTTTACTGATATTGTTATAGTAATTTTTTTCCGTCAAGTTTTGACGGGTTCCATCTAGTAATGTTTAAATATGCATTTTTTATAGAAATTGTAAAAAAGAGAATTTAGAATAGATCAGCGGTTCTTAAACTTTGTGATTCCGAGGACCCCTTTAATGGGATAGGCATTTTGGCAGACCCTTAAATATATTTTACTTATTTATTACATTGTCAGATATTTATCAGGGGTAGTACTTGTCCTGATATTCCTGAAAAAAATAAAAACGTCCTGAAATGTCCTGAAATATGGTAGTCTGTCCTAATATTCCTGAAATTTTGCAAGTTTTGTGCTATATCGGCATTGAAATCATCAAATAAGGGGTAGGTGTACCTTTTTACAGATGCAAAACGATCACGAAAATTACAATTTTCCTCATACTATCGTTAAAAATAGTGATTTTTATCAATTTGCACAAAAAAAAAATCGCAATTTTTTGTGATCAGTTACCAAAATTCAAAATTTTTATTGATTAGTCATTTAAAAATTTTGGTATTTTCGTCTCTCAGTCATAAAAAAAATTCCCAATTTTTACCAATCAGTTAAAAAAATAAAATCTTTTGCAAATTTTGTCGATAAGTGAAGAAAAAATCGCGATTTTCGTCCTTCAGTAATGCAAAAATCGCAATTTTTTAACAGCTTGGTCAAAGGTTTCTGGTAAAATTACTTTTCTTGTAAATGTATACTTTTACAAAAAAAAAAAAAAAAATGTGTATGTGTAGTGTACTATTTATGATAATAAAATGTATTGAAGAGGGAGTTAGGTGTTTTTTCGGTTAGTATGCCAAGCAAATGTGTCCTGAAATTGTCCTGAAATATCAAAAAAAGTATATCCTGAAATATCATCTAGGGCTAGTACTACCCCTGATTTATTTTTCGCTACAAAAATGTTATAATCTTAAGTTTCTGTATTGGCAAAAAGGTAGCTTAAAAAAAGTAAAGAAGAAAAATTATTTTTTTAAAATGCTATCCTGAGGATGCTGTTTCTTTGCCACTCATGTGCAAAATCCAGTTCAATGCTTCAAACGTGTCTATATGAATCTGGTTCATTTTTAAACTGGTCAAGACTAGAGAAAGTCTTCTCGTACAAATATATCATGCAGAAGGGAGAAGAGTTTAAGAAGTTATTTGTTTGATTGCTTTCTCTGCTCATTCTGTGTATATATTTCTCAAGCAGATACAAAATAAGGAAAGGCTATTCTTCTAAACAGCTATTTTCATGGAAGCATTAAACGATATAATTCCAGAAGTTGTTCTTGCTCTTAAAAAATAAGTTTTGATTTCATGAAATGCAATAAAATGAATTCCATATCTATTAATTGTTTTTGTTTTTTTTACTTCGGAGGGGAATGGGGGATAAACTATAAAAGTTTCTTTCAAATATTTTAGATGTTCAATAAAACATTTAATAATATCGGATGACGATGACACTAGAGGAAATAGGGAGGTATAAGAAATCCAGGAAAATTTAAAAGGATTAAAAAATGTCATTAGAAAGCCTGTTTACCTCATAAATCATTTTATTAGTGTTATTGCTTATACTTTTATGTCCAAGACTATAAAAAATGCACATCAAAATTCCTTGCTTGTTAAATTCAGTTTATTCATGTAATTTAACACTAGAACGCCAGACAGTGTCATTTCGACACCGAAGCCTGAAAGTTTCTTTCTAAAATCTGTAAATTTTGAAAGATCCTTTTTATTTCGCTCGACTATTATTAAATATGTAGGTAGAACTCGCATAAAATTTTTTGGTGAACTAGGTTTATTCAAACTTAGTTTACGGATAGATTTACCTAGAACGCTGGTTTGGTGTCAATTGGACACCGCAATAATTTCACTTCCCCTATTTTAAATTTTGTTCTTCTGTGCGTTCATTGTGTAAAACAAGAGAGTCCTGTAATGTTTGTTTTTTTTACATCTGGTCATCACGTGATTTGTATCAGCTGCAACAACACCTGCCGCTTAGATTTCATTTCTCACAAAGATGGTGCATGCGTGGTTACTTGTGAGTTATGATTAGAAGAATTTTTCTGAGGATTTCTTTCGTTCTTGTTACTTTCTATGAGTAAAATTTAAAATGTCTCGTAAGAGAGGGCTTACTAGGGAAGAAATTACCGCGCTTCTGAGAGAATTGTCAGATAATGAATCAGAAGGTGGAGAATTATCCGACATGTATGATGAATCGGATGATGAAAATTTTATTCCTGTTATATCATCTGAATCGGAAAGCGATGATGATGTTGAAATTGATGATTCTGGAAATCAGAAAGAATTTGTTGCTCGCGATGGCTCTCAGTGGAAAGAATGTGGTTCAGGAAGTGCAACCGGTAGATTAGCAATCCAAAATATTTTGTGAGAAAATAGTGGCCCAACTAGTTATGCAAAAAGAAATGTGAATAATGACAGTGTTTGGAGTGCTTGGTTGCTTTTAAATGACAGAACGGTTTTAGAGCATATAATAAAATGCACAAACACAGAAACTCATCGAGTATTAGAAAATGATGATTGGTCTCTTTCAATCAGGAACTTTTTGCTTACATTTCGATTTTATATGCACGTGGAGTTTCAGGAGCTAGTAACCTGGAACTTCATTCATTATGGTCTACTTCATGGGATATAAATTTTTGCAAAGAAACCATGCCCAGAGACAAGTTTTGTTAAATATAAAGATTTTTGAGATTTGATATCAAATCAACTCGTCGTAATCGAACTTAGCAGGATAAATTCGCAATTATTTCGGAAGTATGGAATGGTTTTATTGAAAACTGCATCAGCTGTTACAAGCCAGGCCAGAATATAACAACTGATGAACAATTATTTCCTAGTAAGACTCGTTGTCCATTTACTCAGTTTATAGCATCAAAACCTGATAAATACGGACAAAAATTTTGGATAGCTGCAGATTTAGAAAGTAAGTATATTTTGAACACATTTCCCTACCTAGGAAAAAATGAAGAACGAGATCAAAGTCAGAGACTTTCTATGTAGTTTTAAAACTAATAGAACCCTTTAAAAATATGGGAAAAAATGTCACAGTTGACAATTTTTTTACTTCTCTTGAGTTGGCTAAGAAACTAAAGGAAAGACGAACAAGTTTAGTTTGCACGATAAATAGGGCCGGACGAGAAATTCCAGATTGTATAAAGTCAGGAAAAGAAGTGTATGTTCAACAAAAATATTGAAAAATGAAGAATCGGGCACAACACTTACAGTTTACCAGTGTAAAAAGAAAAAAAATGTGATAATCTTGAGTTCTATGCATTCAAACATTGCAATTGCCAATAATTCAAAGAAAACACCTGAAACTGTCAGTTTTTATAATGAAACGAAATGTGGCGTAGATATTGTTGACCAAATGGCAAGGCAATATTCAGTCAAAGCAGGATCAAGAAGATGGCCAATTCACACATTCTACAATATGTTACTTGACTTTGCTGCCATAAACTCATGGATTATTTTCAAACAAGTGACGGGGAAAAAATATCAAGGCGTACTTTTATACAAACATTAGCTGAAGAATTACGAGCAGAATATATTGAAAAATCTGATGAGCTGAAGATGAGCTGCGAACTGAAAATCCTTCTAAGCGTAGGAAATGCGAGGTTAAAAGATGTCATGGAAATGTGACAAATAAAATGTGTTCCTACTGTAAAAGAATGACATGCGGCAAATGCACAAAATATGTCAGCTATAAATGTATTGACTGTGAGTGATATAAATAATGTAAGTAGTTATTTCTCTTGTTTATATTTTTATATCATCTTGAAAAAATATTATCATTTTACAGGTATAATAATTATTCGTGTGGACCATGTATGTGTTTATATCATCTTGCAATATTTTTCTTATTTTACAGATATAATTTTATTTGTGCGCAACATATATTTTTTCATATCATCTTGAAAATTTATTATTTTACAGATGTAATATTATTTGTGTGTACCATACATATTTTCATATAATCTTTCAAAATTATTCTTATTTTAAATACATAATATTATTTGTGTGTACCATATATATTTTCATACAATCTTTCAAAATTATTATCATTTTAAATATATAATATTATTTGTGTGTGCAATATATATTTTCATATAATCTTGTAAAATTATCCATATTTTACAGATATAATAGTATTTATGTGTACAATATATGTATTTGTAAAAAGAATATTAAAATGTACATTTTCTTTGAAATTTTTGCTTACTTATTCTAAAATTCCGGCCAGTGTCAAAATGACACCTGGCCGGCGTTTCAGGGGGTAGTAAGATTTCAGGCGTTCTAGTGTTAAAGTGTATATGAAATATGCTACTTTGATAAATCAGAAGAAATCGATGAAATAATAATTCAAATGAAATTTAGAATCCATCAAAAACAATCTTACTTAATAATACATTGAAAAAGTTTGATTTAATACTTTTCTTCTTGAAAGTATGCAAACTTATGCAAAAGTAATTTTTTATTCCTCATTTATTGGCACAAAATTCGAAAAAGTGGATAAATCTTTTGTACCACAGAAAATATCTCAATGTTTAGAATTCATTCGCTATTGTTTTAAAGTAGAAGCTTACACTCAGTTTATTACGATCAGAAAAACATTGCTTAAATTACCTATTTTAGTGACAATTTTAATTTGATTGATGACTGACTAGAAGTATCCCGCATGGTTGTGATGTTAATGGTGTTAAATACATAAAGTTAGTTTGTTTTGCATCTTGTGGACCCCCGTCTTCAAGCTCACGGACTCCAGGGGTCTGCGGACCACAGTTTAAGAATTGCTGGAATAGATGGTGAAAATAATGCTTTTCCTAAGACTAAAAATTGCGGTAAATAGCTGTCAACACTGCAGTATTATCATTGTTTCAGTTTTATGTAAAAATATTTTTAGTTACGAATCCACTTATTTTTTTAATTTTGACTGTTCAGGATTTGTATATTATATATTTACATCTATTAAGTATGCTTTTTTTTTCTTGTTTCAGATTTTGCATCCTATCTTTAATCCCTTGATGGAGTTATTGCCAGTTTATAAGACAGAATATTGCCAGGCACAGCACAAATAAATTTCTGTTTGTGTGTACTTGAATTGTACAGTAATCTGCACAAAATAAAAGTAACAAGTGAAATTGAAGCTCAAAGTTTTTGAATCTATTTCAGTTCCTTTATATTTGGAGTTAAAGCACATATAACCATGAAGCAAAAACTACTGCGACCAGGTCCTTCTGAAATTGTTTACAAGAATATGAGGTTCTTAATAATGGACAGACCAACGGATGCGACGATTGCATCATTTATTGAGGTAATAATTTATTATATGTTTTTTTTTTCCCTCATCAAACATACAGAGCCAGCATGTATATTTTCTGTAGTATGTGCAAAAAAACTGGCACCTAATTGATTATTGAAGAAAAAAGAAAAGTAATATTGCCCTTAAATTATGGAAAACTTCCCATTCTTTCTTATTAGAATACATTACACTATGTTAAGTTTCAGTCTGTCTCAATAATACATAAAAATTTCATTTAAATTTAGATTAAAAAAAATTGTTAGAGAAATCATCGTTCATATTTTCAAATATTCAATATTAATCTGAACTATTGACTAGTTAATGGAGATTTTATTTAGTTAAAAAAATCAAAAGGTTTAGTTAGATAATGTTTTAACATTTAATTTTCATGAAAGGAATTCATCAGGCATTTATTTTTGTTAATTTCTCAAATAATTCTTCTATGTCACTTGAATGAACAATATCTTTTTCTTTTGCAAAAATAGATAAAACTTTTTTATATCAACTCATGCTTAATTTCGAATAAATTTTACAAGCACACCACAAAAAATGTTTCACTTCATTCAATATGCAGAAAAATAAATTACTTACTTCAGGTTCTTCTGAGGTGTGTTCTACAGCTCTAAATTGGATAAAATTTAAATTCAGTATTGGTGAAATTTAATTTCAGTACGCCTACCTTCATTTCAACAACATGTTGTATGTAATCGCAAAACTGTATTTCCTATTTCTAAGTTAGGTGAGTCTGACCAAATATCCAAACCATGGCGGCCATGACTATAACATCACATGAATTATCTGTAGTTAAAATTTTGGTAGAACGCAGCTCATAGTCCTTTGTATTTGTAGTGTGTAATTTATTTTTTGTTAACCCTGTATTTCATAACTATGAAAGCTTATTTTCCAATAAATTCATCACTTAAATTCATTCCATTTTCCATAGCATGAAAAATGTTCAGTATACTTTATTAATGCTGTTTGAAACCTTGTCCTATGTCACAAGAAACGTTCTATATACATTTGGATGATCGCTATTAAATTTCTAAAGACAAATATTACATTTAGTCTTTAGAATTTCAGCATAATCACATATGCTACATATTAAAGATAAATATTTAAAATTTTCTCAAACATTTTAAAACATTTTCTGAAAGTATGTTCATAATTATGAAAAATTTACAGGCGTGCCTTAGCCTGAGGTGCCTGTGTGCACAACAAACTTCACACACACTCTGTGCTGGCTCTGTATATATATATATTACAAAATTTAAATTTTTTCCGCAATTATTCTATAAAATTTGTCCATTCAATAATATTCGGTATATAACCCAGCTTATTAAAATAATTCTCATTCTTAAAATAGCCTTTTACTATCCATATGTAAAGCCAATTATTCCTAATCCACTTAATAATATTTATTCGAATGTAGTTATTCTAAAAATGGCGATAGCTTTTTTAATTTATTCTTTAAATAGAACATCTTTATTTTAATCCATTATTAAAATTCATTAGTATTATTCCCGTGTGGTCAAATTGCTATAACTTCTTTATTTAAATGCTAAAATATCGTATCTCTTAAAATATTCCGCTCAAAAAACCTTATTTCATAAAGTTATCCTATTATTAAATATCAAATGTCTATTAAAATATTTCCGAAAAACTTTAATTCTTTCTTTTTTTTTTCCCTTTTATAAAGATTCATTTTCTTTTCTTCTTATTATTTTTATTACGTATTAAATTCGAAGTTTAGCTACAGCCTCAAAAACAGATAAGCTCATTTGTTGATATGACAGGCATCTGGTACGAGATTATGGAATATTCTGGATGGGCGTAGAAAGTTTTTGCATTTTACAACAAAATAAATCCGCCGGAAATATTGATAAAGTTCCAAAAGAGACCTTTTGATTCGATAGAAGTGGGTCACGTGACGTATTCTGTATTATTACGCAAGCTAGTTTAAAAACACGATCATCCTGATTCGGAGAGGATTTTTTTGACGCTGGTGTTTGCTAAAGGAATCGGGACGGATTCTAGTAAATAATGGAACGTTGTATTTTTTTTTCGTTTAGCGTTGGCTAATGAGCATTTTCCCTGAAGAGATGTCTTAAACTGGAAATAAAAGGTTCTTCGACAAAAATATGGACTGACATTTCTTGTTGTTGATACCACCCGGCCGCCTGATGCGAACTAAAAGGGAAACCAATAACATTGCTAACCCTATTTATCACGAGCACGACTGCCTTTTTCCCGGATTTGAACTTGGAAACACGACATTAATATAATAAGTCAGACAGGATGCTGTTGATCAACAGAAAGTTTGTGTAGTTAAACGTGAAATTTGCCGATTAGAAGAATATGTTACGAGGACGTCTACGCCATTACAGCACGTTTACGTCTGGTGTTTTGTTATTTTGTACTTTTATAATAAATTAAAAATGGTTAAGCCTAAAAGAGAAAAGAAGAGGAAAAGTTGGCCTAAGTGAAGTTGTTGCTAGAGAATATACTATTCATCTTCATAAGCGTCTTCATGGTGTTGGTTTTAAAGGATTGCGAAAAAGCAGAACTTTTGTGTTATCAAGAAAATTAAAGATTTTTAGATGTGTGAGACTTTCCTGTGAAATATGCTCAAGAGTAACTGTAAGTTGGTATTTTTATTTATTGGTATCTTTATATGTTGATATTTATTAGTTTATGTTATATCTAAAATGTTTTATTTATTTAATAGTCTACCTTGAAATTTAAAGGTTTTATATACTATGTTATACTGATTAAAATTTTGTTTTTAAAATTTATTTCTGTTGCAAATATTTAACTGTTGTTAAGGTTAATTAATTTATTTGATGATTTCGTGTGATACGTCATTGTAATATTATAGACAGCGGTATAATTTATATTTTCATGTTTTAAGAACAGATATTCTTAAAAAAAAAAAAAAAAAAAAAATCTATTATTTTTAAAATGTTACTGAGATCGTAAATTACATATTTATTTACTATTTCGTTATTTGTATGGTATATAGTGTTATAAGTTTAAAATTTAATGTTTTTAAGATCCGGATATTTAAAAGAAGATCGAGTTAACTCTTTTGTTAGATTAAATAGTATGGCAGAACCAAAATTTATAGCATTTGATTCAGATTTAGGAGTTGAGATACAAGCGTGGTTAAAATACTTTGATGATGCTTGTGAAAAAGAAAAGAAGGATGATGATTGGAAGTTTAAAAATATTTCTCAAAATTTAAAGGGAGAAGCTCTTAAGATTTACATTAATGATTGCCTTAATTGCACTAAATACGAACAGATAGCTGATATCTTAACTGAGAATTTTATTAGGGTAAATATCCCGAAATTTTCTGAATTTTCTGCTTTGAAATTGGATAGTTTAAGTAACTTAGAAACTTATTTTAGAAAGAAAATTGAAATTGGTAGGAAATTGCATTTATGTGAAACTATATTACTACAAGGATTAACCGATGGTTTAAAACCAGAATATCAAAATTATCTAATTGTTAACCCTCCTGAGAGTACAACAGAATGGTATAGAATTGTTAAGCAATTTGTGGAAGTTTCCACCCCTGCTGTTACAAGTCCATCATTACCAAGTAAACCTAATGCAACTAATTTTGACATTCCTCGATATAGTGTGCAGCCTAATAGACCAAATTTTCAACAAATTAATACTCCTAGGCATTGGATTCAGTCAAATTGGCCCAATAATCAATTTAATTCTCCTCGAAACTGGGTTCCTCGACCAAACTATAATTTTCAAAGACCTAGAAATTTCCAAAACAGAGTACAAAACAATTATTTTCAGAACCAGTACCCATCTAGGCCATGTAGAATTTGTGTAAACAAGGGTATAATGAATGCTTTTCACTGGGAAAAAGAGTGTATTTTTAATAACAACTCAACACCCTCTGATACTCTTCCAATTGGTACTCCTAATATTTGACAATTAATTGTGTATGGATATACGAATAATTATAATTTACCATATGTCGTCGATACCGGTTCAACTATCGCAATTTTACCATTAAAGTTTGTTAAAAAATTGAATGCTAAAATTGAAATTGTTCCTCCAGTTACTATTGGTCAGGCAAAGGGATTTTTACAAATTAATCAAAAGTGTAGTATTCTTCTTAAAGTGGGTAAAATCCAAAAATATGTTAACTTTTTAGTATGTGATACAGATTTAGATTACTGCATCTTGGGGTTAAAAGAATGTTCAAAATTTAATTTAAATATAAATTGTAAGAATTGTACAGTAAAACAGGGAAGGAAGATTATAAATAGGAGTATATCCATACATGATGAGAGATCACTTCATTTTAATACTGTAACTGTAAAAAAACTACAACAAGGTAAGGATAACTTGATAACTTCTGATTGTGACAATTTGAATTTATTTAATGATGGTAACTTAATGATGGTAACTTGATAACAACTTATAATGAAGATACTATTTCATGTAAAGATGAGTTATTAACAAATGGTGATAGTAATGAGAGTTTAAATGGATATAATGATGACAAAGTATCACCATATACTAATGAAAATTTTGTGAATACTCAGGACTTTTTTGCAGCTAATTACAATGATTGTAACGTGCAGCCTGATTACAGAAGTTCAATGACTCCTCAAAATTTTCGCGATATTAATGATTATAATTCAGATTTAATTGGGGAAATAAATTTAATTGAAAATGGGGATTTAAGGGAAATAGTTCAAAATTATAGGGATATTTTTGCAAAACATAAATATGATGTGGGTAAGATAAATATTGAACCACAACGCGTTTTACTAAAATCTGACCTACCTATATCTTTGAGGCCTTACAGAACTTCCCCCTTAGAGGAAAAAGAAATAAAAAATCAAATTCAATCTTTGTTAGCGGCTGGTCTCATAAAAGAAAGCAATAGTCCTTATTCTGCCCCCGTCACCTTGGCTATGAAAAGAGAGGAAGGTAAAAAGACCCGACTATGTATAGATTATAGGAAATTAAATGCAATAGTTAAAAACGATGCAGAACCTTTACCTCTTATCGATGAAATTTTAGATAAATTGAGTAGTGCCCAGTATTTTTCCACTTTGGACTTAGCCTCTGGCTACTGGCACATACCAATACATCCATCCGATACAGAAAAATTAGCTTTTGCCACCAATTTTGGCCTCTTCGAATGGCTGGTGCTCCCCTTTGGTATAAAGACAGGGCCCCCGATATTTAATAGAACCATTAGAAGAATCCTCAATAAGTATAAAATTGATTTTGCTTGCCATTATTTCGACGATATCATAATTTTCTCCTCCTCTCTAGAAGAACATTTAAATCACTTAGCAAAAATCTTTGAAATCTGTAAACTAGAAAACCTTAAACTTAAACTTTCTAAATGTAAACTAAATCAAAATAAAATTAATTTCTTAGGCTATGAGATCACCAATGGGACTTTAACTCCAGCTAATACCAATATTGAGACAATTAAAAAATTGAAACCTCCCTCTAATGTTAAAGAACTACAACGATTTTTAGGTTCCATTAATGTTTATCACAAATTCATAGATAAATATGCTGAAATTAGATACCCCCTCAATAAATTACTTAGGAAAAACACAATATGGGAATGGAACTCAGAATGTCAAAACTCTTTTGAGAAATTAAAAAATACTCTAATTGCAAAACCAATTCTAAAAATTTATGACCCAAAATTACCCCTCCACATGTTTGTAGATGCCTCTCAGGTAGCAGTAGGTGCAGTTCTAAAACAACCAGGGAAAGATAATTTTTTGCATCCTATTGCTTACCATTCTAGAATTTTGAAGAGTTATGAACAAAATTACTTTATAACTGAATTGGAATGCCTTGCTATCATAGATACTCTTGATAAGTTTTATCACTATTTTCATGGTACTAAATTCACAATCCATACCGACCATGCATCTCTGGTATGGTTAAAGAATGTTAAAAATCTAAGAGGTAGACTTTTTCGATGGTCTTTAAAACTTAGCATGTTCGATTATGAGATCAAGTATCAAAAAGGTTCTACAAATGTCGAAGCGGACATGTTGTCACGAAATCCTGTTGCTTATCTTAATCAACATGTAAGTTTATTATTGGACAAAAAAGAAATTATAGCGATGCAAGATAAAGATAATGTTTGTGACAGAAAATACAAAAAAGAGAATGGGATTATAATTATTCAGAGAAAAGGATTCAAAAAAATAGTAGTACCAATGTCACTCAGGAGAAAATTATTACATATTGCTCATGATAATTTTGGACACTTAGGAATGCAAAAAATGCTTAACTTAATATCTCCAAACTATTATTGGCCCAACATGACAATAGATATTACACAATTTGTTAAACATTGTGATACATGCCAGAGAAATAAAAAACCAAAACAAAAAAGATTTGGCTTGTTACAAGCTATGCCAGCCACAGATCAACCTTTTGAATGTCTTTCTATTGATACTGTGGGTGGATTTAATTATTACAATTCAACAAAAAAATTCTTACACATAATAATAGATCATGCAACTAGGTTTGTTTGGGCTTTTCCATCCAAAAGTGTTACTACCGAAACATATACTAACTGTTTAAAACAAATTTTCAATATTCAAGCACCTAAAACAATACTTAGCGATAGACATAAATCTTTTAGGTCTCCAAGATTCAAAAAATTCCTCAGAAAATATCATGTTCAACAACGTTTTACATCATCACATCACCCCCAAACCAATGGGAAGGTAGAACGAGTGAACCAAACTATAGTTACTAGACTTAAATGTAAAGTTAATTCCATTTCTTCTAAAATACCTTGGACTAGATTATTAGACCAAGTCATCCAAGAATACAATAACACACCACATTCCATAACCAAATTCCCACCTGCCTATTTATTTTATGGTCAATTACCTTATGAATCTCCTTTAAAACAAAATTATTACCCTCCTGTTAATAAAGCACTCAAAATTGCAAAAGCGCGAACTTGTGAATTCCACCTTAAAAGTAAAAGACTCTATGATAGAAAATTTGTTGAATCTCCACTAGAAATACAAGATTATGTAATTTGTGAAGAATTAAAATATTAACACTAGAAAATTAGAACCTACTTTCTCTGGACCATACAAAATAATAAATAAACTTTCTGATGTGACCTATGAAATAGACAAATTTAATTATGAGACTAAATTAAATTCAGTTATTGTACATGCGTCTAAATTACGACCCTATTTTTCACCAGATAACTTCAGACTATTTCATGAGCAACCCAAACAACAATCAAAATCACCACAGACATCACAATCACCATCACAAAATCAAACTAAAGTAAAAACAATAGAATAAATTCTAATTCTTTAAATATCTCTTATTACTCTAGTTTCAACATTATCAGGTATGTCTTTGGTGTACAACAGAGATATTACCCATTTTTGAAAATTTAATATTTTAAAATTTTAAAATAAATGTCACAGCTTTTATTTCAATATTGTGGTTATATTTTAGCCTGATCAACTAAAATATTTACTTGTTTTTGAGAGTTTTTGAGGTTGAGTAGACACCTTATGCAGGCATAAGATGTGTATTTTGATTTTAGGAATTGTCAAATTGATGTTGAAAAATGAAATTAAATGTTTTAATTCTATATCAAAATAAACTATTTTTACTTTATTTACTTTTTCTTAAACCAATTGTTTCAAAAATTTAATATTATGTTATTTACTTCAATAGATAATCAAATAGTAACCGTTTATAAATATTTCTATAATTATACAAACATATAAATGATTGGATAGTGATGATGTGATTTTACAGTGATTGTTTTGGTGTGACAATAGAAAATTAAGTATCTAAACTAATTGCCTTTGTATTCCATTTCTCAGCTAAAATTAACATCTTTTTATTTGTTATTTATTGTCTTTATTTATTCTAAGTTTGCCAAAAAAAAAAAAAAAAAAAAACTCTCTGCATTTAGGATATGAATACTTATAACTTAACAGTATAATTTTGTAAAAGGGTATCAGAGGAAAAAATTATTGTAAGGAACTAATGGTTGAGAGTTCAATTTCTAAATATTTAGATTTAAATTTATTTGGATTTTGAAATTATTATATATATTTTTTTTTTGTATACTTTCGACTGGCAAAAATACTTCCTTATATAATTAAAAAATAAGAAATTTATTTATTTGCTATGTAATTATTTTATCCTCAACCAATATTTTTCCTAACAATAAATAAACAAACTGTGATATTTTCTTAAATTATACTGATGTTATTATATTATTATTTCTACTATTGAATTATATTATGAATTACTACATATGTTGAGAAGTATTAGTTATATTGAAAGTTATTATTGTTATGTTTATGAATTTAATTTTATTATAGCATTTATTTATATTATTGAAGAGTTATATTATTTATTAGTGAAAAAATGTTTGACAAATATTAGTTAAAGATGGTGGGATCCCAACAGAAATATAACAAATCCCACAGGAATATAACAAAGATAACATATTCCAAGTACAATAAACGACCAAGAGATAATTTGACTTGTTTATTATGTGAGAAAATTAATGTGATACTTAAGAGAAGATGTTGTGACAAGTGCTAGCATTATAAGGTCATTATAAAGTATTGGTAAGAATGACTACAGTTTTAAAATTTTGATGGAGTAATGTCTTTATTTTCAGCCTTTACATAAAAACTGTATTTTTAAGAAAGGGACTGCAGTAACCATTTTTTTTAAAAAACAAAATGAGGACTTATCACGATCCAAGAAAGAGACTGAAATAAAACAGTTGGATCTAATGAACTCAAATTTGAATTAAGTCGAATTTTTTTTTAAAAACTTTGTTTTAACAATTTGCTAGTGACTACTTATTCTAAAGCTTGTGAACTTGGTAAAAGCAAAATTCTGTTACTATTATTATCCTGTTTTTCCTGTTTATTAATATTTATTATTTATTGTTATTGTATTTTTCTTGTGCACTTACAAATGGTAAGTGAGATTGTAACCATTTCTTGTATTATTTTACAGGGGAAATGCTCGTAGCTTTATTTTTATTTATCTATTAATTTTAATTGATTACTATTATTTTATTTTTGTTTTTGTTTTTGTCTTCCAGTTCTTCAGAAATTCCCCATCTCCTTGCTGGCAGTCTCTAAATTTATACTAGTCAAAATTCAAATTTCTAAAGTATTAAATTTATATTGTCTGAATTTATAGTTACTTAACTATTAACTTCATCCAAAATCTATAGGGAGGGGGGATAATATTACAAAATTTAAATTTTTTCCGCAATTATTCTATAAAATTTGTCCATTCAATAATATTCGGTATATAACCCAGCTTATTAAAATAATTCTCATTCTTAAAATAGCCTTTTACTATCCATATGTAAAGCCAATTATTCCTAATCCACTTAATAATATTTATTCGAATGTAGTTATTGTAAAAATGGCGATAGCTTTTTTAATTTATTCTTTAAATAGAACATCTTTATTTTAATCCATTATTAAAATTCATTAGTATTATTCCCGTGTGGTCAAATTGCTATAACTTCTTTATTTAAATGCTAAAATATCGTATCTCTTAAAATATTCCGCTCAAAAAACCTTATTTCATAAAGTTATCCTATTATTAAATATCAAATGTCTATTAAAATATTTCCGAAAAACTTTAATTCTTTCTTTTTTTTTTCCCCTTTTATAAAGATTCATTTTCTTTTCTTCTTATTATTTTTATTACGTATTAAATTCGAAGTTTAGCTACAGCCTCAAAAACAGATAAGCTCGTTTGTTGATATGACAGGCATCTGGTACGAGATTATGGAATATTCTGGATGGGCGTAGAAAGTTTTTGCATTTTACAACAAAATAAATCCGCCGGAAATATTGATAAAGTTCCAAAAGAGACCTTTTGATTCGATAGAAGTGGGTCACGTGACGTATTCTGTATTATTACGCAAGCTAGTTTAAAAACACGATCATCCTGATTCGGAGAGGATTTTTTTGACGCTGGTGTTTGCTAAAGGAATCGGGGCGGATTCTAGTAAATAATGGAACGTTGTATTTTTTTTTCGTTTAGCGTTGGCTAATGAGCATTTTCCCTGAAGAGATGTCTTAAACTGGAAATAAAAGGTTCTTCGACAAAAATATGGACTGACATTTCTTGTTGTTGATGATACCACCCGGCCGCCTGATGCGAACTAAAAGGGAAACCAATAACATCGCTAACCCTATTTATCACGAGCACGACTGCCTTTTTCCCAGATTTGAACTTGGAAACACGACATATATATATATATATATATATATAATAAATGATTTTGGGTATTATTTAACAGGAATTATTGTAGTTATATCATCTAGAATTTCATATTGATTACCTTTCATTTTATATAAAACTAGCAGGCTACATCCACTTCGCTGGTCGATTTTTCCAAACGAACCTCGAATGATTAAAACATCTTTTAGTTCCACTTTCCAGTGCCTGGGGCTCATTTAATTCTAAACAAACCTCTTTCAGAATGGAACCCCACTGCCTATGGCACTGAATAGCAGATGTGCTGTGCACGGGCTGCATAAATAAATTAGTTCCACCTTCCACCACCATCTGGTGCCAGATCTGTATACATATTCAATACCTTTAACATTAATGCAATATTTAAGTTACGACTGAACTCGCCCTTCCCCCTCAAAATTTAATCAATGACTAACAAATATTATAATTTTCATGCCAATAGATTGTAAGATATATATTTACTAATCCCTCTAGACTTCCTAATCTTTTAGTAATAGTTACATTTAAAATTTTTAAAACTTTGTAATTAAAAGTTTTATGCTAGTGGGAATTACTCCTGTCTATATTTATCATTAAGTAGAGGAACAATGATCAAATATGAATTAGCCCCACCAAAAAGTTTCAAAGCTCTCTCCGACTTTGCCAGCTTGTTATGACCACGCAACCAATTATCTATAAAAAACAGTTATTCAGAATACATTTGGTCCCAACCATTCTGGATAAGTGGTCTAGAAAAGATTCAGAAAATGCAGTCTTTGTGAAAATAAGCCTTATTTTATTGAAATCTTTAAATCATTTACAGTATTAAAACACTATAAAATATAATTTGAGATGTAAATAAGAAATCCAATATATATATATATACACTAATAAAAGAAAGTTTCGCTCTGTGTGTGTGTGTGTGTGTGTGTGTCTGTTGGCGATGGCTAGCAAAATCTAGCCCACCTAGAAGTCTGGAAATTTAGGTGTGGATAGTCCAAGGTCTGACCATGTGCACCTGAGTCTCAGAATTTTAATATTTTGGTAATTACTCTAGATATTAATTAGAATATCATTAAATATCGCATTGAAAATGCCATTTTTTAAATCAAAATGGCTAAAGAAAAGAACTGTTGTTGTGGATTTAGAAGCGGAAATGAACGAATTCGAAATTATTTTACTAATTAGCGAATTTTAAGAAAACTAATTAAGATATCAATTTGAAAATTTCTGAGCATATGTAAAAAAAAATTCTGTATCCGTCTATGCAATTTTTGAAAAAATCGGCCGGCAATTTTTCTTAATTTATGTAAAAATCTGCTGGCACCAGTGAAAAAAAAATTCGAGACAGTTTCAGACAGGGATCTGCTTTCATTAAAAACTGAACTACAAAGAGATCTGTTTCTCTGGCCGATCCCCCATTTAGTTTGCGAAAATGAAAGGAAATAATTGTCAATTTTTACTAATGAACAAAATTTAGATAACTAATTAAGATATAGATCTGAAATTGAGGATGAGAAGTGTTGTGATCTGCCGGATATTTTAGCGTAACGTCTTCGTTATGTTCTATTTATCAGAAAAATGTAATTATTTTTTTAATGATCGCGTTAATGTAGGTGAAGGTGGTTTTCTTGAACAAATTATTCGTTATATTTGAGGGTATGGGGAGGGACGGGGTTAACGCCTTGCACTGAGATTGTTATTATCTCGGGGCCCGGGCAACGCCGGACGGATAGCTAGTATATATATATTAAATGGAGTAAAAGAGGGAACTCACTTTTTACCGTAATTTCGTGTGTATGCGCCGCACCCTAGTTAAGTCTTTTTCAAACTGGAAATTTGATTGAAAATAAGAAGTCAAATAAGTGCTAAGCAGAAGTAAGTCACATTTTATTTAAAACTAGCTGTTACCCGTGACTTTGTTCACGTAACATTAAAAAAAGAATAAATGCATTAATTTAGCAAAACATTTAACTTGATAATTAACAACATATATAATTAACCAAAGCTTTATCACATTTTATAGGAGACCATACGGTATTTGTTTGCTATAGGGGCCTTGACATAACCCAGTCTTAAAAAAGTGAAATTTCATGCCAAATAATATATACAATCGCGAAAATGAAACTGCAACTAATGAAAAAAAGGAGGACCCAGTAAAATCGTGAAAATCGAGGAATTCCTTTTCGTAAAACGAAAAACAACACTGGCAGAATTCTTCTATACAACAGTGCATTTTAGGTGGTATTTGGTGTACAATTTGTATATGTGTGCATTGCTAAATGGGCATTATTATATTGTTTATGTATATATTAAATTAAGTGTTTCACGCTAAGTGGTGTAAATAGTGAACAAACTGCTTGTGGATTTTATACATTGATAGATATTTCACAAAGATATAACAATCTGATGCGATTCTAAAATGTAAATAAAGGTTGCTAGAAAGTACTTTAAATTCTGCCCAATTTAACCTCGATATTTTCGCTATCGCGTCAAGAACACTATTAGCAAATAAATACCGACGACACAAATCTAATTATCTAAATTTACATATTTTTGTTAGTATATATAGAATTATTTTAATTTATTTCATGCGCTTGAAATTTTTTACGCTTTCTCTAGGGTTAGGTGTCGAATAAATGTACTTTCTTGTTATTTTATTTTGCCATTTCTATTTATTCTATTTTCCATTCATTCCATTTATGGATATTGATTTAATTTACATATTCGTGTCAAAGAATATTCTTTAAAGTTATTATCAGGATTAGGATAGGATACGATTAGGGTTAGGATTAGGAATAAAAATTGAACGACAATGGCATGACCGATTCAGGTTTAAAGTATGAACCATCATGAAGCAATAAGAAAATTAGAAAATTATTGGCTAATAGTTTTTAATATGTTTTACAGTGATAGTTGGCATCAAAGGTGAGCGGGGAAATGATCATCTAAAATACCATCTAATAAGTGTTTACCACGCAAAAAACAAATCTGGTTACAACAATGTATTTAATTTTGCGCCAAATTTCACTTGATAAAAAAAAAAGCAAATTGACTATGGACTTAATTACAGACCCCTAACCTTGTTATTCTCAGAAATTTTCTACCTATATGTAAAAAAAATTCTACTATATAGAACGCGCTTTCACGTTTATAATGTTATGAATTGGCACGATCAGCTTGTTCAAATTTACACAATTCGGCTGGAAGAAAAGATTCATTACTTTTGATTTCTTCTTTGCTTTTGCATTACGCGAATTTGTTGGTAAAATCAATTTTCTTTTCGATAACATTGTTGTTTTTTAAGTTTAAAAAATATTGTAATTTTACTTAAACATTGCTTTAAAATATATGCAATTTTTCTTATCCTACAAGACTTTACAAAAATCTATTATGAAACAACTTTAAAAAAAGCTATATTTAAAAACGACAACAAAGTTTTTCCTATTTTAAAACTAAAAGAAATGTAAAATTAAATTCCAGTTCGAAATGACGATTTACAAATGTGTTTCGATTGTGGGAAAATGATAGAGGAAAAATGCTGTTACTTCGACACAATCATATTAAATCTTTAGCTTTTATGAGAAAAGCAACTTTCTTTTAAAAAATAGTTATTTTTATTAAGATTTTCTGATTTTCGATACGGATAATTTTGCGATGCATATCATTGACATTTGCCATCCAATATATATATATATATATATATATATATATATATATATATATATATATATATATATATATATATATTTTTTTTTTTTTTACTTTTTAAAATTTAAATTAAAAATATGGTATCTTTATGTTAGCCGTGTGCAGACGATAAATCGCCAACCTATCCCATCATTCGTATTGAATTCATTAAAAATATAAATCTTTCACTCATTTCATTTAAAACACAGAACTTTAATTTACAACACATACATTTAAAATACGTATATTACGTACATTTAAAATAATTCCTTTCATGTCAAAAAGAAAAAGAAAAAAAAAAAAGAGAAATTAATCACAAATAATTTGATAACCCAAGATCATTTTATTTCAACATCAAAACAAATCTGTTTTATTTTTCTATATATGACATCATATTCGCTTGCTTTCCATACTTACTCGTTTTTATGCACTTTGTATTATTATCAAATATTTGAAAACGCACGTTTTGTTTCTAATATGACATCATTTCATATTTTGTTTAATTCATAAATAATTTATTTCCTTTTCATTTTTCACGTGGAAATTTTTCACTTGAAAATAAATTGTTGATTAAAAATTATTACTCAGGGGTTTTATTTTATATTGGCAACGATAAAGTATTAGCAACGGTAAAATAAATTTAACCATTTTAAAAAAAGCTGCAAAACCGGGCCCTTTGGACCAAACCAACCAACCATTTTAAAATATACGAAAAAATGTCCATTTATTCGCTATGAAAATAATAAATTTTGAATTATTAAGAAAAATATTGAAATAAAATAAACAAAAACCATTCTATGTTCATTTGAGGGTTATAATCAACTTATATGCAAAGATACAGGATAATTAAAGGCTTCATTTTGACGCTGGCTTCAGCCTAACATTTGCACACAATCAGATTTATAATATTATTAGGATAAATTCTGGTAGGAAATCGAATTGTCGGAGGTGTGGCGTATACGCGCGAAATTACGGTATATAAAATCCAATTTAGTTAAGAGAGAGACTTAAGAAAAGAAGGCATGTGTATTGTCTCAATATTACTTCATTGTTGAAGCATTTTAATATATGTAATGTAGAATAAATAATATGATGAATAAAATAAGTGCATAAATACCAAAATATAATTTGCTTGTGTGTTTTAGGAATTAAAGAAAAAAAATGTTACAGAAGTTGTGAGAGTCTGTGAACCAACTTACAAAACAGATGTTCTTGAGAAACATGGTATCAAAGTTTTGGTAAGTAAGTTTCAAGTAACTATGTGTGAATAATTTACAGATTTATGATAATATTATGTAAAATCTTGTTTTATCCAATGTTAATTTAAAACTTTAAATCTTGCAAAAAATACAAAATAATAAATTATAATTTTAATAGACATTGAAATATTGAAAAATCTCACAAAAATATCAAAATTTATGAATAATAAAACTGAAGATAATAGTTCAACACAAAAAAAGCTATACATTGATGCAAAATACATTTTATCAGAGCTGCCACAGGCAACTGTAAGGTGACTATAACAACTTTTTAAAGCATAAAATGCTAAAAAAGAAACTATTTTCATCCGAATACAAGTGTTTAGGTAACTTTACTTCTTCATCAATGTTTCTTTTGAGAATGATTTCTCTCGAAATATTATTTTTCTACAACAAATCATATCAAAGTTTTACTAGTGTATATCACTTCAGTCACTACAAAGCTTCTTGCTGAGATATCACTTATGCTTATTCTAGTGCTCTAGAAGTGGGTCACACTTCAAAACTAATAAAATACTCATTTTTTTAAATTTTAGACTTATTTAACAAATTATTTAGAGTTTAATAAAATATATAAACATTAATTTAATGAAAAAAAGTACTTTGTAAGAAAATTTACCTCTTAAAGAAGAACAAGAATGTTCTAAAAAAATCCATTTTTAAAACACTCTAGAAAAAATTCTCCTTCAACAGAACAAAGGAATTATTCTAAACAACTTAATGAACAGTTAAGAGTTTTGCCATTCAGATTTCCTTTAGTTGTTTTTCAAAAATATGCTGGAGTCTTCTTTTTCAACTTTAAAAATTAGTGGCTTATTACTGGTACATGGCCCAGTATAGGTGCCTTATTTACTATTTAAAATATTTTTTTTTTCTGGAAGTCATTTTCTGTTTTTCTTTTTCTGTGCAGTGTAAAATCTCAATCATTGAAGCTCAATGGAGTTATTTAAGTGAAAAAAAAAAACTACCTGTTCTGTCAATACTTTTGTGGTACTGGTGGTATGTTTCATTAAAAAATATATCTCTCAAACCATCTGAACAAAGCCCGGCTAGTGTATATAGAATCAAAGTAAAAACATTTTTATTCTATTTATATTACTGTAAATACAATCCTTAAATTTTATGAAATGCACCTTATAGAATCATCCCTTTAAAAAAAAAAAAAACTTAATTTAAAAGTATGCATTAGAGTTTTAGCATTTTGATCATAGATAGATTAAACACAAACTGAGAAAAATAAATATAAAGATAGCAATTCTGAATCATTTAAAGAGATGCAGAAAAAAAAATACGTAATTTTAATTATTAGAACTTTACAATACTTATAATAATATACAGAAGGTTGTTCGCGCTGTATGGAAATGATTTTCAAAGTTAATTTCTACACTATAAATGACATCTTCTTTGCAACAATTTGACTTTGTTGGATAGCCTTGACTTTTGGTTATAGCTCTGGCTCGAAATTTCTATGATAATAGAATTTCCTTGCTACATTCATGTCAGTTTTTCCCGATACCTCTTGTAAAACTTTCCAAAATCTTTTCAATGCTTGTGAATTCATTTAAACAATCCAAATGCAGAAAAAGGCCATTGATGAGGGTGTTGGTGCGTCAGGTGATTTTACATGCATTTCTTCAATTGATACACAATTTTTTTTTCGTTTGGGATTCTTTCTTTGTTAAGTATGTGTCAGTTGAGTTATGGAACAGTGGCTGGGAGACTTTGTTCATATGAAGCTCAATTAATGTCTTTTTCATATAAAGCTGGAATTTCCTTCTTCAAAAAGGGGTTCTAAAATACTTTACTAATAATAAAGTGAAGTCACCTTATTTTTACTGCATTTTTACCTTTAATTTAATTTTATAACAAAATACAGCAGCAATATTGAATTCTTTTGGAAATTGTTCTTTACATTTACAAACCCATTTCTTTTTTTTTTCTATTAATTGGTAAAAATTGCTCTTCTTCTGATACACTCACTTAAATAAAGCCATGTGTCGCAATAAATTTTTATTTATCACCACCTATGTGTTTGTTAAAGCGCTATCCGCAACACATTGGAAGATTGGAAAGTTTTCCAAGAGGTGTGGGAGAAAATTGATATGATTGTACTAAGAGAAAAATTGACTATGATGGAAATTTCGATCCAGAGTTATAATCAAGAAGTCAGGGCTATACAATAGGGTGGAGCACTCATCTATGGAAAAAAAAAAAATCTTCAAATCAAAATGCACCAGTGTGGGAAAGTTGCTCTATCACATCCTCATTCTGAATATAAAATATCTTTGAAAAATATTAATATTTAGCACTGCCCCAAGGTCATTAAATATTTAGTAAAAACGTGAAAGTTGTGCATTTTCCCATTTTTGAGCGAAATTTTATTTTTCTTCAAATCAAAATGGGCTGGTATGGAAAAGTTGTTCTGTCACATACTCATTCTGAATATAAAATATCTTTGAAAAATATTAATATTTATTAAAAACGTGAAAGTTGTGCATTTTTTCTTTTTTTTTAAATCAAACATATAAATTACTCAAATATTATTAATATTAATTAAATTTGAAAGGATGATACTTAAAGTATTATAATTATATATTTATAATAAAATTATGTAATACTTATATCGAATTCAAGTTCCCACAATGACTACAAATTTTTGAAAAATGTATGAATGGTAATTGTAAAGCATAATCAAAACAACAAAATTGTCTTATATTTTTTACTTAACCTTTGGAAGAAAATATTATTTGAAATTATCCGTAAAGATCAACAATAATAAGGTAAAAATAATTTACTATTACAATTTACAAGCATTAACAGTACCATTTTATAGTAGTGCTTACTGTGTTCTGGTTTCAAAAACTGGCATTTTTTGCGATACTCTAGACAAATTTTAATGAACCCATTGCGTCCCAAAGGACCACAAACAGCAGAAGAAGCTTCCGCAATGAGTTTCATACATTTTTCAGTGGCTATTGTTCAGACTGGATTTTTTAATCTTATGTAAGATGTCATCATCTATTTATTGCGTTTGCATTTAGGATACACTTTGTAACAATGTTATGATCTAAGAACTTAGTTAATGGTGGTTCTGTCACTGTCACTTTTACCCAGTTTATAACATTTGATATAGAATTTGGCTTCAAAATTGATCTGAGGCAACTGAAATTATGGAAAGAATTTCTTGTCTTTCAAGTTTTTTATTATTCTGTGTAGTGCCAACAATCTTACGTTGTCCCTATCGTCAGCCAACATGGCAATCAAAATAGTTTCTGGATGACAAAAGGAACCATTTCATTGAATTATTGGATCTATTATTGTCTTTAATTCAATTGGTAAATAATGTAATGATATAATTATTTGATGTTAATGTTTAGCTCTGTAACTGCATGATGGCTTTAATTTGAAACCATCAGATGCATAAACTTTTAGTATAAAACTTTTCTGAGCAACCAATATTTTGACGATTAATTTGAGGAAACATACAGCCTAAAAATTATATTTGCCACTGTAAGCCATTGAGAATACACAATTTTACAAGGATTTCTTTTGTACAATTTTCGGACACTATCCGGAAGAAATTGCTTCACACATCTCCAGCAAATAGAGTTGATCCGTGCTTAATTCTTTTTTATTAGTAATTTCTGGCAAAGTGCAGCTTATTCTCTTAAAAAGTACAAGAAGTAGTTCAAAATTAGAGATTTGCCAATAGATCCTGTAAAACTTTGAGACCCACTTGTTGTACCGTCAAGATGCTCAAACAAATGGCGTAAGATAAGCTCATTGGCATGTAATTGGCAAACAAGCCATTGAAGCGACTTTCTTTTCTTTTTTTCTAGAAATCTTATGACGACACCTTTTTGTAACCTGTGTTAACTGAAATTCTATCATAGCCAATGGGAACAAGCTTACTGGTATCAATATTTTTTGTAGTTAAAAAGTTTTAGATTTCTTCACTTAAAGCATTTGAAGATTATAAGGGGAGGTACCTCAGAACCTGGTACCTTTTATTAAGCTTATGTGTTCCTCTGATACAACTTTTCGCCATACGTCCCCCATGATAAGAGATTTTCCTTATGGCCATCAAAATGTAAACCAAATTACCTGTTTTCTAAATCCACGAACATATGGATTAACGTGGATCTTTCTTTTTGCCATGCTCATCTAATTTTGCAAAGAACACTGTAGACTACTGTAAAAAATGGTAATTTTATTGCTTGTAAATTGTAATAGTGAATTATTTTTACCTTATTATTGTTAATTTTTAAGGATAATTTAAAATAATATTTTCTTACAAAGTTTAAGAGAAAAATATTGTTGTTTTAATTATGCTTTATAATTATCCATTTTTCATATATATATATTTTTAATTTTAAAGTCATTGAGGCAGCATAAGGAACCTGAATTTGATCTAAATATTACATAATTTTGCTATAAATATATAATTATAATATTTTAAGGATCATCCGTTTAAATTTAATTAATATTAATAATATTTGAGTAATGTATATGTTTGACTAAAAAAAAAAAAAAAAAAAAAAAAAAAAAGGTAAATTTACAACTTTTATGTTTTTACTTTATATTTAATGACCTTGGGGCAGTACTAAATATTAATATTTTTGAAAGATATTTTATATTCAGAATGAGAATGTGACAGAACAACTTTTCCATACCAGCCCATTTTGATTTGAAGAAAAATAAAATTTCGCTCCAAAATGGGAAAATACACAACTTTTATGTTTTTACTAAATATTTAATGACCTTGGGGCAGTGCTAAATATTAATATTTTTCAAAGATATTTTATATTTAGAATAAGGATGTGACAGAGTAACTTTTCCACACCGGAAAATTTTGATTTGAAGGAAAAAGAAAATTTCCCTCCACCTTACTACAGTAAAATTGTCGCAAAGAATATGGCATATATGTTCAGGAATTGTGATAATCGTTTCCATAAAGTGGGAACGACCTTCTATACCATGGATGTCTAAATTTAAAAAAAATAAGAAATTGATATTTTGGTCATTTTTCACAAAATGAACCAGTTTCCTTAATTAGGATTTCTGTTGAAGCGAATTTTTCTCTTTTGAAAATTTGCTGCAGCATCTTTCAGCCCTAAATTAATAATAATAATTATTATTATTTTACCTTTATATTGTTTATGTTATTTCTTTGTTTCGAAGCAGAATGCAATACTATTTTAACGTAAAAATATCATTTTGTTAGGATTGGCAGTTTGATGATGGTTCACCTCCACCTGCAAAAATTGTGAAGGATTGGCTCGATCTCTCAAGAACTAAGTTTAAAGAAGATTCTGACTGTTATATTGCTGTACATTGTGTAGCAGGCTTGGGAAGGTATATATATAGATTTTATGGCAGTGATTGAAGTTATTAAATCAAAAAAATATACATGAAATTATAAAAAATATGCTTTTTTACTATTTTTTAAAATTATTTACCTGTTTTTAACACTTTTCAACCTGGTTGAAAAGTGTTTATGACTTCGGTTTGTCTGGCCGTCTGTCCGTGCTCTAACTCCCGTAAATATGCTCGGATTACCTTGCAATTTTTATATATTATTGTCGTTATCTGTAGCACGTTCCCTATTTCAACTGAAGTGTGTAACACTAATAGTTTTTTTACAGGGACACTCAAAAGAATTCCGTTACATTGCGGTCTATGGGGGAAAATCATTTGCGGTTTATTTTAATGATGTTGCACAATTGCAAATACATTGTAATTGATATATATCACTAAGGTGTATTACAAGAAGCTTAATATGGAATAGAGTGTGCATAGCACTTATAGTTAATTTACAGGGACAGTCAAAAGAATTCCGTTACATTAGGTCTATGGAGAAAAATCATCTGCGGTTTATTTAAATAATGTTTCACTATTTTAAACGCATTAAAATTTATATATATCACTAAGGTGTATTACAAGAGGCTTACTACAGAATATTGTGTGTATAGCAGTCCTCGTTCATTTACAGGGACACACAAAAAATTCTCTACTGTCTGTTAACATTAATTCCTGGAAGTGCGTTTTAAGTTACTGAACGTGATTTTAAATTTAACCCACTTTTTGTTTATTACGTGGTGTGTATAAATTCTGTAGATCATATACAGGGAAGCACAAAAGTTCGCGAACACATTTCCATTTGTGGACAGAAACTCCAGAAGGAGAATTTTAAACTGTGCTACGCGTTTCTTAACTGAACTAAAATTTAGCATCCTATGTAGTATATATACAAATCTATAGATCCTATACAGGGCTGAATAAAAGTATTCGGATATTTTTCCGAATATTGTATGCGTTGGAAATTCCTGAAATTATGTTTTTATATATTTTATGCGTTTTTCAAATTGTTTACTTAGATGTTATTTTTCAGCTTATTAAACGGTATGATTTGTAAAATTATTTTAGAAGCGTTGGAAAGTGTTACATAATCTATGCTTGATGCATGATTTTTCGCTCTTGTTAAAATAATATTTGTGCATCCATAATACCTTTTGAATCAATCGGGGAGAAGGTACTTATTTATTAATTAAAATTATTGGCAATCTAGAAATTGTAATCTTAGCAGCTTTACCAAAACACAAAATAAATGTTTCTAGTAAGTGTAATAGCAGGTAGTAGAGCTGTCACTTGATCAATTTACTTGCTTCAGATCATTTAAAAATAAATTTTTTCGAGATAATTGGAAATCCTTGAAATTATTTTAGTTTTTTGGATGTCATGGTGTCACATTACTGCACTAAATTATTATTATTATTTTCTAACTGTGCAATTGACTTACATTCATGAAATAAAGATGAAGCCAAATAAGAAACATTTATTGTATATTTATTAATTTTTGCAGTATTCTATTTCTTCTTTTTTCTTTAACTATTTACAGTATTGTTTTATGTATGTTACTTTTGATTCATTGATTGTTCATTATTTAATTTTTTAAACCAAAACATTAGGTTAAAAAAAAAAAAACTTTTGCATTCTGTATACCAGTCAAAATAGAGGTTATGACAATAATCTCCCCAACTGCTGATGTTAGGAAGAATACTTGCAATTACAAAAATTGTGCAAATCAAGTACAGTTTTCGGCTGTAGCATTTATTTTACTGCCTTCTCCTTAGGGATGTCTGGCAAACATACTGTATCCAGCCAATCTGTGTAGTATGATGGATAATTGGCAGTAGTTGGATATGGATATTAGGATTATCCTGCAGTATATCTGGCCGAAAATTATAAGGTTATCAGTGGCGGCTTGTGGGTTATTTAAATGAGGGTTCACAATACATAAATTCTGAAAGCAAAATCGGCTAGTACAACTTATGTTCAGGTTGAAATACATTTGAGTTTTCAAAAGTTAAATGAAAACATTGAACTAAAAGAAATAACAAGTAATTAGAAAAAATGTAATATTTTACATTCTAAGAAGTAAGATCATAGGCATTAATTAAACTCATCCTGACAAAAATCTGGAAATGTGATTAATATTTTATTTGTTAATTTATTTGTTTTTATTTGTTAATTTATTTGTTTTTCTTTGGGAGTCTATGTGTTCAAATAGAAGAGCCACTACTGAAGGCCATACAATGCTTTTATTGTTTACTAGCTGACATGCCCAGTGTTGCCCAGACCCGTGATAATAAATTTAAATAAACCAAGTTTGTACGATTTTATATCTTTAATCTGATTTTGTATCAAATTTATTTTTTAAAGAGAAAAATTTGCGAAAAGGTATTTATATGATAAAAGCGCTCGTAAGAAGACATTTTCTTGTTTTTTCATGTACAGTCATTTTATAGTTTTAAAAGTTCTTTTTGCCCAAACTGTTTGAAATTTCTATCTGTTAAAATGGAAAATTGTGTTTATAACCCTATACAAGAGCAAATAAGTGAACAACTATAACTATTAATACAATATGTACAGTTGGACCAAAAAAAAAAAAAAAAGCACCCATACATTTTAATCTCCAAATCATCACAGAAAGAAAAAAGGAAATAGCCATTCAAGCAGAAATTATGTCTTCTTTCAATTTAGTTTTTAAAAAATAATAAGCTTAGGGGTTTGTCCCCATATTAAAATTATACCAAACTCAGAAATTTTCAATATAACCACCTAATTTTGACATCATATTTGGCAGGGTTGTTTGGTTTTAAACCATGCTGATTTAAATCAGTTTTTTTTCAAATGTAGTGAATAAGTATGCTTACTATTTGGTTGATTCCAATCTATGAAAGTAAAAAGCAAAATTGTGCTACAATTTTAAAAAATGAAACTGTATGCCTTGGATTTAATGGATAGTCAGATGTGCAACAAACCAGTGATATGTGTAACTGTTACAACCAAGACTGGAAAAATGTACTTAATTGATACAATCGATACTAGTAAAAAAGCTCATACATCTGGGAATTTTTTTAAAAAAAAGTGTTATTGCTAGTTTCAAAAAATGTGAATTTGAGTAGTGGATTTTGATCAGTTGTTACAGACAATGTGGCAAATGTCACCAAAAGGTGGCATTTATTAAGCACAAATGAGCTTTTAAATGTTATTACATATGGCTGCTCAGCATATGTGTTAAATTTATTATCCAATGACATTCAAAATCAATATCCTACAATCAAAGAAAGCTTGTTAGAAATTATTAAGTACTTTCACAATAATCACTTTGCAAACGCATTATATAGACCTAATTATGCTTTGAAATTAGTTCTCCCTACCCTAATTCGATGAAATTCAATGAAAGGTGTACTGTAAGTTTACATTAAAAGTTGGAACATTTACGAAGAAAACAGAGAGAAAATCGACACAAACATTAAAAACCTTGGGTCCAATTTTGTTTTTAAAAGAAATGTTGAGAAAATGTTTGAACTGGAAACAATTTCAAATGCCCTCCACAAAATTCAAGAAGGAGAGATTTAAGAATTCATGTTGTATATCTGGGAAAATTGTGTAAAAAAAAATTAGAAGAAAAATGAGAAAATAAAGTAGTGATGAAGTACCTTGATAGTCGATATAAAATGGCTATAACACCTGTACATTTTGTTGTATATATGCTGCATCCAAAACAAAAAGAAGGTTTAGAATTTTCTCAACAAGAAAAAAAAAGATGCTTTTGATTTTTCAAAGCAAAGGTATCCAATAAACTCACTGATACTGTTGATTATTAAATTTAATGGAAAGAGTTCACCTTTCCAGGAATGCTTCTTTGAATCTTGTATTGTAAATATTGTAACATTGTAGTGTTGTAAATACTGTTAGATATATAAGTGATTGCATATTTTATTGCTTATTATGTGTAAAAATATTATAATGCTTAAATTAATATAATAAAAATTATTAAATTTCAATAAAATAACTTAAAAGTAATTTTTGATTAATGCTTGACTTCAAATATTTGAAAATATGAATGTCTAGCATTCCTCCATAATGTAAAATCATTTAAACAAAAATAACCAGGTCTTAAAAACTGGTTTTTTGGTTTAAAAAAAAAAGTTTTTACTACTACATTGATATTTGACCTATTTTTTTGATAAATTGGAATACTAAACAGGAAGTCATTCGGTTAAGTAGTTTAGGAATTATGAAGGTTTAAAATCGGAACTAGAAGTTTTTACTACTACATTGATATTTGACCTTTTTTTTGATAACCGAATGACTTCCTGTTTAGTATTCCAATTTAAGTAGTTTAGGAATTATGAAGGTTTAAAATCGGGAACTCTTGATGTTAAATTGATTTGAAATCATTGCAAAACATGTTGCAATGAGTGTAGCTTTTTAAACATAACTCAAAAACTACTTCACAGAATGAGCTTTCATTTTAGATTCACATATTTAAAGCCTCTAAAAATCTATTTCTGTTAAAATATTCATAAGTTACAATTTGTATTTCTTTCAAAATTAATAAATAATAATAATTATAATAATAATAATAAATAAAGCAGAAAATCTTGGTTGTAAAACAATTTTCTGCAAAACTTGAGAAAAAAAAATTGATAGTTGATATACAGATATAGAAAGGACTTTAGGGAATTCAAAAGGACAATGGACTACTTTCTTTATAAATGATTTCCCACAAAGCGAACAAAATAAATAAAATAAAAACTGACAAAGTTTTTTTGCATTAGTTAGAAAGGAGAGGAGAATTGATAGACTTTTGGTAAGATATCAAGTTTCATTTTAATAGTACAAGTATTAAATTTCTTCTTAACACTATCCAACATAGTTGAAAAGTGTTTATGACTTTGGTTAGTGTGGCCATGCTCTAACTCTCTTAAATATATTCTGATTGCCCTGTATTTTTTATGTTATTGATGTTTACTATAGCAGGATTACTATTGAAAATGAAGTGCATTTATAGGGACAGTCAGAAGTATTCCATTCCATTACGGTCAATAAGAAAAAATTGTTTAAAGTTCATAAATGCATACCAATTTCATTATATTTGAAAGAATGTATCATCATTAAAATGAAGTGTACTAAAACAGGCTTTCTGTAGAATATGGGGTGCAAAGCATTCATTATTCACTTACAGGGCCATACAAAAGAATTCTATTACATAATGGCATATGTCGAAAGACTATTTGTAGCGTATTTTAATTATATTACACTATTTCAAATATAAATGAAATTGATATACCTTAGTGAGATTTACTACTAAATACTTGCTGTAGAATATGGTGTGCATAGCATTTATTGTTCGTTTACAGTGACACACAAAGATTTCTGATACAGTACTGTCTATTAGAGATAATTTCTGGAAGTGCATTTTCAGTTATGGTAATTTAAGTTTAACAAAATTTTTGCATACTTTGCAGTGTGTATAAATGCTATAGATCACATACAAGGCTACACAAAATAATTCGTAAGCATTAACGGAGTATGAATGGGAATTGCTTAGAGGTGGTTTTTAATTGAGTTATGGATTTTCCAGCTAAATTATATTTAGTATCATATATTTTTATAAGAGATGTTTGTAGAATATAAATACCACGCAAAGAACTAGATACATGACTGCCTATGGATGATATTTTCTAGAAATTTGATTTCAGTAATTTTAAGCATGTTTCAACCTGAATTAAATTTTAGCTTAATATTTAGTATGTATAAAATTCTTTTGGTAATATATAGGGTTGTACAAAAGAATTAAAAAATATTTCAGTCTATTGGTAGAAATTGCTGATGGTGAATTTTCAACCTATTATTCGTTTTCTCACCAAACTAAATTTTAGCATACTATATACAATATATACAAATCTATTGATCAAAAATATAAGGCTGCACTAAAAAATTGGACTACTTTTTCAGTAATGGATGGTAATTGCAGAAAATCTGGTTTTCAAATGTGTTATGAGTTTTCTAAATTATTAAATTAGGTATCCTATTTACCTTATTAAACAGCATAAGATTTATTAAAATATTTTGGAAATGTTGCATAATCTATGCTTGATTTTCTTTCTTGTTCTCTTTCACAGGGCTCCTGTTCTTGTAGCCATAGCATTGATTGAACTTGGCATGAAGTATGAAGATGCTGTAGAACTTATTAGACAGTAAGTACTACTTGAAATATTTTTCTTTAATTAAAACACATTTGTTGAGAAAGATGCAAAAAGTGGTTTTAACACTGAGAGTACCCTATTATTATATACAGCATAGCATCAATTAGATCAATGAATCCTAAAGAGGACAATATCACCTCGCAATGGGGCAATTTGCTTATGGGACAATCAAAGGCATTTAGAGAAGCAATTGTGTGTATATATATATATATATATATATATATATATATTTTTTTTTTTGGGGGGGGGGGGAGGAGTAGAGGGGCACATACATTTTTATTTTCTATAAATGAATGTACATGGAAATCTAAATTATTATAAATAAAAGCAGTAAACATAAAAAAGTCTTTAAATTTTATATAACTTTCCCGATTACCATAAAATAATAATAATAATAATAATAATAAAAATTTGCCAATGCTAATGTTAATAGGGATCCTTACTGAGACAAAAATGAAATTTCCCTGCATCCTAAACTAGGAATTTTCTATAAATGCACATAGTATGCACATAGGTTTTTACAATGCTAATTTTTTTATAGAAAAAATGTTAGGTAATTCAGAATTTTAATATGATTTATTAATAATTTGCACAATTAAAATATGTTTTTGAATAACAAAAAGCATAAAATACACTTTGGGTCCATTCACTGTATCTCAATAAAAAGTAACATTCGAATCTAAAGATTACAAATTTTTTTTGAGGGAGATATAAATTTAAGTTTGAACCTAGGAACTCTAATAAAGTGTGAAAAGTGGTGCATTGTAGTTGATCTCTATTTCAAAAATTGCAGTATATTTGTAAAGACAAAATTCATCATTTTCTGCAGCAGTTTACTGATAAGATAGTCTGAAGTGTTTTTTTTTTTCTTCTTCTTCTTTTGATTAGCAGTACAGCTGGGTTTTTTTCTAAATGTACTGCTTCTGTTTTTTGTATTGTCAAATATTCTACCTTGTAGCCTAAAGAAATGATTAATTGAAGTATATATCTTGGCTTATTGTTGCCTAAAAACTTTTGTTTTCACTTTTAACAAAGAATCTATGCTTTGAAATACCTAATTGTATCTAGCCGTATAATGTGAATTATTTTCAAAATTGTAATGGGCAGGAGAAAAATACTATAGAGGGGACGATGAACCCAAAAAGTTTAGGAACCACTGAACTAGATTTTTAAAAAGTCTCTAACGTTGCTCTAAAAAATAATAATGAAGTACATTTTTCTTAAATAATTTGATTAAAAACTAGGAAATTGAAGATGTTTATAGAAGTACTTTTAATAGTAACTTCAGATTACTTTGACACAAACATGTCTTTAATCAGTCCTAGGTGTACTGTGTTGAAAGTATTATGTATTCACCAATATTCTAACGGGTAGCAGCTCTAACTAGTAGTAACACAGTAGACCTACAATTGATTTTAAATATTTTATGTTTCAGTCCAAGTAACCTGAAATTATGGTACAACTAAACAAGTTGTTGTGCAAATTATGTTAGCAATAATTACCCCTCCACCTCTACCCACAAGGAAGGTCTCCTTAAAGTGCATACTCAGAAAATTTTGAAAAAATGCTAATGAAGCTGCTCATGTATGTAATAAAGAAACAGTGAAATTTAGCTGTGGAATCGCAGTAGAAATTCTGCAAAAAAATAAAATAATTTCAAGTATTTGGCGCTAAAAGACGCAATTTGGTTAACAACATTTTTTCCCTCTCCAAACACAAACAATTTTAATGCATTTTAAAATTGCTTGTAAAATGATTATTCGGAATGTGCAATACTTAATGAATTTAAACTTAAACGGTGAAATAGTTTATTATTTTTTGTATTATTTTACAAGCTGCTGCTTGTTGCAGTTATTTAATTTTACCACTGAAAAAATATGTATGTTTTGGAAGCTGCAAACATCTATTTTATGTTAAAGTGAAGCCGACATTTAAGTTATGTATATTATTGAATTTTTAAGTGTTGCAAATGTTTGTTTTCACTTTTAGTTAACAATCAAAATTTAAAAAATATATGAATATGAAAGGAATATTAAAGTAAACGAAGAGTTGGAAGAAATTTTTACTATGAAACCTGTCTATGAGATTTTTGTAAAATTTGAAAGCTTAAAATTGTCATTAGCTTAAATTAATTATACGAATGGGTTAATTCTAGGGCTCATGATACCATACCCTCTTGTTCTGAATCTTTTGCATTCAACATTTTCAACTCTCTGTACGTTTGCAGTAATATTCATTTAAAATATTCTTTAAATCAGATGAAATAAATCATTCACGTTTTTTCTCTATTTATTACTGATTGAATGAAATTTTGCTGTTTTATCCTCCATTCCACGATTTTTCTAATTTAAACGGCTTCAATAGTTATACAATTAATTTTAAATGTATTTCAAAAGGAAAAACCCGATGACAAATAGCTGTGTTATACATTTCTATATCGAAGAAGTTGTTTCCATAGCAACAGTACTTTGTCAATTCAAGAAAAATGTTCAGAATCGGGCTTATTTTTGAGCTTGAACTAATTTTAATCAATTTAAAATTTGTTTTAAATCATAAAATACAATCGTTAAATTTCATTTAATATATAAGTTAAATGTGCATGAAAAAGTTTCTCCTTAAAGAGTATTTGTCATAAAAGTGTGTTTTTTAATTTCATTCCATTCCCAACTGGTGATAAATCTCAAAATAAAGAAATTTTCATAATTTTTGACAGACGTTACATATTGAAGTACCGCAGAATTTTTTTTTTAAATTTTATTTTTTATAGATGTATGTATCCTTATGAGAAGAACATTCTGTAATTTTTTCAAAACTTTCTGAGTATGCACTTATGGAGCCCTTCCTTGTCAGTTGTAAAAAACAAGTATAATGGTTTAAATTTCACTGCCATAATATAAATTAACTGCATTTTTATTAATTTTTTTACTTTTAGGTGTAGCAGTAGTAAATTTCACTTAGGTAGTTTTTATATAACATTTTCTGTGTCTTTCAGGAAAAGAAGAGGAGCTATTAATGCTAAACAATTGGCCTATTTGCAGAAATACCGTCCAAAATCTCGATTGAAGGCTCAGCTCAAACAATGTTGCATTCAATAAATTGATATATTTTTTTTTTGGGCTTTTTTTTTTAACCCCCTGACCGCCGAGCAAAAGGGCAAATTTGTAATGTTGTTTTCTCTAATTTTCTTAAAATGCTTAAAAAATCTGAATTTTCAAATTTGAGATAAAAAAACTTAATAAACTTAATTGTCTATATAAGTATAATCCTTAAGAGTATCAATCATTACTTGATGTTTTAAAAATGCATTATATTTGTAGAATTATATTAATTTAAACAAGCCTTGTATTGTTGTGAAACCTACAGCATAGTGAACGGATATATCAGGTTGCAGCGGTGAGAAGGTTAAAAAAGAAAAAAAACATTTTAATCTTTTTGTTATTGCTCATCCCACCTGAGTTTAATTTTTTTTTTTATATATAAATTATTTTATGTTTGTATGTATTATCCTTAATTTTGAAATATTTTAAAAATAAAGTGAAACTAAGCATGAAACTACTGTTGTCTTTATATATTTGTGTCTGCATTTTTATGTAAATCCAATTAAATTTACATAATTATTCATAAACAAATTTCACAAGTTGGAATTTAATTTCATAAAATGTTATAAGCATGCAAATTGGTTCAAAAATGATCTTTATAAAAGAATTTGTTACAAAAGAAGTTTCACAAAACAGAGTTGGAAAACAATATTTATTAATAACTGTACAAAATTTGTATCAATCAAAATTATTAATAATTTTCAACAATTAAAATCTGTGACTTCTTTTTCTTGCAGTATATTTAGAGTCTGAAGGTACATCCCTAAAAATAAAAGTAAATTTTAAACACATGTGAAAATACAGAAACACAAAGCCCAAGAAAATTTACATAGTCAAGTATAAAACAATAAGTAATTTCATCTGCAAAATGTTAACTCATTTTATTGCATATTCAGTAAATATATAACATGCATAATCTGAAAGAGTACCTGAAAAATTTAATAGTGGTGTTTCAAATTATTACATCATAGATCATACAACTATAGAATATTCTTATTTATTTTAATAATGGCTTTGATGGAGCCTAAACAGTCTATTAAAACTTTTTTTTACTGTTTTAAAGTTTTTATTTTAGACCTTTTTTTTAAGAATTAAAAGAGGCATATTCATTTTTTAAAATAATTATTCAATTGAACTCTGAGAGAATGAAAGAAATACAGCATTTGCTTAGTATAACGGAGAACTCTCAATAATAACCACATTTAAGATTTCATTTAATGAAAAGTAAGTAAAAGTTTCACATGAATTAGTATAAATTATAGAGTGGCTATTTTGAAAAAATGTAATTTTATATTTCTGGATTGGAAGAGCAAAATTAAATTACTAATGACAAATGAAATATATAAGAAAATTTATTTTACTAAAAAGGTGCAAATGTACAAAAGGTTTTTAAACATAAAAACCTGAGCACTTTCAACTGCTCTAGATAAATAATTAAGCGGTTGGGTTTTTAACACCTTTTGATCGGCTTTTATGTTTAAAAACCTTTTGTATATTTGCACCTTTTTAATGAAATAAATATTCTTATGTATTTCATTTAAATTTCAGGGTGAACATGACGTTTTAAAACTTATAGTTTAAATATATTTTATATTACTAATGTTAATAACTAAATATTTATTAAATTTTTCCATTCTGAATTTATAAGTTGGAAATAATTCTATGAAATAATATTAGTTCGAACAGTGGAGTAAAACTGCATATCTTATTAGTTGCTTCTTGAATCCAGAATTTAATGTAACTTTTTATAAAAAGTCAAATCATCTGCTTTTATACCCCTAGTGGAGTAAATCTACATAGATATATTAATCTTACAAGAAATAAAAAAGTTTGACTTTAAAAAAAAAAAAAAAATGTTTTACAACTTTTAACTAGAGAACTAAACTAATAATATTTATATGTAATAAGAGAAAAGGCTAATTATGTTCATTACAGTTTGTAAAACATCAGAAAAGAAGTTCATTCTCTCTATCAGCTCTATAAAAAACATAATCACTCCAGAGTTGTTACTCATATAGGAGAATAAAATTTCCTGAATTTTCCAGTACATTTTAAAACAATTTCGGTCTAATGATGCTTCTTGAATCCAGAATTTAATGTAACTTTTTATAAAAAGTCAAATCATCTGCTTTTATACCCCTAGTGGAGTATGTGCATGCTGGTTCCAGTAGTGCATGCTGGAAATGCTGAGGATAAAATAAATATTGTATTTGAAAATACTAAATTTTTTTAACTACAGATAATATTAATTGAAATTTCCACTTCTGCATCCTTCCAAAACACTTGCTCTTAGGACTCTCATAGGAATTGCTATTCTTAGTAATTTATGATAGTTATAAACGTTCATATGAAGTTTTCTCCAAATTTTTAAAAATATTTCATATCATAGAAACTCGACAGAGTTTCTGTCCAAGCATAAGAAACTGCAATGCATTGAACCGTAAATGAAAGGAATTTCCACCAATGTATGCCAAACGATTTTACAAAATTTTTTTAGCACTTTGTCTAGTTTATATTTTGCGGACAGGACAAAACGGGTTTTTGACACATTTATATCTCGCGTTCTATTTATGATAGAAACAAAATGAAAGGAATGATTCTATGGAATGGAGCGTGCCAAGTGACTAAGAAATCAAAAGTAAAGCAAAATCTGACGAATAGGTTTTCAGTAAATGCGATTTTAAAAGTGCTGTTTTTTGCACTTTTTAAATCTTGTTCAGACCAAAAACTGTTGACAGGGCTACAGCAATGTGTAATTTTCAGATTTTTACGCGGTTTACGTCATTTGAATTGTTTTTATGAGTAGTTCAAACCTTTGTAAGTTTCATGTAAAAATATTAATTAGTTTTTGATTTACAGTACAGCCTCGATTATCCACGCAATTGGGTGGCAAGGGCAGCGCGGATAACAAAAATCGCGGATAAACCGAAAAATAGAGTGCAAACACGAAAAATAAAATTTTCAACATAAAACTGTGTTTTATTGTATATACATGTGTACAGTACTGCAAAAACATTCGCTCTACGTCTAAATCACTAAAATAAAGAAGAGCAAACAAAAAATATATATACAACATACCGTACAAAAATTGTTGAGTTACATCTTTCTAAAATAATCAGTCACTTGTGTTTGCTTCTTGCTTTGGAAACACCTTTTCTTTATTCTAAATTGTATTTTCCTTAACATGAGTTTTTCTGCCAGCTGTGCCTCGTCGTCTGATTTTTGTGCAATCGTTAACATAATCTTTTTTCGTTTTTCAGCCATTATTTATAAAGCCGTATTTCAGCCGTAATTTCAGGAGCTAAAGAAAATTTAAACTTAAGCACTGAACATAAAACACGTCTAATCACTAAGCACGCTTACTGACAACTGAGGCCGCTGGCAAGCCGAGAGAAAAACTAGCGTCCCTACGGAGGAACGAAAAGTGGGAAAGTCCACTTTTTAATTAGGGTGATGTGTAGGAGTGGAGTCATGTGTTGAAAGAATTGCGGTTTGTTTCAAATTTTGTTTTAAGCTACTTCAGAGTGAAAGCTATGTGGTATGTCATTTACCTCCAATGCGGTAACTCATGAGATATAATCCAAGTGACGAAGCATTTGAAAAAAATAATGCAAATTTTTATATTTATATGTTTTAGTATTTATTTTTTTTTTTTAATGTTTGAATGAAATACAAAGTTTTTATTTTTGAAAAAATAAGTTAAAAAATCATTTTAATTAAAAAATATATTTCTTGATCATTGAGCATTTATTATACTAATGATTCATTTAGTTAAATTGTAAAAAAAAAAATAGTTTGAATTAAAAAACACAAAGTTTCTATTTTTAAAATTTATTTAAGTTTAAAAAATCATTTTTTTTTACTATTATATATTTTTTTGCTATATAGGGTCTATTAAATTTGCCTTGCTGTAAAAAAAAAAAAAAAATCGTCGCGGATAATCGGGGCTCTACTGTATATCAGTTTAAAGTTATTGATTCCTATACAACATAGAGCAAAAAACTGTTGACAGGGCTACATCAATGTGTAATTATCGGATTTTTACGTGGTTTACATCATTTGAATTGTTTTTATGAGTAGTTCAAACCTTTGTAAGTTTCATGAAAAATATTAATTAGTTTTTGATTTATATCAGTTTAAAGTTGTTGATTCCTACACTTAACATAGAGCAAAAAAAAAAAAAAAAAACTAGTAAATCTACAGATCAGGAGCCTCAACGTCAGCTCTGAAAGTCAATGTGTTTTTTATCTTACTTTTCATAATATTTAACATCTTACAATCCACAAATTAATTTTTTTAAATTACTACATACATATTTATACGCTTTTAGAATAATTTGCAGGTTTCAGAAATTAGAAACGTTTAATTAAACACTGTTTATGCAATAATATTCTGACATTCTTATGAACTTCTTATTCTATGTTTTAGGTTAAAAAAATAATTTTTCTTCAGGGGGGCAGAGCCCCCCTAATCTTAACAAATTTATATTCGTGATTTACTATTGATTGTGTGAATGATTCTAGTATATCTTTGATTTCGTTCTACACAGTAGTTTTATTAGAATAAGCAAAAATTTCGAAAATAATTTCATGTTATCCTAATGTCTTAAATAGCAATATTTACTTACCTGCCAACCACGAAACACTCGCATCTGATAAATAGGTTGAATAATATCTCGTGTACAAAAGCAACTTATGGAAATGTAAACTGAATCTTTCTAGTGCTATTGCAACTTTTGTTTCGGAAAACAGTTTTGATGGTCATTCTATAATACTTCTTTTACCTAAGTACATCCTGATCTAACTCGATGGCAATAGCATACTAAAATCTCCCCAAAATAGGCTTATTTAGAAACTTTTAAACTTATTGGGTAATCATTCATAATCGTGCCCACTGCCAATTCACTAAATAACAACCGTGGTTTGGCCCTATAAAGTATTTTTTGTGATAACTTTGTATGATCTCAGTTTCCAGTAATAGTGCTATTTCAGGCTGTATAGATGCTTTTTACTAAGCTAATTTCTTTAGATTAACCATCTCGTTGTTCGAGATATTATATCCTATTTTAAAAGTAATACTAATTTTGAACCACGAAAAATCCATATCTCTTCCAGAAAATGAATATCTCATGTAAAAATGTTTCGGTTATCATTCTATAGTAGTTAAAAGGTAACTTGTTTCAAAATAAATTCGCATTTATTTCAATAAAATATTAAAATCACTCAAAACTATTTTATTTTGCGAATAAATAATTGTAGCAAAATAGTTTGAGTTATTTGAATTTTATTATTCTGATATTCTTTAAAATGTAGTTGCTAGGTTACGATTAAATTAAAGAAGAAAATAAAATTAAATACATTTTAAAATTTGCAAAAAATGATAGAATAAAATGTATTATATTATTAGCACAGATGTATAAAATTGCACCAAACATTGTACACCTAATTTAAAAAATCTGACGAATGTATTAACAAAATTTCAAATTAATTTGAATAATTTAAGACCTGACTTGATAAATTTTAGCCTTCATAACTTACACATTAAATACATTAATCAAATGCGCCATTTTATTTCAATGGATGAAAATTTTCAAAATCGTCTGAATTCCCATAGGAAAGCATTATGACCTAAAAAGAAATGTTTTATATTTTCCGAACGAATGAACCAAACGTAACTAAAAACTATACAGCTAATTCTGGGTATCTCACCAACATACCTAAAAAAAAATCAAACTAATCGGATCATTTTTGCGGCAGTTATCGCGGAACAGACAGACAGACAGACAGAAACCAAAAACTTTTCGGGTCTCCACAGTAAGCCTCAACTGACATTTTGGCAATAACCCAACTCTTTTAGGAATGGTCGTATACACATGATATTAAGATATGTTATTAAAGTCGACCCAAGTAAACTTCCTATTATATAAAAAAAGTAACATTTAAGGTTCGTTTACAGGGTCTCACAAAAGATCTTTTGATATAGGACTAAAGAGTTGTGTAGTTATCCGATTTTTATGCGGTTTGCAGCATTTGAATTGTTTTTATGAGTAGTTCAAATGTTTAATATTTCGTGTAAAAATATTAATTATTTTTTATGTATACCACTTTAAAGTGATTTATTCCTATACTTAAGATGAAGCAAAGAAATACTAAATTGTCTAATTCTTTTCAAAAAGAACGTATGCACATGATGTTAAAATATATTACTACGAACGACCTAAGTTAGATTAAATCACACATAAATAACGCCTGCATTCAACAGTTAAAGATATACAATTATTATACAGACATACATACATTGAATACAATAATCCAACATGGAGTGAAAAATTAGCCAGAGCCAGGAATCGAACCTGGGTCCACAGCGTTCCGGGCTGTTGCTCTAACCACTGAGCCACTCTGTCCGATTCCCGAGTCCCCAATTTCTTACTAATACAGTACAAAGTCTCAAATCCGGACATCCGAAATTCGGAATTCTCCAAAATCCGGACATTTTGGAAACTAGCTTTTTTTTTTTTTTTAATATTTCGTTTTTTTTTTTTTTTTTTTTTTTTTTTTTAAATATTTATTTATATATGCCTTGGACTGAATCGTTTTCCCCGCTTCTGTTATATTTGTCTCCATATATTTTCCAATTTGATATCTTTACGCTTTTATTCGATCATTCCTTACTCCCCTCCCCACCAATCTCCGAAAATTGCATCAATTTATTCAATAAATTGAAGCCGTGATATAGATGTCTGATAATCTTTATTGGCGACTTCCCAATATTCCATAAGAAGCGCCGCATTCATAGTTGTATTTAGCTGCAGGAAAATAGAAAAAAGTAATTAAAAGAAAAGAATGAAAAAAACGTTTTCCTTACCATAAAAAATAAATAAAAAAATATCTCCGTCGTTATTTGACGAATTATGTTCAAATTTACAGCAAGTTGCAATAATAGCAAATTAGGCTGTTTTCCCAAATTTTATCAAAATATGATAATTTATTCCAAAATCTGAGCATCACACAAAAAAGGCCACTAGAGTAACTGAAAAGGAAAAGAAAGGATTGAATTATTTGGCTGTTTGTTTTGTTTATTTTAGTCCGTAACTTCCGAAGTCGAAAGTTGAAAGTTATCGGAATGAGATCGTTAGCTTTCAGTAGATACTATGTTTAGTTATGCAGAAAGAAACCATGCACAGATTTTTTTATTATTATTAGGCTAGGCTTGTTAAGCGGATTAGGAATGATGACATGTGAGTGAAAGCTTCTGTTTTCTTCTATTTTTGCACGAAAAAAAAAATAGGAAAAATATTTTTAAAGGGAAAAAAAATAGACGACGTAAAGAAGATAACATGGAAAAGGGGCAGGACACATTTTTCACGTCTAAAAACTGCAGGGCGTATCTATCGGCACTTAAAACAAAAAGGGTAGTGCGCAGCACCCTTTGAGAACATCAAATGGGAACAATAGGGAGCATAAAAACAAATAATAACGTTTTTTTTAAACCTTTTAAAAATATATATTATTTTATTGGAATATCGTATTAGTGTGTATCTTTATACAGCATTGCAAATGCCTTCCTGACGTAAATAAATCTGTGTGTGTGTGTGTGGGGGGGGGGGGGGGGGTGATTAGTTTTTTAATAACTGCAAATGATTTATAATTGATAAAGCAGCGTAAAATAACGGACACATTCAATTACCTAACAGAAAAATTACGTTTTGTAAGTAAAATTTCCTGAAATTGTGATAATTAAAAAAAAAAAAAAAAAATTCCTCTATTGAAATATTTGTTTTATTATTACCTTATTTCAGTAAAATAAACGGGGGTGGGGTATAGATTATTATTATGTTTTTACCTTTTTAAAAAATATATTCATTTTTTAAAATATTTAATTTGCTTCAGTATAATATTTTTCAGTATTGAAATGCGTTCGTCATAAATAAATAACGGGGGGGGGGGGGGGGGGGGGGGGAAACTGCAAATGATCCAAAATTCGGAAAAATCCGAAATCCGGAATCGCTGAAGTCCGGAGGATTCCGGATTTTGGACTTTGTACTGTACACCATGTTGGAGAGAAGCTAATTTTTCACTCCATGTTAGATTATTGTATTCAATGTATGTATGTCTGTATAATAATTGTATATCTTTAGACCTAAGTTAGCTTCCTATTGTAAAACAGAATTGTAGAATTTACTGTTCGTTTACAAGGTAACTCAAAAGATTTTTTAATAAGACTAAATAGTTGTGTAATTAGTGAATTTTTACGTTGAAATACTTGATTCCTGTACTTAACACATAGGAAAAACCATAGTAAATTGCATAACTTTTGTCAAAGTGGCTATATACACAAGATATTCAAATATGTTACTACATCCAATTCATTTAAACTCTCTATTGTAAAGCGGCATTGAACCATATAAGTTTCGTTTACAAGGTCTCTTAGAAGATCTTGATTACATTACAACCGATGTATATTTACTTAGTGGGATGTATTTTAATGATTTTATACTGTTTCAATCTCTGCCAGGTTTTATTATCTTGCTTTAAAATTTAATACGAGTTCATTTTGTCTGCCTGAAACCTCGTCGATCTTAAGCTCTAAATCTATTGAAATATGGTATTTTCATCGATAAAAAAAAACTGTGTTTATTTATAAATATATAATTCTAGCATATCAGGAATTGATTGAAATAGTGATTACAAAATTTCCACTTTACATTCATGCGCTGAGTAATAGAATGCAGGGGCCACACTTGTCACTCGCCTATGCGCCAAATACATCATGAAATTGGTGAATAAAATATTATTATGGCGAAAAGACTGGCGAATAATTTATCGGGAGCTTTTCGTTCTTGTAATCATGTTTTGAAACGCGGATGAGTTTTTTAAAAAGTTTGTAGTGAAAAATATATATGCTATGCCCAAAAAAATAACAATAATAAAACGGTACTGAGTTCAAAGTTAATCAGCAGTTTTTTGGTTTTTTTTTTTAGTTGGCGACAGTTTAATTTTAATCTTTACTTTAAGGCAGAACTACCAACTCTTCCGATTTTTGGATACTACTAAAATTTAATCGAAATTTTTGCCTTATTTAACCACAGCATTTCGACGATTAAATAAGGCACAAATTTCTATTAAATTTCAGTGGTATGCAAAAATTGGAACAGTTGGCATCCATGCTTTAAGGTAATACTTTTATTTTTGGATGGAGTATAACTAAAAAAAATTAAAAAAGAAAAAAAATGGGCACAATTTTTGGACATGCAGCAAATGTAATGCAGTGAGAAAATGCTTTTTTACCCATTCTATAAAGTCAGGGCTGAAAGAATTAATGATAAAAAATGTATTATATACTTTCGGCTAAATATAGATAAATTTGGCTAAAAATATTTTAATTTGGCTAATTTACTGGCTAGCATTTTGAAAATCTTAGCGCGGCCCCTGGAATGTAAAAATGTTGCTACCCCAAGATTAGAAATTTTGCGTTTAAATAGTTGCCATTCATCAAATCTCCGGCTATGACGAACTTAAAATGCTCTAAAAACAGGCCTAGAGCACAATAAAAAGGAAATAACTTCTTAAATTCCCCATAAAAATTAAAAATGCTAAATTTCGTATACAATAGGTGTTCGGTTTACGAACAAATCAGTTAACGAACACTTTCGAGATATTTTTATGTTCTGAGAACGAACCCCTCACGAAACAAAGCCATGATGAAGCAATGCCGTGTTTCATATTTGCTGAGCTATACTTATTGCCTCTATTGTCGACTTAGAGAACATTTTAACAGTTGCATACATATTTCCTAATTAGTTCCTGGACTGCTGGGGATTGGGGACCTATATTTTTGGATACCTGAATTGGAATGGACAGACTAGAAACAAAAACTCAAAATCTTTACATGTTACTTAAAAAATCCTCTTCGTAAGAGTGGTGTTTCTAGTTTAAATAATGGTAAATAAAATCAACAAATTGATTTTTCAAGCTCATAAATAAGAAAGGACATGCAAACACAGCAGCTTCAATTTTTAAAAATTTTATGGGAGCAAAATAAATAAAATAAAATAAAAATAATATAGTCATATGTAATTGAAGGAAATGCAAACATTATAAAAGCCTGCAGGTCACCAAGCAGTTTTCACATACTGTACCTCACTCCGAGTCCTTTGGAAACATTATGAGTGGTGATAGATTTTTACACGGGACTCGGAGTATGCACTTCTATATCGCTTCTTTTTATGACTGACGTTTTAGGTTTGTGGCTTGGCGGGATCATTTACAACGAGTTGTTTTTGATGAGATACAATATTTGTGTACTGACAAGAAAGGTCTCTTTGAAACACATATTCAAAATATTTTGAAATATAAAATGCTAATGGAACTACTTACGTATGTTATAAAGGATCAGTCCTGTAAAAAAATGAAATACTTTCGAGTATTTGGTGCAAAAAACACGATTTGGTTGCAACACTTTTGCCTTGCTAAATAGAACAATTGTAATTATCTCAAGACCAGGCAATGCCGGGCGAGTTAGCTACTATATATAGAAAAGCATTTTTCTGATAAAAATATTTAACAAAATTTTATTAAGCAAATATATTAACAAACATATAACTTACTTTCCTTGGCGCCGTCTCCTTTCTTTCTTTTCCAAGATCCAGTCTTTACAGTTTTTTACAGATTCCCCTCGTTTAACTTTATTTCGAATCCTAAATTAAAAGAATAATTCAAAATTATACATTTTTGTGTTTCAATCAACAAATTATGCTTTAAAAACAATTATTAATTTAAAAGTTTTATATAGAAAGTTAAATCTACTAACCGCAGTCTTTACATGATCTGAAAGGAAAAAGTGACTAGATTTCAGATATTTTCGAATTTTTTTTATTTCTCTCTATTAGTTCAAAAGTTATGCAAGATTTTATAAACCTTTTGAATTTTGTAAAAAAACCTTGCAAAGTCTCTATGACCTTTATTAATCAAAATATTTTTAAGATAATATTTTTAGCAGGTGAATTTTGGTTTATTTTCTATATAAGTTTTCACATACAAAGTATTGGGGAAGTACCATAGGGATTTGTCCTTGGATCCCAGCTACTTTGAGTATATTTTTATAAAATCTTCTAGATTATGTTATTTAAAAGATATACAGGGTGATTTTTTTTAAAAGTTGTGAAAGTAAAACACTATAACAAAAGAACCACTGATCCAAATGACCTAAAATTTCACCAGTATGCTCCCAAAGCAATGGGAATTTTTTTTAGCATGGTTAAAAAAAAACTTAAAATCGCACCGACAGATGGCGCTGTAAGGTAGCAGAAACAAAGAATATCGTCTGTAGGAGGAAAACAATGGACTGTACTTTGAGAAACGATCTTCCGTAGACCCTCTGTCGTCATTGGACCTTTTCTTAAATTCTTAAGTGTTCTAAATCTCCTAAGAGCAGTTGCTGAGCTGTCATTATTCTGATAATACAGTTTCACTAACAACGCATGGTCTGTCAATGCAGCAGTCATTGCGAGGATTTCTGTAGAATAATGAACACGAGATGCACCTATTTCATGTTTTTACGCCAATGAACCCGACTTTACTGCATGTACAGCGCCATCTGTCGGTACGATTTTAAGTTTTTTTTAACAACGCCAAAAAAATTTCCATTGCTTTGGGACCATACTGGTGAAATTTTAGGTCATTTGGATCAGTGGTTCTTTTGTTATAGGGTTTTACTTTCACAACTTTAAAAAAAAATCACCCTTTTTTGCGTTGTTAGTGAAACTGTATTATCAGAATAATGACAGCGCAACAACTGCTCTTAGGAGATTTAGGACACTTAAGAATTTAAGAAAAGGTCCAATGACGACAGAGGGTCTAGGGAAGATGGTTTCTCAAAGTACCGTCCATTGTTTTCCTCCCACAGACGATATTCTTTGTTTCTGCTACCTTACAGCGCCATCTGTCGGTGCGATTTTAAGTTTTTTTTAACCATGCTAAAAAAATTGCCATTGCTTTGGGAGCATACTGGTGAAATTTTAGGTCATTTGGATCAGTGGTTCTTTTGTTATAGTGTTTTACTTTCACAACTTTAAAAAAAATCACCCTGTATAAAAAAGTAAATAAAAAAAAAATTCAAAAGCACACTACATTTCCAATAGGCACGCACTGGAAATTTTCGATTTTAGACGTTTTGACAAATATCTAGAGAAATAGTTGATGAATTGTTCTTGTACTTCATGAATAGAAAGTACATGTTTTAACTCACATTTTTTGTGAAGATTTAGTCATGGGGACAATTAGGGGATCAACAACAAATTGAACAAGAAAAATAATATTTGCAGTCACCCTGTATCATAAAAAGCTCGAAATGATCTGCAGCTGTAATAATAGATTAATTATATAGAAGTTTACAATATTTGTATGCATTTGTGTAAGATTAGCATGTATATTCATCCAAAAATAAAAATTCCTTTGAAAATTTAAAAAAAATTCTGAATGTTTTTTTGTTCAGGGTTTTCAGCCAAATTTAATAATGGTTCAGTCGGAACAAAGATTAAACTGAAAATTCAATTTAATTAATGCAAGAAAAAAACAGTAATTTTCTTTAAAAGAAGAAAAAAAAAGTTGTCATCAACTAAACTGATATCAATTGAAAAAAAAATTATAAATTCCATTGTTTACATCCGGATATGTATTGTGGATTAAAGGTAATTGACTGTGCTCTATAGATGCAGAGCTAATAATAATATGTAAAGTCTAAATTTTGTTTAAAAATAAGTTTATCTTTCTCATTAATTTTTCTTTTTGATTTTCCCCACCATTTGGCAGCTGAAATTACAAGAATGATAGTTGAAATATATCTGCAATAATACATCAAAAAATATTTTCAGAATATTTTATCTAAAAATATTATTTTAACTAATTTTAAAAGATTAATCAAAGGAATAATAAATATTTAAAACTTTGGTTGTTGTCATAAAATGTTTAATACTGTATTCAGTATTTTAGACACTATCAATTGTAATTATTTTTTTGTTGTTAAATGAGTATAATAAGTGTGAAACCCCCAAAATAATTAGAGAAAAGTCTTAAAAAACATTTTTTTCTTTGAGAAAAAACATAAAAGCAAATTCTGAAATAAATCTGAGCAAAATGCAAAGCAGTTCTTAAAATAACACTTTAGAACTGCTTAGTTCTAAAGTGTTCTACTTAGTTCTTAAAAAACATTCAACTCTTTCAAATCTATAAATATAATGATTAATAAACCTACCTAGATTTAGCACGTTTCACATGATCAGTAGATTCTTCAGTTCCTAGAGCTGCTGGAAGTTTTTGGTATCCACCAGTCATCAGAACTAAAAAGTGTCTTTAAAATAAATGTAAAGATTTAGAATGATTGAACTGTAAACACACTAAAATATAAAAATAAACTTTTTTCTTGCTACTATGTATTGAATAATAATGATAATATTAAAAAACTGTAAAATAAAAAGAAAATTCCCCCCCACCTTAAAAGTGAAACTGAATACAACCAAATTTCTTAATGTAGTCTTTAAATTTAAATACATAAAAGAAAGTTCAATTCTAATACTTTTATTGAAAAAAATATATATATTGTATTTATCACAGTAAAAAAGAAAGAAAAAAATTACACCAAAAAAAAAAAGAAAGAAAAGAAGTAAAGCCACTTCTCACTTGCTAATATACAAGTACAATTAATCAAATTCATATTTCTATTAAAATATACAAAATCTATGAGTTGAAACTTTCCAACTTGTGTGATTCTTTTATCAATTGGTATGATTTCAACAAAAATAATAAATACAAAATTTAATTTAGCTATAAAAATGGAATATAATTTCAAACTTTGTTAGTTAAATTTTTGTGTTTTTTTTTTTTTTTTTTTTTTTACACATCTTTTAAAAGGTGATGCACCCTATCCCTTCTTCAGAATTGACTTTTCACTCTGTAATTTTCCCAAAAGATATTGGTTTTTAGGGTTTCGTTCATCTCATGAAACCCTATTACTCCCGCTCCGTTGTCTGTCCGTCACAGAGCCATTCTCAAAAACCATATAACTTACAGAGTTGAAACTTTGTGTATAAATCAGAATACCTGCTGCAAAGAGCTGAAAATATTAAAATTTGAAAAATTCGTATTATTTTAATATATAGAGATAAAAAACCAAAATTCTAACAGCCTTTTCCTTTTAAATTTAAACATTTTTCATTATAGCAGATGCCAAAAATTAAAAATCCACGATGAAAATCTTTCCACAATAATTAATTTTCTATCAGACGATTTCCATGTGAAAAAGGAAAATGAAATAAAAAGTTTCACCAATTGAAAAAAAGATAAATATGAAATAAAATTGATTGATGTCATAGTCGTAATAAAATGGAAAATGTCTAAGATTTCTCAATAATACAAGGAGTATGAGTAAGTAAACAAAGCAGATTAATATCACGTCATTAGAGAATTAAAAAGAAAATTTGACGTCATATGGGAAGTTTAACTAATTTTTCAAATGTTTGAGAATAATACAAAGCGAGTATCAATATAAATAATAGAGAATGGTAAATATATGAGTTTGAGAAGCATATTGAATCGTGATAAAAATCCGATTAATGAAATATTCTCATATTTTAACATTTTGAAGGTATACAATTTATTTAATTTTGAAATTATTTTTTTAAATATTGCATTTAGTCCGTATGACAGATATTATTATGACAGAATATAATAGCGGGCTTGGCCCGCTATCTGGCTGGTTTAGATATTCGAAAAAACGAAAAAATAGACCGGTAAATTTTTACTTTATAAAAAACATGACTTTTTTTTGTTGTTGCTAAATGAAATTTGTTTGAATTTATTAAAGAAAGGATAAAGTGTTTTGAAAGGAATGTTAAACGAAACCCTTTGAGCGATCTTTGATCACACTTACCCCACTTGTTCTTTTCTTTCTTTCTTTTTTTTTAATGTAGAAAATAGTTTAGATGTTAAAATAAGATAAAGACCAGCAATTGGACAACATATTATATAATTTCTTTCAGATAGAGTAGTTTGTAGTTCTAGAATTCAATATGTAATTTAGGCTGTAAGTACAAATAACACAGTGGGAACTAAGGAGGAAAATGCCCTTTCAATAAATCCACTTTGTCCCTTCTAAAAAGAAATCTGAACTGAACATTTTCTTAATCAAAAAATGAACAAATTGGTGTATGATAATTTACTGATGCAATGCAAATAGTAAATAACCTTTCCAAACAATTTTTTTTTAAGTGGTAGGTAGGATGGGACATAATTTTTCTATATAGCAATAAAAACAAGAAAGAAAAAACATCCGTCAAGCATAGATTATGAAACATTTTCCAACACATTCAGAATACTGTAAAAGCACTTATTTTCGCGAGGCTTTAATTTTCGCGATTTTTGCGAGCCCAGCGTAATCGCGAAAATTTAAGCCTCGTGAAATATTTTTTTGTCGCCTCAAATAAAAATAAAAAATCAGTAATGTTTCACTTATAAAAAATTTAATTATTACAGTTACTGAAATAAGAAATAAGTAAAAAAATTTCTTGAATAATCACAACTATTTCTTGAATAAAAACAATAATACAACTAATAGAATGCAGCTCATTCACTTACAACATTTATACCAGCTTCTTTGAAGCCATACAAAATTATCTCATGTTTGGCTTGAACACCGTTAAATGTGTGCACAAGCCAAGAAGCGTGAATCGGTTTTAGTCGTGATATTCGCAGGTCTACAGATTCTTTTTCCTCTAGAAATTTAAGCTCATTAGAATACCACTGAATAAACTCATTCTTGAGCAAATGCTTGAACTCTGATACAGTTAAGTCCAAAGGCTGGAGTTCTCCTGTGCAGGAAGCGGACACAAAAACTGGAATAATATTCCTCTTCTCTAGTTCAGCCAGCAAAAAAAGGATCTTGGTGTGCCTTAAAAACGTCTGGCAATGCTACACTAGGTTGCTCTGAAACTAGCCCGAGAAGCTCTCTCTGCTTGTCGTAATAAGGTACAAGCATATTCTCGATGTATCGAATCATTGTGTCAGTATTGCTCCAGTGCGAATCGGTGTGCCACACATCCCAGTCCGCGGGAAATATAAACTTTGGATGACAATTTGTTGTTTTTTCAGTGTACAACAATTGTGGTGGAAGTAGGTTTCCAGAAAGGGAACATGCTAACAAAAGAGTCATCTCTCTTTTATCTTCCATGCCGATTATGGACACTTGTTTTGAGTCACGTTCTTCCAATGTGTATTCAGATGTAGGCACAAACTTTGCGTTTGTCTGATCGAAGTTAACGAACATCTCAGAGGGAACAACATTTTGTTTGTGTTGTGTGCATAGACCTTACAATAAATAAATTATTTCTCTGAGTTTGTGTGCCCGCATGTTGTTTTTAGAGCGAGGGGGAGCGAACTTTTCGGACAAAAGGAAGTTTCTTAAAATGCCTTATGCAAATGGGGTTGTATTTAGGTAGTTTCGGGATTTTACAACTTTCGGTTCTGTTCATATAAAATTCGCGAAATTTTCAGCTCGCGAAATCACCGATATCTTCATTTTCGCGAAAATTACGGCTCGCGAAAATAAGTGCTTTTACAGTACTGTAACAAAACTTCACCGTTTAATAAGGTGAAATATGATGACTCAGTAAGCAATTTGAAAAACGCAGAACACATTTGAAAACCAAATTTCAGCAATTACCGTCAACAGTCAGAAAAATCCAAATTCTTTTGTGCAGTCCTGTATAGGATTTACATATCTGTATATATACTATATAGTATTCTAAAATTAAGTTCAGTTAGGAAACGCATAGCACAGTTAAGAAATCCTCTACAGCAAATTCTTTCAATAAACGGAAATGTACTCAGAGATCTTTTGTGCAGCCCTGTATAGGATTTATACACACCAAGTAATATGCAAGAAATGAGTTAAATTTAAAATTGTGTACTGCAACTGAAAACACATTTCCAACAATTATTATTCAGTTATTATATTGATGACAGACAGTATTGTAACCGAATTCTTTTGCGTGTCCTTGTAAATGAGTGATGAACACCTTATCCTATAGTCTCTTATAGTGCGCCTCAGTGATATATATCACTTTCAATATGTTTGAGATAGTCTAACATCATTAAAATATATTGCAAACGATATTCCCCATAGTCCGTAATGAAATGGAATTCTTTTGAGTGTCCCTGTAAATGAACTATAAATGCTCTAAACTCCATTTTCAATACCGAACATGCCATAGTAAATCTTAGCAACATATATCAATTGCATGGCGATCTGAGCAAATTTATATGAATTAGAGCATGGGCTGATGGCAGACAAACTGAATTCATAAACATTTTTCAACTATGTTGGAAAGTGTTAAACAGGATCTTTTGCCCAAAACAGAAGAAATTAAGAAATGCAATTTTGTAAATCACCAGTACAGAATAATGGCTACACTGCATTAAGGCCATATATTGGGTAGGATATATCACTTTCAATATGTTTGAGATAGTCTAGTCTAACATCATTAAAATATGTTGCAAACGATATTCCTCATAGTCCGTAATGAAATGCAATTCTTTTGAGTGTCCCTGTAAATGAACTATAAATGCTCCAAACTCCATTTTCAATACCAAACATGCCATAGTAAATCTTAGCAACATATATCAATTGCATGGCGATCTGAGCAAATTTATATGAATTAGAGCATGGGCTGATGGCAGACAAACTGAATTCATAAACATTTTTCAACTATGTTGGAAAGTGTTAAACAGGATCTTTTGCCCAAAACAGAAGAAATTAAGAAATGCAATTTTGTAAATCACCAGTACAGAATAATGGCTACACTGCATTAAGGCCATATATTGGGTAGGATATATCACTTTCAATATGTTTGAGATAGTCTAGTCTAACATCATTAAAATATGTTGCAAACGATATTCCCCATAGTCCGTAATGAAATGGAATTCTTTTGAGTGTCCCTGTAAATGAACTATAAATGCTCTAAACTCCATTTTCAATACCGAACATGCCATAGTAAATCTTAGCAACATATATCAATTGCATGGCGATCTGAGCAAATTTATATGAATTAGAGCATGGGCTGATGGCAGACAAACTGAATTCATAAACATTTTTCAACTATGTTGGAAAGTGTTAAACAGGATCTTTTGCCCAAAACAGAAGAAATTAAGAAATGCAATTTTGTAAATCACCAGTACAGAATAATGGCTACACTGCATTAAGGCCATATATTGGGTAGGATATATCACTTTCAATATGTTTGAGATAGTCTAGTCTAACATCATTAAAATATGTTGCAAACGATATTCCTCATAGTCCGTAATGAAATGCAATTCTTTTGAGTGTCCCTGTAAATGAACTATAAATGCTCCAAACTCCATTTTCAATACCAAACATGCCATAGTAAATTTTAACAACATATATCAATTGCATGGCGATCTGAGCAAATTTATATGAATTAGAGCATGGGCTGATGACAGACAAACTGAATTCATAAACATTTTTCAACTATGTTGGAAAGTGTTAAACAGGATCTTTTGCCCAAAACAGAAGAAATTAAGAAATGCAATTTTGTAAATCACCAGTATAGAATAATGGCTACACCACATTAAGGCTATATATTGGGCAGGATAGACTGACTTTACCGTCACCAGATACATGGGATGAGAATTGGCTCTGGTGTTTTTGTTATGCACTAGGTTGAGGTATGTGAAACTTTTATAAAAAGTGCCAAGTTTTGTTTCAGATGAAAATAGCTATATGTATGAATATGGAAAAGTAAGAATATTCAATTTACTTTATAACAAATAAAATGAAAATATTATAAATATGATTGTAGAATATTCTTCTTTTTAAGGTACAGATAGTAAGTTTATTTATTTTTTTCTATTCTTTTTCCACTTTTCACACAAAATGTTATCAAATTTTGATATCCATACTTTCACACAAATAAATAAAATCCAAAATTTTTATTAACAAGATTAAAACAAATTTCAAATTTTTTTTTATTTGTGAGTATCAATAAGAAATTTTACTTATAAATTTACTTTATAACAAATAAAATAAAATGAAAATGTTATAAATATGAATGTAGAATTCTTCTTTTTAAGATACAGACAATAAGTTTCTTTTTTTTTTTTTCTTTTTATATTTTTCACACAAAATGCTATCACATTTTGATATTCACACATATACACAAATAAATAAAATCTAAATTTTCATTATCAGTATTAAAACAATTTTCAAATGTGTTTTGCTATATTTAATATTTTTATTTGTAGGTATCAATAGTAAATTTTTAATTTCTGTTAAGAATATTTTTATTTATAAATAACAGAATATATGAAATACCAGAAAAATGCAATGTGATGCTATTAATTTATTTTATTTTACTAGTAAAGCTACAGATCAGGAGCCTCAACGTCAGCTCTGAAAGTCAATGTTTTTTAAACTCACTTTTTATAATATTTAATATCTTACAATCCGCAAATGAAATTATTTAAATTACTACATATATATTTATATGCATATAAAATAATTCGAAGGTTTCGGAACTTAAACGTTAAATTAAACACGGTTTATGCAATAATATTCTGACATTCTTATGAATTTCTTATTCTATTTTTTAGATTAATAAAATACATTTCTTCAGGGAGTGGGGGGGGGGGTCTCTGCACCGCTGAACCCTCCGTAATCTTATTAAATTTATATTTGTGATTTCCTATTATTTGTGTGAATGATTCTAGTATATATCTTCCATTTCGTTCTGCACAGCGGTTTTATTACGATAAGCAAAAATTTTGAAAATAATTTCATGTTATCCTAATACCTAAATAGCAATATTTACTTACCTGCCAATCACGAAACACTCGTATCTGATTGATACGTTGAATAATATCTCGTGTACAAAAGTAACTTATGGAAATGTAAATTGAATCTACTATATATTTCACTTATCTATTTCAGAAATCTAGTATTATTACAATTTTTTTTTCGTAAAAACAGTTTTGATGGTCATTGTACAATATTTATTTGACCTAAGTACATCCTGATCTAATTCGATGGCAATAGCATACTAAAATCTCCCCAAAATAGGCTTATTTGGAAACTTTTAAACCTATTGTGTAATCATTCATAATCGTGCCCACTGCCAATTCACTAAATAGCAACCTTGATTTGGCGCTATAAAGTATTTTTTGTGATAACTTTTTATGATCTCAGTTTCCAGTAATTGTGCTATTTTAGGCTGTATGGATGCGTTTTACTACGCTAATTTCTTTAGATTAACTATCTCGTTGTACGAGATATTACATTCCATTTTTAAAATAATACTAATTTTCAACCACGAAACATCCACATCTTTTCCAGAAAATTAATAACATCTCATATAAAAATGCTTCAGCTATCATTCTATAGTAGTTAAAAGGTAACTTGTACAAAATAAATTCCCATTTATTTCAATAAAATATTAAAATCACCCAATAATATTTTATTTTGCGAATAAAATATTGTAGCAAAATCGTATGAGTTACTTGAATTTTATCGTTTTGATATTCTTTGAAATATGGTTGCTAGGTTACGGTTAAATTGAAAAGGAAAATAAAAATTAATGCATTTTAATATTTGCAAAAAATGATAAAATAAAATGTATTATATTATTAGAACAGATGTATAAAATTGCACCAAAAATTATACACCTAATTTAAAAAATCTGACGAATGTATAAACAAAATTTCAAATTAATTTGAATAATTTAAGACCTGACTTGATAAATTTTAGCCTTTATAACTTACCGTTTAAATACATTAATCAAATGCGACATTTTATTTTCAACGACTGAAAATTTTCAAAATCGTCTGAATTCCCATAGGAAAGCATTATGATAAAAAAAGAAATGTTCTATATTTTCCGAACGAATGAACCAAAAAAACTATACAGCTAATTCCGGGTATCTCACCAACATACCTACCACTAATCGGATAATTTTTTCGGCAGTTATCGCGGTCAGACAGACAGACAGACAGAAACCAAAAACTTTTCGGGTCTCCACAGTGAGCCTCAACTGACGTTTCGGCAATAATGAATAAAGATATATTTAATGGTACTTAAATAAACTGTTAAATTCATTTTTTTTTTTTTGTGATACATTTTCTCTGATATTTAATAAAGTGTAGTGTTGCACATACTGGCCAGGTCATTGAAAACGCCTTTTTTTTTTTAGCTTTGGATCAGATTGAAACTTATGTGAGTAGGGCATGTAATTTTTACTGTATGTTAGACTATCATACTCAATAAAATTAAAGAAGTTAAATTGTGTTATTTATGTCAAAATATTTTAGTCATAATATATGTTTTGGCATGAATAATTTATAAGCAGATAGGCAATAGCACTGGGCGATGCATCGATACATCGCGAAAAATCAATTTAAATCGTAAATCGTCAAACTGGTTTCTTGATCTTTCGTTTAGCGATGCATCGCGGCGGGCGTGATGCATCACACGCACATCAGATCTATGATGAATGAGGGCAAAGCTTTCTCCCACGATCTTCAAAACGCCACAACGTATGCGTGAACTAGACCGGTATCAGAGATCGTCTTCTCCTCCGATCTTTGATGTGCATAACGACGCATGCGCGAACGAGACCGGTGGGGAAAGGGCGATTTCGTTTCTCCTCTGCAGGTCTTGCGTTTCCAAAGTGGATAAACAACGCTCCTGTGAAGCATCGTTGAGAGATCGCATCGTTAATTTAGTGGACATCGGGATTATCCAAAATCGATGCCGATCGCAAATAACTGCATGCCCAATTACAAGTCTGTTTTTCTAGCTGCATAAATGATCAGTGAGCAGCACCACGATGTTCATTTGAGAAAAAACGGCGATACGATTTGTGAAGTATATATATTTCCATGAATTAGTCACTTAGAACATGTGCGATAAGCATTCAAAAACTGATAAATTTCAACTGTAGGGGGGGGGGGACGAATTATTTGCGAATTATTTCACATTTAAGTTTAAGAGATATAATAGGGCCAAGGGGGATTTGCCTCATAAATTTTCAATTTAGGTATTCATCTGAAATTAAAATGATTTTCTTTTTTCTCAAAGTCAGAGCAGTAAAATATTATTGGTTATAGAGCTTGTTCTATTATTTAGAATTTCTTTAGGAACTAGTTAAAATGGTCAGAATTAAAAGTGTAATACATCTAAATATCAGATATTAATATTTGGCCAGTACGGAAAATCGGGCTTCGCCTGCAAATCAATAAAATCGTTACTATTGAAGATAGTTGCTTAAAAGTTTGAGAGTGAATAGTTAAGTGAAACCTATTAAAATATTACAAATTAAATTTTAGCCAGTACAGGAAGTGGTTTACGCCCGCAAATTGATAAAATCGCTAATATTAAAGATAATTGAATAAAAATATGAGGGTGAATAGTTAAGTGTAACCTATCTAAATATCAGAAATTGAATTTTAGGCAGTGCCGAAACGCAGGCTTCGCCCGCAAATAATCAATAAAATCGTTAATATGAAAGATAGTTGCTTAAAATTTGAGAGTGAATACACCCCGTGGCAGAATGTATGCGACGGGCGTCGCAGACTTTTTAGGTCACCTGCAGACTAAAAGTATACAGTGATGCCGCGGACGCACTATAGTGTGTAAATTACGCGAAAAAACGGCAAACTTTGTCGAAGGATCGCGAAATAAACGGCGAATTTCGTCAAAGAATCGCGGAAAAAACACGAAATTTATTTAAAGATCGCGAAAAATGGCTAACTTCGTTGACAGATCGCGAAAAAGAAAACACAAACTTAGTCAAAAGGCCGTGAAAAAACGTGAATTTCGTCCAAAAAAAAACCCATCAGTTTCGTAGAAGGATCGCGTAAAAATGCGAATTTTGCCGAAGGGCTACGGAGAAAACACCAACTTCGTCAAAGGATCGTGGAAAAAACTGTTAATTTCGTCGTCAGATCGTGAAAAAACGGAGAATTCTGTCGACAGATCGCAAAAAAAACGGCAAATTTCGTCAAAGGATCGCCAACATTCTGGTTTTTGATATTATTTTAAGAATTAAAGCTCATTTTAAAAAAGATTCTTCTAATTAATTATAACATTTTTTTAAAATTTTTATTTATTTTTTGCAGCAAGTTTTATTATATTTTGCATTTTTGTCTGTAAACATAAGCCTAAAGGAAAAAGGTTTTTTAAAACATAATATAAGCTTATTGTGTATGTATAATAAATACTCTTAAATTTTATATTAAAATTACGACCATGTTTGTAATACTAAAAGTCTAATATCGTGATGCATCGCGATATAGCCTCGATGATGTATCACGATGTAGAAATCCTAATATCGCCCAGTCCTAATAGGCAATATTCTCTTTAACATATTTTAACAACATAATGACCAAAGTAAAATGCTAATACTTTTTAGCTCTTGTGCTGTTTGGAAAATCGACTACAAGACCACCGCTGAATCCAGCTTTCATAGCCTGCTGAGTCACAAGCTCAATCTAAAAAGAAAAGAAAAATATTACAATAATTTTTTTACTGATATAGTGCAGTAGTTTTCAACCTGGGGTATGCAAAAAATAACATTCTTAATAGCGGAAAATACAAAAAATAAAAGTTTAAAAGGAAAACTCGTAAACAAAGTTGAAAGGTTCTGATTTATAAAGAGAGATACATGTGTAAGTTCAATTATACATTAGCCATATTGCTATATAAAGGCCATATATAGGAAGGATGCCTTCAGGGAGTTCATTGATGGAAAAGTGATCTGAATTATCATTCTCATAAAAAGAAAAAGTTCAATATGGTACTTGTCAAATGAGGAACAAGACCTAAGCCTAGTAATTGATTGAGTCATGCTTGATTACTTGCTTATTATTGTGATTTTTTATCATAAATTAATGTGCCAAAAAAATTTTAATGATTTTTTTTATTTGTTTTCATTTTAAATCTGCCATTGTAAAAAAATTAAAAGTGAAATATTCATTTGACTTTTTTATTATTTAGCTAACACAGGAAAATTACTAACTAACAAAAACTAACATTTTTGTGTGCAGGTATGTGTGGAGGCAGGTTTATGAAAGAGGGAATATTGATATACCAAAAGCTTAAACAAGGACTAAAGAGAGGAAAAAAGAGAGAGGAAAAAAAGGTTAGGAAGCACTAATATGCAGAAGATTTTCACCTTTGACCATGAAATTCCATTTAATGAAAAGAGTTCCTTCATAAAATCCCATTTCATTTTAAAAAGAAAAAAAAAAAGCAACACGTTAACTAGAAAAGAAAACTTTAGCAAGAGGACTTATAAGGATTAGTATTAAAAAATGTTAAGCCTGTAAAGTGTTTAAGCCAGGCTTAAGGGGATGTTTCATGTATGCAGATTTTATCTCATCCATTCTCAAATCTCATGGGAAAATTTAATTAAATGGCGAGTAATTATTTAATAAAATTATCAAAATATGGTTTTCAAGAGTTCATTGTACTAAACTGTATGTTGAAAATATTCCTACAAAAGTTTCCTGTTGTATACATATATATTTTTTAACTATCAACACGATAACAAATTGCTAAGATTATCATGATTGATTGAAATAAAGTATTCTTGTATTTTTGGAAAGTTAAAAAAAAAAAATAATAGTGATTACTGAAAATTAAAAAGGTTAAACTAGAATATTAATTTTTCATTACAAAATTTTATTTGCATAAGAGTGGAAAGAATTTCAGTTTTTTTCCTACTCCCACAAAACCGGGAGTAAAGAAAAAAATTCCTTGTAGCGACCCCTAATCTTATGTGGCTTGTTTAAAATAAGCATGTGTGTCATAATAAGCTGAAATTAAATAACCAAATCAAAAGTATTTAACTATTAAGGCACATGCTGTGTTGACCTACTACACTAATAACATTTTGAAATTCAGCTTGTTTTATACATTGAATTAATAATTATGAATTAACATTGTTCTGGCACCTAATGAACACTATTTTAGATTAAAGTTATATGATAATAATAATTATTATAAAAAATAACATTTAATAAATCAAGTAATATACAAAATACTAGTCATACCTGAGCACTGTTTTCTGGATAAAATTGAAAAATTGCACGGCTCCCACGAGACTGAAATGGATTTGAAATTTTACAAAAATAATAATAAATAATATCAAACAAGGTTAGTGTAAAAAAAACTTAGGTTAAATGATTTATTTATTTTTCCAACTTTTATTGTAAGTAGTAAAAAAAACCTCACATATTTGAGCAATAATTTAGAACAGGGCATGAAGTTTAAACTCTAAAGGCCAGACTAAATCACCAGACTATACACTCAATCACCAGACTAAAAATACAGGTTGCCACAATTTTATACCAATGGAAATTCCTTTACGTATTATTTGAAGATGTGAAGCAGACCTTTTTATTTTTTTGCTATTTATTTATTCCAGTTTACTTATCTGTAATGCTTATTATGTACTTATATAAAGTATAAAAAACTATTATTCATTAATAAAAATTATTCAACTTGTATCTGTGATTAGATAAAAAGTTGTAAAATTTTATTCAAATCATGCTGACATAGAGCAACAATACCAGATTATAAAATATTCAAGGCACAGTTATATATAAAAAAAAATAATCAGGTTTATATTAAAAATTTTATTAACTTCATGAAATTAATTTATAGCAGCTATTTATAAAAAATGTGTTCTTTTTACATTCTGGTAAATGCTTTTTAAAAACCAAATTTGATTTCTTAGCTTTTCAGTTAAATCAAACGATTTTATGCTCTATGACCATTACTGAAATTGCACTTTTAGTAATGGCCACACAGGGTGTCCATTACTGGTAATTGACTAATTAAGCATTCTAGTAATGGACACTGCCGTCCCGCAGTGGTGCAGACGGTTAAGCTCGGTTCTCATAAGATCATCGAAAGCGAGTAGCATCGACCAAGGTCAGTGCTTGGGAGGGTGACAACCTTTCTCGATTGCCGCTGCTGTGGGACCGTGTACGTTAATGGGAGCTGGTGCACATAAAATCTGTTTGTGGCTCCAATGTCCTCCAAGTTTAGTATAAGTGTTACCTCTGGGGGTGCCAATCCAGGTCCAAGTCCAACCTCTCTTGCACCTCTTCTTTCAGAGAAGTGCCTTGGCACTTTTTCTGACACGCCAACAACAACATATAGCAACATTACATCCAAAAAACATGTAAAGGAAATTCACTGGAATTATGAATTTAAACCAGAATTTAATTCTAAAAAAGGAAACATTTTTGTTCTAATATGTTTGAAGATACAATCTCATACATTTTGTTAATCAAGAGTAAATTAAGGAATCAAGGGGTAAAAAAGCTTTTTTCTACAGAGAAGTAGAAAAAGATTAAATATGTAGTGACAGTGAGTGATGAATCAACAATTTTTGGATGAAAGCAAATAAAATGTTGCTCTGAAATCTAATAACAATCACACACTTAAGTACACCACCTTCTAGTCACCAGCTTCAAATCTCTGGTCATTAAAAGGTGACTGAGGAACATAAATTTCTCACTCTGATCTAGAAAAACATCTAAACTACAAATAATATTTTAGAAAGGTGATGTATGTGCATTTAAAAGAAAACACAATTTATTAGTTAAATGTAGCAAAACCATCAGATAATTCAAATTTGAAAATTTCTAATTAAAACTTCCATGAAGATATTGAACAACTAAAAACTCTTTTGTTACAAAAAAAAAAAATTCATTTTTGAAAAAGAGACAATTTAAAGTAAACATACATTAAAAAAAAATTTCAAATAAGTTGGTAAAGAAATTTGTACTCTTTTTATGCATGTTTGAAAATAAATATAAAGTATTTTGAAAACACTAATTTTACAGTTTTGAGGTAATTGTTAAATATGCTACCAGTTTACACATGATCATCAATTTACAGGACAGATTGGTTTCCAAAAAACAAATTAAACTGAAACCTCAAAAATCATAAATATTGTCCAATATTTGAATTTCCGTAACATGAGAAGGAAATTAAAAAAGTTCCACAGGGAGAAAATTTCATCTTTAGGAATTTTGCAACATGCAACTCCTAGTAAATTGAAAACTATGAAAAAAGTACAAAACTAATTAAAATTAATTAATGCAGATGAACACTGTAAATGCTTAACCCCTTAACCTACGATTTAGATTCGAAGATGTTGGGCTGAAATCGTATACAAGCTCGCGCAGCGTTCAGGTAATTCGCACGACTTGTGTAACACGCTGATTGGGCCAACTGTATACATGACGGGCATCGCCAAGGCTTCACTAGATACCGGGCTAGCTCATTCATTATCATGACGTCACAAAAGGTGGCTGGCCGCGACCAGCGATTGGTGCAAAGCGACGAGCCTGTCGTTTTGTGCCAATCGCTGTTGGTCTTTCATTTTGTCGTTTCGCTTTGTACCAATCGCTGGTAGCGGCCAGCCACCTTTTGTGACGTCATGATAATGAATGAGCAAGCCCGGTATCTAGCATAGCCCTGGCATCGCCCGTGGTAGGACGATCGCGGTTTGTAGATAGCACAGACAATACTGTTAAAAATAGCGTGAAAAATTACCTCTGTTTTTAAAGGCTCTCTATTTTCTGACCAATGAGAACGCTCCTAGGGCGTTTATGTAGCATTCTCATTGGTCAGAAAATAGAGAGCCTTTAAAAACAGAGGTAATTTTTCACGATATACGATTTCGGCCCAACATCTTCGAATCGAAATCGTAGGTTAAGGGGTTAACAGTGAAGGCTCGTGATGTATTTCTGTTATCTCTTCGGATCGTGATCAGTGTCAAGTTGTTCTTGGTCACATTTGCACGTCGAAATTTACGTTCGTAAATTCTAGAAAAGCAACCCCAGAAGATGTTCTCAAGAAAGAGATTTCGTGATGAAAGCAGTGAGAATTGTGCTGATAATTTTGCTAACGAAAGTGACAGTAGTGACGATATATGTCGAGTTCGAAGAAAGTGTAGCCGAATAGTTAGGATATGATACATCCGATGACGATCAACTACTAGAGTCCTGGCCTTGGAAGGAAATAAGAAATAGTCCAAAAATCTGGGACTATACGATGACTCCTGGCCTTACAGAGGGAGCCTTATGTCAATTAGGAGGAAGTGGAGGAGAATTTGATATATTTAATCTAATATTTGATGACATATTTTGGAACAATATTGTGACCGAAACTAACCAGTATGCAGATCAAATACAAGAAAATCCACATAGAAGACGAGAAATCGATGACGCTTAGTTTCCTGTAGACTCTACCGAAATGAAAAGATATTCCGCCTTGACCATTATAATGTCACAGGTAAAAAAAACAAGAATCCATATGAATTGGTCGAAGAGGGCTGTTATCGAAACGCCCATTATAGGTGAAAATTAGCAGTCGCCACTCACCACATGGTTAGGGCTGCCACTGCCTAATGACACTGAAAATAGTAGCTTTAGTAGCCTACAAAGAAAGAAATAGTAGCCAAAATAGTAGCATTTGTACAAAAATAGTAGCCAAAATAGTCGCATACTTACCTAAAAAAAGGACAATATTAAAAAGTTTCCATAATAACTGAAGGGTCTTTATGAATGTCCACATCTTATTTCAGTGTTTATGTTTCTGCCCAAGTCACTTTTTATACTTTTATTATAAAAAAAATACACATTTCTATAAAAATGAATATGATATGAATGAAAAAATGCTACGAATTGTGTAAACAGTTCTGAACTCTCCTTAATAAATATAGACGCCAACATTGTAAAAACTACATCAGGAGTAAAATAGTTACATTTCAGGAGTTTTGGACATCCATCAGGAGTAAAATTTAAGCAATTCAGGAGTCATACGAGTGTTTTGAAGATATACTTTTTAAATAGTTCTGCGTCATTTCGAAGATCAATAATGATAAATAAACTAATTTTGCAAAATTTTTGTGAAAATGAACTTGGTAAACAATATAAAGAATAAAATAAGAGTCCTCAGCTTTGAAAGATAAACTAGGAATCTGTGAAGGAAAATTGATTCCACGGGGTTTTGAAGTTTTTTCTGAATATATGAAAAAAAAAATATTCTGAAAAAAAATTCGCCGTTTTTTTAAGATCTTTTGACCAAATTTGCCGTTTTTTCAAGATCCTTGGACGAAATTTGCCGTTTTTTCGAAATCCATCGACGAAATTTACCGTTTTTTGGCGATCTTTCAACAAAATTTGCCATTTTTTCGAGATCCTTCGACGAAATTTGCCGTTTTTTCGAGATCCTTCGACAAAATTTACCGTTTTTTCGAGATCCTTCGACAAAATTTACCGTTTTTTGGCGATCTTTCGACAAAATTTGCCGTTTTTTTGCGATCTTTCGACAAAATTTACCGTTTTTTCGAGATCCTTCGACAAAATTTGCCGTTTTTTTGCGATCTTTCGCCGAAATTTGCCGTTTTTTCGCGATCCTTTGACAAAATTAGCCGTTTTTTGGCGATCTTTCGACAAAATTTGCCCTTTTTTTTTGCGATCTTTCGACAAAATTTACCGTTTTTTCGAGATCCTTCGACAAAATTTGCCGTTTTTTGGCGATCTTTCGACGAAATTTTCCGTTTTTTCGCGATCCTTCGACAAAATTAGCCGTTTTTTCGCAATCCGATGACGAAATTTGCCGTTTCTTCGACGAAATTGGACGTTTTTTCGTTATCCTTCGCCGAAATTAGCAGTTTTTTCCACGATCCTTTGACGAAGTTGGCATTTTCTCCGTGGCCCTTCGGCGAAATTCACATTTTTCCGTGATTTCGCCGAAAAACGCGGAAAAATTCGCCGAATTTCCGCCGAAAATGCAGTTTTTTGTTACGGCCTTTTGACGAAATTCACGTGTTTTCACGGTCCTTTGACTAAATTTGCGTTTTTTTTCGCAATCTGTCAACGAAATTAGCCATTTTCCGCGATCTTTTAATGAATTAATTTCGCGTTTTTTTCACAATCATTCAACGAAATTCCCCATTTTTTTACGATTCTTTGACGAAGTTTGCCGTTTTTCGTGATCCTTTGACAGAATTCGCCATTTTTTAACGATCCTTTGACGAAGTTTGCCGTTTTTCGCAATCCTTCGACGAAGTTTGCCGTTTTTTTCGCGATCCTACGGCAAAATTTGCCGTTTTTTCGGATTCTTCGACAAAATGATTTCGCGATTCTTCGAAGAATTTACGTGTGTAAAAATTGCACGTCGCATGGGACACGTAAGAACTATTTTTTTGCGTCTCAATTCCAATTTTTCGCGTAATTTACGTGCTATAGCGCGTCCGCGGCATCGCTGTAAAAGACGCAATTTCCGTATTTTCAACGTTATTTCCGTACTACCGTATTTTACCACGCATTTCCGGAGTAACTCCGGAATTTCCAGAGTTGTTGGCATCTATGTATACTAGACACCAAGCTTTTCTGGGCTCCAAAACCACCTACCACCAAACGTGATTTCCACCTACTAAGCCAAACTAGTTTTTCTCCGACCAAAATCTGCTTAGAATTTCCGTATTCCTGCCGAAACTTGAACATTCCCTGGAATTCAGAAACGATCCCATCAGCACAGTACCTGCCTCCCCTAATTTGCAAATAGAAGCAACCGCTTGCGTACGTACGGAAGGAGGAAACAGCGAGGCAGGTGACCGAGTGCGTTTGGGAAGATGACTTTACAGGCGCTTTGAGGGAGAAAAAAAAAGATCGATTCTTCACTAAAAATAGTCGCTGGAACCTGAAAAAAGTCGCCTTTTTTTGCGTTTTAGTTGAAATAGTCGCTTTTTAATGGTTTTTGGCCTATAATAGTCGCCATAGTCGCCTGATGCTGAAAATAGTCGCTTTTAGTCGCAAATGGCAGCCCTGCATGGTGATTAAAGTTTAAAAACTGGCGATTAAAAAATCAGCCATCGATCGCCACCCTAGTCGCCACTCGCCAAATGGCGATTAAAAAATCTGTTATCGATCGCCAAGTGAAATACACCATTTTTTATGGAAATATGCATCTCTACACTGATTACATCTAATTAGAGAACTGGTTAATTCTTTTTCCTACCAGATGCAAACAGATTTCAATGACTTAGCTGTATTTTCAATATTTCGGCTTTTTTTATGTGCTTACTCTTTAGTTGGATAATTTTTTCAAGAAATACAGTTTTATTCTGCAAAATATATTCATTAGCTTTAATTCATTCCACATGCATTTCAAGTAATTTATTCTTTTTTTTCCCACTGGATACAAGCGGATTTTAAGGACATTTCAGTATCTTCAATATTTCAACTCCTGCCACATGCTCACCAGTTGGATTGTTTCTTCAAGAGATACTGTTTAATCATGCGAAACACTACTCATACTACATGCGGAAATCATACTCATACTACATGCAAAAATTGTACTCATACAATAGGTATAAAACTCTTATAGAAAAATATGTTTATATGCAAAGATTTTAATTTATCTAGATTTCAAGAAAGTTTGAAACATAATAGTGGCCACTAACTTTAAAAAGTGGCCACTAATGAAACTGAGTCTACCGGCCACTGGCTACTAACTAAATTTCCCAGTTTTCACCTATAATGCCCATATTTAGAAAATCAATGCCTTTGAAGAGATATCTACAAATTACAAGGTTTTTGCATTTCTCAAACAATAATCTGGTTGCCAATACCGATAAAATGAGCAAGATTAAACCTGTTATTAATTTTTTGAACCAAAAATTTAAAGAAGTGTATATAATCAAAAAAGACATTTCTATTGATGAATCGCTTATGAAATTCAGGGGGTGTCTATCGTATAAGCAATTCAATCCATCCAAAAGGGCAAGGTTTGGCATCAAAATTTATAAATTATGTGAGTCTGAGTCAGGCTATTGTTATCAATTTAAAATATATACCGGCAACGATAAAATAAACTGTGATGACAGCGCTTCGGAATGTGTTGTCAAAGAGCTTGCTGAGTCAGTGCTGCACAGGGGTCACACTTTATACATGGACAATTGGTATTCTTCTCCAAAATTATTTATGACGTTATCACATAAATATAAAACAAATGTAATTGGCACAGTACGTTCGAATAGGAAGAATATGCCAAAAGATTTGTGTAGTGTAAAATTAAAAAGGGGGGAATACGTAATAAGAAGCTGCAACCGAATACTCGCTATAAAATGGAAAGATATGCGAGATGTATATATGATGTCGACAAAACATGAAACAGTCGAAATTATTTCACAAGGATCCAACCACACCCTAAAACCGAGTTGTATTGCAGAGTAAAACCACGGAATGAACGGAATTGATCTCCAAGATCAAATATTGGCATGTTTTCCAGTAATGCGGAAATACATGAAAGGATACAAAAAAATTTTTTTTTATCTGTTTGATATTGGTCTTTTTAACTCCTACATTTAATGGAAAAACCTGAATGATGGAAAGAAACAATGCTATGTAGACTATAGGATCAATATAGCCGAATCTCTATTGAAGAATATGCCAAAACCGATTTATAGAGAACGAGGCGTATCATCTGTCGGAGATGCGCCAGACAGACTGTACGCGAAGGACTGGGCTCATTTTCCAAAGCACATTGATCCAACACCCTCTAAATCAAGACCGTCAAAACGTTGTACAGTTTGTCACAAAAAAAAAAATGTAAGGAAACAACATGGGAGTGTAAAAAGTGTAAAGTTCCGTTACATGTACCAGAATGCTTTGAACTATATCATACCGTTACAGATTACTAATTTTGGATTTTTGTATAAATAAACATTTTGTAATAAACAATTATTGCATCAGGCTGTAATTACATATCAAATATTCCACGTAATATTCACTTCTGGCCCGACCATCGTACGCGGGCTATGCCCGTAATATTCACTTCTGGCCCGATCACCGTACGCGGGCTATGCCCGTAATATTTACGTTTGGCCCGACCATCGTACGCGGGCTCTGCCTGTCATTGTAGGTTAAGGGGTTAATTCAAGAATACTTATCAGAAACATGTGTTATTCTAATGATTAACAATAATAACAATTATAATATCTAGAAACCTAGTTATAGGCTTAAATTATTTATCAGAGATAAAGCATAAAGAATGATCTAGCTAGAGGCTATTGACATGAAAAAGAAATATAAGTTTAAATTTTTTTTTCAAGGATTTAGGAAGATAATTGCCAATTTTTTTAACAAATGTACTCATTGAACAATAAGAAATTTCATAACATAGAAGATAGTTATTATGTACATACTAAATCAAAATTTTATCATGTGATATTCATTAAATAAATCCAAATCTGGCAGTTATATGTATGAAAAAGTAACAAATACCAGTGCAATATGTAACAAAAACCAGTGGTGTCAGGAATGTGCTATAGTGCATCATCTAAGGAAAAAATTGGAGAAGGATTTTTATCTTCAAAGAACACAAAAGTGGCATATTTTCTATTAAATACATTGAATATGTCATTTTTCTAAAAGAAGGACCTACTTTTGTAAAAAAGGACCCCCCCCTTTTTTTTTAAGTGTCTGAGTTCCAAGAACCCAAGAATTCAAAAGCATAGCATCATCACTGAAGTATTTCCCTTTTACATTTTAAGATCTTTCCAGTAAAAGAAAATAGTACTCCAGATCAAAACTTAAAAGTCATTCCACACATTTAAAATTTAAAGCACAAGCTTTAACTTAAAATATATAAGGGAAAAAAACCTTTCTATTCTTAAACCCTTTGGCTTTAGACATGCTTAATATTAAATTAAGCAATTTGAAACAGTTAAATAAATAGATAAATAACATAATTATAATAAATACAATAGTTTTATAGTTAGGTAGACCCTGCCAACACCTTTAAATGTACTTTTAGCACAAGCTACAGCATAATTTATTAAAAAAAAAAAAAAAAAACATAAATGTAAGTTTATCTAAATTCATTCATTTAAAAAATGAAGTTTTTGCTAGTAAGTTCATAAGCAGACAATGATTTAAACTTAAAAAGTGTTAGTATGCTTTTCTAAGTTAAAGTTTTAGTACTTATATATTTAAGCATTAATTATAAAACTATTTACACACATATATATATATATTTATATTTTTCAATAGAAAGTTAAATTTTTATATTTTAAATATTTCAATAGAAAATTAAATTTATGTACAATACAATAGATATATACTGCAATTATGAACTTTAAACAGGTCTCCTGTAATCTTAAAATCAGCCTATCAACTTTTAGAGGATCTTTGAAATTTTCATTTTCATCATTTCACAAGTATTAAGATCTGACTGTAAACTCTCTTTCTCAGATATTTTGATTGAAAGAAAAGATAAAATTGCTGGTCAAGAAATTTTAAAATCAGTATACATACCGCAAGGCAATGTTTTATGGTTAGTACTTAAATTTTAATTCTGAAAATACTGTTTCCCATAAAATCACTGTTAGAACCTTAGCTGAAAGAGCAAGAAAATATTGTAGCAGTGACAAAGTCCTTCAATTGGAACAATAATTTTTTTTTACTGATTTGAAGTATAATGGTTACCCTATACGACGGCTAAAAGGAATTTTTTTAGAGTAATCTGCATCATCCTCCATACACCACAGGAGTCCTGCAAAAGTTATATCTCCATTCCATATTATAAAAATTTGTCTGAAAAAGTACCTAATTTATTCAGATCAATTAATATTGGTACAGCATTTAAACCTCTGAATGTTACGAAGAATATATTATGCAAATTCAAGCTTAAAATCCCTCCATTAAACATTATTAGTATAGCTTACAGTATCCCTTGTAAAAATTGTGACTCTATTTATATTGCTAAAACTGGATGATCATGCAACATCTACTTAGAATACCATTAATGCGCATACAAATCTGGAAATTTACAATCGAAGCATTGTGAATCATTCAACAGATATCAACAACATCTCAAATTTTGAAAATATTAAAATAATTAAATCGAACTGCAATAATTTAAAAAGTGGAATTTTCCTAGCAGATTGGTTTACAAGATTACAGAAATCTCTTTTAAATGAAGCATGTACAATTCCACCAGAATGTGTGGTCCTACTGTGACATATATGCCTTGGTGATTTAATATTTGAAATGCATAATTTTGTTTTTGAATGATTATTATACTGATGAGGAGCTTGTATAAGCCTTGAAACTTCAACTGTAATTTATTTTATTTTATTTGATATTAATGTGTTTATATTAATATGTTTGTCTATATATATATTTGTCTTACGTGGCGCAGAAATAGGGCTGAATTTCTACCTTATCGTTGGCAACAACCGTAGTTGCCAGAGCTCAGACCAATGAACAGACAAGATTGTGTTAGCTCCGCTCCAATATGCTGATGTCAGAGCACTGAAACTCAAGCTGGCAATTATTAAAAATAAAATAATATGAACGTAATCCAAAGCGTCTGAGATAATTCCTCATTTTAATTATGAGTAATATTGTTAATTTCAAATGAATTCTCAACTCTTATTTAGAATTTATTTACGAATTTCACTCACACAAAAAATCGGAGATAATAAAATATAAACTTTCTAGAATGCCCCTGCTGCCATCTGTTGCTGTTTTATTGAAGTAAAAATAATTTCTTTTGCAAAAATCTATAATCAATTAGAATAGTAAAATGTCAAACGAAATTTAAATAATCATTGATGATAAACTATCTTCCTACCACGTAGGTTTTTTTTTTTGTTTTTTTTTTTAAAATGAATTTAAGCCGTGCTGTACAATATTATAGGTGCAATAAGTTTTAAACTAATTATGTTTCCAAGATCCTTTTTTCATAGTATTTAAATGATTTATATACACATTAGTAGCATCAACTAAATGCATTTTTAGTTGTGTTTTCAACGGAGTTTTCAATTACTTTTTTACATTAAAAAAATTGTCAATTTCATATGTTCAAATGATTTATTGTAGTACTTATTCCAGCTAGAATTACTAGAAAAATAAAAAGGGGCGAGCGAGCGAAGCGAGCTAGGACTGCGTAGCGGTCTCAATGTGAATTGCTTTGCAATTCACATTGCGGCACACATTTACGGCATGGCGAGCGTTAGCGGATAGATGGTGAGCCCCCTGGTATTAATATGTTTTTATTTCATATTAAATGTCTAATTTTAACTGAATTTTTTATTTTAAAGTTCTTATTCAGACATAATATGTTTAGTTATTTTAAATTTAAACAGTCATTTAGTGAAACATATTATCAGTGATAAATTTAGACGGTGGTCCTAGGGGAACACCTTACATCAAAAATTTTCAGATTGGAAAGTGCAAATTCCTTCCCCCAGCTAAAACTGCAGAAACCCTTTCTAGAGAAAAATGGCTGAATTATATACTGTATGTTATTATAAAAAGAAAAAATAAAGTAATACCAAAAAATAAAGAGATAATTACCAAACAACCATATAAAGATGTAAAAAATTTACTAAGTCTTGCTGCAGGTTTATGTGATTTTTTATCAGCATTACAAAGCCACTGAAGTGCTGATATGCTAAAAAATAATATAATAATAATCATATATTACAACAGGGAAGAAAAAAAAGATTCATACAAAAAAACATTTTTAGGATGAAAAAAATAATAAATTATATTTATTCAAGATCCATCAATCAATAGCAAAAATTCAGGTGACCAAAATTAAATGGCATAATTTTACTAAATTATAAACTTTATGCAGAGTTATCTTATGTTCCATAAAGTTTGTATTGCATAACATAACAAGATAAGACAAGGAAATCCAAGAAAACATTATGCTACCGTATGTTTTAAAAAAAAGGGTAATAACTATAATCTCTCTTTGTTTAAAATGAATTAGTACTACAGTAGGACCCATAGTTAATGAGGAGCTCGGGACACAGAAAAATGCTCGTTAAATCCGGTCACTCGCTAAATCCGAATTCAAGTTAATAACTAGTATGCACATAAAAAAACAACTTACGTGAGTTGCTGGTTGATAATATTTGATGAGATGTGGAAAAATATTCCTCCAAAGTTGATTGTTAGACTTAACAAAATTTCATTTCATTTAATTTTTGTCGTAAAACACTTAATGCATTAAATGTTGCATCATCAGTATTTTTCATTGCTTCAAAAAACTGTTCAAGATTTTGCAATGGCTCGGCAGCACAATCACGTGTCTGTGTTTTAATTATAGTTTCTTCTTCCGAGTCACTATCACTTGCATTTTCCTGTTCCTGCGCTTTTACCACTTCCACGACGATATCCTTAGTGGAGAGTATGTCCGAGTTTAAGAAATCATCTTCAATGTTATTGTACACATCGATGTTTAAAACAAAGTTAAACTGCTCAATGTTATTTTGTTGCAAACAGACTGAGAGTCACACGTCATCTTCATCTTCGAAGTCATCACCATTTCTGTCAATCAATCCAGCTTTCCTGTAATATTTTTGGACACAGGATTGAGTCATACTTCCCCAAGCATCTGCAATCAGGTGTATAGCGTCAAAAACAGAAATTATAAGATCCTGATCTTTTTTCATTTCCCTCTAACATCATCAGAATCACTTGCTTTCTATAATAACATTTGAAACTGTGAATAAGAACTAGTTCGAGAGGCTGTAACTCCGAGGTTGAGTTAGGCGGTAAAAAAACAAGTTTTATGTTTTTTTAAATTGCTGACCAGTGGGTGAGCAGATCAATTATCAACGACGAGTGCAATCTTTATTTTCTGTTTTTGGAGCATCATCATCATCCCACTCGTGAAAATAGGATAAAAATAATTCCGAAGTCATCCATGCTTTTTTGCTCGATTTGTAAGTCACTGATAGGCTTTTTACCCCTTTAAAGCATCTTAGATTTGCAGATTTACCGAATTTGCCTTACATGTTGCTACACATTAACACAGTTAAGTGATTTTTCAGCAACTTATCACCCACCCATTTTTTGCCTTTAAACATCGTTTGAAAAGGGATTAGATTGTAAAAAATGCAGGCCTTATCGGCATTGTAGATGTTATCTTCAGCATAATTTTCACGTAAATCTTTCCATGTGCAATCCAACCAGTCTTTCACATCCTTGTCATTCACACAGGAGCTTCACCGATTTTTTTTTCCTGCACAGATGTTGTGACGTTGCTTGAAACGATGTAGCCATCCATTAGAGCATGAAAACTCTGTGTAACCTAGCTGAGCTGCAAATTTTTCAGCTTGGATTTTAATGATGAGCCCAGTTATCGGCAAACAAGAATTCCATTGCTGAATAAAACATTTTAACAGAGCTTCATCCAAGTCCTCTTTTTCACACTTCTTCAACCGTTTGCGATCCATCACATTCGCTTCATAAGCTTCCATTAAGGACTCCTTGTTTTTCAAAACAGTTGGCACAGTTGAACTGCTTACATATTTCAACATCTTTTTTTCACCTCTATCTAACAATTTTATAATTTTCACTTTTTCTCTTACAAATAAAACTTTACTTTTCGACATTTTAAACAGCAAAATAAAAAAACACGCACCCAAGAAAAGGCACAAGCCGAAAATAAGTTTTTCTTACACGTAGTTCTGAAACAGGTAATTACACATGATTTGGATTGGATCAAGCCATTGAAGGGAGGAGTTGTCATAAATTATGTCTTTTGACGCCAAATCTCCGTTGTCTAAATTCCGATCCTTATCAGTTGGGACTGTTTCATTCTCCCTTTTACCCTTCCTGTAAAAGGGGCAATAGGACAGGAGTCCAGTTCACACCACCTCATCGTCCAAGAATCAATACCTGCCTCTGATGGTTTCAACTGTTGTTGGATAACTTTAAAGAATGGTTATTTTTTCTTTACAAGAGGAATGGGGGAATTCTAGGACAGCTGTGTGTTTTTCCTTCTTTTTTCAAATCATTATTTCTGTAATTATTCTTCATTAAATCCGAGGAAATTACAAAAATTTGCTCACTAAAAGAGTATACTTCAATACATTTATAAACATTATACCAAGCAAAAGTCTCCCTTTTCCTCGTTAAATCCGGGTTGGGTTGATTATTGACGGCCAATTATCTACACTAGGGATATAGGCCCGGGGGGAGTGCCCTTCGTGGGGGTCTTTCTAAGGGAACCTAACCCGTATTTACGAATGGATAAATCCACGGCTCGAAGAAAACCACGGAAACTCCGAACGATTAGGTCAACGGGCGCGATTGGGATCGAACCCAGCACCTCCAGTCTACCAGCTTCGAGAGCAGAACCTCTCAGCCACTGGTGGGGCCGTTAAATCCGGAATCTCGTTAAATGCGGGCTCGACTGTAGTAACATATGCATATAGCCACTGTTTAATCAAACAAATTACAAATACAGGATGCATATGCTCTTGACCACTATCTACAGGCTCTAAGTAAATTTCCAATTAGTCTCCCTTCCCCTCCTCCAATTTTGATTTTAAACAACTTGAAATTTAGCTTTTAGCCAAATCAAACTAATATTGCATTTTAGAAAGCAAACTAATATTGCATTTTAGAAAGCAGACAAATTAAAGGGAGAAAAAAAATCTGCTTTTCTTTTTGGTGTTTTGGTAGATCTGTTAATATCCAAAATGTGATACAGGGAAATACTTTTTGGAATACAACCACAAAACATAAAGCATCACAGGGCAACGAGGAAAGGAATATAATTAAAGTGATAAATCTGGAGTGATCCAGGGACATTCACTCCCTCAAGGCCTCTTCTCCAGAAGATTTGTTATTTTATGTTTAAATGTGGTCTAGAAGTGCAAATTTGCACTTAGAACTCCACAATGTATCTGAATTCAATACTGGGATTAAACTCAGAAAAGAAAATTGTATTAAAGTTAGATCATCTGAAAAAATTGTTTTATAATAGATTTTACATAGCAAGATAGAAGACAGGTATAAATATCGATTTTTCCAATTTAATTATCAATGACAAATTTATTCTAACCTTTATCTCTTCTTAGTTAATAATTACAACATATTAGGATGTTTGTGAACTTAGAAGCGCTTGTGCGGTACTTTTTAAATAAACATTTCTATGTTGGTATTTTAATAGGCAACTATTAAAAGTTTTGAAATTAATTCAAATTGTAATAATTATCAAGAAATTATAGGAAAAATTACCATAAAAAAAGAGAACAAAAAACAATGGAATGATTAACATTTAAATTGAGTTGGGTCTGTTATACATGAAAAACTAACACTGTGGAATAAGCATTTCAAATAGAAGACTAAGAGATATAACTTATAATATTTGAAAGGCATTAAAATATTAAAATCCCATTTTTAAATCTAAAATTTAAATTAATTTCCAATTAAATGTTTTCTAACTCTTAATGTATAAATCTGAAACTGCCTCTTTTAGGTTCATTTTCAGATATTAAATTGTAATCAACTTTAAGATTCAAAATGAAAATGTCAATGCAATCTGCAGTTGAGGTATAGAAGGGTATAGGCCTAGAAATCATATAGGTGTTGATCATACATCAATCAAAAGCTATTAAACCAATTAAGTTTTAAAGTTTCCTTCCAAATTGCCACCTTCACCCCATGCTGGAAAATATTACAAGTGCTGATCAAAAACCCAGAACCCATTAGAAAATGACAGATATTGTAGTTTTGAGATGCTTACTTAACTAATGGAAAAGCAAGTCTTTAATATTATGGTTCTTGGGGCCTCCAACGAATACTATCAAGCTCCCACTATCTGGATGTACTACTGAGCTGGATAAAAAAGAATGTTTGACCAATTAGCAAGGTCTCGAGTCAAGTTATTTGGATTCCACAATAAACCCAACTTTTGGCATAATATCAGTCCATATTTGACAAAATTCCTACTGTAATAATTCAAGGATTTATTTTACCAGACAGCAAGATGCAACGTACAGTTGAAAATTATTAGGACAAAATGTAAATGACTGCAAAAATAGTTAATTACTATTACTACAGTGCATTTTCTTTTTCTATAAAATTAAAAAATGTGTACAACAGAGGAAAGCTTAGTATAGGATAGAACTTAGTACAATGGTTACATCATAGTAATTTGGAAAGTTGCAACATACAGCTAACTAGTAAAAAAAAAGTAGTTTTTAGCATATTTTCTATAGCCTGCAGTATTTAAAATCCTCTCACTAGTGGCGAGTAAAATAATGTATTTCCCCATCTCTAGGAATAAGCGTTTCAAATAGAAGACTAAAGAATATAATTCATAATATATATTCACACTACCTTAAAAATAACACTATTAAAAGTTCCTCAGTGTCATTTTAACTTTCCTAAAATTGAGCCTGGGACAGACATACCATAGTCTACTACAGCTTTAACAGAGTTTCCCCCTGGTTTAAAAAAGGGCAGGGTGCTGCTGGTGAGAAAAGGGCACTTTTTTAATTCTTAAGGGCACTTTTTGGATTTTTGAGGGCACTTTTCGGATTCTTAAGGGCACTTTTTTAATTGTTAAAGGTATTTTTTTTGGTTTTTAACGCCACTTTTGATATTTCAAAGTCAAAACACACTTTTTAAGACAACATTGAGTCAGTTTTTACTATGAAAGCAAATTTTTTAATGCAAAAAGGAGAAAGGGCACTTTTTTTACTGAGGGTAAGAAGGGTGCTAATTATTTTACTGGAGGGGGCAAGAAGGGTGCTATTTTGTAAACCAAAGGGCAGGCAGGGTGCAGCGCCCTTCTGAAACTGTCTGGGGGAAACTCTGGCTTTAACCCTCTGTCACTAATACAATACATATCATGGAGAAAAGAAAAATTCATTACCTTATAGCACCATCAAAAGTTCCAGCTCTAAAATTCATTCCTTGACCCATATCACCAAGCACAAGATCTCCTTCTACTTCTCTCTCAACAGCAACATCTAATTTTAGTAAAAAACATAATATAAATAATTGGAAAATAATAATGCCAAATAATTTGTAAAAGTAAAATTTTTATAATGATATGATAATAATAAATTGGTCATTGTAATATACACACAGGTAAGCAATATTATAACGGGGGGGGGACTTCTTAATTACTGAAGTAAAACATCGTTCTTGTAGACAGACAGTTTTATTGACAATGGACGAGGACAGAACAAAGATGAAACATGACATGAATTAAACTGGTGGACAGCCGATATTCGTCGAAATAACAAACATAACTTGGCATCGTACTTTACATCTTATGACAAAACACAAACTTGTACACTTCTGATTTTAGGAACGTTGGAAACTTGGTGCGTCGTTAGCAGCGATTGCTACCTTTCTCCCTTCCTCACTTACTTACCGTTTTTTAATCTCATAGCAGGTTCTCGTCGTCCGTCTTGTGGCAGCAGATCCGACCCCACATGCGGCCGTCCTGACATCCAGAGCTGCCTCAGCGATATCAGTAATTACAGTCAGCAATGTAAAAAAAGAAAAATAATAACTGTTCTTTAAAAAAAGAAAAAAGAGCTGAACATCACACAGTCGCATACTGTAACGTCGTAGGAATTGTTCATGAAAGTCATAAGCATCGAAAACTGTCACAATACACACATAGATGAGAAAAAAAATCAGTTCAGAAGATCATAAAATTAATGTTAGTCAGGCCAAGGTTTCATATACTCGGAACAAGTGGTAGTATTAATCGGTCCTTCCGTGGTAGGTGTCATTTTCTCAACATTGTAAGTGTCATTGGACTTGATTTTAGTCACTTTATAAGGACCTAAGAATTTGGGTTTCAATTTCAGTCGTGGTCCTTGTTGAGTTCTCTTAATAGTGATGAGGTCACCAAGGTTGTAGTTCCGGGGTGTCTTACGTCGTAAATTGTAGTGTTTACGATTTTCTTGTTGAATTTTAAGAATATTTTTCTTGGCATCTTGACGGAGGTCCTCTCGATCTTTCATGAATTGTTCTTCGATTGCATTGTTTAAGAGATCGATAATGTGTAAATCTTCCTTTTGCTTCATTTTTGTACCAAATAATAATTCAAATGGTGTTTTCTTGATACTTCTTTGATAGGTTGAATTAATGACTTGTTGAACTTTAGAGACGTATTTGAACTATTTGTTCAGTTTGTCCTGTGACAGTTTAGAGATTACAGAAATTACGGTGGAATTAAGTCTCTCTACCTGTCCATTCGCTCGTGGAAGGCCAGTTGTAATTGGTCTGTGGTTAATATTTTCTTCTTTACAATATTCACCAAATTCATTGCTTGTAAAAGCAGAACCCTTATCACTTATGATGGTGGAAAGATTGCCAAAAATATAACTTTGTTGCTGTAACTTGGATATTACTTTGGAGGCAGAAGTAGTTTTACAGGGATACAACCACACAAATTTAGTGAATGCATCTATTACACTTAAAATATGTTTATAATTTTTATTGGTGGTTTCCAGAGGGCCTAAATGATTAATATGGTAAGTTTGCATGGAGATATTATTTTCAGAAATTGTTAAAATACTTTGCTGTATTATATCGGTACCAATAATAAAGTCAAAAGATAGAGAATAATCTGGCACTACATAAACATTAGCTTTATAACTAGAATTATCAATTACAATATCTGTAGAAAAAAAAAAACAGCGGTTTGATTATAGTATTTCCTAATCCAGTTAATGTGATAGTTGAACGTTCGAGGTTCGAAACTGTGGGGAGTTTGCGATAAATGCTTTCTTTTAACAATGTTCGTTCGCTGTTGGTGTCAATTAATGAAATGACATCTAAGGAAGAAATAGTGACATGTTTAGTCATAAAAGTCTTGGAAGTAATAGTAGAAATATTGGACGGTTCAGGCTTAATTCTAGGCTTCCTAGGATGATCGCATTGGGCAGACTTATGTCCGAAATTCGAGCAATTAAAACAATGAGGGCTTTTATCTTTATGCCTACACTGGCTACTCTTGTGGTTTGCTTGACCATAGTTGAAACACAAAAGGTCAGTTTTGGGACGAAAAGATTTATCTTTGACTGGTGTTTCTGATTTTGCTTTACGGGATTTCGTATTTTCATAATCAGTTCGAATTTTATCGTAAATTTTGAGTTTCTGTTTAAATGCAAAAATAGTTTCACATCCGTACAAAATTGATTTCCTAAAGACGGGATCTGGTATACCATTTATAATGTATTGCATTAAAGCAGAATCCTCAATGTTTCCGCGTGTACACAGTTGTTTCATGATGAGGAAGTATTCATCTAAAGTTTCGTTATCTTGTAATTTGTACTTACTCAGCATATCATGTAGCTCAGCAGACTTATAGGATGAACCAAATTCCGATAAAAGAAGTTGTTTGAGTTTAGCCCAGGTATTTACGTGACTTTCGGTTTGAATCAACAATAGGGCTTTTCCTTTGAGGGATCGTTTAGCAAATATGAATTTGTGTAAATCGGACAAATTAAACATATTAGTAACATCATCAAAGTTATTGATCCATTTATCAATATTCTGGAAAGAACTGCCGTCGAAAGAAGGTATAACATTTTAAAAATCACTAAAGGTAATGGAAGTGTGGTATGGGTTGTCGAAAAATTGAGGGTGTGACACTGACGTCATATTCTCCGGTAGTGGGCTTGATGAAATATTCAAATGATTTTGATTACCTGTCGTAAAAGGAATTTTAGGATTTTGAGGTGTTTCATCAATTTCAGTTTCGGAAGCAGAGTTCGTTGTAAATGTTTCTTTGAAATTGTTATGGTCAGATAATGCACTTAAAATACGGTGCGCAATTTCTTCTGCAGTACCATTTATTTCTAAGAATAATAAATTAGCTATAGTAATGATCTGTAGCTGGTTGAAAGTATCGGTGATGTTTTTTAATTTAGTTGTGAATTCAGCGTCATCTATTGTAAAAGTAAATCCGGGAAAATGGCGTAAGTTCTTACGGTTTTCTCGAGATTTATCTTCATTAAATATAAGCATGTGCAATAACCGAATTTTATCAGCTTTTGCAGTTTTTAGCTGAGTTTTTATGGGTTCAATATCTTGCAATAACATCGTAAATATAAAAAGAAGAAAAAAGACTTACTTGAATAAAAAATGACGATCCGTTACTGTAATTTAATAATATGATGAAGATAGCACATATGGAACGAATTTTTTACACGTTGTCAGATAAGCTTGTAAGCTATATATTCGTATATACAAGTAGGCGTGATGATGCACGAACTTTCTGACACCACTTATAGGGGGGGGGGGGGGGGGAACTTCTTAATTACTGAAGTAAAACATCGTTCTTGTAGACAGACACCTTTATTGACAATGGACGAGGACAGAACAAAGATGAAACATGACATGAATTAAACTAGTGGACAGCCGATATTCGTCAAACATAACTTGACATCGTACTTTACATCTTATGAAAAAATACAAACTTGTACATTTCTGATTTTAGGAACGTCGGAAACTTGGTGCGTCGTTAGCAGCAATTGCTACCTTTCTCCCTTCCTCACTTACTTACCGTTTTTTAATCTCGTAGCAGGTTCTCGTCGTTAGTGAGTGCGCTCGCTGTGCCGTCTTGTGGCAGCAGATCGGACCCCACAATATTAATTAACAAAATAATATATATATTTTTTTCCTGAAAGATTAGCCTTATAGAAAGTTCACAAAATAAACATTAGCAGTGTCAGATAATAAAGCTAAAATTAACTTTACACGCCAGTGATGATTAGAGTGCAGATTCATGCAACTGCATATGTGCATATGCATTTGCATATTTTGGCTACATTTTTTAGAAATGCAAATAACTACATAAATGCTTATAAAATCCATCAAAAGTGCCTATTTCGTATATTTTTCACTCAGTAAAACAAGAAAAAATTATAAATCTACAATGTTGCAAATATTTACCAACTCACAGACAGAAAGCTGCATAATGTGCAACTAACGATTTTGAGAAATTGCTATACTGGAAGATATTTAGTGCAATTCTCTCACATGTTTAAATGCCTTTGTTTCTGTAAAATGGAGTGTACAAGAAATAGGAGATCTATTTCATGTTTGAAAGATGTTTTTTCATTATCTTGCATTAATCAGTAGTGTATCATTTTATCAATCAGAATTTGTTTTGCAAATAAAAAATTGTGTTGTATAAAAAATGCCTAAAATAAAGTTGGATAAAAATTGCTTAATTCAATAATAGATAAAAGAACATAAGAACTTCCAATGGTGCAATATATGAAAACAATATGCCTTGTAAAGAGAAGTTCCAAGTTGATAAACACTTAAAAACTACTAATCACATATACAAAAAGAACAATAGAAGTGACCATTCAAAAGTGCAAACATTTTTGACAGCTTGATCATTCTCAGATAAGGAAATGGAAAATTCTAGAGAAAAAAAATTACCCTACTTTGGATTTATGTCAAGCAATGACTGTGAGTAATATACCATTAAACAGATTGAAAAATCTCAATTTCAAAAACTTTCTAAAGAAAAATAGCATTAATGAATCTTTACTCGATAAATCATTGCTTAAAAAATTATGTAGCTATATTATATAATGTTATGAACAAGATTAAAAATGACATTGGAAATGATGTTTATGGATAGTTGCAAATGAAACAACTAACAGATCTAGTTGCTATATAGCACACCTTATTTGTTGAAGAATGAGCATCAAACCTTCTCATCCACATCTCATTGCACACAGAGAACCTGAAAAAAACCTGACAACTCTACTATTGCAAGGATCATTAATGATTCTTTGCATAATTTGCAGTGTCTGATACTGATAGTGAATTTTTTTTTTTTTTTTTTTTTGGTATTTATTAGTTATATTAATCCATATTTTGTCAAAGCTACAATATCATTAAAACTATTCTATCAAATTTATTTCATGTGACACGTTTGGCTCACATTCTTCATTGCAATGCCGAACAAATTAGGGACAGATTCAAACAAGTTAAGTAAATAAAATCCTTTCTTGCATTAAAAAACTTTCTTAAAGCATCAGTTCAAGTAAAACTTTACATGGAAATTTATTCTAACCTTTTACTATCACCACAAGATGGGAAATCTGATATCATGCAGCTTTATTTTAAGGAAAAAAACTGGAATGTTATACAGAATGTAGTTAAAACATTTGACAATTCAGACTCTTCTGTAGCTAAGAATATTTTGCCAGACAATAATGTTCAAAAAATGCTAATTATGACTGAAAATAATTTTTCATGATTACCTGAGTGAGACGTTAAAAAAATTGGAAATGCATGATATGACTCTCAATGATGCAATTAGAGAAATAGAGAAAGTTAGATATAAATAATGGAGTTATGTATATTATTATAGCTCAATTCACAGACAGGAAATTGCTTAATGTGCAACTAGCGACTTTCAGAAAATTGCTATACTGGAAGATATTTAGTACAATTCTCTCACATGTTTAAATGCCTTTGTTTTTGAAAAATGGAGGATGTAGCAAATAAGGGATCTATTTCATGTTTGAAAGATGTTTTTTAATTATACAGCTGAAGGAGCTTATTATCATAAGTCGCAGAAAAAATGGTACAAAAAGTACAAGAAAATCTCAAAAAAGTGTTAGACAAAAATTAAGGTTTTTTTAAAGCTTAAACAGATAAATAAGTTTATTAACAATGGGGAATTAACCTACCAGAAGAAGCCACATGATCTATTGTAAAGTAATAGCATAATTATTGTTCTATTACATCCAAGGTAGTGTAAGATGGTATGTGTCCAATACCTTCTGGATTTTTTTAAAAGAACTCCATACACACTTTGTTTTAAAATAAAGCTATAGCGTATACCTTCTGTTTTTTTTTTTTTTGTTTTTTTAATTACACGACTAATTACATCAATGGATCTTGAAAGAACATTTCCCTTGCTAAAAAAATATCACCGGTGACCAAAGACAAAATTTCACTTTGTGTAATTTGGAAATTATATTAATATATACTGTAACAAAAATTATTCCTTATAAAGGAAAATATTTGCATTCATTATTAATTGTTGTTCCCTCTTTCTCATGAATTCATTTGTAGTGAAAATTACAGGTAATTGAAAATTTATTAGTGCATATCTTTGTATAATTTAAAAGGTTTTAGCAAATATTTTTGCAAATTTTAGAAAGTTTTTAATGCATATGTTTGTATATTTAAAAATTTTTAATGCAAATTTGCATATATATTTTGGGTTCTTTTTAGTGCATATAATCCAGACTGTATTGATGATACTAATTTTTTAGAATCCTGTGTTAATGGAATCCAAGTACTTTCTTAACACTTAAATCTTAATTACTTTTTACAAAAGTAAATTCTTTATTGAGAAATAAAATATATTCAACAGATTTAATGTGAAACAAATCTCTTTTAAGGAGGAAAATTATACATACTAATTCTTCGATCATTATTTATGTACCATGTCCAGCATGTGGCATTGCTAGGTTAAGGACACTTGGTAAATAATTTTGAAATATGATAAAAATATAGATGTTTTGAGATTTTTCACATTACAGCAAGCTATGTACTTTATAAGAGTACAGTTGGCCAAACAATAAAAACATTCTATTTAAAAAGAAGAAAAAAAATTGCCAAATTGTCATAGAGAGACATGAAAAGCCCCATTTGACTAGGAATTGAATATTTTATAATTCTTTTTTAATAAAATAAGCTACGGAGACTATTGAAATAGTAGCACACTTTTGATATTTTATACTGAAAAACATAAGATTTATATTAAGTTTGAACCTTACAATAACAGATTTCACTATTGAGACTGTTTGCAAAATTAAACCAATTTTTGTTTTTTAATATCTCCAGAACGATTCATAGAAACTTCCTGAAAATTTAGGCTAATTTGAGTGTCTAGATTCCTATTCTGGTATCAAAATGATGTATTAATATTCAAAATTTTAAAGGTTGCTTGTTTTTTTAAGATGTACAGCACATGCCAACTTTTTTTCATTTATTTAAAGAAGATTACATTTCTTAGTCAAATGGTACATTTTCTATCTTTCATGACAATTTGGGGATTAACAAGTATGGGGGTATTCTGTCTGTCTCTCTAGCTTTTTTTTCCCCAACTGTATATTACAGCAAAATTTCAGAATTCTAACTTTATTAGAACATTATCTATGACTGTTTCTACAAACATCTGACAACTTTTGAAATAATGAATAAATAAATAAATAAAATAAGGTGGTACTCAAATTTCTTGCTCTCAACAACTCGAAACTTTCTGACACATTTTTAAATGTAAAGGCATAAAATTGGCAGGTTTGACTATTGAAGCAATTTGGAATGGAATAGTGTTTTCCACTTTTTTTTAAATAAATAAATTTCTTATTGAGTTATAAGTAATTCTTGTCATGTGTCGACTGGTTTTCCCCCCTCTCTTGTGCTGCCACCTCAGGAATTAAATTTAAAACACCGACTTTGACAGTACTTTCTGAAAGATCTTTTGCCTTTACCAAAAAATAGAAAATGCCATTTGATTACACAGTTTTTTAATAAGAACACCTGCCAATTTAGTGCATTTCAGGACAAAAATAATTCAAAAATGTGTCAAATTAACTCAAAATGTGTCTTTTGGATTTAAAAACAGTCTTATGCATTTATCTCTCTCTCTTTTTTTTTTTTTATTTGTGTTACCTTTATTATAAAGTACCAAAAAAGCTGCCTTGAAATTAATGTTGAAACTAGTTTGTATATCCAAACTCAATTTTTATCCCATTAATTAATTTGAATTTTAAAAAAAGTTGTGACATTGTTAAAATAGAATTGTAATTGAAAAAAAAAATTTCTTACTTACAGATGTGAAAAATGTTACACTGCTATTGGTCATTAATGGTCTGTATGCCACATGAAAAGATGTGAAACAGGGGGAAAAAAACTTGATTTTGCCATGCCAGATTTACAAGAAATGCATAATGCAGATGATTACAACAACATAATGCTAGAATTACCCAACTTCAAAGAAAATTTCAACTGTAAAAATGCCATTCTCTAAATATGTAACATTAGATAATGAAGAGATTTTTTTTTTTTTTTTTTTTTTTTTTTAATTACTAGTTAACAGTGTAGTGTCCAAATGGATTCAATTGCCAAATGGATTCAATTAGATAATGATTTTGAAATTTGTGGAAAATTAATTAAGCGATGAAAAAAATTATTAAAACAAAACTATTAAAGGCAAAGAGCCAGAAAATATAACAGATTCAGGATTTGTTAAATGGTCAGACTCCTACATTACTTAAACATCCTAATGAAAAATCAATAATGGTAACCCTGCATAGGAGGTGTAACTGTGTTTTACATACATGCAAAAGAATCATGTATCTAAATTTCATGACTGTTTGAATATTATTTAAATTGAGTTTCTAGCAAACTTAAAATAAAATAGAATGTTTATCAAGGCTGACTTTTAAAAAAAAAAGAAAAGGATTTTTATTTAATTTTGAGAAGCTAGAAGGTTGTTAAAAGCTTTTTCTTGAAAGATGAAAATATGAAGTGAGAGACTATAGCTAAAAACAACAAGCAATATAATGATTCAACAACATTTAAAACGTTTCTTAGTTTAACAGAGAAAATGAATGAAATAAGAATGAAAAATAATAAATACAGACATATCATTTAAGAATAGAAGTTAAATTGTTAAGATATCATCAAAATTTCTCAGAAACAACTAGCTTGACTTATAATAAAATGACTCTGACTTATAATAAACTTATCTTGACTTATAATAAAATGAATAAATATATTCATTATAAGCATGTTATAACCAAACCTCGCTTGCATGAAGAAAATGGATAGTGTAAAATTTGTTCTTAAACTTTTGAATATGATTCTCAGTGCAGATATTTTCTGCAATTTAGTCAAATGATATAATCAAAATAATAATAATAATAACATTAATTTCATATAAATAAACTCTGAGAAAACTTTAAAAACTTATTACGGCTGCCATTAGAAGTGTAAAGACAAGTTTAAATTACCAAGCATTGCCTGACTAATGTCAACACCAATCCAATTATGGCCTTGTTCTTCTAGTGCTTTACCACTTAGACCTGATCCACAGCTGAAAAGAAAACATGTTTTTATTACAGAACCTTTTCTATGTCACTGAAATACTGAAATGTAATATAAATATTTTTACAAATTTATTAACTTTAACAAACTATTTTAGAAAATAGCTAAAAAGAGAAAAGGAAAATGTGTATTATTGTTTAATTATTACTAAATTCTCTAAATATATGCTCTAGTAGCAGAAACTATGCAGCATGGCAGTGGGCACTGCAAAATATTTTAGACCTTGCACGTTAATCTAATAAACTTAAAAAGAAATGCTGAGCTTAAAAAAAATTGCCAAATTTTACTTTAAAGATAAATTTATCTAGATTATTGTATCTTCTTACTTTGTAAAATGCAAATTTTGTTTATTTTATAGGTTACTATTATTTTTTATGACAGTAGACATTATTGGGTCACAAATAAATTTTATTTTTCTGCAGATTGACACAGAAAAATCTGCTACTGGGATACATGCATACACACATTATGACTGTTCAAATTAAGTAAACAAAATACTAAGCTTTGAAAAACATGTTTCTAGTTAGTAGTTGCAGACTTATATTCCTTATATGCTCTTATGCAGATTAATTCCTTTACCAAAATCCTCTTGGGTTAATTATTGCATTTTAATGATTTTTTTCAACAGTGAATTTTTTTTTTTTTTCAATAAAAAAATAAAAATTTGCAATAAGTGCTTTTTAATAAAAATCTTGCAAATCAAAACAGATTCTGACAGACATCATGTTTCTAGTCCTTCAAAGATACAGAAAGTTTAATTTGCTTCAACAAATGATAACTAATATGTAAATTCCAATTACATTTTTTTTTCTAATGGACTCTTACTTTAAGCTTTGGTTTTATAGTATAATGTACTGTATAAAAGGAGTAATTTTTATAATTTCGAAAAATAACCAGAAATACATTAGAAATAATGAAATACGATTTCTCACTGAATTTAAAGCACTTCAAAATAGAAAAAAAAGATAAAAAATTTAATTTTAAACAACTAATAATTTACTAATTTATGAAACATACAGAAACTTTAAAACAATTGGTTCAGTGAAAAATTATAATCTGGAATTCCATTCACAGGCAATCTCTATTACATGGCTAATTGAACTAAAATTCACAAAAAATAAAAATAAAAACATTGAATATTTACCCTATGTCTAAAATTAAACAGGATTCATCTTCTGGAAGCATAAGGAGTTCAATGGCTCTTTCTGACATCTGTACTTGGATTTCAATCATACGAGAACTACAAAATTTCAGAAATTTATTATATATATATATATATATGTATCCTCAGTGAAAGATTATATTATTTGTAAATAATGAACAGATGCATTATCACTGAACGCTGTTGTCAAGGCAAAAATTCGTCAAATTTTGACGATAAACATTTCTTAAATGACAACAAAGCTTCAGAGATATGTAGAAGCTGGCAACTCATCAGAAAGAGATACAATCAAAGTGATAGTTTTAGTTATAAATAAAGTACTAGAAATTAATTATTTAATTAAGTAAACAAGTGATTAGAGATTTAACTTTTAAGTATGTGGTAAAATTTAAACACACTGATATCTGATTTATTTTAGGCATTAAGTTATATAAATACAGAAATTTAATTTGAGAGACATATGTAAATTATGCTATTATAAAAAAAAATAAATAAATAAAAAAAAAAAGAATAAAGAGTGTAGCTAAAAATTTATTAATTTATTTATGTTTCATTAGACATATTATTCAGAGAAATCCATAAAAGATATATATATATATATATATATATATATCAAATATTGCAAACCCTGGGGGTTCCATCCTGTTGCAGATTAGGGTTTATTTAGTGTAAGTCGAAATTGTTGAGAGAACTGTAGCAGAAGTATTAAAATAACTTGACTTGGAACCTCAGTCCTTGAACTAAAACTTTGTTTATTAATCAGTAATCAGCTACAAGGTAGTCACGAGTCTGCTGGACGCCCCGAGAAACTGTATACAGTCGAACCTCGTTAACACGAAATTGAAGGGGCTGCGAATTTTTTTCGTGTTAACCATCATAATAGTGGCACACCATCTATGTTAGATATAAAAACTAAATAAATTAACCTACAACTATATATCCCTGCTCATAAAATCACTAATTAATAAGAAATAGACAATTTCATTAACAATTAATCATCATTTTTTAGGCAATAATAAGTTTTTTATTTACCTGCTAATCATTTTTTTAAATAGTCCGGTATTGACTTTTGCTTCAATTTTTGTGAAGTAGATTTTTTAGGAACGTATGGACTTCATCTAATTTGTCCAATGTTCGGGAAGCATCCTCTTGTTCCATAAGGAAACGTACAGTTTTCAATGCTGTGGTAGATTCATTTAATGACACTATACTTTTCTGTTCTGTGTCAGTTTCATTATTCTCATCTGACACTTCAATGTTGTCATCTTTTTTTCAGCAATTATTTCTTCATCTGTCGTCACATCCGAAGTCAGCACATCTTCATCTATGCTAATGTATTCAAAAAAAAATTCCTGTTCTTTTACTACATATCTATGACGCTCTTTAAATCTTGTCAGTCATCCGTTAGAACATATGAAATCTCTCTCATCGAGAGTATCAGCAAAAGCCTTTGCTTTCTCTTGCAAAACTGCAAAAGATAAAACAATGTTCTGGCTTCTTGCCTTTTTATCCACCGCAAGTGAGCAATTTCAATTTATGCATTCTTTCTTCTACACATTCGTTTTCTTACTGGTTTGAATTGACTAACACATAAGCCACTTCAATCTTTTCACGATTCTTTAAAATTGTAGAGAGGACCAATTGCAAGAATTGTAGGTATCCTTCGCCACATTTTCTGATTTTTTCAGCACTTTATCGCTAACTTCGTTCTAAAAGTTTTGCTTGGTTTCTAAAGATACAGCTTGCTATTTTCAACTCATCTTTTACAGAATTCAACAGAGCAGTTGCGAACAGAGTTTCAGTTATGTTAGTCAGGTAGTGAAGTAAGGATTGTCACTACTTTCACTCACAGATAGGAGAATTCGGAAACCCAGACTATGGTTTATATCACTGTTAATACAGTCAACCGAATAATGTAACAATCACTTTAAAAAAAGATATGCCTTCACCCAAACTTTCATTGTGACTGATTTATAGCTCATATGGTTAATGTGGGAACACTTGCGCACATTAGAAATCAAAGAAAAGCAGGGATTAGCCAGGAATTTAGTATTTCACGATTTTCTGAAACCTTTTTTCCCTTTCTATATTTTTCAAACCATGAGAAAATTCCATTTTTAATAAGAGGATGTGACATGTAATTTTAAAATATCAAAAACATTGCGTAAGGATTTTTTTTTTTTTACTTTGGAGCAAAAAAAAAAAAAATTCGCTTTAAGCAGGATTTTCCAAAATTCTATTTCGTGTTAAACGAATTAATTAACACTGATTTTCAGGCTCATTTGATGGGACCTCAGTATTATTTCATGCTAACGAGGTTCGACTGTATTTCTTTAGATCACATTATCGGGATTATTAGAGCAGGCTCAAATCTCTAAAAAACTGAACTCTTGGTGGGAGCACAGGAGTTTTGTTAGGAATTTGGGATATTTTCCAGCAGAGAGCAAAGGTGTCAAACTGGGAGGGTAATTTCATTTTATTGGTCAATTAGCTCTTGATTGATGTCTGGGGTCTTATGATGAAGACTGGGCTTGGTCAGGACCTGGATGCTACAAACCACAATCGCCAAGTCAGACTATTTTTTTCTTAAAGATGGTTCAATTTTGAAGTATGAAAGTGACAAATGCTAGGTTGGAAAACTAAGTTATCAGGGGCAAATTAGCTTTAAGCATTAGATTTACAGTTAGAAAGAGGAGCTGGGAACTTTAATTTTAAATTAAAAAAAGGGTTTATTTTTATCCTTTCATATCCCCCTCTCCAAGATGAGATCCACCAGATTTGCTTGCAAAGCTGGGGGGACTCACCCTGAAGATAGAACATACAAAGTCAACTAAAAAGGAGTTTTATCTGTTTAAGGCTTCAGTTTAAAGTTACTGTTAAAGTTAAAGTTGCAGTTAGGATGGCCAAAAAAGTGAAGGCTGAATTTTGCTGCTGGAAAAATAAGATTTGAAGTTTAAACTTTGAGGCTTAAAAATTAAGGAAAAATTTAAGATTTTAAGTTTTTAGGCTTGTGGCATAAGATTTAAGGTATTTATGTTTGAGGATTGTGGGTCATGGTTCTCAGGACAACCTAATTGCACTTTGCATGGGAAAAAAAAAACCTTGAAAAATATAATATTAATAATATAAAACATAAAAAAATATCTGAAAACAAAACTAATACAATAATTAAAACAAGGAATGTCTGAGAGGAAAAATAACACAATAACAAAATAATATGGCTTTAAAGTTTTGTGGACAAATTTTCTTGCTTAAAAGTTCTCTGGTCATTTTTGTGCTATTTTTGTTTAAATCTTTACAGCACAAAATTTTAAAATGTTATATAAAATATAATTCTGTAAAAATATACGGCTAGGAAGCATTATAAGTCCTCAGATCGTGCGGCCATTTTACCTAAATTGAAAATCTTTTAATTTTCAATGGTTTTACTACTGGCAAGTAAAATAAAATAATAATAAATAAAAATAAAATAATAGACCCCGGTTTAAATCAAATGGGACAGAGCTTTAATTTTAAGTGTATGGCAAAATGTAATGACAATTCTGTTAATTAACGGATATTTTTTATTTTATTTTTTTTTTTTTTTTTACAAAAACGTCAGCAGTTGTCATAAACATATAACTGGAGTTCCACTGTAATAATAAACAGTAGTTTGTAGCGAGCTACTTCTAAAGCTTCAGGAAGGAGGGGGGGTTCATTATTCAAGTCACATGATCATAACTTATTTTTTTTGTGCAAAATGTGTTCTTTCTGTGTAATAATTTGCTAACGTCAGCAACATATCTCAGCTGCAGTGTTTAGAAACACACCGTGTGATATAATAGATTTAGATTTTCCATTGACACTTCCTGGTAAACCACAGTGCTGACTCAAAGAAATTAATTTTCTTGCTGAAAACATTTATCTACTTATGCATTATTAGATCTTGATGTTTTAAAGCTGTTTTTTTTTCATTTGGTATTGCTTTATTTAGAGGCTTATTATTTTTGGATATTTTAGTAGAGAAAATTAATATTGAATTATCCTGGTTGGCAGATAAATATATATAAACTAACATTTTGAAGACTAACACGTCAGATTTTCTTGCATGTTATCTTTCTTAATTTTTTTTAAAACACATCAGATTTTCTTACACGTTAGGGTCAGGTGGGGTAAAATGGGTAGGAATTGATATTTTAGCATATAACAAATGTTACACTTAAGAGAGAGGTTTTATTTTTTTTAATATATTTTCAGACATTAGTTGGCAACATTTCTATTCTTTCAAAAAGTTTCTGTGTTGAATATGGCAACAGGATATACCCTTGTTTTCATCTGTGGAATGTGAATGTTTCAATTGTGTTACTGAAAAACCCTTAAAAATCTATATTTTTGAAAATTATTTTGTAAATATTTTTTATAGCTTCAATTAGTAAAGATTCTGAAGTAAAGTTTATGACAAATTGGCAAGTAATATTTAAAATACTTTTTTTGTAATTAAAGTTTTTGTGTGGTGGGGTAAAATGGGTATAAGTTAGGTTTTACTAATCCATCCAATTAAAATGTAATTTCATAACAAAAAATTAGAATAATTGGAATGAAATGTCTTTTCAAATATTTTATATGTAAATATATTTCCTATTTTTAAATTTATTAAATACAATTATTAGAAAAAAGAAAAATATGAGAATATAGGCATTTTATAGTGTGAGAATTTTCAGCTTGCAAATTGACTTTTTTTTCTTTTACTGAAATAATGCCGAGGAATTATGTTAAGAAAAGAGTTTCTTCTTATTCGGGTACTGATTTAGAATTGGCTAATTTAGATGTGAAAAAGGGAAAAACAATTTTGGCAGCTGCACGCCAGTATGCCATTCCATTTGAAACACTCAGAAGATGGATTAATTGTGCTCTATCTCACAAAAAATCTGGGCATTCTACTATCCTTACAGCAGAAGAGGAGATTTGTATTGTACAAGCATTAGAATTTCTAGCAAAATGTGGTTATCCATTAGATCGACAAGATGTAATTAATATAGCACAGCAGTATGTTAAATCTTGTAAAGACATCCCCCCACCCCTCCCCCCCCCCAAAAAAAAAGGAAAAAAAGATCCCCACCATTCTCAATTACACACCCTACTTGCACAACTTCTGATAGAATGAATGCATCTGAAATTTTACCAGGCAAGTGGGTTAAAGTGAAATATGCAAAAAAAAATTCTATTGTTGAATTCAATGGACAAATTGCCATGGTGGAGGGAGGAGAGGAATTCAATGTAAAGTTCCTAACAAAGTCAAGCATTGGTGATTTTTTTATATTTCCTGAACAAGATGGATGACACAGATGTGGTTCCAAATCTCAAATTGTGAAAATTTTAAAGCAGCCACATATCAACAATTGTGGTCACTACAGATTTCCAATTTAAAAATTGTACAATTTTTTTAAAGTTAACATTTTGATTAATTTTGTGTAATTTTCATTATATAATTAAAATAAAAGCTTAAAATAAAGTTTCCAGTAAATTTAGATAATTATTTATTACTTATTCAATCAATACACATGTTGTGTCTCTTCCTTCTTTATATCAAAGAAGTACCAGTTGTGACTTACCTCTCATTAAATTAACACACAACAAGATAACTAAATTACCTAGACATTCATTTAAATTAAACTTTACTCAATTACTTAATTAATTTACTACTTCAAGAGAATTATACCAATTTATTATTTACTCTTACTTTATCTTTTTCACTCAAAACTGAATTTACTTTATTATTTTACATTTTAAATTTTGACTATTTAGATTGACATTTACTTTTAAATAAAATAAATTACATTGGCCCACAATTACGATATTAAGTTAATCACTAAATAAAATTATAAGGAAGTGCGTTGTGTTCTGTCTTCCCAAATTAAGTTATATTTAATCCAACAATAACTCCAAGTGCGTGGTCAAAGTGAATCATGACTTAATAAAATCTTTATTCAATTGTAAATTCCTCTCTCTAATTAAAAGTTAATCTTCCTCTCTTCAATTACACACAATTACTAAGAAATGAGACAATTATAGTTCAATAATTACAAATTCAAAACAATTCAACTAAACAATTTGAAAATTAAAACACCTGAAAATTCAATCCAAAAAAATGTAATTTAAACTCTTACGAACTTCAATGGTCTCAATTCATTAGCAAACTCAAAATTAATCTCCATCATAAATCTTCTTCTTCCTGAAATAAATCTTATATCTGAAAAGTAAAATGTTTTCCTGAAACATAACGCAATGGAACTAGTTGATTCAAAAAAATATATAAAAGGTAAATCATCATTATCTTACAAATTCAATATATTAAAAATATCTCACAATTCTCCATCAAAGATAAAAACCCAATTTACCTCAACTCCATTTCAAAACATATACATTATCTCCATATCAACCAGTTCCAACGGCTATTCTCTAAAATCTGATTTATTGAATACAGACAACTTCTTAACTGAAAATCACGCGAGAGATAATTAAATTTAGACTGTACTAAATTTACATTCTTACTATTAAAATTTATATTTAAGAATTAACTAAAATTAAACTTTAGATAAGCTGTCTGTATTCCCTCAATTGTTAAAATAATTTCTTCTAAAGCTGAAATAAAATAATTAAGAGGATGCACTGCAAGGTAAATAAAAATGCATATTGTACAGGAATTAAATATTTTATTGCACATATTATTTTACAATAACAAATTTCGTTAATTTAGTTAATCTCAAAAGGCCTCATCTATAACAATATTTCACCTCTTTATTTTATATATAAAATTATTTCCACAATTTAAATTCACCATCATATTATAATTCAAACAATTAACATATTCAAACTAATTCCTGTAATATTTTGTTAATGTGATAATTTTGGAGCGACTGGCAATATTTATAAAAAAAGATTATCTAATTGGAGTCATTTAAGAGAACTTAAGTTAAAGTGAATCTTAATTCACAATCAAAAAAAAAATTAAATAAAATAAAATAAAATAAATAAATACCGATAAGTTAGTTCATGCATGATAAAATTAATTATGAGAAGGAAAGGAATGAAAAAGAACTTAACATCATCATGACAGCTCCGGAGCTGATTCACTTTTCTTAACACCTTATATGTTCGCTTCTCGTCTCCAACTCATCCTTTGAATTCCCACCCAAAGCTCCTTGATTTACCTTCAACTTCTTGACACATGCGCACCGACAAATAGTGCCCCTCAAAATGACACTATGTATAAAGAAAGATGTTGACCTGCATCATATTATTTCACAAAACTGATGAACTTTGCCTTAAAAAATATTCACACCATCTTTTGCAGTGATTTCAAAATTACATAACTTAATTGAATTTTTAAAATGTGTGAATCAATGCGCTCTCTTCCGGTCACATGGGGACGCGCTGTTGCGGCGTGGTCACATGGTGACGCTATTCTTTGTGCGGGAATTGTGATCTTGTTGCCATTTTGAAGAATAGGAAAACAGATAAGAATGGAAAAACACATTACAACAAAAATGTTAATAAAAATATAAATAGACTCCAAAAACGTTAATAAAAATATTAAAACTCCAAAACGTTAATAAAAATATTAAGACTCCAAAAGCTTCTAATTAAACTCAGTAGCTCCATAAATGTTATTCAAACACAAAAAACTCCAGTAACTCCTAATTTCAAAATTATTGCATGACAATTATATCTTTGGAAATAAAAACCACAAATTAATTAGAGAAACATAATACCTGAAAATTTCACAATTGAGAAGAAGAAATTGCACATTTTTCATCCTCCCAAGAGCCAATTAAAAAATATCAATTTCACCAACACAATTACTTGGTTACTAAACCCAAATGATAATTGTATAATTAATTCATCATAGATTTTGGTAGACAGTGTGAGAATTATAAACAAAAATTCTGTGCCAGAAGAATATAAATAAAAATTAAACAACTTTAGCTATTAAATCAACCTGCAAACCATAACTGCAACTTTAACTTTAACTATAAAAACAACAATTAGTATTAAAAATAAACAAAACATCCCATAATTACAATATGTTTTAACAGTTAAAAAATGGACAAATTAGAAATAAATTAAATTAATTAATATTTAATTTTAAGTTGTGTTAGCGACACAACACCCATTTTACCCCACATGGTACCCATTTTACCCCACTTCAGAGACAAAAAGTGTATACTACAAAACAAAAAAATATTTCTACTATTTAAAATAAAAAAAATAAATTAACAACAATTTAAATGTTATGCCAAGACATCAGTTGCATAAATAAACACCAAAAAAATCATATTAAATATTTTTGTTTCAATGAAAACAGGCTTTGAATGAAAAAGTAGTGCTTTTCATACCCATTTTACCCCACCTGACCCTATCTTTCTTAATTTTTTTTAAAACACATCAGATTTTCTTACATGTTATCTTTCTTAATTTTTTTTAATGTCCCCGGTTACGTTGTATTTATTTGATTGTATCCTTGCAGATACGATATAATAAGGGGTCACTGTTTTACTTAATCAGTGTCCTCAATTTCAAGTGTAGATTGAATTTTTTGACAAAATCGGAAAGTAGCAGCTATTTCTCAAAAGTAGTTTGTAGTCGCTACTTTTAAAACAAGCAGAGTTGCAGTTATAAAGTAGTTGTTGTTGTAGTTTCCTAGAAAAATAAAGTATTTTTTCCAACCACTGACTCACTATTCCTATTAAGAATATTTTCTGAATAGCCTTTTCTTAATATTTGCACCTGATGTCATAGTTAACTTGGATGCCAACATTTGCTTTTGGTGCAAAGTGATGCTTGTCTAATAGAGAAGTGCCGAAAATTAAATAATAATAATGCTCAATTTTTTATCTTTCTTTTTTCAAGTTTTAGAAGGACACAAATGAATTCATTAGCTTCGACAACAATATTCCTTTATTACTCTCTTTTTAGACTGAAGAAAATATGCAATAATTTTTAAATTGCATGCAAGTTTTTTTTTTTTCTTTAACCTATAAATTACTTGTATAATGATTATGTACGTGAAATTAATAGTCATCATAGTTATAAATCTATAATATTATTTCAAAAAATTAGTTGTTTTATCTAATAAATAAAACTACACTGAAAATAATAAACTACAACAGACAATTTATAGCAATAAAAAATAAAGATTAGAACTTATACATTACTTTGTAGTATACTTTACTGCTTCATCTGTTGAATAAAACTGTTAAAGAAAATTCTTTTAGTTTGTTAGACCAAAAAAATAACAATTTATATGTATACAAAAAAGAATGCAGAAGCAACTAAACTGCCAAAGTGAATGATAGCATAAGAAATCTGCTCTATGATTAGATTATGATACACATATATAACAACTATTTACAATTGAAGTGCACTAGCAATAAAATAAAAGAAATCATTTTAAATCATATCCAAAATTCTTGTTAATAAAGATATACAAATGCAAAAAAATTGCACAATTATTAAATCTAGTTAAATATTACTTCGACTGAAATATGTTTTGATACAACTGATTAACGCATATAAAAGCATTTCAAATCTTACGATCTCTGGAGGAGCAACATGTTCCGGTCTATGTCCAGACATGACGACGCACAGAAAATAAATTTTGTAACTTTTCTAAATAAATCACTAGGTTCGTGGAATTATCTCAGGCACTCACAATCATCTTAACATAAACAGTAAAAGCAACACATGGACATGGTATGATTAGTTTGTTTTTAATAAAATGTGTTGGTTGGTTGGTTAGTTGAAAGAGGAGTAGATATATTTGGAGTGACAGTTTGAGTTGAGATGTAGAAAAAAGTTTCTAAAAAAGAAAATTTCATCAGAAAAAAATTTGAAAAAAACCTCAGAAATTATTGGATAATTTAAATATTAATTATAGGTGAATTATTAAACGTGTTGACAGTTTAAAAAATAGTAAATTTAAACTATCCCTTCTATCACTGTGTTAAATAATTACCTAATATTTATGATTAATAAGTAAATATGAAATAAAATTATTAAAAGTTGAACTCTTTACTATACAAAAATAATTATTATGTGTCCATATAAATTATTAATTTTCTCTTTTGTCTAATGGCAATCACTATTAGTTTCGGTATTACATCTTACCTGGTAAACAAAGCAGAAATTTTACCGGGAACAAAAGAGCAAATTTGATGTTCATTCAAGTATTAACCACTGTTCAGCTGCATAAAATTTTAGTAAGTATAATTTATTCAGTTAAGATTTAGTATAACATATGCACAGTCCTTTTTTATTTATTGATTTTCTGACTTTGTACGCAGTCACCAACAGAAGTTATGTCATTAATAATTTCATTATATGGTCATCTTTTATAATTTCAAAAACCGTATTTAGTTGTTTTGCTATCGTGTTATTTTCTTAAAGTAAACTAACCTGTATTTAAATAAATGTTACTTGAGAAATAGTTTATTTAATATGCGAAAGGCTCTCTTTAATAATTGCAATAAAGCAAACAAAAAAAGAAAAAGAAGAAGAAGCAAAACTGGCTATAAATATGCATTGTTGCGTATATTTGTTCACTTTATGCATTTTAAAGTGCGATTTATACAATAAGTTTATCTGAGTTACTACCGGTGATCATAATGAGTCATAATGTATTAATGCACATGATTCATATGCAGTGAATCATCATTATTGATTATGCAGAAATAACTTTTTTTTAATGATATGCAAGCAAATACAAGGAACAATAAATAATTGTAAATTTTATTAAAGTAACTTTCTAATGTATTATTGGAAGTTTAGCAACCTGACAGTAATACAAATGTAGAAAAATCAAACTATTTACAAGTACATCAGTAGATGCAATGCATTATAAGATAAGAAGCAAGTGGAAGCTTGATTCTTTTGATTACAATTTTTATTTTTAATGCATTACTCTCTTTAATAATTGAAATACTGATGTGTTGATTTGTTGCAAGTTGACAGTGAGGACACACATATAGACATAGGTAAAATAATCTTATAATATATGACTGATTTAAATAGCATTAAACAAATTTATATATACATATTTGAAGATATTAGTGATAATTTGGTATTTTGTAAGATTATCTGTTCTACTTGTATAAAATTAAAATGGGACCATTTACAATAAAGCACCTGGTACATTTCGGTTAGCTGAGCGCCAGTGAAATATATATATACATGTACATATATACATTGGTGTGCAAAACTTAAGCAACAAACACAAAATGCTAATTTCTGAACACGTGAGTACTCAAAAGGAAATTCTGTAAAGAGCAAGTGTAGAAAAGAGGTATTACCCTAACAGCACGGCCAGTCGATGTGAAGTCCCCTTGACGTCACACATGGTTAGAAGTGTCACAGTCGCTACGGTGAATCAAAATATGGGATATTTCACTGTCTCATTATTACTCTCAAATGATTGTTAACACTGAAAAATCATTGTGACTGTCGCTTTGTGATGGGTCACCAGGTGACATTACAATGAAGTCACCTTGTGATTCTCAAGTCACTGTCAGTTGAAGACTGAACTTTGAAGTCATTGTGAGCATTGCATTGTGATGAGTCGCCAAATAATGTCACAATGAAGTCTCATGGTGACTTTCCAGTGATCGACACTCTATTGTGAAGTCATCATTATGCTCCTTTGTGAAAAGTCACCAGATGATTTCATTTTCTGTCACTTGGGAACTCGTCACAGAACAGCTATCATGATGACTTTACAATGGAGTGTCAAAATGACAGTCACATGAGAGTCACAAGATGACTTCATTGTAAAGTCACCTGGTGACTCGTCAAAAAGTAGCGTTCATGGTGACTGTTCAGTCGAGTGACCAAATGAGACGAATGAAAGATATCACATTTCTGTTCATTGTAGTGACTGTGACAATTGTGATGTCAAGAAGACTTCACATCGACTGTCTGTGCTGTTAGGGTAGTACCTATTTTCTACACTTGCTGTTTATAGAATTTCCTTTGGAATACTCACATGTTCAGAAATTAACATTTTGTGTTTGTTGCTTAAGTTTTGCACACTAGTGTATATATATATATATATACACATATATGTATGTGTATGTTATATAATATATGTGTGTATATATTATATATATATATACATTTTACTGCCGCCTGGCTAACCAAAAAGTATCAAGCACCTTTCATACATCGTTGCAGGACGTGTTAGAAAAAGATCTGCAAAATAAGTTAAAAGATACATTAAATGTTGACATTCTTTTGACATATAAAATAATTTTCGAGAATGTCTATATTTGTTAACAAGCTTCATTGAAATATGAAAGGGAGAAATTTTTCCTTGCTGTAGCTTCCATTAATGCTGCTTTTCAAAATCTTATCACTTTTGGCACAGGTCAATCTATACTATCAAAATTCATGTATTTTTCCTAAGAAAATATGCAACCAAATTGCCCAATGCAGTAGCATCAACTGTTTCAATTTTTGTTTTAGTAACAAAATTTTGAGATAAAAAAAGATCAGCTTTAAGAAAATATACTATTGAAGGCCTTGTTTAATACTATGTTAGGTACTTACGTATCTGGGCCAGGCCAAATACAACTGCACCAATTATACTAATTACAGTAGTAGTCCTTATTTTTTGAAAAAATTATGCGTATTTATTTATTATAGTTTACTTTAAACACTTTTCAACATTAGTTGAAAAGTGTTTATGAATTTGGTTTGTCTGTCTGTCTGTCCATACTCTAATACTCGGATTGTCATGAAATGTTCACACACTATTGAATTTTACTATAGAATGTTTGGTATTGAAAATGAGTGTGTAGCATTAAGAATTCATTCACAGGGATGCATGAAAGAATTCCATTACATTATGATCTATGGAGAAAAATCATTTGCGGCACATTTTATAGATGTTATGTATGATATTTCAAACATAATTAAAATTAATATGCATTACTGAGGTGGACTAGCATGCTTTTACCGGAGTGTACAATTAGTAGCTTTTATAGTTCAATTACAGGGATGTACAAAACAATTCCTTTACATTATAATCTATAGGGGAAAATTGCTTGCAGTCCATTTTGAACATGTTATGACAGTTGAAACATGATGAACTTTAAAAGGATCACCAAGGTTCAATACAACATATTTTCTATAGATAATGGAGTGCATAGGATTTATCGTTCATCTACGGAGACACACAAACGAATTCGGTTAAAGAACTGACCAATTGCTAGAAGTGTTCTTTCCATTGTAATATACAATTTTATGCAATTTTTTGTGTATTACGTGTTGTTTATAAATTCTGTAGATCCTATACAGGGCTGCACAAAATATTTCAATATGGGCAGCAATTGCTGAAAATGGATTTTCATTGAGTTATGTGTTTTTTAATCATTTATTTAGCTATCTCATTTCATCGTATGAAAATATTAAATTTCTTAGTAATATTTTGTGAGTGTTGGGAAGTGTTTCATAATCTATGTGGAATGCATGATTTTTTAAGTAAAAACTAGGCGCGTTGGACATTTTTGAGATGGGAAAAAAACATTGAATTCGCGACCCGTCACCGTTACTGTTACGACACCAAATTAAATTATGTTGCCAATTCATACAATGAAGCGAAAGTATCAAAAGGAAATAGTTCACGTGCAGAAAATGAAATGATTGGTATTATGAATAAAAATAATTCAGAAAATTATTTCAAGATAAATTTAGCACGCACAGTGAAAACAGATAAAAGTGACTCAACTCGCGAGACCAAATCAAAAGATGAAAATGAAATAACAAAACACGGAAAATATTATAATTTAACTAGCACGAGAAAAAAAATAGACAGAAGTAATATAAAAAGTAAAAATTAAAATAAGGAAATATTTCACGAAAGTTTTAAGAAACGTGGTTGCTGATACAGAAATGAAGTAAAATCATTTTATAGAAAAGAAAAGTTTGTTGACAGAAATTATAGATACCACAAACAATACGCGCAGTATGAAGATAGAAAAAAAGCATAATGTTCACGAATACCGTAAACAAGACAGGCAGCAAAGAAGTCATAATTTTTGGAGTGATAGGAAGCGGGAACCCTATTTTGCAGATAAATGTTATTACAAAAGATATGAAACTACATCTCATGGAAGAAATGATGAATGTATTGAGAGTTGTTAAAATTGTGGATGAAAATTCATAAGTTTCATTGGTATTCATTTCAAAGAATACCAATTAATTAAATTTCATATTTTATGTATTTGTAAATTTACGTTTTAAGCAACAGATTGCAATTTTTGTATGTAAAATAATATGCATTATTTTTCATGTACAATAGTGCATTAAATGAAAATTGTAATATAATTTTTGTAGTAGTAGTTTATAATAATGAATAAAAAAAAACACTTCACTTAAAAGTATTTCCTGCACAATAAAACATTTCCTACGATTCAACAAATACACACGTAATTGTTCAAGTTTTCACTTCTGTCGGCACTCCCGGAGTGCCATTGTTTTTTTTTTGTTTTTTTGTACTTGTTTCCTTATAATTTATAGTTTATTTTTGTTATTATAGTTTATATTTTTTTGTTATTTATTTATTATTGTTCATTTATTTTTAACAATTTTATGTTTTTAATAATGTTAAATTACTGTTTTGAACATGATTGGCAACAATAAACAAGATGGGCAATTGACAACCAATTTTGGTGATCTATCTCCTAACCTGGATAATATGCAAGTACCCTATGCTATGCAATTGAAGTTGCATCATCTGTATTTTTCAGCATCCGTTTTCAAATATTATTTTTAAATGTTTGTCAATTCTGTTTGTAATTTTGGGATTAAAAGGTTAGCTTTAAAAAATTATAGGTCTTGTTTGACACTATGCTATGGAGTTGAAGTTCCATCACCTATATTTTTTAGCATCTATTTTTCAAATAAATTCTATAAAATTATAAAAAAAATTGTTTTAGTCTATATTTGCTTTAATAAAAAAAAAAAAAGCATTTTCTACATTTGGTGATTTTTTTCCTGTCTATACATTTTTCCACCATTGTATTAAAAGTGGCTTTACTCTTACTCTCTCTAGCAGAATATCCTGTGTCAATCTGAAGCAAACCAAGAATTATCTGTTACCAAAAAAATGTTGAACCAAACCTACTAACATAAAAAATAACCCATAAAATAAGTAAAATCTGCATTTACAAACAAAATATAATAAGGATACCAAAAGTACAATAACATAAAGTAAATTTTAGCAATTTTTGTTAGCCCAGCATTTCTTTTTAAGCTGTTTGAGTGATCTGTGAGGTCCCAAAATAACCTGCAGCCACTGCTGCCATGCTGCTCTATTTCTGCTACACTGGGCTCTTACTGTATCAGAATGACTGCTGATAAAAAATTAAAAAATCAGGTACAGATTGTGAGTTATTGTATAATCATGATGGGGCTTCATATTTTTCACAAAATCTTATATTAACTGGAAAATAAAAACACATTAAGTTTTTCAAATTGTGGTACAAACTTAGTTTCTTGTTATCAAAATAAATAATGACAAATATAACAACTTTTCTTTTTCCAATTCAATTATGTTTCTAAATGTACTAATAAAATTGAGACACTCATTATTATCTTTATTTTAAAATACATAAGTTTGTTCAATTTGAGTACTAAATATGCACTGTAATTTGGAACCCTATGAAAATGTTTTGATATACTTAAGACCCCTTATGGATGAAATATCGGTACTTAATAACTACTGAAACAAGTATTATTCTCTAAAGTTAATTCAATTTTATGATGTCTGAAACACATATTTTTTCCTTTCCTTTTTTTATTTTTAATTAGAAACACATATTTATTTTCCCCGGGTTATTTTTTTTTTTAACACAATTATTTCAAATTGGTAAAGTAATCAACATATTTATTTTATTTTGTTAAAAATTACATTGAAATTTTTTTTTTTTTTTTTCTGTGAGTGATTTGTTAAATCTAAACTTTATACTTGCAGGCGTATCAGATTGCTTCTAAAAAAATTCATTCAAAGATGGGACGTATTAATGATAGAGCAAAAAACATTTGGAAAAATGCAGATGCTGTGTGCTTTGATATTGATTCAACCATATGTGTGGATGAAGCTTTTGATGAACTGGCTAAGTTTGTTGGTTGTGAAAAGATTGTCTCAGACTTGTGAGTATCATTAAACATATATTTGTATATTTTAAAGTACTTTAAAATGTAGTGTAATAAATATATGACAAAGCAATTAATTATTATTTATTTATTTTCTGATACATTGTAGAATTAAAAATAATATAAGTATGTTTCTTAGTCAGTTGAATTATAAATGTGATTTCAAGTCCAAATGAATGTGTGAGAAGAGTTAATGTTCATATTGACCAAGTATATGTACCAATATATTCAAGGAGATCTGTATAATCTCAGATGGACCAACTATTTTTACACTTTCAAAATATTTTCATAACTACATATTACACATAAAATGACAGTTTTTACTAAAAATAAAACACTATTTCAAAGTATGTTATTAAACAAAAAGCAAGAAAATAGGCTTTCTCTATTCTCATAGATTCTCCTTCAGCCAGAAAGATCGCTAGAGAAGCCTGTGTTCTTAAACATTTTCCATTCACACTTTTTGGCAGTAGGGTCATCTCTCTTTCAAGAGATGGACTTAATCCTGTGATTTGCATTCATAAAGCATGTATTCTATATTCCTTGATTTTAAAACCATTTTGTTATATATATATATATATAGTTGTATTTTGAACTTTATTATTATATTTCACAGTTTATTTCTCTTTTTTATGGGTAAGGTTTCTTTCCTTTTTAATATTGTTTTTATTTTTTGAACTTTTTGATTTTTTCACAGCTTATTTCTCTATTTTGGTGTGGTAGTCCCAAAATCATATTATTTAGCAATGTTATGGCTAATATGATGATGAAACCACACATTTTATTTGTGGTAATTTAGGCATTTTGGACCTGAGGATTCTGTCTAAATTCCACAAATTTCAATTTTTAATTTAATTTCTTTTTCTTTTCTTTTTTTACTATGTATATGGAATCTATATTCATAGTGTTGGGTTTGTTGTCAATTAATTATTACATTCTAATTCATAATTTCATAGTTTTTGTTGGTGTTTCGGTAATGTTTCATTAATGGTTATATATGTATATATATATATCGCAAAATTATTTTCTATTGTTTTACTTGAATTATTGTGATAAAGATTCTTAAATTAATAAATAAAACACTTCATAATAATATATGTAATTATTTATTTACTCTTTTTCTAGGACATCACGTGCAATGAAAGGTGAAATACCTTTCCATACATCCTTGGTACAAAGACTTGATATTGTTAAGCCATCTGTTTCTATCATGACAAAATATATCCAGATGAATCCACCTAAATTAACTCCTGGTATTAAGTAAGAAAACTTTCTCCATCTAGACCTAGATCAGTGATGGTCAACCTTTTTATGTGCGCAAGCCAAATATTCACAAACAATATCTATCACCATTGTAATGTGCCAAAATTTGCATAAAAAATATTACAGCATATCTATGCTGCTTATACAAAACACTCATAGTCAATATAGAGTCGATTGCTCACAGGAACTAAATAACTAAATAAAAATCAAACTGCAATTTTTTTTTTGTGTGTGTGTGTGTGTGTGTTTTGTTACCAGCTATACATTCAATGAAATTTTGATTCAGACATACAATTCATTAATAGAGTCGATTGCTCTCATGAATTAAATAACTAAGTAGAAAATAAAACTGTGATTTTTTTTTTTTTTGTGTGTGTGTATTGTTATTAGCCATGCATTTAATGAAATTTTGATTCAGACATACAATTCATTAATAAAGTCGATTGCTCTCATGAACTAAATAACTAAGTAGAAAATAAAACTGTGATTTTTTTTGTGTGTATTGTTATCAGCCATGCATTTAATGAAATTTTGATTCAGAGATACAATTCATTAATAGAGTCGATTGCTCTCATGAACTAAATAACTAAGTAGAAAATAAAACTGTGATTTTTTTTTTTTTTTTTTTGTGTATTGTTATCAGCCATGCATTTAATGAAATTTTGATTCAGACATACAATTCATTAAGCATTGCATACTTTATAATAAGGGAAAAACTATGAATTTTTTTTTCTATTATTAATGCAATATCTAATGGGTAACAGTATAAGTTGCTTAAAAAATTAAACTAATTATTTATTAATGATATTTTTTTTTGGTTTGATAGAGAATGCTTTAAGAACTAGGTCATGTTTTGTTATTCTTAGTAATATACAAAACTACTTGGTGGAATGAACAGTAATTTTTTATTTGCATATTTAAAGCTTCTGTATATCAATTTCTGTTAAAAATTTCATAGTATACAATTAATATTTTTCAATTTCAAAGTATGTATATTTTCAAAATTCATTTAAAAAAAAATGTGACTTTTGATTTTTTGTTTTTAACAGAAATCAATATCTAGAAGTTTTAAATTTGCAAATCCAAAATTACAGGTAATTTTGGCAAGCAGTTTTTAAGTTATGCTTTAAAATTACCCACTTTTTGCAACAATTTAAAAATGAATTTAAGTTCCACATTTTAAGCCTTCATAATTCTTAAACTTTTTGACTGAATGACTTCCTGTTTGGCATCCGTGGCAAAAATTTACCAAAAAATCTAAATGTGCTGTCAAAATTGTTGTAAAGAATATTAGAGTTTGATACTATTTCAGTATGAAGACGATTCCTAAGCTTTTTTTAAAACATAAATTGAAAGAAGACATAATTTGCAGTTGAATGGCTATTTACGTTTATTTTTCTGGGACAATTTGGCTATTAAAAAGAATGGGATGTTTTCTCTTTCTTTTTTTCTCCGACTGTACCTTGTAATTGAATGAATCCTCTGCAAAATAATAATAATATACTCTATTATTGCAATAATGTAATAACGTGATGATATTGAATATTGAAATAAAGTACCTTTAAATGTCTACTTTTATTTAGAAATTACCCTAATATATTTAACCGTTCTTGCTTTAAAGTTTGGTGAAATTGTTAGCTATATTTTTATAATAATTTAAAGCCTTTATGAAAATTGGATTTTTAGTTGTTTCTAGTTGAAGAACTTAACTGAAATCTTCAAAATGAAAGATACAAACATTTGAACATTATATATATATATAAAAGAAAAAAATGCACCTAATTAATATTTTTCAAACATGTTCTCTTGAAAATTTCTGAAAAAATTAAAAAAGAACAATGCAATGTTTCATTAGAATCAGTTTAGCTATTTCATTGTGATTGAAAGACAAAAATCCAAACACACATTCACAGTTATAATATTAAATCTTTCTTCTACACTCTGTTAAACTAATTTCCCCTTTTTCAGGATGTTAAATTTAATTGCCAAAAATAAATGAAGAACTAGTTTTTAAAAATATTTATACATACATCCAGAGAATGACATTTGAATGTCATGAAAACAAAATTCTGATCATAAAAAATTGGTATAAATGTTGTACGATAACACCATGAAACAGTACTACATTAAAGACATGAGTATAAGTATTAGTAGGCAGTGTTTCTGCATCGTTTCTGCTTGTGGTTGGTTGGAACGATGGTTGATGGTTAACCTAGTGATTTATTTTTTTTATTTGTGGATGGCTTGTTTTTTGCCTTTGAAACTTTAGAAGCAATGTAACAACTATTTCTTGAGGATGACCATAGAAGTTGGTCGAAACAATTTGATTTTAATGTATGTATAAGTTTTAAATTTGACATTTGTATACACCATTTAGTAAATTTGTGATATTTTATACTCACGTCTTTAATGTAATAAAAAATTGGTTTTGAAGTGTTTTTGCCTTTTTAAAGTTGTAAATTTGTTTCTTTGTCTAACAATAACATATGTTATACAAAGAATCACAAACATTTAAAATTCATAATAATTTCAGTTATTAACCTTTATCTAATTAATATGTTAAATTGTAAATGAAAAAAAAAATAGAATTAATCTTGATAATATTATCCTAATTATTAAACAAAACTTTATCTTGATAATAATATTCACTACATAGATATTTATTTAAGTTGACAACCATAAATTTTGTAAAACATATTGATATTCTGTTCTGTAGAATAATTAACTATTTGATGTGTAATTACTTGTAAATTAACAACATGTTTGTTTCTATAAGGAAAAATATTTTAAATCTCAATTGTTTATTTTATTTTATTTAGAGAATTGGTATCTATTCTGCATGATCGTGAAATCCCTATATACTTTATTTCTGGTGGGTTTGACGTCATGATTGAACCGGTTGCTGAAAAATTATCTGTCCCATATGATCATATATTTGCAAACAAACTGAAATTTTATTTCAATGGTAAGTTACAAGATTACAATACTTATAAATGTGTATATATGGACAGGGTCATCTTTAAACATTTAGGGTGTCAAGCTAGTTAATAAATTTTAGGAGTGTTAATATTAATTAAGATGGCTGCAGAAAATAATCTCAATAAATTATGCTACCATGCTAATCAATTTTTATTCACTAAATGATATCTTTCATTAATATTTTCTTTATCAAATATTAATAAGTAAAATCTGTTCTTAATTTTAATAATTTCTGTTTTAAATGCTGATATATATACATATATATATGAGTTGTGGTTTGCGATTCTCAAGGCACACACTTAGCAACAAGATGTGCTCAGTGAGTTCCAGAGGTAAAGCTCGGATGTAGAGACTAGAGATGAGTTCGGGCTCTCTTTTCAGAATAACAATGCTTTCTATCGAAATAACAATACATGACAATTATATCTACTTATGAATGAAAGTGACTTCGTAAATGTTCAGAGAAGAGCTTTATTTAGCATGAGCAGAGTTTGTAATTAAAAATCGAATCATTCACGTTGTTTCCATATGAAGAGCGAGTATGACTCACACACAATAGAAGACTAAAGTTTGCAAACCTAAACTAATGCTGATTGACTAAAAATGAAAAAAAAAAATATTCACCTTGCATTAGATCTCTAAAAAAATAAAATAAAATAAACGTTCCAATTAAAAAATATCCTACTTCACAAACGAAAATCTAGCAACAAATATTATTGGCACCATATCACCCAGTCGTCAGCCATGTCGCAAATATTGTAAATTTTCTTTTAAAGTAACATTCTAATACTAGAAAATGAAAATAAGATTTTTGTTTCCTCTTCCATTCATTCTGCTCAAAATAACACTAAAATTACTTGAAATGGAATATGTAATTTTTGCGGGGAAAAAGTTATTTATATTTTTCTATATGAGAATAAATAAAATTGTCAGTTTCAGAAGGAATGAGCCTGAGCCCGCCCGGGCCCGAAGGCTGGTATAAAAATCCAGTCCGTGTCAGGCCTGGGCTTTCGGGCTCGGGTTGAGCCCGTCTCATCTCTAGAGAGACCCAACCCAAACAGATATGCTGATTTGTTCTAAATAAGGGAGATTCATTGTACATTCAAGACTTTTATTTAATTAATCAATTATGTATACATTTAAGCAATTTTAACAAGATTATAATTTTAAAGATATAATGCATAGTTGTTTTACAATTTAGTGCAGTATTTCTTAAAAACTCTTGTACAAAGTTTCACCTTATGCCTTGAAATATTGACTTCTCACTTAATCATTTAATTTTAAAGATAAATTACATTATTTTATTTTATCATGTTGCATGGCAATACACAAGCAAATTTCTTTCATCTCCATAATATATAGTAGTATAAGCATGCCATGCACTGTATTTGCACATTTACACAACCTAATTCAAAACATTTTTGGCCAATTCACAAGATAATTAGAGATATTTGTAGATACAATTTTGCTTTAAAAATCCTAATTTCCTAAATTTCATACATTTATATACTTTGTAAATTGTGATACTACAATGAATTTGAAAGTTTTTTCACTTGCAGAAAATTCAGCTTTTGAGCTGAAATTTACGTAATAAGATCATTCTCAGTATACAACATCTTATACATTTATTATGTATAGATTTTGAGACATAGAATTTTAAAAATCTATGATTTTGGCGCTCACTGTAGTCACCAGTCTCAAATTTCTGGTTGTCAATTATGACCTGGCGACTAGAAATTTCACATTCTGCTATAGACTTTCAGTGTACTATACTTAAAAATTTGAAATTATGTGTCTATAACTGAAGAAAAAAATCTAAAATCAAATAATTTATTAAATGTTTTAATGTTCTAAAGTGTTTACATTATTATTGACAATATTTCACTCATAAGAAAATGAGCTGATAGGAACTACCCATGCTTAAGCTTGGCATGTTTTTATGTTTAAAACTGAATTAAGATTCCATCTTATTTTAAACAAAATATTTGCAAATAAGAATCATAGTAGTTACCAACATATTTTTTTCTCTGCTTATTAAATACTGGATTTTAAGTTCAATTCAAAACTAATAAGCCATGTGAAGCTTTCACACTGCAATCTTTGAGATTATTTGCTGATGTGGTTTTTCATTAATTTTTAATTAACTGTAATTTTTTATTCAAATAATGTGTTTTAAGGAAATGTAAATATACTATGTACTTTACTTTATGTATTATTTACTATGTACTATATACATTAAAAGTCTGTTAAAAATTATTTTGTAGGATACCTCATTTATCATAGTGTATTTTGTATATGCATAGAAAAAGATATGTTGGCAACAAAATTAATATATATGATAATTCATTTAAATTAATGAATTATTTTTTCTACAAATTTTTAAATCCTTCATATATTTCATTCATTCGTGCATTCATTTCTTTGCTTCATTTTTTTTAATATGTTGTCACTAATAAGATAGTTTACTAAATTTTAAAATATATTTATGATTAATGGCATTAGTTAAAAACAATTTAAAATATGAAAAAGTAGAAAAAAAATCCAAGAATGCTTGTGTAGTTCAATTTTTAAATTGTTGTTTTTATGATATTTCAAATCTGATACTTAAATCTCAACTTTCTGTTACCAACAAGAATAATTATAAAAACATAAACTTAGATAAAGGAATTAAAAAATTTTGATAACTATTGCAGAGATATCTTTGTAAAAATAATTATTGCTCACATTCTAATAAAGGTATTTTAGAGTACGTAAATTGTTGTAGCTTAAAAATACCATAATTTACATTTTCATCAAAATGTGAAATTTTTGAGATACTGAATCTCCTTAAATAAGTTTAGATTCTGATACTGTTTGCTATTTAAAAGAATACAGTACCCAATATTTTTGTTATGTCAAAAAGTGCTTTATTGACTTTAATAATTCTTGATTCTTAATATATATATATATATATATATAGACAGATAAATATATATAGATATATTTTGAAAATTGTATATCAAGTAATTTAGAAGCTAATACTTTAGTGTAAACAAAGAGTATTTCAAAAGTCTATATTGTCCTTTTGAAAGTGGTCATGGTAACCTATACTATTGATAATCTCTGTTGTATATAAACGGAAATAAATTACTTTTTCTTGTTTTTAATTTTCTTTGTTTATTAATTTTAAATAGTTTTACTCAACAAATCTTTTATGTGAATTTTCTCCAATTTAATTTTCAAGGCTTTCTTACACACACAAAAAAAAAAAAGAAAAATACTAAAATTTTAGTAAACAAGATACAGGTTTCATATTTTTTGTATGTGTTCATGAACAAATCTTTAATAAAACTGTGCAAAAAAATTTTTATAGCATTTTTTTTTTTTTTTTAAATCTGAAAGCAACATTGTTTTATATTTTGTCGTTTTTCAGTTATATCAGATGCTTGAAAGCTTACATTATCTCTTAATAGCACAAAAATCCAGGCATAATAACGTACATCAGTGAATATATTCACAAAATGTGCAAGAAAATTAAAAGTATTTTTTAAAAAATTGTAGTAATTTTACGAAAATTTTTTATTTTTCAGGCAGAATTTTTTTTTTAAAGAACATTTTACTAAAATGAACTTTTTTCTCAAAACCTACTATTTGACCTGCCTGGCGTTGCCCAGGCCGGTGATAAAAGCTTAAATGAACCCCAAATAAAAAATACTGATAATTAGTGATAAAAGTGCTCCTAAGAAAACATTTAAAAAAAAAAAAGCTTTTTGTTGTCCAAACCCTTTGAAATTTTTAATGGTTATAAATATAAAGGTTTTACAGCTTGTGTAAAAACTAGGTCAGAAATATTGTTATCTGGTTGTAAAATAAATATGTTTTCTTCCTGGGAAAAGGACCCTTTTTCAAATTCTATAGAAGAACTCCCCCTCCCATTTCCCTTTCTATTCCTGCCTTCAAAAAAAGTGAAAGCACCTCCCTCCCTTTCCCTTGCAATGCCCAATACCATTTTGTTCACTCCTTTCTCAAACAAAGCAAGTGAAAGAATGGATGCTCCCTCCAGGAAGGGAAAATAAGAATAGAATTTAGAAGGAGTATTTCCTAGCAGTAGAGTTGCAAGCAGTGCAGGCCACCAGGCAAGCTATTCTTTCCCCAGCACTCTTGATTCTTCTTAATTCTATTTCCTTCTTTATTCACCATTCAGAAAAGTTGAGGCATGCAAGTTGAATTTGCATTGAAAAACTAAGACTTTTGCTTCTTGCTTTAATATATAAGATTTGTAAATCTGTATTGAAATACAGTATAACTATAGATTTTGTTTATCATAGTACTGAAAATTTTAACTGTCATCAAAAAAGGTAATGCGCTCCTCTAACTTTTTGTATCATTAGGAAAATATGCTGGCTTTGATGAGATGCAGCCAACATGTGAACAGGATGGCAAAGCTCAAGTTGCTGCCTATTTGAAACATCGATATGGGTATCAGCGACTTGTTATGATTGGTGATGGTGTGACTGACTTAGTTGCGTCACCTCCAGCTGTAAGAAATGTTTAATTTTACTCTTTGATTCATTTTTCTATTCTCATAAAATGTGATTGTGAAACATAATTCTTCATACTACAATGTTTTGATATTTGATTTCTTCTATTGCTTGCCAGCATTACTGTATCACAAATAACTAATTATAAAACAGTAACATTTTGTTTGATGGTCTGAGAAAAAAAGGCTTATATAATCCTTCATTTTATTCTTTTTTTTTTTTTTTTTCTAAAATAAATTTTTTTATTTTTTATTTATTTGGCTACAACTAATTGAAATTATATTACTTAAACAACTGAAAATTACCGGAGAGTCACGTAGTGGTTTTAATCAACTTTTTGGAATCATTTCTTTAAATTATCAAAATATATATATATGTGTATTAAGTAAATAAGTCCAGTAAAATGTTATATGATCATTTATATTTTAATAAAATAAATTTTGCCAGTTTAATTTTTTAAGAAAAAAGTCTATGATACAGAATGTCTGAAAAAGTTTGAAATTTGGATGAATTTTTTAACTGTTGAAGGTAAGTCAATGTAAATTGTAAAAGGTGTCCGAAATGAAGTAAGATTATGTTAATGAAATAACTATTAATTTTCAGAAGGTTACCCTTTTAAATTTTTATATGACCCCTTTAACCAAAATTGATGAATTAGAAACATTGGTCCAAAACTTGTATTTTCCCCATAGAAATAATTATTGTTTAATATTAATGTTCAATATTAATTACAAAAAATAGCTCCATTGTTGCCCGCATCATTATGAGGTCAGCATTTATATGAAATATATATGAATGCAATGAATATTTGTTGAAAAGTACTAATGACAGGGTTACCATAATAGTGCCAAATTTCGGAAAACTTGATGAAATATTGCCAAATTTGGTGACAAAAATAAGTAACCATACATGAAACCAACTTGGCGATAGCTGGCTAATTTGACAAAATTCCCGTTTAAATCCATTAATCTCCTTCCATTCGCATAGTCTACTATTTTCTATAAAGTGCTATAAGACAAAAATAAAAAGAAAATGTGTTAGTTTTACTATAATTTTTTTTTTTTAAGGCCATTGTACTTATTTCATAATCTTGATGCGAAAATTATGTGAATCTTTGTTTTTTACTTTTGTTTGTGATTTTTTGTTTTTCTTTCAAAAGTATGGGTGTATAAAATATGAAGAGGGCACGAATTATGCGAATAAATATGGTAGTTAACATTTTCTTTATTTATACACTATGTAACAGTATATAAATATATAATACTAAATATATACTATTTTATTCTACAATATGAAATCTATGTCATTTATACAGGATCTTTTCATTGGATTTGGTGGCAATAAAGTGCATGAAGAAATTAAGAAGAAAGCAAAATGGTTTGTCATGAGTTTTGATGAACTTACAGAAGAACTTCTTTAGAGAAATAACACTCTACAAGGTTTCGTGCATTGCAAATTGTGACCTTTCACTCTGCAATAGATGCCAATAGCAGTCCAACTCTTTAAATTGCTACAGTTTCACCTGTTCTAGCCTAATTTTACTATGTTGGTTTGGTTAACAACAAATAATATGCTTTCTTAGTATTTCCGTTACAAATATGGATCTGCAAAACCTGTAGAATGTCACAAATATTCAATCTAATGAGCAATTATCAAAACAAAGATTGGAGCACATTGAATTGTTTATATTTTACCCATTGTAGAGACTTTTTTTTTAAACTTTTAAATTAGTGCAATGTACATCACAGTTATAGTTCTTGCATGATAAATTTATGATTTAGTTACTTAAAAAGAAAGCAGTTAACTTCAATGGAAGGGAAATAGACAAAATCTATTAACGTATGCAAAAATGATTAAACTAAATCTGAACATAACTAGTTTTAAAAGTTGTGTAAATACTATCACAAGAGTGTACTTTGTTGAGTTATTTTTAGTTCATCTATTTTAAACCAAATCAAATAAAAGTGCATTATTAATTAGATTTTAATATAATTGAATGTAAAATTCTTTTAAGACACAGGTTTTTAATTTTATGTAATAAGTTTGAATTATTTTATTGTCACAAAATTCTAGCTATTAAAGTTGTAGATTTTATTACATTATGGCAAAATTTAATTTATCATTTTGTACAATACATCTGAACACCTTTTAAATCACTTAATACATAAGTTCAAGAAATCTGGAACTAATCAGAACAACTGTACTTTATGTACAAAAGTTGCTTTGTAAAAATACTACAATAAAAGTTATGGTTGTCATAAATTTATATTTATGAAACATACAAATGAAAGTACTTATTGGAAACACAAACAGCAATTAAATTTAATAGCATTGATTATATATAATTTCTTTTAAACTTTAATCTGTGTATCAAAATTTCTGCAACTACTAAAAGTATTCCACAAATGTTTTTTAATACTTTGATACAAATAAGAACTGCAAAATTATTGATTTAACTATGATATAGGAATAAAATCTTGGTTTTTAGTTAAGAATAAATGACCATGTTAATTTCAAATAGTTAGTAAAATGCAAGATAAAATTATTTTCTATAGCTTTTGAAAATCGCCAGTATAAGCGACTTCACATCTTATATATGTAACTTTATTACAGGTGTATAAATGTAACAATTATTTATCAACTTTGTAATAGTAATTGTAATCAGTAATTATTATCTGTTGTAGTTATTTTTTGGCTATTTTCTTTTTGAACAATCTCTGTAATGAGTTTTTTTTTTTTTTTATTGCTTCATTCTGATTTTTATCAGTCTAATTACATAATATGTTTAACTCTATTTTTTCATAATTATATGATTATGTGTGGCTCATTTCTTAGTATATTTTATTAATAACCATAAGTTACAGCAAGATTTGTATGTTATACCAATGACTATTGAACCACGAGCTTCATTATCCTGAAATCCCTCCAAGAATAATGAATGAATGCTTTCATTTCTTGTATGACTGTAAAATAGTGTTCAGACAGATGATTCAAGTTTGATGAAAAAGAAATTTTCTAAAACCACTGCAATTGATTGTGGATGAATAAACTGTAAAACAAAACAGACAAATCTTATTTAGGTTTAGTTATTTTATTTTAAACTAACCTTTGTGATCCAATAATAGCTATGAAATTAATTCCTAATATTGGATGGAATATTAATCCCTTCTTAGTAGAACTCTATATGAGCATTACTAATACTCATAAATTAAGCAACTCATATCCTAAACTTAGAATCGCTGTGAGTTCCTGAGTAGACAACAAAAAATGCAATGTAAGGATGAGTATTTAATACATTTGGATTTTTACTGATGACAATGCTGATGCCGTTGTGTTGAAACTAACATCTGGTTACCTCATTAATGAAAAGAAAATATCTGCATTTAATCATATATTGGGGAAAATGCCTAAAGCTTCAAGGAAATGTTTGATAACATTACTGTTAGTAAAGTAAAAGTGCTCATGAAATTATATAGTTACTTGTGTATGTTGTAAAATATTAATGTAAGAACATTTGGTAATATTAAAAATAATCCTTCTAGACAGATTTCAGTTGAACATCCCTAATTATTATTATAAATCCTAAAACTGCCTTCAACATATAACAAATGTTAATGAATAACACTAAATGTTCAAATTGTTCTAAATCTTTTGTAGTGGGAACAAGTGCTACTAATTAGTTCATTTTGATGAGTTTTGCTTCCATATTAACAGTTCTTATGAGATTAAGCAAATATATATTCAAATCCGATTAAATAAAAATTAGAATTTCAGTTAGAAATGAACTCATTTTGTTTTGGGTCAAATTCTATATGGTTTGTTGTTGTATTTTTTTTTTTTTTTTTTTTTTTTTTTTTATAGTCGTTGCATTTTTTTTTCCATTGTTAAAATTTTATTTAGTTGAATTATTTTCTTATTAGTTAAAATAAAGAAATTAAGAATTATTTATTTTATTTTGTATTTATTTTATTTTGTATTTATTTATTTTTTTATTTGTAGTTCATAAAAATGTATAGAAATGTAGACATTTATTTTATGAAACTTCATAAAATATTTTCTTAATATGATGGACATTTTATAGAATCTGTGATATTTTATTTCATAAAATTTAAGGAGAAAAGTTCTCCATGTGCAATGATACATTATTTATTTACTTACTTTTGCTTAACAAGTGCTTATTTTCAAATATTATATCTGTGATATATTTCCATTTGAAAATCATACTATTACAAAGTTCTTCAAAATAAATTTCTGTATTAAAATACACAAATATATTAGAGTATTGTGAGTATTTATCTATATCAGCGTTGTGTTGTTTTTACCCAAGCTTATTTTCTTTAAGTGGTGATCTATTTCTCTTTTAAATTTTATCTAGATACTGTGTTACTTGTATTCAATAGCTTTTAATATACAGATGAAAAAGTGTTTAGTTAAAGTTAAATAATCATTACTAAATTTATGATCTCATATAAAGAAAAATGTTATATTTAATATTTATAATTAATAAATATTAAAATTATTTGTATGATTATTAAGTATTAAGATATTCCAAAAGTATGTATTCTAAGATAATTATTTTTTAAATTTTAGGTTTAAGTGCTATTTTGTTTGGAATTTTACAAATACAATAATTATTAAATGGATGTGTTAAAGAATTTAATTGCCTGGAAAATGGAAATATTCAAGCTTTATAATATTATTCCTTTTTATAACATATGTGTTAATGTAAATGCAAATTTGATTTTTAAGGTATTTTACTTTTTAAGTTCAGACTTATTATTAATATAACTATGATTTGGAAACTAAGTATTAACTTTTTGAAGTGTTACTTGTACTTATATATGTAATTTTGTAACACATTATTCTGAAAACTGAAAAACAAACTTCAAGCCAATAATGGCTGATAACAGTTGAAAGAGTTTTATCTTTCATAGGCTATTTTCTCCTTTTCAAAAAAAAAAAGTTTAATCCTTTTGTATGATATCTGTACCTTTATACTGTCTTTATGTTTTGCATAGAATCATTGTTGTACTTTTATACAGTTGTTCAAATAATAAATGCATATTTGACCCGCATACTTATTCTGAATTGTGTTTTTATTTTATACTACTGCTAAATTTCTGTTTCAAATAAAGAAAGACAAACATATACTGTCAAACTCTGTTATAATGAGAATCAAGTGACCAGTGCTTTGCCTCTTTATAACCAAGTTCTCACATTAGTGAGATCAACTCTTTTCATTTATTCTGTATATACCTAAGATGATTATTCATAAAATGTTAAACTGCTGAAAACAATTTAATTATCATACTTTTAGAAGTAAAGCTATGTCAGTTAATTAAAGTACAAACTTTTGTTTTAATAGGTTTAAACAATTTTCTGTAATCGGAATTCTCAGCAATATTACTGGTCGTTGATCATCACCACAATTATGATATGATCTCAAACACAACACTAACGATTTGCTTTCTACACTAAATTGAGTACAAGAAAACAGTCTAGCTAGCTACCGAATGCAGTAAAATTCATTTTAACAGGCTAGAACAAACTCTGAACTGAAATTGTTGTTAATTATCAAAAATAGTTTGGATGATTTTCATGACATAAGCCTTACTAATTCAAGAATAGAGAAAATCACATACATAGGTCTCAATTTCTAAAGCATGCACTTTGGTAGATTTAAATAAATATTTTTTGTTGTTGTTGTTGTTAATCTTCTGTAATCGAAGTTCCCACTAATACTATTTGTCATTGATCAGCACCACGATTACAGAAGATTTCTACTCTATGGGAGATGTAATGTAAGTTGAACTTCTGGTTGGTCTATCGTAGTTTTAGGGGACATCCAGATTGCTTGTTTAGTTTTCCTACAGACTACATTATCTTTCGAATGATGTTCAAAGACTTAGTTAATTCTGTGGTTTCTTTCTGATCTAATATAATCTGTATTATAAAGCAAAAATATGTACCGGAGTAAAGCTTACATTATGTCGACAATGGCAATGACCTGAGCAAACAATTATTAATTTTTATCACAAATATTTTAGCTTCTGATCATCACATAATTTCAATTTTTACACCATCGAATCTCTCTATTCTTAAAAAAAAAGTAACTAATCCTGTTGCTGTTGTAAATGAATTTATTGTGACTGGTCTTCTTTCTAGGCTTATATTAAAACAACTATTGCATATAAAAATATGTAAACTGGTAGTTTTATAGAGAAATGTTGGATAAATACTCTGAAGCAGACAGTTTTTAAATCGAAGAACTATTTTAAGTGCTATTTAATGTTAAAGTCAGTCAAAATACTTAAACTTTAAAAGTTGGTTAAATCCTAGTATTAGGTCACATCAACATTTGGCGAAATCGGATGTGTGATAAGTGTCTTTCTTGCATCTGACGATTACTTATATTTCTTAGTAAATTTGTGAATGTCCCCTATTTCGCAGCAAAAAGGATGCTTCAACTTTAAACAACTATTACTCGGTCAATTTTATTCATAGAAGAATGGGACTTTGTTTTACTTTTTAGCATAATAGGAAGTTTTTATTAAATATCACTTATAGGACTAGGAGACTGCATAAAAAATTAAATTTTGTAACTTTTTAAGAAATGTTTTTATTGACTCAAATCGCTTTTAAAATACTTCTTTACCTCATTTAAAACATTTTTTGCAATTGGAACTATATGTCTATGACCAGGGGTCGGAAAAACTACTTTTTTATTGTAGCCAACTACAACTACTTTGTCAAAAAAGTAGGCAACTACAACTACTTGTTTTAAAAAGTAGCGACTACAAACTTCTTTTCAAAAGTAGTCACTACTTCGCTACTTTCAAATTTTGTCAAAGTGTTCAATTTACACTAGAAATTGAAGACACGGACTAAATAATAAAGTGACCCTCATATTGCAGATACAATTAAATAAATGCGACATAACCGAGGACATTAAAAAATTAAGAAAGATACCATACAATAAAATGTTTTGTGTTAGTCTCGAAAATATTAGTTTATACACACTTAACAAATTTCGTAGCAAAATTAAGAGAGATATTATAATCTATAAAATTGCAGAAAAACAACCCTAAATGCAAACAATAAATAAATCTGTAAATTAGGGGTGCACAACCTTTTTAAGCAAAGGGCCACTTACAAATATGACCGGGTTGTCGAGGGCCACCATCAGTAGCACAGAGAGAATTTTGTTTTGAGGAGGTGTGTGGGGGGGAAGGGGGGAGGGGGAAGGAGTAATCTAAGCCTAAAATCAGATAAAAAAACATCGATTTTAGAAGGGTAGTTTTAGCCCTCTAAGTTCCCTCCTTCCCAGTCAACATATTCAATTCTGTTGGCAAGGATATATCAACAGTTTACGTTTGTATTTATAAAAGAGATATAGCTAAGATTATTTTCAAGAAGTGAAAATATTCCATGACTTTATTTGCTTTGTTAAAAGTACTAAAAAACAAAAATAGGCATGAAGGTTGCCAGCACCGAAAAAAAAACTGTACTTTCATGAATGAAGGTGGGAAGAGAAGAAATATATATTATTCTAAATTGTACCTCTTAACATTATCAGTCATAAAATTCGGATATCAAGTAAGGGTGCACAATCTTTATAAGAGGAGGGCCAGTCACAAAAATGACTGGATTGTCGAGAGCCAACATCTGTAGTGTGGACAAAATTTTGTTTCCGGGAGGAGGGGTGATCTATAAGTTCATAAAAATGCTAATATTGAAAAGAGGGTCATACTCAACCACCTTCCTAGTCAGCATAACCCAATTCAGTTGGCAAAGATGGAAAAAAATTGCAATTTTTTTCCATGCGGAATTGGCGATATTCGCAGTTTTTTCTCAGTGATGGACAAAATCGCGAATTTTTTCCTTGAGTGATTGACGAAATTTGTGATTTTTTTATATGACGAAATCCGCAACTCCGGAATTTCCGATTTTGGCATCTATGGTCTCTGTCGGCAGATTAATGAAAGTAGTGTGTTTTTGTCTTGCGACTATACGACGAAATTCGTGATTTTTCCGTACCTGTTCGATAAAATACGCGATTTTCACGTACCCAACCGTCGAAATTCGCTTTTTTACGCATCTGATTGGCAAAATTCACACTTTTTGCGCTCCCAATTGGCAAAATTAACGATTTTTGCGTGCCTGATTGGCGAAATTCGCGATTTTTTTTGCACGCGTTCGACGAAATATATAAATATACGCGCCCGATCGGCTAAATTTGCGATTTTTACGCGCCCGTTCGACGAAATTCGCGATTTTTGCGCGCCCAATTGACGAAATTCGCGATTTTTGCGCGCCCGATGGGCGAAATTTACGATTTTTGCGCGCCCGTTCGACAAGATTCGCGATTTTACACGTCCGATCAGTGAAACTGATCCGCGGGCCACCAGTAAACCCAAAGCGGGCCACTTTTGGCCCGCGCGCCACAGGTTGTGCATCCCTACTGTAAATGGAGCAATTCCGAATAAGAAATCCGGCGTTAAAACATGAAGACATCTTAACAAGTAAATAGACAAGTGTTGCCAACAAGAAAATCAATTCCTTTGGTGGGTTAGTAATTTATTTCAGCAGCAAGTGTCAATGGAAAAAATTTATTACTTCACGCGATGCATTTCTATACACTGCAGCTGATATTTGCCACTGAGATTCGGAAATTTTTGAGCAGAATAAATTCTGCACAAAAGAAGCGAGTTTCGACCACGTGACTTGCAGAATGGCACTTTTTTTTCTCCTGAAGTAGCGTCGGTTCTCGCTACAAACTACTGATTTTTTGTATCTCGCTACTCTCTACACTACATTGTTCAAAATGTAGCGCGCTACACTACAAACTACTGTAAAAAGTAGCAGCTACAGCAGTTTCGCTACTTGTAGCACGCTACTTCCGAGCCCTGTCTATGACTAACGGTTTAGGAATTAGCCATTGGCCACCGTTGAGAGTGAACACCCTGTAGAGGGGAAAACTAACTTGCGCCGCCAGACGCCCACGGGGGAGCCCAGCGTCACGAATACGACTATCGAGCCCAAGTCTCTAAACGACTTATAACGCACCAGAAGCTTTGTCTCGCCTCGGCGCTGCGATCGGCCTAGGGCCGCTCCCCAATGCGGACCCCCAAGCCACTTTACCAGGTATCGACCTCATAGGTCGCTGCGACAGTAACCATCATGTCACTCATGGGAAACTTCCGCGTGGGACGGATACCTGAAGAACCGTCGATGACTTCGTTCGCGAAACCCCATAAGAGGAGACGGTCCCTAGGTCATATGTCGAGTTACTTCGACGGCTCTTGCTTTCCCACGGCTTACGAACATTGACATGCATAGAAGGGCAAGCAACTGGTCTCTTCGGCCGTGCCCTGTAGAGGGGAAAGAGAAGAAGCAAATATCTTACCCTCCAGTCTCAAGTCGCAGACAAGATTAGCTAGGCTAAGTAGAGAAGAGCTGAGCGCAGCTCTAAAAGGAAACCGTACGTTAGACTGGAATCAGGACAAAGCGGCGGTGAAAAAGTCGAATTTTGACATGAGAAATGAAATTCTGGTTAGGAAAATAAAAGATCACCATGGGATAGAACGGGAACAAATTATTCTTTCGTTATTAATTAGGCGAGATTATGGCTTTATATCATGAAAGAATTGGAGCCCACCTTCGGTTTACAAAAACAAAAAATACGATTTTAAAGCATTTTTGGCCTATCGTAATAAAATAGATCGAAAATTACGTAAGATCATGCGATCCTTGTCAAAGGGTGGGTAAGGTAGGAGAGAAAAAGAAGGCTCCATTGAAGCTTGTACCAATCGTCACGACTATTTTCAGTAGATTGAGTATCGACACCGTGGGTCTTTTTCCTCCCTCAGAAAACGGGATAAAGTTCATGTGTGCATCCCGAAGCTGTACCTATAGAAGACATACGCACAGTGACGGTAATCGATGCATTAATTTTGGTTTTCAGCCGGCTAGGATTTCCTAGAGAAGTACAATGTGACCTCGGTCGCTCGTTTGTTAGAGATTTAACGACTACATTTTTCGAAAAATTCGGCATCAAAATAGTCCATTCTAATGTGCACAGACCACAAAGCCAAATGGTAGAGAGATGGTACTGCACCGTAAAAAGATTATTGAAAGTTTTATGCATAGAGTCTGTAAATTCTTGGGAGAAAAATCTGTCGTTAGTTGACTGTTTCAGCCCCTCAGAGCTGGTCGACAGGAAAAAATTGAGGTCCACGGAAGCCCTGTTATAAGAAAAATGGAAAAATGAGGGGACGAGAACCTAGTGACCGAATAAGTCTTTGATTTAATTAATCACATGAAGAAATGGTAGGAACTGGCAATGGAAAAAATGGGTTTGACGCGTGATGACCGTAAACGATACTACGATAGAGATTACGTCGAACGGACATTCAAAACCGGTAATAAAGTGCTAATTTATTTGGTTTTGTCAAAACTAATACTATCTGTGAATTGGATAGGACCGGGAACAATAGATAACCAAATATCGGAGACTTATTATGCAGTTAATGTAACAAGTAAAAGGGCACAGTCACAGATATACACGTAAATTTACTCTAACCTTACTTACAAAGAAGCAAGTGATGAATTTATTTGAAGAAAGTGTCAGGACTCGAGAGTAATATGAATGAGGACGAATTTGAAATTCACCAGCTTAATTCAAGTACGGAAGAATAGGATTTTCAAAATATAATTACAGACAGCGATTTGGGAAACTTATGTTCACCCGAGCAGTTATCAGAATTATCCGTTCTGTTAGGAAAAAATCGTAATACATTTTCAAACGATCCGGTAAAAACAGACGTGATAATTCACGATATCGAGCTAACTAGCGACGTTCCAATTCGACTCTGACCTTATCGCACCTCCCCTAGACAAACAGAAATCTTGAAAGCAGAAATCAAACGTATAAGGAAAGGGCATGTTTACAAACAAACAGTTCCGTCAACCAATCTACCACTGCATTTTTGTCACAGCTATCATTGTAGGAATCGTCATGGCGACGTAGGCCAATCATATCACAGACCAGTTTAACGCAGACGAATCAAATCGCTCCTTCTAATGTGTACTGTAGGAGTCGTAAAGAAGGAACAGGTTTTTCTCCCAAACCAACAGTAATTTAACCAACAGTGACGTCAGTTGCCCTTTCCTTATATGTTAGAGTTGGGAGTCAGATTACACACGAGGCTAACGAAAAAGAAAGGCTACCGCGGTGCTTTACGTGAATCTTTTTTTACAGACCGCGGGAGTCACGTGATACTCGAATCCACCAATGCAGGTGTACGAAAAGAGAATCACGTCACACTAGCGGTCTGTAAAAAAAGATAAGTGGAATACACCGCGGTAGCCTGTCTTTTTCGTTAGCCTCGCCCTTTCATTATATGTTAGAGTTGGGAGTCAGATTACACATCACCCCTAATTGTGGTCGAATCCCCAGGGCACGATCCGAGACCCTGTATGGATTACCGTAAACTGAATGCGATAATTAAGCCAGAGATATTTCCTTTGCAAAATATCGAGGAGCGGGTCGAGAAAGCAGCGGAAGCAAAATTCATAACCATACTCGATGTTACTAAAGGATATGGGCAAATTCCAATGATGCCCAGAGCTCAACATGTAGTTGCGTTTATTACTAACTTTGGCTTATCTTTACCTTTTATGATGTCGTTCGGGTTGATAGGCGCTAGTTTCGTTTTTTCTAAATTTATGAGTAAATTACGAGGATTAGAAGAATTTTGTCTGCCTTACTTGCATCATATGGCTATTTTTTCGCTCCCGTGGCCGTGGGAGGCATCTCGAGTTAATACTGGGAAGAATAAAAAAAGGCGAAAATTAAAGTTAAATTGTCAAAATGCAGATTTGCACGGACGACGTTGGTAGAATACTTAGGACATGTGGTAGAGAAAGGGAGACGCACTTCGGCCAAATCTAAAATCCAAGCTATCACCGATTCCCCCCCCCCTCACCAAAGCCGAAAGCCGAAATCTGTAGGCTGCTGGCAATGTCGGGTTGCTAGACTCGTTACATCCGTAACTATGCCACTTTAGTAGAACTTTGACAAACGCATTAAAAGAAAATAAAGGAAAAGTTAAGTGGAATGCTGATATGGAACAAGCATTGGCGAAATTAAAAAGTAAATTCACAGAAAACCGCGTACTGTTTGTACCGAATTAGAGACAAAAATTTATAATTCAAATGGACGCATCCGATAAAGGCATAGGAGTGATTTTGGCCCAGCGCGCAAACGTAAAGGAACATGCGGTAATTTAAGTAGGAAGTTCACCCCTCCCGAACGAAATTTCAGCTTTTCCGAAAACGAATGTGCGACTATAATGGACCCTATTCTTACTGACGTCAGAGTCACGTGATTTGGGGGAAATATACCCAGGTAGCACAAAGATATTGGCCAATATCAAACTTGAATAATTCAGCAGATTATCGATAAACGAGATTAAATTAACTTAATTAAGAAATAAATATGAAATAAACATTACGAAGATTACTTTAATATGGAAAATACAGCTAACTAGCTTTCGCCATGCAACGACCTGCAATATCAACAAACCATACTGTTGCCATTCCAGTCAACAGAAAAAGTTACATAAAAGAATAAACACATTAAATACATGGAGTATGAGTAAGAATGAAAAAGATAGGAAAACAGTCTAATATTGTCAATTGAAGTTCATAATATTAGCACTTCCCCTTGAACTTGCAATTATGGCATTCTTACCATACCCAAGAGAGTCCTTAACATTTCAAAACGTCTTTTAGGTAAGGCTTTAGTGAAAATATCTGCAATTTGATATTCACCATCAATATGCTGAACACTGATTTCACCACTTAAACACTTTTCTCGAACAAAATGATATCTAATATCAATGTGTTTTGTTCGCTGATGGAACTCAGGGTTTTTAGCCAAACGAACTGCACTCGCATTATCAACTTGCAGAATGAGAGTTGATGTTAATGGGGCAATGTCATCAAAGAGGCGTTTCAGCCAAACAATTTCTTTGGTTGCCTCACTTGCAGCTATATATTCTGCTTCTGTGGTACTTAATGATACACACTGCTGTCGACGACTTGCCCAGTCAATGGCTCCTCCACTGTATTTAAATGCAATCCCAGAAACTGACTTTCTGGTTTTTGTGTCACTGGCATAATCTGCGTCACTGTATGCTTCTAAGACACCAGGATGAAAACCAGACTTAAACACTAATGCAAAATTAGGTGTTCCTTTGATGTACTTTAGAATTCGCTTTACCATTGACCAATGTTTTTGTTCAACTTTATCCAAGAACTGAGAACAATATGACACAGCAAAGGCAATATCTGGACGGGTAGCAACTGCCATGTACATCAGGCTGCCTACAGCTTGTCTGTAAGGGACTTTGTCAGAATCAATCTTTACATTATCTTCCCCTGAGAGATTATCCTTTTCCATGGGAGTAGAAACTGGGTTGGCGTCTTTCATGTTGAACCTTTCCAAAACTTTAATAGCATAATTTTGCTGACTAACAGCAATATCCCCACTTGTCAGCCTTTTTATCTCTACACCAAGATAATATTCAGCATCTTTGTATGTTACCTTGAACTCACGCTGCAATTCTTCAAGGAAATGATTCTTGATCTGAGGAGTTGTGGCAACAAGTCCATCATCAACATGTAATGCTAATAACAACTTTTGCTGTTTCTCGTTACTGCAAAACAAACATGGATCAGCATTGCTCTCTGTTAGACCATACTTTTCCAGGAACTCTTTAAATCGCTTGTTCCAACACCTTGGTGACTGCTTCAATCCATAGAGGCTTTTAACTAGTCGACACACACGGCCTGAGTTGTCATCGTATCCTTCGGGCTGTTTCATGTAGATTTCTTCTTCTAACGCACCCATACAAGAAGGCAGTTTTAACATCAAACTGTACCAGGTCTAAATTTTCATTTGCTGCAACACTTATCAAGGCTCGAATAGTTTCAAAACGTGCAACTGGGCTGAAGGTCTCTGAATAATCTACACCTTTTCTTTGCGAAAATCCTTTAACAACAAGCCTAGCTTTGAACCGATCAATGTCACCATTAGCATGACACTTCAATTTATATACCCATCTATTTGTAATAGCTCGTCTTCCTTCTGGTAGGTCTGTCAAATACCAAGTATTGTTTTCTAATAACGATTTAATTTCTTCATCCATTGCAGTTTGCCATTCATTTGCCTTTTCTGACTTTACCGCTTGGTAGTAGTGTTCTGGTTCTATCTGTTCTGCAATACAGCATTCAATAAGACGTTCAGGTGCCTTTAACTGCGTCCTGTTCCTCAGATTTCGATCATGCTGCACATTTTCAGAAGTTTCTTCTGCATCAAACTCAGTTCCATTACAGTCAGGAGAAGGACTTTCATCTATGCTAAGCTGTTCCGGCTCAATTGCAACAATGGTTGATGTTGACATAGATTCAGGAGAAAACACTACTTCTCTTGTTCGTTCGATTTTTCTCGTACCTTTGAACCATACACGATAACCATCAACATCATCTAAGTAGCCAACTAAAATACCTTTTCGACCTTTCGGATCCCACTTCTTGCGCTTCTGCTTGGGGGTATGAACAAAACACTCTGTGCCAATAATTCGAAGATGATTCAGTCTTGGAGTTTTACCACAAAAAACTTCATAAGGGGACTTTTGTTCAACTGCTGATGTTCCAGCACGATTCAATATATGTACTACAGCATTGACTATTTCAGCCCACAGGGATTTTGGTAAATCTTTTGCGATCATGATTGATCTAGCTAACTCGACAAGAGTTCGATTATTTCGTTCAGCAGATCCATTTTGTTGAGGTGTATAAGGTGTGCTGTATCGAAATTCTGCTCCCATTTTCTGAAGCAAACCTCTCAAAATTTTGTTGTCATATTCCAAACCACCATCACTAAGAACTGCCTTTATTGGTTTTTGTGTTTGATTTCTGAAGAAAACACAAAATTCTTCAAATTTGGACACAACCTCAGATTTATACTTGAGAAAATACACTTTTCTGAATTTAGAATAATCATCAGTAAAACATACATAGTAATTAGCACCACCTAAGGATTCTTCTTCCATAGGCCCACAGAGATCAGTATGGATAACCTCACCAACATCCTTAGCTCGTTGTTGACGATTTCGGAATGGTAATCTATGTTGTTTGCCTAGCACACATGCTTCACAAAACTCACCATCATTTTGCACTTCTATACCTTGAGTGTGAAGAAACTTTTTCACATGTTGCTTATTCAAATGTCCAAGCCTCTCATGCCAGAGTTGAAGCGAATTTAATTCAGTAAGTTGAGCTTCAGTAGAGGGCACTGTAACAATGTTAGTTGCACTGTTTACCTCAGGTACTATTACTTTGCATAACAATCTGAATAGGTTTCCTTGGCGTATACCCACAGCAACAACCCCTTTGGGTTTTACAAATTCACATTTATCATGAGACATGTTAAATTTTGATCCATGGTCTAGAGCTTGACTTACCGAAAATAAATTTCTCGAAGCATCTGGTGCATATAGAACATTTTCCATTACACTGTCTTTCCAGCTGCCATTAACTAACATTTTTACAGATATTTTACCATGACCATACGCTTTCATTGTGGAACTGTTACCAACCCTTACTTCAATTGGGCACTTATACTGTGTATAACTTTGAAAGACGTCATGTCTGTTGGTTATATGTTGTGTGGCTCCTGTATCAATGACCCATGTGTCATCACAATTGGCTACATAGCATTCACTAATAAAAACTTCATCGTTTGGTTTTCTCTCATGCACATTATTAATTTTCTTAACCGTACAATCTCGTTTCATGTGCCCCTTTTTTCCACATCTAAAGCATTTATACTGCTTCCCCTGCTTGTTTGCATGCTTTTCATACTTTTCTGCAGCACTGTGAACCTTTCCTAAACTAGCCTTGGCAAGTAAGGCACTTAGTTCAGTTTCTCTAGAAGATTCTGACATTCTTCTTTGCTCTTCTGCAATAAGTAATTTCTTCAGCTGCACTAGTGTTTGTTGTTCTTCAGGTCTTGCACACCAAGCCATTTTCAGTGGCTCAAAGTCACTAGATAATGTTTCGAGAAGTTTACTCATTATCACAAAGTCATTTGGTTTGATATCCAAATCAGACATCCGTGACACTAGGCGATCTAATTTTGCTATGTGCATAGCCATTGAATTCGTTGGATCTCGCACAAAAGATGAGAACTGCATCTGGCAGGCATATTGAGCTTGGGTATTTTTCTGCTCAAACAGTTCCTGTAGTTTCACCCATATTTCTCTTGCAGTTTTGCACATCGATACGAGGTCACATATTCTGCTATCTAGAGTTCTTGAAAAAATACCTCGAGCCGCTCTGTTGCCTTTATTGTAGCTGGCTAAGTCACTGTTATATTTATTCCGATCTGCAGCAGAAGCGTCTTCGGCAACCGGTTCTGGCTGTACGATCTCGCCAGAGCACACCTCAAACGCATTTTCTTTTTCCATTAGCAAGCCTTCCACCATCCATTTCCATCTGACCCAATTCTCTGAGCCAAGAAGTTTATCAGTCGTAAAAAGTTCCATATTTCTATCTTAATTAACTAACCAAACACAATTCAAATTTGAAACACGTTTTTACCGTTGGTTAGGCCTAATCTTCGTTACCGTAACTATCGCGCAGTAGAATGCAAGTCTGGTCACATAACCACTTGAATAATTCAGCAGATTATCGATAAACGAGATTAAATTAACTTAATTAAGAAATAAATATGAAATAAACATTACGAAGATTACTTTAATATGGAAAATACAGCTAACTAGCTTTCGCCATGCAACGACCTGCAATATCAACAAACCATACTGTTGCCATTCCAGTCAACAGAAAAAGTTACATAAAAGAATAAACACATTAAATACATGGAGTATGAGTAAGAATGAAAAAGATAGGAAAACAGTCTAATATTGTCAATTGAAGTTCATAATATTAGCAATCAAAATGTAATATCGGCCAATATCAAAATTTGATATTGGCCAACGTTAAATGACCCCCCCCCCCCCTAAAATAATATTTGTGAATATTAGTTTTTGACATCTGTGAATGTTGGCCAATATTTTTAAACATCTCTGAATATTATTTTTTGACATTAAGTGATATTTTTTTCTGACATTGCTGAATATCATCATTTGATATTGAGCGATATATTTTTCGAACATTCCTGAATAACATTTTTGGATATTAAATGATTTATCTTTTCATTACCGAATAACAATCTCTTTTTTGCACCCCAGATGTGGTGGACAGAAATCTCTCATTGTAAAACGAGATTTCTCTGCTTAGGAAAGTCTAGTCTCGTTATGTAACAAGACAAAAGCAAACCCAAGTACTAGTAAGCATGATCAATAAAAACGCAGGGATAGACTTTTTATAAAGAGCTGTTAACAAAAGCTGGTGGGAGTAGATTTTTCTGTTACTGGAATAAAAAAATGTCTAACAAATGACAAAACTATCATTTAATTATCTCGTATTTTTCAATCACAATCGACATTTATTTAGATATAACTTTTTATTACTGAGTTTGTTGGAAATTTTGTAAAAAAATATTAAAAAAAAAAGTAAGAAATTAAAAACTTAGAAATTTAAACGAAATTTTAAAGCTTGGTGTGTTAAAAATCGTATGTTCCCCTTGCACAAAACTATAAAGAAAGTTTTAACAACCCCATTACTTTGAATTTTGCTTTGTGAGAAATTAAATATATATATATTTTATTAATTTTAAAAGTGAGAAATATGTGTACATTTTTTCAAAAATACACTACAGAAAAGTTAACCCACATAAATTAGTCCCAAAAACTTATTATATAATAATAATAATAATAATTAATTAGATGCATTATATAAAATATTTATTATTAATAGTGTCTAATTAAAAAATCAGTGACCTACTTTTGAAACTAAACTTGTATTCTTACAATAATAAAAAATAAAATTCTTATAAAAGTCGGAAATTCAAAACATTTTAAAAAAGATAAACAAGCAACCATTTAAAAATTACATAAATTGAATTTTTTTCTTGTAAAAACAATTTTAAAAATAGTATAAAATACATAGTATAAAAACATCTTTAGTTTTTTTTTTATAAAGCACAAATTTTCACATGCTTTTCTTTACGTATATAAAAATAACTATAGATTCCTACAGAAAATTATTATATAGGCTTTTTCTTTCTGTGCCAATTTCACGCCCGACGCCTCTATCATATGCACATTGACGAAAAGTACACAAATGGGCGGTCCTTTAGAACTTTCCGTTCACTTCCGTCAAGATTACAAATTTCGGCAGATATGCTGAATGTCGTCAGATATCTTGAAATGTCCGAAAAATGCTATTGTTTTTTACAAATGTCGATAGATATCCCTGAATGTTGTAATAGTAATATCATTTTTAACATTGGCCAATGTAACCAAATATTAAAAATAAAGCATTAAAAAGTTAAGTTTTTTAAAAATTGCAAAATTTTATTGTTTAGAATACTATTTTTGTACTATGATGTCATAAGTAATGCAAAAAGCTCTTTTGAATGCTTTCTTTTTAAAACTAATTTTAAGTTATGTCTGTGAATATGGCAGATGTTGTAAATTTGACGTTCGACATTCAGCGACATTCGAAATATTGGCCAATATTGCCGTGGATATTGGCCGATATCTCTGTGCTACCTGGGTAGCCGACATTGTAGTCATTAATTATGCAACCACTCGTTTGCAACTCAAGCCTGCATGTCATAGAGCAGCAACGGACCAGATTTTCCTGATGTTGAGTCACGTGCTTTGGGGAAACATTTCGGAAATTGTAGCCTCAAACCCAAACGGAGAATAGGGTCCATTTTCGCCATCAGAAAATTGCATCACTAATATAGACGGACAACAGTTTCTCATAGAAACAGACCACAGTCCACTTTCTTGGTTGAAAAATAACGCTGAGAATAATACCCGAGTAATTAAATGGTCATTGATATTACAGTCTTACCGCTACACAATAAACATAGACCAGAAAAACGAAATCCACATATCGACTGCTTGAGCCGATTAGAATAATTCTGATTTAAACCAGTTGTATATAGCCTTCTATTAAATTATTTAATTGTAATTTTAAAGCGTGTAAAGGCATGTGTTTTTATTTTAAATGGGTAGCAATTAATTTACAATGAGACAGTTTAAATGTCCATGCGAGCCTCTAAACAAATGTGTGTTTCGAATAGCTACAGTTAAGATTTTCGATCATTCTGGACGAAAAATCTCACCAGGCGAGAAGGGTTCTGCTGTAGACAAGTCTCTCAGCTACTGGATACTTCGAGAAATTTCAGTTCCCACCATGAACATCGAACTAAAGAAGGACTTCCAACGAAATAGTATTAATATCGTGTCGCGACTTTGGAACGAAATGGCAGCTGCACAGCTACGCGCACGGATCTGCGCAGCCGGCGAGAATCCCTGCTAAGGCAGCGCCACCTACCACATCAAACCGAAACTGTATATCAGATACCCACCAGACGACAGACGGTTTGAAGAAGCATGATTTTCTTCTTGGAAAGACTACATCGTTAGAAGTCCTCCTTTAGATCTATGTTCATGGTTCCCACGTTCAGGGCTGGGATTGCGGTGCCTCGCTTAAGATCAATATTGAGCGTAAGTCTGACTTACGATATAAACAAACCGTAATCGGTATTGCAGTGCCTCGCGTTCTTACGCTAACCAGAAAGCTATCTTACGACGAAGCGTAAGTGTATGCGCGCGCAACCATAACAAATCGAACTATGGCCTCTGATTGGGTAACTGCAGGAGGACTTACGTTTAAGCAGGAGGACTTACGATGAGGCACCGCAATACGAAGTTAAGATAGATCGTAGGAACGCCCATCCTAAGATCGAGCGTAAGATTTAAGAAAGCGAGGCACCGCAATCCCAGCCCAGACCCACCACAGTAAGCCGCTAACTTTAAACAGCACCCTTAATCTTCCTACTGACAGTTTTGTGACAAGGAAATTCAAAGTATTCTGGCTAAAATTTGTCACGGTCCAGCCCCAATAAATTACTCAGCGCCCGCCTCGGAGACACCCCTGTCCTAATTTACAGATATTTTATGGCAACAGCAGGCTCCAGGGTAAAACAAAGGAGAACCAATAAAGGCACTGGAGTTGTACGATTGGAGAAGCCACGGAAACCAACCACCCCCCTGTTTTGCGAAGAAGGGACGGGAGGCGAAAAATGACTTCATTCTTGTTTTGTTTTAGTGGCCGGCCTCAGCTTTGGAGAAAAAAGACGACTCCATTCATTGCCCGATGCCTTAAAGCGCCGACCTGTTAGCAGAAGTCTTTTCTCTATGAGAGAGAAAATCCAAGTACTGCCCGAGCTACTCATAGAAGCCCTGAACCTTCAGAGCTAACTATACTGACCTGAAAGGACTTTATTTTAAGTGCTTCGTTGCTCATTACCACCATGCCAGATTCAAAACTGCCAAAGAACTCTCGCTACTAAATTTCCAACTCCATAATTAAATGTAATTTTTCTTGTTATATTTATATGACAATAAATAAATTACTAAAAATTAATCTGTGCTAGATACCCTGCCTCGCTACTCAATACCTCCGATCTCGCTAGGTACCGAAGATTCTACGAAGCGTATTTTAATTATGTTACATCATTTCAAATATAATGAAACTGACATACATTACTGAGGTTTATTTACAAGAAACTTGCTGTAGAATATGATGTGCATAGCATTTATTTATTTACAGTCACGCACAAACGATTTCGGATACAGTACTGCATTCGAAGTTACTGTCTATTAGCGATAATATGCTGGAAATGAGTTTTCAGCTAAGGTATGCGTTTTTAAATTTAACCAAATTTTATGTACAAATACTATAGATCATATACAAGGCTACACAGAATATTTCGCAAGCATTACTGAGTAAAATCAAGCTACGCCGCCGAAGGTGGACGTACATCACCGCCGATTCCGAGTTCTCGTGAACCCTTGCGAGCATCCAGCAGGAGGGCATAATTTACCCGGGACACCTCACTGGTGCGCATCACCCCCTTGCACCCAAGCAGTAGGCGATGGTTGTTGCAATAGCCGAGCCTATGTAGAGAGTAAACTGCCGCAAGACACTTGGGGAATGTACAGAAATTCCCAGATGCTTCGGGGCCGGAAACCCAGGAGGGCGCCGGGCCCAAGGCCTTAAACCAGGGAATTTCTGCACGCTCTTGCTTTACCAACGCCTTCGAACGTGAGAACTCTATAAAGATAAAGCATTACTGAGTATTAGCGTGATTTGCATAAAGTTGGTTCTTAATCGAGCTATGCATTTTTAAACTGAACTATATTTAAATAGTACCAAGAAATATTTGTAGAATATAAATAAAATCATATGCAGGGCCATGCGAAGAACTGGATACATGGCCGCCTATGAATGGTAAATTTCTGGAAGTGTGATTTTTGGTAATTTTAAGCTTGTTTTAGACTGAATTAAATTTTATCTTAATATGTGACGTGTATAAAAATCTGTCGGTAATATGCTAATTTAACATTACTTTCAGAAAACTTGACAAAGTACAGTAAAACAACATAGTGGAACTTGACGATTTATCATCTGCAGCCGACTAACGAGAAAATGTCTTAAAATTAATGTATTCATCTATACTATTAGGAAACGGTGACTGACTGACTAACTGACTCATCAACGCCCAGCCAAAACTACTAAAGTCAGGGTCACACAATTTGGACTGTAGATTGCTGTTATGGCCTAGGCAAGCAATAAGAAGGGATTTTTGAAAATTCCCCCCCGAAGTGGGTTAATGAATGTTTGGTGGTTCGAATGTTTTAGGTCATTTTGCCATATCTCAGCAGCAGTTATAGGTAGGAGCTTGAAATTCCAGAAAACAAATCTACTAAAAAAATGATTAAACATATATTTCAGCGATTTCAGAAATCCCCCCCAGAAGGGGTTAAAAGGGGGGGTGGTCGAATGTTTTAGATCATTTCGCCATATCTCAGCAACAGTGATAGGTAGGACAGCGAAAATCAGGAAAACAAATCTACTAAAAAAATGATTAAACACCTATTTCAGCGATTTTAAAAATTCCCCCCATAAACATATATTTCAATGATTTTAGAAATTCCCCACCCGAGGGGATGAAGGGGGGTGGTCGAATGTTTTAGGTCATTTCGCCATATCTCAGCAGCAGTTATAGGTAAGAGCGCGAAAATCAGGAAAACAAATCTTCTAAAAAAATGATTAAACATGTATTTCAGCGATTTTAGAAATCCCCCCGAAGGGGTTAAAGGGGGATGGTCGAATGTTTTAGGTCATTTCGCCATATCTCAGCAGCAGTGATAGGTAGGAGCGCGAAAATCAGGAAAACAAATCTACTAAAAAAATGATTAAACGCGTATTTCAACGATTTTGGAAATTCCCCCCTGAAGTAGGTAAAAGGGAGTGGTCAAATGTTTTAGGTCATTTCGCCATATCTCAGCAGCAGTTTTATATAGGAGCGCGAAATTAAGGAAAACAAATCTACTAAAATATTGGTTAAGCAGGTAATTCAGCTATTTTAAAAATTTCCCCCCAAAGGGGGTTAAAAGGGGGGTCGAATGTTTTAGATCATTTCGTCATATCTCAACAGTAGTTTTAGTTAGGAGAGCGAAAATCAGGAAAACAAATCTACTAAAAAATGAATAAAACACTTATTTCAGCAGTTTTGGAAAATCCCCCAGAGGGTGGTTAAAAAGAGGTTGGGGTCGAATTTTTTAGGTCATTTCGCCATATCTCAGCTTTTATGTAGGAGGGCGAAATTAATTAAAACAAATCTGCTAAAAAATTGGTTAAACACGTATTTCAGCGATTTTGAAAATTCCCCACCAGAAGGTGGTTAAAGGGGTATTCAAAAGTTTTGGGTCATTTCGCCATATCTCAGCAGCAGATTTAGGTAGGAGTGTGAAATTCAGGAAAACACATCTACTAAAAAATGCATAAACACGCATTTCAGTGATTTTAGAAAATTCCCCCCGAAGGGTTTTAAAGGGGGTGGTTTCGAAAATTTTAGGACATTTCGCCATATCTCAGCAGCTGTATTATGTAGGTGCGCGAAATTCAGGAAAACAAATCTACTAAACAAATGATTAAACACGTATTTCAGTGAATTTAGAAATCCCCCCCCCCCCAAGGCGGTTAAAAGGGGGATTCGAAAGTTTTAGGTCATTTCGCCATATCTCAGCAACAGTTTTTGGTAGGAGCGCGAAATTCAGGAAAATAAATGTACTAAAAATTTACATTGTCTACCCGTGCAAAGCCGGGACGGGCCGCTAGTTTATAATAAAGTTCTAAAAATATTAAAATGTTTATTGTCATCGGGAACACATCCTGTGTATAAAATGATTCTAGCATATTAAGAATTGGGTGAAAATTCGATTACAAGATTCCCGCTTTATATACAAAAATAAGTTAAAAGAGTGCAATAAAACACAAATTTAACGGATACGTAATCAAACTACGCGCTTAAACACTGAAGTAATCAGAATGAAAAAGACTTGAGTGAAATCTTTGGCGATTCCTTTGGTTATTAACCTAATACGGCTAATAAGAAAGTATCGCTTTTAATAAATTTCAAAACATTATTTGAATGCATAATTAAATTTTTCATATAAAAATGCTTTTTGGTGGTGATAGGGAGCAATTTAAAAACATACATACTGACTTCCAAAAGTTAAGGTACAACCAGTCTTTTGTGTCCAAATTGAAAACAAAATGAAGATAAAAACATGACATTTAGAAAAAATGTGCTTCAAATAGTTATTTATTGAATTTTATATAATTTTAACATCAAGCATGATTTACAAATAAAAAAATTACCTGTTTTGCAAAAGTCCACTGTTTTATAAAAAAGATTTTTGTAATAAAAATTTAAATAAACTGGTTTTAATAAGGAATGTGTCCGGTCCTACTTGTGATGGCATCGACTTTCCATACTGTCAATTAATTTGTCGGACACTGGAATAGGGAGCAATGCCCATGCATGTAGCAACGCTTATTCCAGCTCATTTAACGACCGAAGTAGTCCCAAAAATGCTCTATTGGATTAAGATCCGAATATTGAGCTAGCCATTTTCATTCGCCCCGAATCTTAATCCTCAAGATATTCCTCAACGACCCTAACTCGGTACGATCGGGTATTATCATCCATTAAAATTAATTAATCACCGATAGCAGATGTGACATACGGAGCAAGGATATCATCCCAATAACTCACAGCTGTATCTTTCAACAACGTTACATTTAATAGTATATAATGCCTTGTTCTCTCCACATCAGCACACGAACTGAATCACTCTCCAAAGCAAACTGGGACTCGTCTGTGAAGAATACAAAAGTCCATTGTTGTTTGGTCCAGGTAACGTGCTCTATTGGCCAACATAATCGGGGACTTGTGTTGTCGATTAAGAAATAAACATACAAGGGATCGTGTTACTAAAGCCTCGTTTCCAATGCCTTTTCCAACACCCCTATGAACGGTCTTTTTACCCCCTACACCATTTCCAATGCACAAACCGGCTTGAAGGTGAAACTAGCCTAGGTCATTTTCCCCCCGAAATCAGACCTGCAAGGGATTAGGTCAGTAATCCGGCTTTTACCCATGAGGCAGCGCGGGTAAACAAACAAACAGCGCCACTTCACCGGAATAACTGCTTATCAACAGCACGTTGCACGTTTTACGTTAGTGCTGCATAATTTCCCTGTCCACCGCGGATAGACGATTGCGATTATCATGCTTTCTGATTAGTTGTTAAACCGAACGCTTCTTAAGTCATTTCCGGTTGAACTTGGTTTCTTATATAACATCTATTAATTTCTATATAATCTAATTAATTTATAATTGTAATATAATAAATATTATACTAATATAATCAATTAATTTCAATATAATCTAATCTCTATATAATCTAATATTTCTATATAATATAATAATATATATTAATTTCTTATATCTTCATAATCCTCCAAAATACCGGAAATGACTTAAGAAGGGTTTGTTTTTACAAATAATCAGAAAGCGTAAAAATCCCAATCGTCGATCGGCGGTGGAGACGGAAATTATGCGTTAGTGCTCCTAGCGATAATTCTCCTGTTATTTGCATTAATTGTTTTATTACGTTTATTTACCATTGTTTATTTATTATTATTATTATTTTCCCATATTTTTTATTATTATTATTAAGTATGGATTTGTGTTTGAATTCATCTCGTTGGTCAGTAGATGAGACAAAAATGTTATTGAGCATGTGTCAGAAGAATATCATTTCAAGTGAGGAAGAAATATTTAAAAATACGTGTTTTTTAATCATATCAAAATTAAAAATATTTTTCTTTTCCTAATAATCATGGTGTGGTTTTTGGCAAAAAACTCTCATCTGTATGTAACTCATATTCATGCTTAATAATCGGTATAGATAAAAAAAATATTTAAATTTTTCGTTTTAAATACGTCGTGATAATAATAATCTACTTTCTATACTTACTGATCCTTGTATTATTAATGTACGGAATTAATTCCCGCTCCTTGTAAAACACATTTGAAAATTCCTGTTTTATTTCAAATATGACGTCACATTTTCCTCAGAGAAATCTCTTTTTAATGCCATAATTCTTGTTAATTTTCTTTTACTGGCAATCAGGACGTAAATTTTAGCGGAAAACTCACATATGTATGTAACTGGTACTCAAGCTAATTATTAATCAGTATCGATAAAAAATATTTCAGTTTTTAATTTTAAATATTACGTCCATTATCTATCTACTTTCAGTATACATTGATATTCATGCTCCTTGTATTATTACGACTATTTGAAAATACATGTTTTATTTATGACGTCATATTTGTCCAAGTCGAGGACGATCCTTTTCATAGTTCCATGGTCCAAGCGAAATCTATTTTTAAGAATATAATTATTGCTCATTTTTCCTTCTAATTATAACGCAGCTTTTTGACAGAAAAAGATCTTTTTAATGTAACCGATATTCATACTTCATGTATAATAACAAATACTCCATATTTTTGTTTCAAATATCATGGAAATTAATCTTCTTTTGAATTTTTTTTTTCATTTTCATTTTTCACGTGAAAATCGTCCAATTGAAAATTAATTGTTGAGGAAAAATTATTCTTCCATGTTTTTATTTATTGGCAACGATCAAAGCCCTAGCAACGATAAAGTAAAATGGTTAAATTTTATGGGAAAATGTCCATTTATTCTCAATGAAAATAACGAAATTTTGAATTATTAAGAAAAATATTTGAATAAAATGAACAAAAACCGGCCTATGTTCATTTGAGGGTTATAATCAACGTATATGCAAAGATACGGGATCATTAAATGCTCCATTTTGACGCTGGCTTCAGCCTAAAATCTGCACACAATCAGATTTATAATATTACTAGCTGTTACCCGTGACTTCGTTCACGTAACATTAAAAAAAGAGAATAAATGCATTAATCAAGCAAAATATTTCACCCCCGATAATTAAAAACGTAAATAATTAACTAACTCTTTATCATATTTCATATGAGAAAATACGGTATTTCTTTGTTATAGGGGCCTTGACATAGCTCAGTTTTAAAAAAGTACAATTTGTCAAAAAACAAATATCAGTTTTACATGATAAACCATTTTACATTTAACGACTTTGAAAAACGTTTTAACAGCCATCATTTACAAATAATTCATTGGAAATAGTATATGCTTTTTGTTTAAATTCAATTCTTGTGAATATGGAGGAATAATTCTACACCTAAATGCAAGGAACTTCAATTGCAGAGCTTTTTGCAACCCAAAATTACAAGCAAACGTAACATTTACATGTGTTACGTTTGCATGTAACAGTAACAGTTACATGCAAACGTAACACTTGCAATTGCAAAGCTTTTTGCAACCCAAAATTATATGTAAACATTACTTTTGCATGTAATTTTCAGTGCAAATTAACATTTATAAGGGTTCAAATTAAAATTAATTTGGGTGCAAATTACATGTAAATGTTATGTTTGCATGTAATTTGGGGTTGCGAAAAGCTTTGCAATTGCAAGTGTTACGTTTGCATGTAACAGCAAATTTACCTCCTTGGTTTAATCTATAACTGAAACAACTTTTGATTTCTTGATAATATGCTGATAGACGATTTTTGTTCTGCAGAATAAATTAATTCATAAAGTTTGAATATGTGGAAATATGTTTTAATTTTCTGAAATTCTGCTGTAATCAAGATTTTTTTTTTCACCAACTATTCAAATTGAAAATAAATTATTTTTTCAGTTTTTGAGAAAATGGCATAAAAATGTATTAATCCGTTTTATTTCTTCTTTTTTTTTATCCACAAAAATGGAGTAATTTAATTACCGTTTTTAGAAAAATTTCGTTAAAATTTACAATAAATAAATAAATAAATAAATAATATATCGGAATCTAATTCAAAATTTTAAATTCTCAGAGTTTATATGACATCCTTAGATCAATGATGGTGTTAAGTAAATCGCATTGCATTAAGAGTAGTAGTTGCGAAATACAAACAGACAGTCAGATTTTAAAATAATAGAGTTTTGTTCAATTTACTTTTTCTAATAATCTTACTGATGCTTGTATTACTAATCGCAGAGTTCAGAGAATAAATATATATGAAATGTTTATGTTTGGCGTGATGCTGAAAATGCAACCCTACAGTTGGCCTAAACAACTGGCGGCTTGCTTTGAAAACCTCTCCCCGTCCAATGAAGTCAGCGTTTGGGCCTAACGATTTGAGCGATAACAGACTTCATATTGCAAGCCGATTTGACGATTCACTGTCTCTCTATTCTTTCACTGTACTCTGTAATTGGGGCTTCCGTGGCCGAGTGGTTAAAACACCATTCCGCTAATCGCTTGTGATCGTAGGAGTCAGGTCGGCGGCTTCCACTCCCGCCAGCTCCATTGTACACACTTTGTGGAGCTCACGGATGTAACTCTCTGGTGTTGTAAATTTCCTTGTGGCTATCTCGTCCCTGTATATTGATGATGACTTATAAGCGGGTACTTGATGTCAAGCACACAACACTGATGTATGTTCTCAATAAACAAACAAACAAACAAACATACTCTGTAATTATTAATGTTTGAAATTGATTCACGCACCATTTGAAACATATTTGAAATATGACGTCACTTTGATTCCAGAGAAATCTCTTTTCAATGATATAATTCTTGTTAATTTTCTTTTCCTGGCAATCATGACGGGAATGTTATCAGAAAACTCACATCTGTATGTAACTGATTTTCAAGCTTATTTATAATCAGTATCAAAAAACATATTTCAGTTATTCATCTTAAATCTGACGTCCATTATGTATATACTTTTATATTATATACCGATATTCATGCTCTTGTAATGTTACGAATATTTGAAACTACATGTTTTATTTATGAATTTTAATTATTTGTTCAAGCCAAGGTCATAGTTCCATGGTCCAAGCGGAATCTTTTCTTAATAATATCATTATTGTTCAGTTTTCTTTCTAATTATAACGCAGTTTTTGACAGAAAATATCTTCTCAACGTAACCAATGTTCATACTTCATGTATAATAACAAATACTCCATATTTTTGTTTCAAATATCACGGAAATTCCTCTTCTTTTGAATTTTCATTTTTCACGTGAAAATCTTTCAATTGAAAATTAATTGTTGAGTAAAAATTATTATTCCGGCTTTGATTTAGTTTTGGCAACGATAAAATATTAGCAACGGTAAAGTAAATTTAACCATTTTAAAATATTATACGAAAAATGTCCATTTATTCTCTATGAAAATAACGAAATTTTGAATTATTAAGAAAAATATTTGAATAAAATAAACAAAAACCAGTCTATGTTCATATGAGGGTTATGATCAACTTATGTGCAAAGGTACAGGATCATTAAATGCTCCATTTTGACGCTGGCTTCAGCCTAACATTTGCACACAATCAGATTTATAATATTACTAGCTGTTACCCGTGACTTCGTTCACGTAACATTAAAAGAAGAATAAATGCATTAATCAAGCAAAATATTTCACCCCCGATAATTAAAAACGTAAATAATTAACTAACTCTTTATCATATTTCATAGGAGAAAATACGGTATTTCTTTGTTATAGGGGCCTTAACATAGCTCAGTTTTAAAAAAGTACAATTTGTCAAAAAACAAATATCAGTTTTACCTGATAAACCATTTTACTTTTAACGACTTTGAAAAACGTTTTAACAGCCATCATTTAAAAGTAATTCATTGGAAATAGTATATGCTTTTCGTTTAAATTCAATTCTTGTGAATATGGAGGAATAATTCTACACCTAAATGCAAGGAGCTTCAATTGCAAAGCTTTTTGCAACCGAAAATTACATGCAAACGTAACATTTACATGTGTTACGTTTGCATGTAACAGTAACAGTTACATGCAAACGTAACACTTGCAATTGCAAAGCTTTTTGCAACCCAAAATTATATGTAAACATGACTTTTGCATGTAATTTTCAGTGCAAATTAACATTTATAAGGGTTCAAATTAAAATTAATTTGGGTGCAAATTACATGTAAATGTTACGTTTGCATGTAATTTGGGGTTGCGAAAAGCTTTGCAATTGCAAGTGTTACGTTTGCATGTAACAGCAAATTTGCCTCCTTGGTTCAATCTATAGCTGAAACAACTCTTGATTTCTTGACAATATGCTGACAGACGATTTTTGTTCTGCAGAATAAATTAATTCATAAAGTTTGAATATGTGGAAATATGTCTTTAATTTTCGGAAATTCTACTGTAATCAAGATTTTTTTTTTTCACCAACTATTCAAATTGAAAATAAATTCTTCTTTCAGTTTTAATGAGAAAAGAGCATAAAAATGTATTAATCCGTTTTATTTCTTCTTTTTTTATCCACAAAAATGGAGTAATTTAATTACCGCTTTTAGAGAAATTTCGTTAAAATTTACAAAAAAAAAAAAAAAAAATTAAAAAAAAAAAAATTAATATCTCGGAATCTAATTTAAAATTTTAAATTCTCAGAGTTTATATGACATCCTTAGATCAATGATGGTGTTAAGTAAATCGCATTGCATTAAGAGTAGTAGATGCGAAATACAAACAGACAGTCAGATTTTAAAATAATAGACTTGTGTTCAATTTTCTTTTCCTAATAATCTTACTGATGCTTGTATTATTAATCGCAGAGTTCAGAGAATAAATAAATATGACATGTTTATGTTTGGCGTGATGCTGAAAATGCAACCCTACAGTTGGCCTAAACAACTGGCGGGTTGCTTTGAAAACCTCTCCCCGTCCAATGAAGTCAGCCCTTGGGCCTAATGATTTGAGCGATAACCGGCTTCATATTGCAAGCCGATTTGACGGTTTACTGCCTCTCTATTTTTTCACTGTACTCTGTAATTATTATTGTATGAAATTGATTCACGCACCATTTGAAACATATTTGAAAAATCCCGTTTTATTTGAAATATGACGTCCCTTTGATTCCAGAGAAATCTCTTTTCAATGATATAATTCTTGTTAATTTTCTTTCCCTGGCAATCATGACCGGAATTTTATCAGAAAACACACATCGGTATGTAACTGTTTTTCAAGCTTATTATTAATCAGTATCAAAAAACATATTTCAGTTATTCATCTTAAATATGACGTCTTGTAATGTTACGAATATTTGAAAATACGTGTTTAATTTATGACGTCATCGCCAAGACGTTCAAGCCAAGGAGGATCCTTTTCATAGTTCCATGGTCCATGCGAAATCTTTTCTTAATAATATGATTATTGTTCAGTTTTGCAGTTTTCCTTCTAATTATAACGCAGTTTTTGACAGAAAATATCTTCTCAACGTAACCAATATTCATACTTCATGTATAATAACAAATACTCCATATTTTTGATTCAAATATCACGGAAATTCCTCTTCTTTTGAATTCTTTTGAATTTTCATTTTTCACGTGAAAATCTTTCAATTGAAAATTAATTGTTGAGTAAAAATTATTATTTCGGGCTTTGATTTAGTTTTGGCAACGATAAAGTATTAGCAACGGTAAAGTAAATTTGACCATTTTAAAATATTATACGAAAAAATGTCCATTTATTCTCTATGAAAATAACGAAATTTTGAATTATTAAGAAAAATATTTGAATAAAAGAAACAAAAACCAGCCTATGTTCATATGAGGGTTATAATCAACCTATGTGCAAAGGTACAGGATCATTAAATGCTCCATTTTGACGCTGGCTTCAGCCTAACATTTGCACACAATCAGATTTATAATATTATTAGGATTAGGATATGCAATATACTAAAAATTTTTCTTTTACTAATTGATGGTGAGAAATACCACCATCTAGATCTAAACTAGCACACACTATAAAAAAAAAAGTATTTGGTTTTTTTTGTGCATATTAACAGAGTATTTGGTATCATTTTAATCAGTGAACAGTGAACAATACAAATTAATGATCCATTTTAGGATCAGCGAATACAGATAGATAATTATGGAACAAAGTGAACCACGGCAGTCAAGGAAATATTTGGTTTTCCGTTCCCACGAATGATTTAACTACACCTAATAAAAATGTCATGGAGAAAATTGTCAGAACAATAATATGACACATTTATTTATGAGAGCTTAAATAGGCACGAAGACCTCCCAAGTAAAAGCATCTTTACCTCCCAGACACAGCACGGCGTCAAGAGGAATCGCTATTGTACCGAGGGACCTATGAAACACTCAAGGGGAGTACCAAATTTCTCCCGCCTGCCAATGGTCATCTCTCTAAAATCAGAGGTATGGCCGAAACATGCAAATTTTCAAGAAGTTAAAACGTATAAGGCCTTAATTTTATGTGAAAAGGGAAAAATGGTTCCATCCCTTTTTTTTTGCTCCACGAAAAGAATGTGATTTTTCTTGAGAAGAGAGATTAAAAAAAAAAGATGGAAAAGTAGAAGGTTGACTGCTCTCTAACTAAAAAACAGATTTTGAGTGTGTGTGCGCCAATAGATGGAAATGTACGCGCTAAGAAAAAGCGAAAACGCGTCAGCCATTACCTCCTGCTGTCAACGTTATCTAGTAATATAAGGTAACAAACAATCTTCCTTCACCATTGTTCCATTTTATTTAATTAAGCTATATTCTTTTAATAATACGAATTTACGTGTGTATGAAGATCCTACCCCGATCTAAACATAAAAAGGCTAATCAAATAAATACTTCTAGGGTATGGAACTCTGCCTTTCAAAATCGAATTTGTTAATTCAGTAAGATAAACTGTAATTCTCAGAAAATAAATGTTGAGAATACAGTTCTCAACTAGGATTGAAATTTTTTTTTAAACATTTATGTTTGTTTTTAATTATATGCTTATAATTACCTTGTAAATAAACTCAATTTTATATTCAATTAATTTTAGTCAGTTTTCCTTTTGTTTACTTAATTTATTGAATTAATATTAAGTCTTTTATTTTAGGAAATGTTTTCTTTAATATTACAATCTAGGTTTTAAAATAAGCCATTATTTATTTAACGTTACATAACTCTCTGCAGGTAACCTTTGACGATTGTAATTGGCTCAAAGAGGATCCGAACTTCAAAAATACTTCACAACGCAACTTTTTCTTTTCTATAATTAATTGATAATTTGTCTAATAAAATTTTCTAAGTATAAATTATCATATCAGATCCTTAGAGTCATAGGTGCAAAATAAATACTATACGTCTCGGATAATTAAAAATACTCATATTAATCAATAAACAGCAATATAGTGGTAAATCCTATGCAGTCAGACTTAAATTCAAATAATTTAATTGATCACTCTGTAGCATTCCATCACTAATAAACAATTTCTATTCTTCCTTTTGGCGCATTTGGGGGGGGGGGGGGGTAATTTTCGAAGCGTGAATTCTTAGCACTTAATTTCAAGCTAATATTAATTAACTTGTTTTTGCAATAACAACTTTACTAAGCATTATTAAAATGAGAAGTTACTAATTATGTAACCAAGAGTTGAATGGCGATAGTGTTTTGTATATATTTCTTAAAATTTATTCTGTACTTTCAGGTGATCGACCTGATCAACAAATATTCCAGTGTATAAATGAATAAAAAATAAACGCCATGGCACCACAATGATTTTATTAAAAACATTTTTTAAAAACCTCTTAAAAAAGTTAAAATGACAATTATTCACATTTGTGCATTTTCTTCTGATGTGTGTACATTGAACTTTACCCACTGCGTCGGACGAGGTCATATGATCCTGCATGATTCATGCCTAAAAAATAAATAAATTATGAATGACCTCCTGCAACGCGGCGGGAGATTCATGAATGCGAATGGATGCGATGTCAGCAGTCGTTTTCGTCTTCTCCACCGGCACAATCCCTCCGACCATCGCAAACTCGGCTTTGCGTGATGCAGCGGCCCAGCCTGCATCGTACAGCGCTAGAACAAGTGGATTCTAAACCAGTACTCCCTTCAAAATCTGAAATGGATGAAATATTTTAAAATTTGAATGCTTCACTTTGGAATCACATCATGAATAAGTTACTTAAACCCTCCGACTACTAAGGGACCAGACCATTAAACCAGAAAGCAATTTTTGTTCACTTTTACCATGTGGACGAAAATTGCTAATAATAAAAATAAGTGTCTAAACATTACAGTACAGTTTTTAATTTCTGTTTTATATAAATTATGGTGTATTATTTATTAGTATACTCATTGTAAATCAGTAGTTCTTTGTATTTTGATAATCCATACATTTACAAGTGGCTGCAATCTATGGTCGGAAAAGCTTTTTTTTTATTGTAGCGCGAACTACAGCTACTTCATGGAAAATGTAGTTAACTACAACTACTTGAAGAGCAATTTTATTACAGAAGCACAAATTAATACAATAAGCCCAACACGAGGGAAAAATTAGCCGAGGCTAGGAATCGAACCTGGGACTACAGCGTACCGCAGTGGCGCAGCCAGAATTCGGTTCTAGGGGGGTTTTGAGTTTATAATAAAGATGGTCGCCGGTTATATGAATCATTGGTTAATAGAATCAGCCTTTTAAATGAAGGAAATCATAATGCTTTTCTCCGCAATTACGTTGGTTATGATTCATTTAAACAGAGTTTACAATATTAGAGTTACAAACTATAAAATGTACCAATGAAATAACACAAAACTAGGTTAGATTTATAAAGTATTTAAAAATGATGAGGGGAAAACTTAAAGATGGTAGAGCACAGTACAGCAAATAATTTTTACATAGAAAATAACAGAGTTTGAATCCATTTGTTCAATCAAAAATGCACAAGGTTTCATTACAAGAGAATCACGAATTCTTATTCCTAACTTTAATAATAATGAAGCAATTTTAACAAAATTTTCAATAGACTTACTTATCTTGCTTTTTGCCAAATGTAACAAGTCATTTAGAACTTTTAGGGCTAGAGTCTTGAAATTTTATATGAATGTTACTTAAAAGAAGTAAATGCTCCCCAGAATTTATTTTTTCAATTCGAAATTTAAAAGAATGCAAGAGTAAGAAGCACTCTAAAATTGCGATTTATGTGACACAATTGGTATGAAAACTTGGAATTTGGCATGATGATTACTTTTATGTAGTAAATGCTTCCTTATAACATTTTTAAAAACATTTAAAAATTTAAAAGGACGAAACGAGCTGAAAACTTTCTAAAAGTGTTCTAAATTATGATTTAGGAAACTGTTAGTGTTAGAAACTTGAAATTTAGTATAGAGATTACTTTTAAGATGAAAATGCTTGGCATAAAGAATTTATTATAAATGGGAAATTTAAAGGTGTGAAACAGCTGAAAGCATTCTAAATTACGATTTATTTAGAACCTCACGTCATATCGGGCCTTTCGAAGACGATCTTTTTTCTATGCTAAAAGTAACTAAACGTCTGTATTTCGACACAACCCATTAAAAGCATCTTGGAAGATCAAAATTACAGCCCCTACAAAAATTTGGAAACGCTCTGATGAATAAAAGTATTTTAAAAAATCTGAGAATTTTTCGATGACAATGCAAAAAGAAAGTTGGGTATTTTGGCGTGGGTTTGTGCTCGGCGTCGGTTCATGTTTTCAGTATTAAATGTGACTTAGTCTTTTTTGACGTGACTGTGTTTCTGTGACTCTGTTCTCTTTGACTTTAGTCAAAGACTTAGACTTTTTTCACGGAATTTTAAAGAGGGGTTGGATACAGTTATATTTACAATCGAATAAAATTTCAGAGAGTTCGGACAGTAACTTTTTTGTGTTGTTATTGTAAAGGACAAGTCGCAAAAAAAAAAAAAAAAGACGCGAGAAGAAAGCCTTTTTTTTTTTACAGCTAGATATCAATATTTTTCCACGGTCTGTAAAACCATTATATTTATAACCATGGCTTTACAAATTTGATAAAATCTGGTAGCCATTAAAAAATTCTAGTTACCAGTAAAAAAATATAACCTGCTCCCCTCCGAAGTCACTAATTTTCAAAAGCACAAAAGTTTTTTTTCAATTAATTGAGAAAAATAATAAGCCTATTGTAGTATTATTAGTTTACATAGTTTAGAACAGTTACATCATTTAAAAAGATGGTATAAACAAAGTTTTCTAATGAAATTTATCAAAATTATTTATCTATGAAAAAAAATGTAAAGGCTGCATTAACCAGTATGTTCAGGAAATGCTGATTGCCGAAGGTTTCAAATGTCTGGATAAGTGAGTGCTGCAAAATCTATCTGATGAAGGGGACATGGATGAAACAGTGAAGCAGGAAAACAATTTCTGCCTATTTTCGTGTCGAAGTCAGTCAAATAATTATTTTTTATTATTTTAAAATTTGCATTTGTTAAACTTATTTTTACCTAATTAAAAATGCCGAAAATGAGAAAAAATGCCATTTATGGTCATTTCTTAGGTCAATTTTTGTACAAAAAATTATAATAATAATAAGAAAAAATCGGGTTAAATAACTTGATGGCTAGATAGAAAAACTAGGTCGCCCGTGGCGACCTGGCGACTGCATTTGTCAAGACCTGTTTATAACTGATGAAAAATTTATAGAATTCAGACAACTGGGGTTATTTTTTTTTAAACTATGAAACGAGAGACCCTTACGAGGAAACCAAACAAACAAACAAACAAACAAACAAAAAAAAAAACAACCAAACAAGAAGGTGTCTTTTAAAAATACTTTTCTGTCTAATAATCAATATTTTTTAGTGAAAATTTCATTTAAAAATATAAAATTGATATAAGATATATAATCATACAAATTTGAGGTAATTATCTAGAGCCCAGGCTCCCGCCGGACGGGTCAGCTAGTATATTTTAATGACATGCAGATAGCATTCGTTAAAATGTAATAAGTGTAAATCAATGCATAACTAATATATTGCTGATCAATTTAAATTAATGCATGGTTAGCGTAAAATTGTGTGTAATTATAGATAGTATTTTCTAAAAAAATGCATTTAACGCCTTTTTTTTCAAAATCCATACTCACAGGCAGGGCTTAAATTCTAAGAAAAAAAAGAGTACCGGAGCTCATACATATACGCTATAAGCAAGAACCCGAAGGCTCTCATCCTGTGAAGAAACATATCGGAGACTTGAGGCTTCCATGAAAAAATATATTTTATTTGAAGAAAGATAATTGAAAAAATGAGGCGGTCCCCCGGCACTCAGAACGTCTATATCTTCACATCATGAAAACTCAAAATCGAATGCCTTTTATTGAGATGCCACAAATTTATCCGCGTCGACTCATAGAGTACAGAAGAAAATTCGTTAGGGATAAACACATTCTAATTTTTTTGAACGCAAACCGCCAAACCAGATTACCATATCAGCATCTTTATAACAGAAAACTAACTGTCCGAACTTAACATGTGCAGGAATTTTAGCATGCAGATGTATCGAGAAATAGACGTTGCATTTTATCTTTCTTTATTTATTCTGTGATAAAAAATGTATGCATTAGGAAGGCACGCAGATGCCAAACTGAAAATGATTTCATTTCTCATATGAAAACCGCAAGCACATACAAAAGAAAGAATTTAAACATGTACATTAATTGAAAAAGGATCACTTCAAGCTGCGATAAAAGAGTTTAAGAATTATTGAATTTTAAATAGAAATGAAAGAGATTTTCTTTTCACAGAAGCACGATAGAATTAAAAATAGCCGAGGAACCACAACTAATTTATAAAATTTTAACGATAAATATATGAATCTCCATCATAAGCAAGACGTCGTTGCTACATTACCAACAAATGAAATATAGTCTTTAAATTTGTGTACAGACCCTCTACGAAACAAATGATTCGAAAGAAACACAGATTGCAAAAATCTGCTCATGAAAAATAGCTTTTTATAACTTTAAGTACTTTTTTAAATTCTTACTTTTGCAAAGATTTTTTTCCTGGGTACGCACATAGCTTGGTCTTAGATATAACAGAGCAAAAAACGCAAAAAAAGCCGCTTGAAACTGAGAGAGACTTACAATGTGTATGTTTTTTTTTCTCTGGAATTCGATGATTTGTTATTGTTTCGAACATGGAACAAAGACAGAAATGCAATTAAGAAACAGACCACTGTATTCTATATAACTCAAAGCGCCTGTGTGAGAGTATATGACCCATCTTTTACTATAAGACGTCTCGACAAAGTGATGCAGTCCAAAAATTAAGTTTTGACATAACCTATGCGTGTAATATGCGCTTTCACAGTTTTAAGTAGAATTTTCGCCGTTTAATTGAATCACATTGTTGAATAGAATTTGATTTAAGAAAGCGGTCGATTCTGCCAAGGCGGAAAGGCAAAAAAAAACTTAATTTTAACTTTAGTAGTTTTGATTCATATAAGCGGCTATTATAGTAATTTTTTTAGCTCGAGGGGGGGGGGGGGGGGTTAACCCCCCAACTCCCTCCCCCCCCCCTTGGCTGCGCCACTGGCGTACCGTGCTGTTGCTTTAAAAACTAAGCTACCCTGGCCGATATCCTAGCTCGGCAACTTCTCACGTTCCCCAACATGGATTAAAAGTGAGAAGTTGCCGACCTAAGACATCAGCCAGGGCACTTTTAGTGGTTAGAGCAACAGCACGGTACCCTGTAGTCCCAGGTTAGATTACTGGCACCAGCGAATTTTTCACTCGTGTTGGGTTTATTGTATTAATTTGTGTCAGAAATAAAATTATTCTTTATGTTTAACTTTAATGAATTCAGATATTTACAACTACTTGTTTTAAAAAGTGTAATCACTACTACGCTATTTTCAGATTTTATGAAAGAATCATTCAGTCTACACTCAAAATTAAGTACACGGATTAATACAGCGACATCCTCGTTATTTGGCGTCTGCCGGGATACAATCAAATAAGTGGGCTATGAACAGAGGACATTAACACAAAACATTTTCTTGCAAGTTAATTTTTTAGTCTCCAAAATGTTAGTTTATACACGTATTGCAATTTCCCTGGTAAAATTAACAGACACATACGTAATACAATCCACATTTAAATATGGATACATAAAAGCTGGCATTAAACTATAGCTTATTTCTGCGGGAGGCATGAAAACAGAGCTGTATAGCTTATCTGATCGAGCTATATGACATTTTTATGCACAATTATACCCTGCATAAATTTTATTTACTAATCTTACAGTAATTATGGCATTGTGGTATAAAATTAACGCTGACTGATGTATTTACCAACAAATTTGTTTACTTAACTCTCCAACACACTCATAATTTGTTAATTGTGTTGAGTTCTGTTGAAAGTTAATTAGGAGTTGGCTAATTTTATAATCTAGAAAATTACAGAAAAACAATTCTAAATGCAAACAGTAATTAAATCTGTAAATAAAGCAATTCCAAATGTAGAAACGTGGCATTAAACATGAAGACCTAATAACTGGTAAGTAGACAAGTGTTGCCTGCAAGAAAATTAAGTTCTTTGGTGGTTCAGTCTTCGGTTTTACAAGCAAGTGTGTCGCTTGTCACCTTTACTGTCCATATTGCTGTCAGGTGTCGTAAAAAATGAATCACTTTGAAGTCGATATGTTCGGTTTTGTGACGAGTTGCAATTGGCGTTGTTTTGGAGTCGCCTTATAACGTCTTACTTGAACATTGGCAATGACGACAGTCATCTACGACAGTTATTCTAGATTCATTTTGCGACGAATTCAAAATAAAACATTTTGGTTACTTGTGGTGACTGTGACACTTCTGACGTCGCCTCGACTGGTTGTGCAACTAGGGAAGTACCACACAGAAACATGAAACATTTTATAAAGTAAATTTTCTGGTAAAAAACATGTTTATTTGACTTTATTCAAATTGACACAGTTTTGATAAAGAATATTGGAATGTTGGCAACTAATGCGATAGTTAAAAGGAATGGCTTATGTAATTATTTGTTTTTATAAATATTTCACAATTTTCATCTAGAGCAGCGGTTCCCAAACTGTAAATGTTACACAGCCCAGCTTGAAGTTTAAAATTTTTTCTCAACCCACCTAATATGTGGATATATAAAAACATTTATATAATCTATCTTTCGGAAAAAATGAATTTTGGCACAAAACATACACACCAGAACAGTAATAGGCAATACTAAAGTGAAATTGGAATTATCAAAATCTTTTTATTACGTAAAAAATAAGTTTAATAATGAAAGCATCAGAAAAATAGTCAAAAAGAGCGATTTAAGGCACTGTTTTGCATCAACGATTGAGTCTATGTAAGGAATGAAACATTAATTTTAAATCACCTGCAGCTCTCTACACGAAATTTAACAAAAACTTTTCTTCACCAAGTTATTTATCTACATCATTTCATGATATTTTACTTTAAAATTTTAACGTATTATTTTTATGCCATAATTGCAGTCGATAAAATTATTTACACATTTTTGAAGACCTTGCCGATAGTTCTATCATCCATAGTTTAGGAATTGCTGATCTAGGAGACATAAAATGTTATGTTCTTAGCTTTATTTAAGTTGAAAATAAAATAAATTACTCACCCTTTCCATCAGATGTGACGTCTTGAATCCATGTTAAGAATCCAGCTACTTGAGAATAAACGCCTGGACGGCCGGGCCTGCCGCAGCCATCTCCATTGCTAGTGACGCCCAATAAGACCCAGCGTCCGTCTGCAGGACGCTGGCAAGCCATTGGACCTCCTGAATCGCCCTGAATAAGTAAAAAAAGTTTCAAAAGTGACTTTTGATATTCGAACTTAGTAACTAACCAATATAATAACTATAATCAATATGTAACTAAATAAAATAACTACGTAAGTCCCCTTTTTGACGAAATTTTAAAATTGTACAGATTTATTTATTCGTTGCCCTCAAAATTGTTGTTTATTCCAAAAACAACATTAATCAATGGCAACATATTCCAATGGCCAACAATAGAACAAGAAGAGAGTGTGATCGAACATGATTGTGAATATGACTATGTGCCTTAATGAACAGGTGCCAAAGTTTACGGTTTTTTAATGCTACTATTTCCGATTACTAATATTCCCTTACTTAATCACAGACTTCTGAGATTTAATAAGGTGAATATTACTATTCGGAAATAGTAATATTCAAAATTCGTAATATTTCTCACTTGTGCGTTTGTCAACTCTTAAGGTGTAGACGTGAATATGACTATGTGTCTTAATGAGTAGGTGCCAAAGTTTACGGACTTTAGTGCTACTATTTCAGATTACTAATATTCCCTTACTTAATTACAGAGTTCTGAGATTTAATAAGGTGAATATTACTATTCGGGAATAGTAATATTCAAAATTCGTAATATTTCTCACTTGTGCGTTTAACGTCAACCCTTAAGGTGCAGACGTGATTATGACTATGTGCCTTAATGAGTAGGTGCCAAAGTTTACGGATTTTTAATGCTACTATGTCTGATTACTAATATTCCCTTATTTAATTACAGACTTCTGAGATTTAATAAGTTGAATATTACTATTCGGGAATAGTAGTATTCAAAATTCGTAACACACTTGTGCGTTTAATGTCAACCCTTAAGGTGCAGACGTATATATGATTTATGTTTATTTTGTCAAATACTAATAAAAATATATTAATATTTTTTTGGCATCATTTGTATGGCGCTATATCCCACTCCCTGCAAAAGCGTCATAAGTACCTACAAAAGTTTTTTTTATTTTTAATTCTTATCTTTCGCCATAGTCTTATTTTTTTTCTTTACTAGTAGCTTATTTTCCACCTCGCTTGTTGTACGTTTACCGGCGGGTTCAGATCCGGCTGAATATTGTAATTTTTTAAAAAGACCTTAATAAAGAGGACTGGGAGGAATATTTATGCTGCAGACATGGTTTCATCGTCTGAGCAGTCCCTCTTAGGCTGTCAAAAGTACCAAATACATTAAAAATATTAAAAATAAATGAACAATGTAAAATAGCACAAATAAAGATATATAAAATGGCAAACAGCTGTTTCGGAGCCCCTAAAGCTCCATCATCAGTGCCAAATTCAAAAGATTAAAACCGAATCAAATGTTTAAGCCATGTAAATATGCTTGCGTCCTCGCACGCGCCCAAGATTTAATGGCGTTGAGTTTTTCAAAACAACAGCAGAGTCAGGAAACACATGTGACGCAGAAAACCAATAGGAGCCAAATACATATAATAAACCAAAAGACATATTTAAAGATTTTAAAAAATATACTGAGCAGAAAAAAGTTCTTAAAATATCTAGAATTTGTGTGTGGTACAGTTTAATTTTTTTAATCTTGGACATATGCGGTTTTTGAAATGGCTAATTCAGTTGCATTTTGCATAAATCTTACATACCAGACAAGCATCTCTTCCGCCACGATCAAAACCTGCGCAGAACATGTTTGGAGTTATTCGATATGCTGGCAAGAAAATACTACGTCTCTGACACTCGGAACTGGATATAACAGGAAGACGAACTTCTTGAAGACTATCAGCTGTAAGAAAAACAGAAAGAAAAAAGAAAGAAATCTCAGTATACTTTGTAATTCTTTATTTGAATATATAAAATTTCAAATAATTCTGATAAGAAATGCCTAGTTTTAATATAATGAATTTAATATAAAAATCAAAAGGTATTAAAAACAGGCGCGAATGCATAGTTTAAAGGCATGCCTCAAGCAGCATACTACAAAGCTATTCAAAATCATATAATAAACCCCAACAGGCAGTAGCAGACAATTTTTTTGTCATAACACGCAAGACCGGAAATGAAACGTTTATGCTTTAAAAGGTCATTTGCTCGCCCTAAAGTGGTTGTTTTACAAACATAAAATCGTTGAAGATTGAAGAAGGAAATCAGGTGAGCAAATTTCATTTGGAAAGAACAATATTTATAAATACATATACACGTGATTCGCTACCGCGTGTACAAACTTTGAGGGGTTGTACAGATCCCTAAAACGAAGATCTTTGTATAATAAAGCTGGGTCGAAATCCATTTATTCAGTCATAAATACAGGGCGTCTCATAACAAGTCTAACCCGAGTTTTCATTCATAGCTTTAAGAACAACGAAAGTAATTTATCGATAGTTTCAACAGACATACTTTGCTATTGCTTTCTATGAAATGTGATAACGTTCCAAGAATTGCTGAAAATAGCTGTGATTTGCGTCCTAACAACACAGACCTAGACACTTTGTAATTTGGAATGTAGCTCACGGTACATATAGATCACTGACCTAATTACAGTGGACTTCCAATGATATATATCACATTGCACACAAGGTAAAGTAAAGCTGTTGCATATATCAGTAAAATATCTTTATTACCGTTAAAGTTGTGAACGAAAACTGGTTTAACTTTCAGTGAGATACCCTGTATTTATGACTGAATAAGTAGAATATGATTCAGCTTGCCTATACAAAAAAATACTTGTACCACCCTTCAAAATTTGTACATGCTGTAACGAATCACCTTGTATTTAACACAGAATCAACGGCCTTGGGAGTGATTCAATTTCCAGTAGTTATTCGCGGCTTCAATTTCAGAGACTATACGGATTTATGATTAGTGAGCAAGTTGGGAGTTGAAAACAATAATAGAAGTATTGTAAACATGTACTTGTACGTAAAAACATTCAGATAGTTGCCCGATCCTGAGGTATTTGTGTTTTTGCATCGCCAAAACTCTGAACCAAGTGGCTTTCTCGCTACTAGGACTGATACAGGTCGTTCCAGGTGTGCAACAACATTATATTTGTAACAAGACACAACTACTTGTAGATGGTAACAATTTAGCCAGAGGCAAGCACAAGAGTTGTGGAGTATGTCTTTGATATATCACGAATCACTATATGATGCATGCTGTTCGAAAGACAGTCACATAGATTGTAGAGGATTATTCTCGTTGTCTATACGGAATTCGTCATCCGATTCCTAGAACACGCAGACTAGTTTCTGACAGGTAGTAGATTTCCTGGCAATTGTTTTGTTTTCCACATATGATGTCATTTTTGCATGTGATAACCACAATATAGGAGAGTTGGCAAACGACGATGATTTTCTGTCAATTCTTGGTCAGAAATCACTCACGGAGTAATGTAAATTACTGAACGGTTTAACAATTGACCGGAAAACGTTCTGAATTTTCTTGCAGAAGTTCCTACCAAAATTGCTGGAAAATGTTCCAAGACACGTCTGAAGTCGTACGGTTCTTGAACAATGAACCGCTATTTTTGGAGAGAGATAAGTAACGACATTTTTTTTAAGCCGATATATAAGTCAGACAATTATCATAGCTTATTCGCCTCAATCTTCTAATTTTTTCAGATCTTGATGCATTTTTGCAAGGGCATCAAGAACCTCCTCCTTTGAATCTGAAGAGGAACTTGTTGCAGAATTTCGGCCACTGCTCCTGGTATGCGCCTGGTGTGTTTAAGAAAGTTCACTAATTTCCCAGTTGCAGTTCTGAGATTTGCATTACAATTGGCGGTCGTTCTTTTGATAAATTACTGTTATTTTTAAATTAATTTGATTTCGTAACTTCTAAGACAGTCATTTACTTTTGGCGTACTTCTTTGGTTTCATCACCAAGCGTTTTCTGATGATTTGTTTTGAAGCGATCTGACGAAAAATGCTTGTTATACTATTACTTTTAAAAGTTTGTTTCATCTGTTTTGAATCACTGATATATTGGCAAACTGACAAAAAAAAATAGTGCAATAATCACAGCTGAAATGAATCATGTCTGCGCCAGCAGACTTTTATTTCATAAAACAGCTAATTGCAAAATACATCAGTAATATAATACCCACTTTATCTTTATTTATAAAAAGATGATTTAACAAGTAATTTTTTTAAAATCAGTTTATCAAATAATAAATGATTGTTTTTCTTTCTTTTTTTACATAAGATTAGAAAAATTCACCTACACACATTCTGAGTATAAAACTGTTTTGATTTAACCACTTTTGATATTACTTACGGAAAGTATGGCCTATTTCGTAGAGTTTGCCCCATCCAACTACGGAGCAACTACGTCCGTGCCAAAGGGAGGCATCCTCAGAAGGAGAAGACGGTAAACAGATAGGACGCAAAGTGTCGCTGAAAGACAGAAAAAATGAAAAGGTTTTATATTTAAAAATATATCTTTCAGGTGCGATATTTATGTCATTCTGTAGATGCTATTGTTTAAAAATATTTATGAACATCAAAGTAATTTAAGTGATTGTGTTTATATCGTGTAAATAAAGTATGTAAAGGGGGTATAGAAGAAAATTTCATCAGAGTTTATTGCAGAGGGTCTTAACTTTCTTTGTTCCACAGACAGCTTTGCCAATCAAAACAAGGTCACGGCCCTCCTACATGAGCATGCATGCATACATACATAAATAAACACAACGACCTTATCTGCATTTGTTTTGAATACAAAACGATAATTTAAATTTCTTTCATATTTACGTCCAAATATCTTAAGAAATTTTTATAATTACTTTAACCTAATCTTACTGATTTTCAATGAAATCATACGGTAAATTACAATTAATTTTTCTATTAATTGCTCAGTGACTCAGTGGTAGAGCCTTGAAGCGTTATTCCAAGGGACCGGGTTCGATTCCCGGCATGGACATTTTTCACTCTGTTTGTTTTACGCTCAGTTTAGCAATGTAAAAATGCACATGTTTATTATTCGAAATCATACGGATTGTAATTTTTTCAACTCTGTGAAAAAGTGTCCAGGATGGGGGTTGAACCCAGAATCTCTGGCTTAAATTGCCAATGCTGTACCCGGTGATAAACATACGACACAACTTCAGTCATTTGGAAAAATTACAACTCGTAAGATTTCTTTGCCAATCAGTATGATTGTGTTAACCCTTAAAGGGGAAAGTAATTCTGGAGCTTAATACTTAAATTCACAAGAATTTCGGAAAATTTAATTTGAACATTAAAAACCCAAGAGTTTACCAATCCAGGATCGTTTGATCTCATTCGGTCTAATGGTGGGACGCATAGCAACCTCCCATCCCCCCAAGGCACCGTGTGAACTCCAGCCAAAACGACAACATCCCGCCAGCCGCAACAGCAGAAAAAGAGGGAACACAAGGTGAAACCCCAATTGTGACTTCAAAATCGAAGTCTTTGCTGAGACTGGCAATATACCATTAATGGAATATTTTGACGAAATCGAAATTCAAGTAGAGGTCTGCACTCAGATGGACCTGGTCGCTAGCGTTTTGCCTTGGAAGGACACGATAAACCCATCGGGTACGAAGGCACCAGTGTATCAACTGCAACCCTCTTAAGTGCTAGGAGTCGATAGCGTTACGCCTTGAGTGTATACGACAAACTCCTGAGTACCAAAAGGTACCAAGGGCACTACGCTTAAAAGGCCTACATGATCCAACAGGGCGGTTCGAATGAATCGCTTCTCAAGACCGCAGGAACTAAATCAAACAGCTATCAACTGCACAACAGCCACATACCTCATGCGCGGCGGTCAAAGTGCCGCCGGCAGCACAAAGTCACCTAAGGGCTGAAGCCCTATGCAGAGAACTAGGTACCCTGCTACCAGGAATCGACCTAATCGACAAACCTGGTGGCCAGGATGCGGAATTCTAAACTGTAGAACACACAGTTTGAATTCACGGAGTACAACAGAGTTGGTCAAAAAGAGTAGACGCAAACTCTGGGAACAGCACACAACATGGAAGAGGCAGATATCTACTCAGAAAAGAGAAGACAGCTGCTAGTCCTATTGGCAGCGCAGAAAGCTCCACCTATGCAGAGACACGCTAGATTGGTATTTGTTCCGTAGGCATGAGCTTGACAAAACAAACTCACTAAGTCAAGAAAAACAGACAATAACATAAAACACACACAGACATCAACAAGGTCATTCCGGAGGAGGAGCTTGGTACCGGAGTGTACACGCCTTCCACAAAGAACTCTGCGAGCCAAGCACCCATCACCAGCGGAAGTCTGTACTAACCCTCCGATCCGCACTTTTACACAGGGAGAAGAATCCGATAAGCGAATTTTTCGGAAGGTATTGGTTGGCCCCATCTAATAAACATCTTCCACAAGTCGGTAATCTCGCGGACTATGCCTCCTACACTGTCTGTGGTCGACACCGACTGGAGTTGCCTCCTATAGACAAGGGAAAAAACGAAATCTAACAAACAATTCAACTTAATATAGACAATCAAGTGGATCAAAAATCCCTACAGATAATCAAGTGGATCAAAAGACCATCACACATACTTTTCTATTTGTTTTTCCCCACATTTTAATTTCATTTTGTTATTTTATAACACTTAAGAAACCAATGCCGAGCTCACAAGAGAGGAGATGTCTCTCTCGCGTCTTCAAGACCGAGTTGGCAGAAAAAGATTTTCTGAATTTTCTCAACCCAGCCCTCCATCCTGTCTTCTGTATCTGAGGAACAGGAGCACCAGTGACTGCTCCCGTCGGGGACCCTGCTTCCGATCTTTTTTTCGCACTCAGGCGGCCGGTTTGGAAACACAGCGTCCTCAGCCTGGACTCCTCATCGTCTTCCCCACTCAAGGGGCCGATTGGGGACCACCAAAAGAGGTCCCACCCATTTGAACATAAATAGATGCAGTTTTTAAAATCTTTGTTTTGGCTTAAATTATTAAAAAATCCCAAAATTTTATTAAACATGTCTGGTACGAAGTTTAAAATTAAGTGGTTTAGATGATAACCACCGCCTAATTTATTCTATTGAGCTGTCTCATATGGCAGACAAGGTGTTACTCTCAAGATTGTCAGAGTGAATTGTTTCTGATGTGTATCGCCCAGGTAGCGTCTCAAAAAGTTTATAAATTGAACGAATTTTTCCGTTGAATGTATTTCGTTGAAACACAAAAATTTCCGCACTAACTTTGCCCATTTCATCTCTAAATACAGAAAATTTCTCAACGTAACGTAAAAATTACCTGAACTTCTTCAGTGTGAAACTGCAATTTCGTCAAATCACAGGGGTGTTCGGGGTAACTGTGCTGCTTGTTACTTTTTCGTATTAGGTTCGGAATTTTTATGTATGTCCTTTTCCATTCCAAACACGAAAAAAATCGCGAATCTAATCTCAAAATTTCCGGAGATTTTCTAACCAAAAGACGAAAATTTCTTCAAGCAACATAAAAAATCTCTTCCAATCTCTAGGATGTTCCGGTAACTCCCCGCCTACTTTTTAAGTTTTTCGTTGGAAATCTTTTTTTGAGAGTGTAGCTCAACTGGTAAAGAGAGTATTGTCAATTTAAGCCAGATGTTCTGGGTTCAACTCTCAACCTGGATTCATTTTCATTCGGTTGGAAAAATTACGACTTAAGACATTTATATCTTTTACTCGAACAAATTAAAAATACTAAAAGAACCCATCGAGTGAAAACAAAATCATAGCCAATTCTGAACCTACCCTAACTACACTATTGTTTTAGCCTAAAACATGTATTGGAAATCCATCGATCTAATTTATGGGAAAGATTTTTTTAAAATTAACTTTGGCGTTATATTTTTACTTTCTTCTATCTATAACAGAAGAAAGTATTGCAATCGAAATTTTTTTCGACGGATTTACACGTTTTAGGGGTCAAAGATTCCGAAAAGCATGTTTTTACAAAATGTCTGTCTGTCCGTGTGTGTGTGTGTCCACTTTGTATCATCGCAAAGTGTATGAAATTATGCAAAGAATTGAACCAAATTTCATTTATAGGTTTTAGGTTATGGCCAGCTGGTCCCTCTTCAAATTGGGGATATTCCGCCGGAAGGGGGCACTGTAATAGCGATTTTGTGCCTTTTTCATTATAGTATTATTGAAAAGTGTATGAAGTTATGCATAGAATTAAACTAAATTTCATTTATAGGTTTTTGGCTATGGCCAGCAGTTGCATTTGGTGATATTCCGTCGTAAGGGGGCGCTGTGATAGCCACGTAAAAATTTCAAATTGAAAAATATGTACAAACAAATTTGAAATTTTAAAGTTTTTTTTCCATTAAATCTTCATCCTTGATCTAAGGATTCGGGAGAAATTTTTGTTTTGCCTCTATCTTAAAAAATGGCTGAGATCTAGCATTTTGAAATTTTAGGATGGCTGACATTTTTGAAACAAGACAGCAAGATTCCTCCATAGACTGGTTTAATTTATTAGTTTTAGTGAACATGGCTTTTTGGCAAATTTTTTTCATTGTTGTAACTATTTTTCTAACTGTTATATGCTTAACACTATTATTCATATTCGGCAGCGTCAAATTCTTGCCAAGCCTGGCGAGACTTGGCGAAATATCACCGAATTTGGTGACAAAAGTAGGTTGCCATAAATGAAGCCAACTTGGCTATAGGTGTCTAATTTGGCGAAATTCTCATTCAATTTCAATACTGATGAGTACTCTGAATGAATCTTCTGTAATCGGGTTCCATGCATTTTATCTTCTTGTTTTCAAGTAACATTAGCTAAAAAATCTTAAAATCGAGGCATATATGGAGTCATTTCGCCATATCTCAGGAGCAATTTTAGGTAGGAGCATGAAATTCAAGATAACAAATCTACTACAAAATGTTTAAACATATATTTCAGAGATTTTAGAAATTCACCCCCTAAGGCTATTAAAAATGGGGGGGGGGGGGGGGGTCGAACGTTTTAGTTCATTTCGCGAAATATCAGAAGCAGTTTTAGGTAGAAGAAAGAAATCCTCAGGATAACAAATATACTAAAAAAATTGTTAAACACATATTTCAGCGATTTTAAAAATTCATCCCTTATGAGAGTTAAATGGAGGGGGGGGGGGGGGGGGGGGTCGAACGTTTTAGGTCATTTCGCCATATCTTATTAGCAGCAGTTTTAGGTATAGAAGCATGAAATTCAGAATAACAAATCTATTAAAAAAATAGTTAAACACGTATTTCAGCGATTTAGAAATTCACCAATCGGGTTAAACATCTGATATGAACTCGGTTATGGAAGATTAGACGAATAAGACAACTATTGCGGATTTTTGATTACATATTTTGAGTAAGACATTTTTAAAAGAAATTTTAAAAAAAAATCATTTATAAAGGTGAGGGATTTAGTACGATTGCGTCAAAATAACATACATTTTTTTATTGTCATTTTGGCAGTTTTCAGGCGCGAATGCGATCGGCGTATTTTTAGGATATTACATTTTTACTTATGTTACACAGAAGGCTAAGGTTAACTCGGGCGAAGCCGGGTGGTTCTGCTACATTAAAATAAATTTATTCGTTTCAATATGTACACTGGTGTACAAAATTAAGAGAATTTTCAGATTTCGTCAATTATCTCCAGAACTACTGGACAGATTTTAATGAAATTTGGTATGAACATAGGTTGATATAATGCAAATAAAATAACCATTCAACAGTTATAATACACGTGCATGATTGCGAGTAACACTCATCGGAAACAGTGGTTAAAAAATCGAACATCAAAATGAGTTAATATGGATATGGTCCCCACTTGCATACAGGCCTCACATCGCGATTTCATACTAGAAATAAGGAAATTTATGAGTTCCTGTGGCAATTGTTCCCACTCGTTCAGCAAGGCTGTTTTCAGCCCTGGATGGTTCTCGGAGGGGGGGGGGGGCGTTGCGAGTTGCCAAATTCCCTCCCCAGAGTGTACCAAACATGCTCTATAGGATTGATGTCTGGAGATCTGGCTGGCCAATCCATCCGGCGAATATCTTCAATTTCCAGAAAATCGTCGACCAGATGAGCTCTATGTGGCCGGGCGTTGTCGTCCATTCAAATGAAATCAGAGCCAACTGCACCTCTGAAAAGGCGAACAAGATCTCATATCTATATCTCACAACAGTCACAGTGCCTCTTTCAAAGACATGGAGGTCTATGCGACCGTCCAACATGATGCCTGCTCAGACCATCAAACCCCCGCTGCCATAATGGTCAATTTATCGGACATTAGAGCGAAGGTAGCGGGCCCTGTTTATCTCCATTAGAATGTACTGCGAGAATCAGTTGTTAGGCTGAACAGGGACTCATCAGTAAAGAGGACGGTTGCCCATTGATCCCTGCACCAATCTCTATGATCTCTGCACCATGCTAAACGGACTCTCCCGTTTGAAGAAGTGAGCGGGACACAAACAGCAAGTCTTGTTGCACACAGGCCTCTCTCATGAAGCTTTCTGGATACAATAACTCTTGAAACTCGACTTCCTGTGGCCGCATAGAGGTCACGAGAGAGCCGAGAAGCTGCATCATGCCTGTTACGCCTAGCTGTGATTGACAAATAACGATCTTCATTGGCCGTCGTGGCTCTTGGACGACCTTGTCCAGGCCTTCTCCCGATGGATCCCGGTATCCTGAAACTGTTTCTATAAGTTGGACACAACGCTGGGCATTACATCGAACTCTCCTACAAATCTGGACTTGAGACTGGCCTGCTTCTAACCTCCCTACGATTCTCCAACTCATTCCATCATCTAAACGTCGGTAATTACTCATTTTGGCTGTTTGAATTTGAATTCAACCGATTGTTTTTTAAAAATAACCCAGAAATTCGCGAGCGAACAAAATGCGGATTTTGCCACGCGCGCTTATAAAGACTATCTCTACTATCTACTCCCCCACACACGTTTACGCTTACGTATTCGACACTGCATCTTTCTTCCGAATCAGTGGTTTTACATTTCAATTCAGTTCTCTTCATTAAATTTGACAAAATATGCAAATTCTCTTAATTTTGAACACCAGTGTACGTAAACAGAAAAAATATTTATCACATTTTTACAAGCTTTTATTTAAAGTTCAAAACTTGTAAGTACTGCAATTGTCTTACTCTCGCTTTTATCAGATTTAGATCAATTTTTTTAAAGTACCTACCCATCCCTACCCTACATTGTAGTCGACACATTGTCCACCCGGAAGAAGGCGGGACGAGCCGCTAGTGTATATATGAAAGGATTAAAGAAAAAAAAACCCCTTTTTTAAACTTAAATTTTAGTCTTCTTTTTCTAATTTTGAAATCCCATAGTTAAATATGACTTGCCCCTGTTAAGTTTCTTTTACAGCATAGCACTTATTACTTTCAGCTCTAAAAATTGAACCAGCTTTAAGATAAAAAGTGCTGAGCTTAAGTGAATCTCATTTCTTGTGGTTTGTGATATGACCGGGTCTCGGCCAGGCCCGGTGTCATAAAGCCCCAGACATCAATCAAAAGCTAATTGACCAATTAAATTACCATCTCAGTTTGACACTTTCGCTCTCTGCTGGAAAATATCCCAAATTCTTAACAAAATTAACGTGCTCCCCCCCCCCCCCCTCAAAAAAAAAAGTTCAGATTTTGCAGATTTGAGAGGCCTGTGAAAGCTACGACCATGTAGATATTGGAAAGTAACACAAATGGCTCGCGGGGCCTTTGATCGAACTCACGACTACAACTGTATGATGTAATGCCTAATAAAAGATTTCGAACCAAAAGCAAGGACCCGATTCAAGTTATTTATCGTCTATTTGTCTCAAAGTTTTCTCGTAATTGATTACATTTTTAAAGAAATCGATCATCTTTTCTAAAAAAGCCCAACACTCAAAACTGCATTGTCAGAGTTAATAACACACTCAACAATACCTAATTGTATATGATTATCAGAATAATTTGTTCTTTCACGTTGTCTCACTTTTGTATTTTCTTTTGTTTAGTTGAGGTCAATATTATTTTACCTGAAATGGACAGCTTGATCCATTCTAAGCAAGGCAATGTCATTGATGAAACCTTCATCTTCATATTGAGGATGTAATATAATATTCTTGATTCTTCGAACTTGCTCATAAACAGTCGGTAGTTCTGATCCTCTACGGAGCACTCCTAGTCGAGCAGTCCAGTATGCTTGTTGAGAACTGTAAGTGAATTTCTAATGTAAGAAACAGAAGAACAATAAGAACAATGACTTATAGAAATAGGAGTCCCTTATCCAGCGTTGTACGAAGATGATACAGGGTATAGGGTGGTCTATATCTACTCCCCTAGTACATGCACTTCAGAAACAGGGGGTGCGCTTCAGTCATTAATTATGATTTTAAATTTGAGAACAACAACAAAAATAATTTTTTTGACTGATAATATTTGTATCATTTTAGAGTTATTTCTAAAAATAATTTTGCCAAATAAAAAGACGTACTTAAAAAAACGGTTGTTAAAAAAATTGTCTTTGTCATATGTACATGTTATGCTACTGATACCGCCTTATATATCAGAAAATGTACAGCTTGTCCTCTCAAATCATAAAATACGATATGCTTTTTGTTTTTTTAATTTAATCCTTTGAGACTTAAAATGGAATGGAACATTTTAATGATGGTAAAGTTAAACGCGAGTTCGATTTCATTAAAACTTTGCATTGAGCGAAGATGTTTCTAAAATCAGTTTCAGCTTTTATTTATGTTTATATACAAAGAAAACATCTGAAATTATTAAATGATAGACAGGCACAACACACGAATATATGGATGAGCCACAAGTTATAAAGGACCGGATGTTTGTGCCTTGTTGATATTCCAAATTTAATTTTAAATACATACATTTTTTATTTTATTTAGTTAATTAAGCTAATTTGAGGGCCCAGGTGTTTGTCCCATTGTAAATAAGTTCCTGTTTAAGATATTTTCGTATACTTACTTATAAAAACAGTGGGCAGCCGAAACAAGCCATATGTCACTGATGAGAGCGGCACCACACTGAAAGTCGCCTTCCCGATACAAAGCAGCTGCCCAAGGCCAGGATCCAGCACTGTCTGCGCTTCTTCCACCAACGATACGACGTCGCTGCGATGGTGGAGCAGATGGGCGAAGACCGCATTCTGTTTGGAGATATATCGATTATTTCACATAACTTTAAGAAATTATGTTAACATTTAAAATACAGGCTGATCATAAATTAGTTGGCCAACGAGAGCACACATGATTATAAGATAGTGAAACACAAAAATTTTTCCTTCTTTACAAGTGTTCGATATGGTTGCCATTTGTTACTCTGCAAATTTCCCATCGGGAAATCAGTTTGCGAGTATGTTCACATCGATCAAACCAAATGAAATGCTGGTTTGTGATTTCAGTTCAGGCAGGAATGAATTTTGGAAGTTCCGGACTGTAAACCTGATCTTTAATAAGACAATACACTGAAATCTAGGAATGAAAGGATTGGTGAGAGTGTTAGCCATGGAGTAATACCCTTGTGACCAATCCAACCAGACACGTGTGCTCTCATTTTTGACCACACAGATAACGCATAACAAAACATTCTGTTTGGCCAACTAATTTATGTTCAGCCTGTATATTAAGATCTGAGGTAAGAAGTATATTCGCAAATTTATGATACATTACTAGTAAATCTGCGATTCAACTGGTATCGTACAATTAATACTTTGCTAATTATTCAGTTACTAAATTGCCCAATTAACTTATAGCCATCTTGTACTATTTTTTGACAGATTTTAAGTATATAATCATGCATCAAATCCAGTGGCTCCCATTTTGAAAACATGCAGTTTCTCCTAAAATTCAATTTTTTAATTTTTTTTCAGAAGTACTTTAAAGACTTCCTATTTACAAAGATAAAAAAAAAAGTTAATATGTATAGCGGCGCTTAATGAGTTAATGTAGTATCAAATAGGTACGACTGGAGATTGTTATATTTTATTGAAGATTTTATTGGGACCACCATTTATAAAAAAATTACTGGTAGATTTCTGTATTTTTTTCTTGCATATGTTGTAAAAATATACACCGAAGGTTATTGTTTGGAAACAGTGGTACTAATAAAAAATAAAAATAGTCACCCGAGGCACCCCAGATATATATGTTTTAAATTATGCGTTATGGAGAACAGCAACTCTGAGTCTGTATCTACAAGATGTCTGTCATTGATGGAGCATAGAACACCCATCAGGACTCCTAACTCGAAGAGGCAAAGCCCCCTCAAGCTCTGCAAAGAATTTTATTACAAACGCAATTAACAAAATAATGTTAGTAATGAAGAGGGTTTTTTCCCTCCAATTTCCCATTGTATTTAAATAAATTTATTTAAACTAAGTTTCTAACTTCTTCGGGGCTACCATGGTGGTGAAAATGAAGTATTACACTGGACCCGTTGCTGCTAAGTGCAGTGGGACATTCTATGCCCAAGTGTTTCCTTTATATTAAGCTAAATTCACGAAAAAATCATATAAAATCGGGTTTTCATTGAAATACTTTGATATTTAAGCCATGTAACGGCACACTCAGTCCAAAAGCATCGCAGAAGAGACATATCAAGCGTTGCGTATACGAAACGCTGGGAGCAATTTAATTAATTTAAAGTTCATATTACCAAAACACTTACGAGAAACTCGCATTCACAAAAATATGAGGTACAATTTTATGCGACATAGAATAAAGCATAATTATTTTAATTCACGGGGAAGAACAAGTTTTAAAATTTATTGATTACCAAGTGTCTTGCATTGAACACGAAGAACTTCTTTTCTCTTGCAAGATGTAGGCTCAAAAAGAGACGATGTTGAAGATCTAAATAAACGGACGAAAAAAAATATATGTAGAATTCTATCACTCATGAATTAAGATTATAAATGTGTTGCACTTTAAAACTATTTGACAGTAAGTCATCAAACTGGAAACAAATAAAATAATAAATGAAAAATGAGTTGGTTTGATATTTTATTTACTGTTCAATAACAATTATTATTTATAAAATGAATTACTTACTTGTTATTAGCTGATTCAGTAGAAATCTGGTAATAAGAATTTTCAGTTTCAAATTTATCTTGAGCATGGACAGATGACGACATATTTCTAATTTAAGAAAAGAATTTTTTTAATTTTATGCGGTAGTAAACAAAACTATTGATACTGGTAGACAGAGTTTTGTTTGTTGAAACAGTCACCTGATGACACCACCAAACATGTACTATTTCCGACTCATTCTACTAGAAAGGCTATCCCTCACTTAGTGATATGATTTCTGTTGTGTAAGAAACTTAAAAAACTGTGGTAATCAGAATCTCATAAAATCATCTAAGTTGTTGTTAGAAAAGAACTTTCATTTAAAACTGTAATAAACATTATCATCAAATGCTAAATGTTTCATCAACTGATTTGTAAATACTCCTTTTCGAGTTTCTGTTTTGTAATTGTGTATTGCAACTTGTATTGAATGTTTGTGTGATATTCTCCAATTTAATAAATTTGTGTTCTCATGTTAAGAATAAATCAATTGTAAATTGAATAAGCACAGAACATAAAGGTAAAGCTTTTATTACTTTTATTTTTTTCATTTACTATTGAGGACTTTCGCATTCATGGCTTCTTATGGAATAACATTCCAACACTTTGATTACGTGAGGCTGAAATTAATTTAAAAGTTTTAAATATTGTTATGTGTATATATATATAATTATAATATCTTTGAATTTCAAAAAACATATCAAGTTCTTGTATATATATTATTATTAAAGAAAAAATTATTAAAATGTCAAAGAAATAATTATTTTCTAATATTATATTTTGTGATTGCTATAAAAGAAAAATTCCAAGAATTGTTCTTAATTTTGAAATCAAAAGTATTATGTTTTAATATGAAATAATTTTTATTATGATGTTATTTGTGACGATGAATTTTGAAGTTCATATGATGATTTGCCGCAGAATTAGAGCGGGGGGAGGGGTTAAACTTTTTCCTCACAACTGCACATCAAATCTTTTAATGCATTTCATTGACAATAATATCTAAAATATTGTTTGAAAGATTCCATTAAATTATGCTGACTTATTACTTGAGATATCATGATAATTCTGAAGATTTGTTAATATGCACTTATACATGCGTTTCCATATTTTACTGCAGTGTAGCCAACTGAAAAGAACTTTTACAAGAGTTTTTGCTTTACTTCATCGTAGAATTTCTGTGATTAAGTAAGACGAAAAATTCTATAAGAAAATATTGGTTCCACACCGGCCGCATTTGGACCACATTGCTTTACTGCCTGAGGAGTAAAAACGTATATTACGATAACGCAACGACAAATTAAACGTTATCCTACTAAAAGTGTAAAACAATGTGACCTTTGGAAAAGCAGTTGATATATATGTATTTATGCTATAAAATAATGTAACAAAAAAATAAATAAAGGAGATTGAAAAATGAGGAATTATTTTTACCGATAGGTGAGAGCACTGCAAACAGCTTTCCCCAGATCTTTTATTCGGTTCTCCATGTCTGGTGATCGAGTTAAGGCATCCAGGCAAAGCTTGCCCCATTGTCCGCTTCTTCGAACAATCAAGTACCCTTCAGAACGATAATCATAGGAATCTGCTTCTGCAGACGATTCAGCTAGATTAACTGTCAAGATAAATAGAAAAAGAGAATAAGTAAAGAACATAGCGATATTAATCATAGATATTTTAGTTAAAACACAGAATATAGCTTGTACGAGTACAATGGGAAATATTAAAATTTCTGTTAAAAAAAATCTTAGGTTACGATTCATACTTTTTCGAAAAAATATATTTTTTGAAAAAAAAGTGAATTGTATGTAACCTATACATTTAACAGAAATCGATTTTTAGAAGTTTGAAATATGATAATTTAAATGTACAACTCAGTCCGCCAAGTAGATGTTGAGTTGCACCAGTCTGTCCACTGGGGAAATGTGACATTTTATTTTTGTGCAACCACTAGCGTTATCTGTACTCGATTAATAGGGATAACAACAGATACATTTAGACTATCGTCTGTAAAAGTTTCCCCCCACATCGCTAGTTCGTTTGTAATCACGTAACAATTGACAGTGCCTTCTGAATCGCTGTCGAAGCCTTCTGGATGTCTTAAACCGTATCGAAACACTTTATTTTCATTGCCAATTTTAATTTTGGAATTAGCCAGATGTCACATGGAGCTAAATCAAGTGAATATAGTGGGTGATCGAGCACACAACAATCCTATTTTGGCCAAGAAATCGCGCACAATCTTGCATTTGTGGGCTGGTGCATTGTCGTTCAACAACGACCATGTTTCTTGTTCCCGATATTCTGAAACAAGGAACTGCGAATTCCTGTGAGCTCCACGATTACCTTGGTAGATGCACAATGATCATTTAATAGAATTTCTCACTTTTTGAAGATTTTTTTCAATTAGAATTGTCAATGATGGTCCTGGCCGTGGATCATCTTCAGTACTGCCTCTACCATCATGAAATCTAGCATACCACTTAAAAACATTCTTTCGGATCATTGCTTTATTACCGTAAACAGTCTGAATCATTTTAAAAGTTTCTGTGGCAAAATTTAATGTTGGCACGTTGCTGCACTGTTCCTTTTTAGACCGAGGTTTAGAAGGCACTGTCAATTGTTACGTGATTGTAAAAAATAAACTAGCGATGGACACTTCTTCAGAAGATAATCCAAGTATTAAATGGGTCGGTTGTTAACCCAATTATTGGACTACAGATGACGCTGGTAGCTAAACGAAAATAAAATCAGTCACCTTTCCCAGTTTCCCACTGGACAGAGTGTGTATACTTAAACAATTGGATAAGTTTGATAGAAGATCGCAAAATTTAAAATTTCGAAATTTCTCCAAAAATAATTTTTAAATTCGAAAAATAACTGTTGATAAAATATTTTTTAACATTTTTTGGCCATTATGATACAAGATAAAATAATAAAGAAATTATAAACTTAAACGTTAGCTGAACAAGGCCATATTGTAAGTTTGAAAGACAATCGAGTAATGCTGTCGTCTTTTGGGAAATCCGAAAAACAAAGCTATTAAATTTATGTGAGTCACCTAGCCCATGCGAAAAAGACTGAAATTAAGGTTCTGTTTTAAAATCTAAAAATCGCAGAAATGGTCGGATGTCATTAACTTAATTCATTTAATTAAAATAATATACGACTTTTGAAAATTTTATGGATTTGTCGTGTGATCGGAGGTGCAAAAATGTCAAGTCTCTAACTCATATAGTTTTCGAGAACGAACTCTGTGACTGACAGACAGACAGCGGAGTAAGACGAATAGGGTTTCGTGAGATGCATTGCATTGCATTTTGCCACAATTGAAAAAGAATTTAACGCAAGTTTCAAACTTTAAATCTGCATAATTCCTTAGACAATTTGACCCAGTGACTCCCCATTTGGTATCCGAAGGCGAAATTTACCAAAGTATCCAAAATGTGATGGTTTAAATTACCCGCTAGTGTCGAAAATTTTAAAGTTTGATACAACATGAGTAATTAGACTATCAAGAAAATTTCACTATAACAGGATTGTGAAAAATAATAAACAAGGAGTTTTGGTACAAACAGATTTATTTTTCCACTTTTATTTATTTATTTTTTCACTCAACATGCAAAATAGTATTTTTAGAAAATTAACCACATCACGTCGCGATAAGCCACCAAATAATAAAAGTTTAATTAATTTTTCTTTTTTAACAAATGCAATCTAGATTTCCGACATTAAAAAAATATATATATGTATTATGTTCTTGTTATGGTTTTTATGTTAGGGTTTTCTAATAACGAAAGTTTTATTAACAGCTGCTGGAAAGATCTATGTCGTTGATAAAAAAAAGTCTGTTACATAATACAAACCTTTCTATCACCGGCCAAACAAACATTAATTTGGGCGATATGTAAAATTAGCAAGAATAACAATGAACGAGATCGTATCGTATATTCTAATACGAACAAATCTTGTGTGTGTGCGGTTATATATATATGCAAATTTTATTTTAAAAACGGCTCTAACGATTTTGACGAAATTTTGTATCCTACCGTTTTGCGGTACCGGAAAACCATTGGACTAGATCACATGTTCGAGAAAATTCGATTAGTGGGTCATTTTGTATCACCATGAGTCAGGGGTCAAGCTAATTGTATCTAAAAAACGGTTCAAACGATTTTGACTAAATTTTGTATCCTACCATTTTCGAGCACGAGAAGACTATTGGCCTGGGCCACATGTTCGAGAACTTTCGATTAGTGGGTCATTTTTGGGTCAACGCGGGTCAAGTTAATTTTATCTAAAAAACGGCTCTAACGATTTTGATGAAATTTTGTATCCTTCGAGTTTCGGGCACGAGAAAATCCTTGGGCTAGGTCATACGTCCGAGAAAATTCGATTAGTGAGTCATTTCGGGTCACTGTAGGTCAAGCTAATTTTATCAAAAACACGGCTCAGATTATTTAGACTAAATTTTGTATCCTATGGTTTTCGGGCTCGAGAAGACTATTGGGCTAGGTCACATGTTCAAGAAAATTCGATTAATGGGTCATTTTGGTCATGGGTCATTATGGGTCAAGCTATTTTTATCTTAAAAACGGCTCAGAAGATTGGAACTAAATTTTGTATCCTACGGTTTTTGGGAACGAGAAAATCATTGGGAAGGTCACATGCTCGAGAAAATTCGATTAGTGGGTCATTTTGTATCACCATGAGTCAGGGGTCAAGCTAATTGTATAAAAAAAACGGTTCAAACGATTTTGACTAAATTTTGTATCCTACCATTTTCGAGCACGAGAAGACTATTGGCCTGGGCCACATGTTCGAGAACTTTCGATTAGTGGGTCATTTTTGGGTCAACGCGGGTCAAGTTAATTTTATCTAAAAAACGGCTCTAACGATTTTGATGAAATTTTGTATCCTTCGAGTTTCGGGCACGAGAAAATCCTTGGGCTAGGTCATACGTCCGAGAAAATTCGATTAGTGAGTCATTTCGGGTCACTGTAGGTCAAGCTAATTTTATCAAAAACACGGCTCAGATTATTTAGACTAAATTTCGCATCCTATGGTTTTCGGGCTCGAGAAGACTATTGGGCTAGGTCACATGTTCAAGAAAATTCGATTAATGGGTCATTTTGGTCATGGGTCATTATGGGTCAAGCTATTTTTATCTTAAAAACGGCTCAGAAGATTGGAACTAAATTTTGTATCCTACGGTTTTTGGGAACGAGAAATCATTGGGAAGGTCACATGCTCGAGAAAATTAGATTAGTGGGTCATTTTTGGGTCAAACTAATTTTATCTTAAAAACGACTCGGACTATTTTGACTAAATTTTATATCCTACGCATTTCGGGCACGGGAAGACAAATAGGCTTGGTCACATGTTCGAGAAAAATTGATTAGTGGGTAATTTTGATTATGAGTCATTATGGATCAAGTTATTTTTATAAAATAAAAGGCATTATAGTAATAATACAGAGAGAAAAATATATAGAGTTGAACTCAAAGCAAATTTTGCCCGAGCATAGCTCGGTTTTCCCTGCTCGTAGAAAATTTGAAAATATCGCTCTAGTAAGGGATAGCGTGAACTATAAAATTTCATAAACGTTCACGCTAAAATAAAGAAGTTAATTAAATAACTAAATATTAAGTTTGCTCCGTGTAATTAAAAAAAATTATACTTGTAAGCTATCCGAAAAAAAAATGGCAATTAAAATTGTAAAAAATAATCATTAAATATATTCTAATGCAAACTTTTGCGAGAAATAGCTAAGCTAAAATACTGAAAAAGAAATAAACTAAACCTAAAAGTTATATTTAGTCATGATGATTAAAGTAAAACCAAAATATTTAAAATTACAAGATTTATTTACATTATAAACAATATTTACAAAATTAAAGAAAAACAAAAGGAGAAAGCCATAACGCTTTCATAATGTACTTGAGCTTGAACGTACTTTGCTGTGCAATCCGAAATTACGCATTATCATAATTAACATTCTTAGATCAATTAGAAAATTCGTCATCACAATGACTTAATTATTGAATTAATAAAACAAATTTGGTTTCATAAAATGCATGTTTCTCCCTACGATAATACATAAAATACAATAGAGATATCAATATTAAAGTCTAAGCTCCTTGTTATACTATCAAGAGGCAGATGCAGTTGCCTCGATAAGATGAATAATTCTGGAATCATATCTAATGTGGCACGCATTTAAAATATATTTTTATTGGATCTTAAGGATCAAACTTAATTAAAATGTTGCTGGATTTAAAGTCACAACCATAATATAAGTATAAATGCATGCTCAAACATCGAGAGCGCATGATGCTCGCAAGTTAAAAATCTAAAAGATGCAAAGCATTGGAAAACAAAGTGATGGAAGTAAACTGTAGAAATCATGCAAGTAATCTGTAAAAATCATGGAAGTAAACTGTGTGAATGTATCGAAGTAAACTGAAAGAATGACAATGGAATGATTCTAGAAATCTAGAACATAAAAAAAAAAAAAAGTTACCATCTTATGCAAATAGCATGGGCGTAGCAAAATAAACAGTTTTCATTGGGCTGACATCACCTTCTAAGCAAGTATTAAGAGTACTTATTCGATGCTAATAATTTTATACCTCTAGTCATATGATGTAATTATTCGTTGAATTCTGGGAAAAAAGTTGTAAAACATCTGGTCATATTTTATGGCTGTTGGAGACATACAATAAATTGTCATTCATATGAATGGTGCAGACGCAAAAGTCACATTATCCACTTTTTTCAGGTATTGAGTTATTCATATCACCGTGTTCGTCTTTTTGCAGCAAAACTCACATTCTCAAATTCAACCAATCAGGGAGGCTTGAATATACGTACAAATGTAACATACAAGCCTCTAAAAAAGCCAGGAAGGGTAATATTCAACATGAATACATCAGTTATCCCCAAATCAAATACGATAAAACAATCAAAGAAGGATGACGTTAATAATTTGCTGAAGAAACACTGTGGTGATATCAGTGGAAAAAAAAAAATTAAGATTTGGCTTTTTACAAAACATTATTGATGAGGCAACTGCTAATAACAGTGAAGATGAAATAAACTTGTGAGCCAAAAACAGAAGTAAATTGCGTTAATGCTTAAAGAAGTAATAAGTAGTGTAGAAACAATGTTCCACTAGTTTAATGCCAGTGAAGAAGTTATGTCTAATAGTAAAATTTTACACAACTTATTTTTAATAAAGGTTTTTTGCGTTTTGATATTTGTTGTTTATTATCCTCCAAAATAACATAATAAAAACTAATGTTCATACATATATATATTTGTTCTTGCTGTTTTAAATTCATAACTATTTTGGTTATAAACTAGAAACTTGTAGTATTATATAGATTTAACTTATATTTCGTTACTGTTAGAATATTTTATAAGAAATGGTTTTGGGGTTTATTTGATTAAAATATCTATAAAAGGTTATAGCCTTCGTTTAAAAGATGCTTAAAGTGCATTGCTCAACAGTGCAGAGCAACAACATAATTACATTTACCGCCACCAAGTGATATTTCAATTGTGCCAGCAGTTTGTAAGGCAGCGCCAGCACATTTGACATCACTATAGATTTTACAAATGTTCAATTTGAGGGATGCTATTAGTGAGAATAGTTGTCAGACGTAACAAGATACTCAACTCTGCAGAGCGTCGAAAAAGATTTCTGCAATAATTCCAGTCACATAAGATCGCATAAATAGCGCCAGTCTGAAGCTTTCGGACAACTATAAACAATGCTATTAGTTGGTGACAAATACAGCTATTTTGGCATTTTTTTTCTATAAAAAAATGCTTTTCTGTGTTATTTCTGTGTAAACCGCATCGTGCTACTGTCTATAATTATTGGATTATAGAATTTTTACTTTTGTGACATTTGGATCAAATCATCATGTATATTGCCTTAAACATCAGAATATTTTATGTATATTTATTAAACACTTTTCAATATTAGTTGAAAAGTGTTTCTGAATTCGGTTTGTCTGCCGTCTGTCCGTGCTCTAACTCGCGTAAACATACTTGGATTGCATTGCAATTTATATACGTTTTTGAGGTTAACCATGGCATGTTCGGTATTGAAAATGAAGAATGTAGCATTTATTAGTTAGTTTACAAGAATATTCAAAAGCATTCCGCTACATTACTGTTTATGGGGGGGAAATCATTTGCGATGAATTTTAATGATACATTATTTCAAACATGTTGAAACTGATACATATCACTGAGGTACACTACAACATTCTTACTATAGAATAGGATGTACATAACATTCATCGTTCATTTACAGGGACACACAAAAGAACTCGGTTACACTATACTGTCTATGAAAAATAATTGATGGAAGTGCATTTTCAGTTGTGGTGCGCGTTTTTAATTTTAGCTAATTTCTTGTACGTTACTTGATGTGTATAAATTCTATAGATCATATACAGGACTTAACAAAATATTTAAAGTACATTTCCGTTTATTGAAGGAAATTGCTGAAGGGGAATTGTTAACTGTGTTATAAATTTCCTAACCGCACTAAATTTTAGCATACGATGCAGTATATATATACAAATCTATAGGCCATATTATAGGGCTGCACAAAAGAATTCGGATAATTTTCCGACTACTGATGATAACTGCTGAAATTGGATTTTCAAATGTGTTATGCGTTTTCCAAAAGTCATAGCTTACTACATTAGTGGACACGGTAGCTACCCATCATTTTAAAATATAAAATAGGAAAACGTTCCTCCCCAACATGTATATGCCAAAAAAGCTCAGGACGGTTTTACATTACATATATGGTAATTGTCCTCTAATGAGACATACTTTGAATTTCAATAAAAATGTCACAGTGAGACAAAATCTGAATAAAACTCTGATCCTTTAAACTATAACTAAAAGAAAATTGCAACATTCTGAATAAACATTTCTCCTTTATTAAAAAGGATCTGTGATCCCTTTTCCTACGTTTATAAAGTACTTTTTAATAGAATATATTTTGTTTTTGTAATTTGTATATTATAGTTCACATACTGACCACATTTTTGTTCTCATACTGTTCCTATTTCAGCTTACTGTTTGAGCCATGCAAAATTACTAGTTGTGTTATGATTAAGTATTCTTTTCATAAATTTTATTTTCTAATTACTTTCTTTTATACTTTTTCTTTTGTCATTTTTTTTAATATTAAGAAATGTTGTGATCTGAACCAGTATTGTAAAAAACTAACTTTGTACTAATTTTATTTTAACCTCTAATGCAATATTCAACATCTGTATTCTAAAATATGAATTTTCAATAAACATTTCCCCTCGTGGAGAAAAGTTCCTATGCTTAACGGCTGGATCTCCACGAGAGGGTGATTTCATTCATCATGTCACCATCATCTTTCACCTTATAAGGTGGTATTTAAAAAAAAAAAATATTTTTCCAGGTTCAACAACTCAAAATTTTCTGACACATTTTTAGACTCATTTTTAAAAATAAAAACATGAAATTTGGTGGTGTGATTTATGAAGAGATTTATTAGTGGCCTGCGTTTCTATTTTTCGTTCAATTAATTAGAAATTGAATTACAAACAATTACTTTCATACTACGATCATTTTCTTTTGTTTCCAGCGCTATCGCTTTGGGAAATTTGGTTCAAAATGTCCACTTTGACAGCATTTTTTGAAATATATTCTGCCTTTATCAAAAAATCGACCAATACGGACATTATAAAGTTTCGGAATAAGAGAACCTGCTAATTGGATGCATTTTAGAGCAAAAATGAATTTAAAAATAAGTCACAAAATAAGCAGTTTGGATTTGAGTAGACCATTAAATGGTGAAGTTTTGTTAGAATCATCTGAATGTGTTGGGAAGTGTTTCATAATCTATGCTTGACGCCTGATTTTTCGTTCTTGTTTTTAAAAAAAAAAGATGCTATGTTAATTTCCGCGATGCTTATAAAATTCAATTGACATTAGACACATCTAAGGACTTACCACACCGCCTTTCGTCCTGCGCTCCAGGGCAATCATCCTTGCCGTCACAAACCCTATCTTTAGTAATGCATGTACGAGATCCCGGACATCGGAAATAATCAGCAGATGGACACCAGGCTAGACAGAATTGAGGAAAATTTAAAAAGATTAATACAAAAATAAAAAAAACTTCTTAAAATCACAATAAAAATGGAAAACAACGCTGTGTTTTGAAAAGGTCCTTGTATTTCTTCGCCAGGCGCAAAAAGACTACCACTTTGAAAGTAAAATGAGAATTGGACCATTAGTGGTGGAGCTCAGAAGCCATAAACTTTATTAGTGAGTTGCTCGCTCACTCTGATTCTCTTTCAAAGTAGTGGAGTCTTTTTTTTTACTTGCTGAAGCAAGACAAAGATTTATTATTATTATTATTATTATTATTATATATTTATTGTTATTATTTTATTAAAACAAAATATGGAGCGACTCCACCGTACTTTTCAAACACTTTACAGAATACCATGCGTTTAAATAAATAGAAATACAAAAATAAATAAAAATTTAGATCCTAATTTTACCTAGGCGAAATGTTTCTACTAGCGAAAATGGCTTCGTGAAATCGTATTTTTTTTTTCTTTGTTTATGACTAAATGTCCAAATTTTTTATGTGGATTTCTGGTGAGGCTTTTTTTGCATACTTGGCTGAGTATTTTATTTAAAAACAAGTTGGAAATTGTACGTCAAACGTTACAAACGAGGTGCGTTCGTACGCACGTTTTAGAATTAAATTCATGATATCCCGTGCGTAGAACGGGCTAAACAGCTAGTTAAGTATATATTTTATGACACTGTTCATACAAATATCTTAAATAGTTATATAAATATTCAGATATATATGTATCAGCTAGTTATATAAATATTCAGATCTTGATGATTTTTAATTCTGTGAAATGAATTATATCGTCTGCAGATTAATTTCTGTCATAAAATAAGTATCTCGGTCGCTTGACGATTTAACATCCATCGGAAGCTCCTCTAACAAAAAAGCACCGATTTAAAAAAAAAAATCAAATTTCTTAATAAATATTTTTATTAATATCTCCTAAAGTTTTGATTCGATTTTAATAAAATTTGAAATGTCTCGACAAAATTCTGCAAAGATAATATATTTTAAATTGCAAACCATTTGGTTGGGTAGTTTTTGCGTTGTTATATGCGGACAGACAGACAGACGGACGGACAGACAGACAGACGGACGGACAGACGGACGGACCAAACGACGACTATAGGTGCTACGTATTTATATAATTACGAACGCACCTAAAAATACATAGCCTTTAATAGAAATATTTTCCCTGCAGCATTATTTTATTTTTATTTCATTTGGGATAAATACAGAACAATAACAATGAAAATAAAATTTATTTTATAAATGAGTAAAGACTTAAATATGCTGGGATAAAGATATTAAAATATGATATTTTAGCCCTTTTAAATCAAAATTAATTTTTGTTATTAACTGACAATCACCTCATACTGATAAAATTATCTTATTTAAAGAGTATCTCCTGAAATTGGGGATAAATGAATAATTCACCATACCAGTAAGAAAAAAGAAATAGTTATTTATCTTTCCAAATGAAATCATTTTTGTTTTGTGTATAAATTATAGAAACTTAATAATGTAAAAACCTTTGAAAAATTTACTTTTCAGACACATACAGGTTACGTATAATTATTACATTTTTAATTAATTATTAATATTCTAAAAACACCAAACGTTGTTTCTGGGGGCCTGAAAACGTAAAAAAATAACATACAAACAACAAAAATACATACACATATAATCATTGTAAAAATAGCAAAAACTGATTCACAGAGCCTCAAAATATGAAGATACAAAAATTTCCGTAATCTGAATTTTAACGTAATTATAATACTACCTTTACAAAATGTGTCCTGAAAGCAAAAGTATTTGTAAGAGAATGTTTATTTACCATACGTACTGGTGGAACACAGAAGCCATAAACTTCATAGGTTGGCTACTCCATTCGGTCAGATTTTGATTATACTTTCAAAGCGGTAGGTCTTTTTGCGCCTGATCAGGAAAGAAAAAGGATCTTCCAAAATGTATCTTTTTTCTTTTTTAAAATGGTGTTTTTAAGCAGAAAGAAAAACGTCTTGCACATTCTTTCAAAGTGGTAGCAGTGTTTCTTGCTCCTTATGAAGAAAGGCCTTTCGATATTTTTCGAGTTGTTTTAGAATTCTTTCGAAACACGCCGAGATTTTTTTTTTTTTTTCATTTGCATGGTGTGTTTAAGAAGTTTCCTTTTTTTTGTGTTTTACATAAGGCAGGGCTTGACAAATGCAGTTGCCAGGTCGCCCACTGGCAACCAAGTTATTTATTCTTGGTGGGTAAGAAGGGTTGTACAAAAAATGACCTAAAAAATGAGCACAAGTGGCCAAGGCCGTAGCCGATGGGGGGAATCACCAGGGTTTGATACCCCTCCGAAATTTTTTCATGATGACTATAAATAAGCCATTAAATATCAATCAATAAAGTAAAAATTAAAAAAAAATCTGACGTTGAAAACATTAATGCAAATTAAGAAAAATAGAAAATATGTAATGAACAATATAAAGTTTTAAAATTCCTATTTTATTTTATTATTATTTTTTTCATGGAACTGTGTAAAAGCGGGATTTCTATGCTATCAAACAAATTGGTAGAATATTCAAATAAATTCTCCAACTTGTTTAACTGAAACGCTTGAAGAATACAATGAGCGTCTAATTCCAAATATCCACAAACTGGTAAACGTAAGTTTTGACATATACTCCTGAGAATACATTTCTGACAAAAGACATTTTAAAATATATGGTAAAAAGCTTGTAAAATCTTTAATTTGGTTGACACTATTGTTGATACATTGGCAAATTAGAATCACCATCAACACGGATGAAATTATAAATTTCTTTGCAATGAAGAAGACTCAAATAGGGAATATTTTTATAGAATAAAATTTTGTGAAAAGGCCTATTTTATTAAAAGGAATTTTGTGAAGGGTATTTTTCTTTTATGATAAGTATTGGTTACTCGAATTCAGAATTGATAACTTTTAAATAATTTTACCTTGATTAAAGTATTATAAAACAAATATAAAATACTATAATAAGAATAAAAATTTTGAGCCTACAAATCCCCCTCCGAAATATTTTTCTGTCTACGGCCTTGCAAGTGGCATTTTTTTCTCTCGCCCCACTTAGAGCAGCGTGACAAGTAGTGATCCTCCTTGCTCCGTTGCATCAAAATGGAAGAACGAAGTTTAAAATTTCCTATTCTAGCCAGCTAGCATGTAACATAATTAGAATCTGGAGGGAGGTGGGAGGTTTTTCAATAAAACAGCATAAAATTGTGCCAATCCAGCGTTTGTGGCATCTAAAAGTGGATACAATGCTTGAAAGTGCTCAAGTTCGTTTGTAAGATTCAAATCAGATTTCTGTGTTCCGAATTAAATCAGACTAACCTATCACATTCATTTTAAAGAAGAAAAACATAAGTTGTTGTCATGTCAGAGAAAGTGCCATGGCACTTATCTGAAAGAAGGGATGCCAGAGCCTCAAGAAGGTTGGACATCTAGAGCTGGTCTCCTAATTTTGAACCAATTCCAGATGAGAGACCTGCACCTGGATTGGCACCCCCAGAGGTATCATTTTCAAACTTTGAGGACATTGGAGCCACGAACAGATTTTACGCGCACCAGCTTCCATTAACGTACACGGTCCTACAGCAGCCGCAGTCGAGAGAGGTTGTCACCCTCCCAAACATTGACCATGGTCGATGCTGCTTCACTTTCGGTGATCTTGACGGGAACCGAGCTTAATCGTCTGCGCTACTGTAGGACAAAACATATAAGTGATTATAAGTAACTCATTTAAAGTAAATCTACGAAAAATAATTAAGATTTCAAGAATACATTTAATTTTAATAAAATTAAAGAATATGTATTTTTGAAATGTTTCTTTCTCGTTTAAAATGCTTGGCGTCTATGGGTACCACACACATCCTTTACTGGCAATTAGAATTTTTTGCTGGCTAGTAGATGTTATGAAATTGGTAAAGCCCTGTAATATCTGTATTTATTACTTTTGTTATAGCAGTATGAAACCCAACAAGATAAAACCCAAACGAGAATTATAACTTACGGCAGTTATCTTCATCCGATTTATCATTGCAATCTTCGATACCATCGCATATTTTCTGAGCTTGTCCCATGGCACGAAGTAGATCGGAACACCCTAAAATTAATAAGAACTTGTTAAAAAAACATTCCTATGCAGAGTTTCAGTGCAAAAGTTACAAACTTTAATAGGTGGTACAGCATTTCACACAAAGCAAGTAAGTCTATATTATATTACAAACTTCGTTACAAAAACTTCATTATTATTATTAAAATTATGAATAGAAATGTGGATCGGATTGGAAGTAATTTGGAAGAAGCACTGTATTTTTGACCGAATTTTGCCCCCTGGTTTACACAAAAACAGATTTGTCTCGGTGCCTCTGCCACCTCTTACAGTTTTTGTAACCTTGGTACCGAAACACCTTATACATGCTAAAAATGTTAAATATGAATTTAACCATTTTTAACGTTTTCCAAAGTGGATTCTTTCCCATTACATAAGGGAAAACAAATGATAAATAACATAGATAGAAAACAACTACACTATGCTAAGTTTACCTTTTTTTTTTTTTTTTTTTTTGCGTTTTAATTTTTTTTTTTTTTTCGAAATAACCTTATTGTCAAGATACTATTTGGACCTTAAAATTTTTTAATGCACTTCTCAAAATCCGAAACAAATCCGAAAATAGCACAGTTTTGACAAACTTTTATTGGAGTCAATTATTGTAATTATTGTCACGTATTTGATTAATCGGAATCATCTTGTGAAACGTTTTAACAATAACTGAAGTACTTTAAATATCATATACACTATAAATACTTTATTGTAATTATTGTCACGTATTTGATTAATCGGAATCATATTGTGAAACTTTTTAACAATAACTGAAGTACTTTAAATATCATATACACTATAAATACTTTATTATTTTAAAGCACCTGGGCTGAATCATTTAAATTACTTATCTCTCTATATTAAAAAAAAGTAACCACCGCCGCAGCCAATGAAAATTCTGTGCCTTGAGGTCTTTCTGGACTAATAATATTCAGAAAACTATTGCATATAGAATCATGAAAATTGGTAGTTTTATAGAGAAATGTTCGCATGCGCGGTAGTGTATTACTGCTTATTTTACTGTTTATTATACTGTTAATTTTACGGTATAATACCGGCAGCTGGGGAGTCAGTATTATACTGTAAAATCAATTTTTTTTTTTCTGCAGTGTACCTTTTAATTTATATCAGCAGAGAAGCTATCTCAGTAATACTAATTCAATCGCTGTATACTGGAACGATTTTCTTCTCGGCTCTTACCAAAGAAAGACAGTTTGTGATTTCATTTGAAGTATTTTATGTGTTGTGGTGTGGAATTATTTACAATTGAATTAAAAGACCAGGAAATGCTCTACATTTTAAAGTCAGAATAATGCATTGGAATTTAATATTTATATAAAATTTTCGGTTCAATTAGATGTGTCTAGAAAAATTTTAATATAGATTTTTGCAAACAATGTTTTAGCCTCAGTGTCAGTATGTATCAAAATAAATGATTTTTTCTAAACTTAATATATACCTTAAGCAAGTTAATAGAGAAGAAATGTTTTCCGTATTTAGCGGTCCTATTTAAAAAAATAAATGCTTACTTTTAACATGAAATTTTTATATAAACATAGGAACGTTAAGGAAAATATTAAGGCAATCAGTGGAGGGAATTTTGTGAATATATTAATGAGTATCATGAACGTTCTCTTTATAAGAAAACTAATTATCAGAAAAATTGTCTTTTGAAAATCCACTGCGCCGCAGCGAGTGATTTTCAACAGACATTTCTCCATATAATTAATTTTATTATCAAGAGAACGTTTAGGACACACCTTAAGATAGTCATAGAGTTTCCTTTTATGGATTTCTTTAACATTTTTATTGGTTTTTCTAACGAAAACAAATCTAGTATTTTAAAAACATAAATTGCACAAATTGTGCTTATTAGTTGCTAAAATCAGTGTAAAAATTGTTTTAAACTCATAAAAGAGCTAAAATCCTACATGTTTCGGCTTCAAACTTAAAGCCATCATCGGGGAAGAGGAACAACACAAACGACTACTGATCTTTTAATTTTCGACACGAGAAGAATGAAATCAACAGTATGGAAAAATTTAAATAAAATAAGCGGGCACTCTTTGTTGCCAAAGAGCGAAAAACAAAACAATTAATTAACAAGGGGTTAAAAATGTATCCCATAAACCAGGTATGCTGAAAGAAAAGTTATCATTACAAATACAATCTTTTCTAATTTTAATTTCCAATGATTCCCTAATGGCGGCTTTAAATGGGTTATTGAACCTATGGATAATTCTTGCTTTATCGAAATTAATTACAATATCATTATTTTTAGCGTAAAACCGGGAGAGTGCAGTGGATAATTTTCCAAATTTTATGTCGTTTTTATGCTCTTTTAATCTTTCCAAAAACTTTCTTTTAGTCATACCAATGTAAAATATTATACTATTATTATTTAAGCTAATGGGGATTTCATAAACACCTGCGAATTGATCAGGGGGGATAGGATCTAATTTATATGAAACTAAGTCAACCAATTTTCTGGGAGGGACAGCAATAAGATGGATATTGTATTTACGGAGGGCCCTTTTAATCCTTTCAAATATAATAGGTATATATTGGAATTTCCGATAGTTAGGTTTATTATTGCTAGGGACAGGATGCTGAATTAAATGGCCATTGAATTTTTCTATAATTTTCTGTACGTGATGAGCGGGGAAACCATGGTCAATGGCGATATCTCTGATAAAATTAAGTTCATCTTGGATGAATTCACTTGAACAAACCAGAAAAGCACGCTTGATGAATGAATTGAAGGCAGCAATCTTATAAGTGAAAGTTGTAGAGGAATTAAATGGGATTATTGTGTTACTTCTCATCGGTTTACGATAGACTTTACGTTTTAGGTTGTTGTCATCTTTAATTAATTGAATATCAAGGAACGGCAGTGATGAATTTTCTTCTATTTCCAACGTAAACTTAATATTTTCATCTATTTCGTTTATTTTTGAGAGGAAAGATAGGAGTTCCTGCTTTCCATGATTCCATGTGATAAAGATATCGTCCACGTATCTTAGCCAAACTTCTGGTGTTAAATTCAAACTTTTAAAAATAAATTCCTCCATCGGTCTAAGTTTAAATTCAGCCAACAGACCGGAAATAGGAGATCCCATAGGTGTTCCTTTATTTTGTCTGTAAAATTTCTTATTAAACATGAAAACGTTGTTATTAATGATAAGGTTAAGTCCTGCCTTTAGAGATGTTTTTACGCTATCACTTAAATTATTTTGTTTATCAATTTCCAAATTAATATTTTGTGCAACTTCATTTGTATCAATAGATGGGTAAAGAGACACAATATCTAAACTAGCTAGAATAGTTCCTTTAGAAATCTGCATATTTTCTATTTTATGGATAAAATCTTCTGTTGACTGTACAGTTTTGCTTGAACTTGGTAAAATTAATTTTAGGAATATAACGAAAGCTTTTTCAATAAAATATGTTGGGCCAGAACATATACTGGCCCAACTGGCACTGTGACAAAGACTATTTCTTGCAAAAATCTGTATCAATGCTGTATTTAGATATGCTTTACTTAATAGGAAATATTGTATAAATGTTAACTTTAAATACACTATTCTGTTTTTAAAATGTAGTACATATCATGGTTTTCTGCTGACAATTTTTACACTGATTTTAGCAACTAATAAGCACAATTTGTGCAATTTATGTTTTTAAAATACTAGTTAACACAACAGTGTAGTGTCCAAATGGATTCAATTGGAAAACAAATCTCTTTATACTAACCATATATTTAACTAATATCGTCATGTTAAAAGCAAACTCCTTTTAGTCAATTTATTTTAATTTTAAAAAGGATTGTAGGATACTATAAACTTCTCTTCTATACTTTGTTTAAGGCTATATCATGTTTTGAAGCAATTTTTTTTTAATATACTGGCACTGTGACAAAGACTATTTCTTGTAAAAATCTGTATCAATGCTGTATTTAGATATGCTTTACTTAATAGGAAATATTGTATAAATGTTAACTTTAAATACACTATTCTGTTTTTAAAATGTAGTACATATCATGGTTTTATTTCCATTTTAAGTAACTTTACAACACACTTAGAATCACAAACTGTTGTTCTTTGGCAAGCGCCAAGAAGAAAGACGTTCAGTATAATACACAACGACTGAATAACCACTACTAAGATAGCTTCTCTGCTGATTACGAGTCAAAAGGCATTAAAGATTAGATGACGTGATGTCGGGGCTATTGAACTAAAGTAAGAAGATTTAAGATTACGCTCAGTTAAAATTTTTCCAATTAAAATTTTTGCCAGATGTTTTTTGACTAAATATTCGTATGTGTGGCGGGAAAATGATTAAATATAAATTAAATTACAAATTGTTAATTAAGATTAAATTGGGGAGGTAAATAAGATTCAATTTCTTAAAGGCTGATGATGCTACAGCTCTCGACCCTCCCCCTAAAATCGATGTCCACCAAGAAGTGTGGATAGCTAAGCAGCTAAGAAGGGAGAGAGGATTTAAATTTAAATGATTAAAACTCCTGCCAAGGAACTGAAAAAAAATAATTTAAAAAATTGTGATACATTAATTTCTTTTTAAAATATTATGTAAATAGCGCGCTTTAGTGGCGTTTTCTTTGCATCTGCTAACCGTGTTCATATGATCACATCTGGAGCTAATGGATGAATACCTACTAAACCATGAAATAAACATGAAAAATATGAGTTTGGAAGTAAGTTCTTTACATATAAAAGTCGTAAAAAGGATGTTTTAATTATCTAGAAAAAGTATGATAATTATTGTTTATGAGTGAGGTACTAACTGCAGTTGACTTCATCTTCGTTGTTTGGACAGTCCTTCCGCATGTCACAACGGACACCACAACTCTCACCGGCTGTATCGCAGGGCACCGAACCTTCTGGGCATGGCTGTAAGAAACTGTCATTACCTGTAGAAGCGAAAAAAAAATCGAAATTTTTCGTTATTTAAACACAAAAATAACTTTAAAAGAGAGAACATCATTCTAATAAGCGGCGTAGCAATAAAAAGCATGAAGGGGTTCGAGTAATCCTTTTTAAATAAATGAATCAATTAAGATTATCAATCTTTAATAAAATACACAATAGCATTTGCCAACCTCCCAATTTTTTTCACACCAGTATTTTTATGTAAAAATATTTGTTTTATCTAATCATACAATTTCTGCAATTTAAAAAAGCGAAAACTTTTGTAAGATTTTACTGGTATGAAAAAAATCGGGAGGTTGGCAACTATGCAATAGAACAGTAAAACTACAAAAAACCTGTAGATTTTAGAGAGAAACACTGTCAGCTATACTGCCAGTTTTCCTTTATAATAATTTGTCATAGGCGTAACCAGCTTATTACGTGTGTGTGTGTGTGGGGGGGGGGGGGGGGAGGGCCCAGATTTTTATTTGAAACAGATAACGGAACTGAAAACAGACACATACATACATACATTAAACATGAGTTCGGGCCCTCTTTTCGGAGTCCGCAATATTTTGTGTCCCTACAGCTCGAGCCCAATACTGAAAATATGCAATAGAATAAAAATGCATAATATTTAAAATTTGTTTTAAAGTAATAGTATCTAATTTTAAACATCTTCTTACATGAAAATAACTGTTAATCTCAAGAACATAATTACTTTTTTGGAAATTTACATTCAATCTTATCAAAAGAGAAATTTGGTACCAAATGAAATTTTACTTCCGTAAAAGGATTCTCATATTTTTCACCTCCCCCCCCCCCCAACAAACAAATCTGAAGGACACATTAACGAAGTGCGTTTTATGAGTAAATGCATGATATTTGTAGAAATTACCATTAATATGCCGAAGAATCGAACAGTGTTTTTCTATTTCCTACAAAATGTGTAGATTTTAAATTTTAATAGGTTCCTTCCTCAAAACAATCTTTTGTGATTCTAGTGCCCCCGAAAATTAGGTTAAATATTAACACTGTAATTGACACGTTATCTGAATGATCCGATGCTTTTATAGGAAAATCACTGATCTATTGCTTTCTATCGGAATAAGAATACATGTTAATAGTTATATCATCTATTTACGAATGAAAGTGACTTCGACAATGTGCATAGCAGAGCCGCAGCATGAGCAGAGTTCATGATGAAAAATCGACGTAAGAATCACTAAAGTTATTTTCATATGAAGAGCGATTATGACTCGCCCACTATAAAAGACTAAAAAATTTGCAAACCTTAAACTAATGCTGGCTGACTAAAGACGAAATAAAATATTCATTTTGCAACAGATCTCCAAAAGAAAAAAAATAATAAATAAATGTTTCAATTAAACCATTTCCTACTGTCATAAACGAAAATCGAAAAACAAATTATTCCCGCTCTTCGGATTGGCGTCATTTCAACAGCCGCCGTCAATGCCAAACAATATGAAAAATTTTCTTTTGAAATAGCATTCTAATGCTAAAAAAAAAAACAAGATGTCTGTTTCCCTTCATTCGGATCAAAAGAGCATTAAAATGACTGTAACTGCAATAAGTAATTTTTAAAGTTATTCTTTATATATACGAGAATAAATAATATTGTCAGTTTCAGAAAGTGAGTCTGAACCCGAAGACAGGTTAAAAAATCAAGCCCGAGCCCATCTCATCTCTAACATACATGTGTGTGCGTATGTGTGTGTATGACAGCTTTTATTTCATAACTCCTGATCCCATTGAGATACCACTCTAAAGATGTCAAAATTTTAAACTTATAATATTAAAAAACATACAATCTAAAAATTTTTAAGTTTTAAAAATGTAATTTTTTTTTACTCAAGCAACTTGCATATCAAATGAAACCTTGTAAAATTCTCTTTAAAATGAGTGGTCAAACAACACCCTACGCCTGATACAATCTGAGAAAATCAAAATTGAAAACGTTTATGCAAGCCAAAAGATGACGATTTTTCGAAATTTAAAAAATTGTTTGTAAATCTAATGAAATAAAAAATAATTAAAGATATATTCTCATTTATATCATCAGGGAGAATTGATTCCTGACGGTAACATTAAAATCCGAAATGGTCAGGTTGAATATTGAAATTTTTCGGTTGATTTGGCATAGTAAAAAAAAAACAAAACAAAAAAAAAAACACACACACACAATCTAAATTTTTTTTTTATTAAATAAAAGGTGCTTATTACATTCTACTAAGTAAAATTTAAAAATTAAATTTGATTAATTAGCTTTTCAGTTAAATAAAAAGATTTTATGCATTACTGAAATTGCACTTTTAGTATTGGCCACATGGGGTGTCTATTATTGGAAAGAGACTAATTAAGCATTCCAGTAATGGACACAGGTCCTAAAATCTTAACAATAAATGAAATTTTGTAAATGGCAATTGATATATGAAATTCAAAGTTTTATATTACTATCTAAACAAAAACATGCAATTTTCGCAAGAAAATAAGGAAGATATAAATTAAATGAAGTGAGCTCTTAGCATGTTCATCAAGATTTTCACAGAAAAACAGTGGAACTGTGAAACATTATTTTCTGCTTCCTGATAGGTTTGATTAAGAGTGTCAACAATAACCCAGATTATAAAACATACAAGGGGGATATGAAAAAATAAAATAAAACAAAATTTTTATTGGTTATTTTTTTATAATCCAAAAAAATTCAGGGGTGTCCATTACTGGAAGGGCGTTCATTACTGGCACATCTACCCTACATCAATTTTAAATACGGCATACATCCGTTTTTAAAAATTAAATTAATTTTTTTTTTAATTTACATTCGGAAAGGATTTGAATATGTAGATTTTTAAAAAATAATAATGAAACATACTTATAAATAAAATATACATATATAAAAATTTATCCCAGACCACCTTAACAAAAAATTATTGAATTAAAAAAAATAATTTTTTTTTACAGAATTCATAGGTTATTTTGTTCATAAATCCAAAGGGACACTTTCTGACATATTTTTTAATTCTTTATTGGAAAATGCATTGACACATTTTTTTTTTGTTCGAAAATGTATGAAAGTGGCAGGTGTTGTTATTCAGAAATGTTGTGATCGAAAGTTTTTACTTTCTTCTATCTTTACAAGAAGAAAGTATTGGATTCATGAAAATTTTCGACTTCCGGTTTGCGACGGATTTATACGTTTTAGAAGGTCCTGAACACGATTTGACTATTTTTAGAAAATGTCTGTGTGACTCTGTCTGTCTGTCTGTATGTGACACAAATTTTGTGGGCGCTCTATCTCAAAAACTAATGCTCGGAATTTAATAAAACTTTAGATTCAGTTAGTCTCTGATATAAATTGGTGCTGATTAGTTTTTGGTAAAAATCGCCCAGCAGGTGCCGCTCCTATGCAGCATTTTGCAGGATTTACACGATTTTAGCGATAGTCATATCTCAAGATATATTGCACGGAATTGAATAAAACTTTAGATTCAGTTAGACCTTGATATAGATTGGTGCTGATTCTTTTTAGTGTATGCGAAACCTGTGTGAGATAGAAGAAAGTTTTGGGATTGACACATCCGACTAGTTTTTCTAGGTTTTTGGCTATGGCAAGCAGGTTCTATCAGAATTTGGGGATACTTCGACGAAAGGGGGCGCTGTGATCGATATTTTTGTTCCATTTTCACTATTGTACCATCTAAAAATGTATGAAGTTATGCTTCAAATTGAACCACATTTTTTTCTAGATTTTTGGCTATGGCAAGCAGGTTCTATCAGAATTTGGGGATACTTCGACGAAAGGGGGCGCTGTGAAAGCTATTTAAAGATTTCAAATTCAAAAAGATGTGCAAATTAATAAAAATTAGAAATCCTAAAACTTTTTTTCGTTAAATGTTCGGCCTTGATCCGGAGAATCCGGAGCAATTTTTGTTTTGCCTCTATTTTAAGAAATATCTGAGATATAGCGGTTTGAAATTTTAGGGTGGCTGACATTTTCAAACAAGACAACGGAATTTCATCCATAAACGGGTTTAATTTATGAGTTAACATGATTTCGGAAAATTTTCTCTCATTGTTGTAACCATTCATCCTATTACATGCTTATCACTATATATTTATATTCGCCAACGTCGAATTCTCGCCAAACTTGGCGACAGTTGGCGGAATATCGCCAAATTTGGCGACCAAAATAAGTTGCCATAAATGAAGCCAACTTGGCTGTAGAAGACCAATTTGGCGATATTCTCATTCAAATTCAATGTTGACGAGAACTGGGATTGAATCTTTTTTATTTAGGTTCCACGCATTTTACCTTCGTGTTTTCCAGTAAAATTAGCTAAAATCGTAAAACCAAGGAATAGGGAGGCTATCTGTTCCTGTCGGTTCAGGCCAGAACGCTTTTTCGTAGTTTAGTATACGTCGATTGTTCGCATCCCTTTAACCCGACGATTCACAAGCTTCTGACGTACAACAGAATGACGAAAAATATTGATTTTATTGGCGATGTGATAGCGAATTTTGAAGTATTAACATGACTGAGATAGAAGAAAGTTTTGGGATTGGCACATCCGAGTAGTTTTCCATTGATTGGTAATCAGAAAATACTATTAAAGTTGGTGTTTTGAACCAAATTTCCGGACGTGACAATAAGAGAAAGCAGAAAAACCTGCCGTCACATGACTAAAGTCACTTATAACTCGAAAAGTATTTTATTTATCAACAAATGGAAAACGTAATTCGATTCCAAATCGCTTCAATAGACAGGCCTACCAATTTTGTGCCTTTACGTTTAAAAATAAGTCAGAAAATGTGTCAGAAAATTTCGCATTTGTTGAGCAGGGAATTTGACAACAGCTTTAAGATAGTATAAACTATTCTTACTTTCTTTGGTGACTGTGGCTTCTGAAGATTTAACGCCATGTTGGACAATTATTTTCTGTATTAAAACATCCTCAATTGTCTTGCACTTTTTTGCAGATTTTTCTAACGTTTGTTTTCTCTTTGCAGGCCGCCCCATATTTTTTAAATACACATGATAAAGTGTGAAGTATTAAATAAATTAAATATAATTTTCATTTGGCCTATTTCGGAATGATACAAGCACAAGAGCATGAAAAACTAAAACTGAACAAAACAAAAGAATTTTCTCTTCTCGAAAACCCTCAAAGGATTGGCTTTATAATTTACCACTTTGTTGCGTCTCTTTTTTTTCTTTTCTTTTACTTAAAAGATAAAAAAAATAATTAAGCATAGCTTCCATATGTAAATGGAAATGCTTCTGTTTTCCGCAAATACTTTCAGTGAAAAAAAAAAAAAGTCTATTGTCAGTGTGAACATCTAATGCGACTGACGCCTTGCAAACGTTACCAAAAGGACGCGCCAGTAGTGTCTGGCGCCTGCGTACGAAATATTTCGCATCCTAAAATATTTTACTTTATAAAATACTGCTGAATGAGCACAAATGTAAAACGAAAAATATTAATTATCAGTTATTGTATCATGATACTTGAGAAATGATTGTGTTCTACAGGAGTGATGATATATGAAAAATAAAAATAATATCTATTTCTTTTTTGAATTTTGATTATTTAAATTCGGTTTAAAAATCCTGCGTGTATCTGCGTGAGTGGGGGGGGGGGGGGTGCCCGGGCACCCAGGGCACCCCCCCCTGGTTACGCCTATGTTTGTACAGAGAAATCCTGTTAAACTGGTACAGATTTTCTCTGTATGTAACAGAATTTCTCCATGTTGCAGACGAGATAATTTTTTTAAATTCAGGCAGCGTTTCTTCATATGAAACAAAACCATTTTATAGTAAATGCATTAATGTTCAACAGAATTTTTATGTGTTACATAAAGTAAATTGTTTAATTATAACCCAGGTCGTTGTATAACAGATCTCTTTCCTTTTCCTTTACATAATTTCTGGTATATTTGCAGCATCCAATCACAGGAAATATACAAAATATATTTCTATGAAATGCTAAGTGCACGTTTAATAGCTTATTTCAAATTTTATTATTACTAGTGCGGATGTCAGTTTAATGTGGTGTTGACGTTAGTGGATAAGGCACTATTGGTGAAGCTGTTTTAGCTTATCCGGGAATCGTCGATCGAAGCTTTACGACGGTTTCGGACACCAGAAAGGAATGAATAAGGAAAAAGGTACAATAACTACTCCCGGACTGCTCACCCCCGTTCAGCGTTTCGAAGAAAGAGACATCTCCTACAGCTATCCGGTTATACTACATGCTTAACGATGTTCATTAACGATGTTCTCACTCGCTTGCAAAGTGTATAATTCCTTGTGATGTCGAACACGTAGAGCATTTACTGCTATGAGCTTGTAAATATTCGCATGCAAATAAAGGCTTTGCGACCCTCATGTAATAAAACCTTTTCCTGAAAAATAGGCAGTCTTGGAGTATCAGTTCGTGTAATCGTATTTCGCGTTACAATTCGAAAGAGTTAAATCTCTTAAAACTATTTAATAATACTGATATGAAAGAAATGAAACTGCGAGTGGAGTGTTTCAAATAATAAATAAAATGAGTCCAAAGTAAAAATGCGACTTGCAGAGCTGACGTTGAGGCCTCTGATCTGCAGATTTCAACATTATAATAAATATTTATAGCATTCCTTTATGTACAGAGTTATTTTTCAGAGAAAAATTATCAAACATTGAAGATAGAAAGTCCTTGGGATAGCTCATGTAATTTAAAAAATCTTTAATAAAAAAGGGAAGGCTTGAGATCCACGAGCCCCTTCTTTTCTAGGTCCCTTTTTTACAATATTTAATACTACGCAATTAAATTGTTATTTGTATGGATTGAAAGCCACGTAATACATTCTACAGCTAATGACATTTCATAGGTTTAATTTGGTTACCTCATAAATAAGTGTTACAGATTGAGCATCTCGTAATTTTCTTTCAATTTTTTTTAAAATTAAAATTTGTTTGGTAATTAGAAATACATTTTTTGTTCGTTCTAGTTCGTCATATATTATGTGTGTGTGTGTGTTATATAGATAAATTTCGGTCTCCTTTTTCAAAGCCTGAGCCCGAAAAATTTTAGCCATCAGAACCAGACTCCGAACCCGATACCGAAAGTACGCAGGAGAAAATTGTTAATAGCATTTTAAAATTGTTTAAAGATTAATTTTCTCATTTAAAATACTCTTCTTACATAGAAATTAGTGTCAATTCTAAACACTCCCCATGATAAAGTTTCAGGATTTACATACATGTCTCTGAAAACCTGTTTAAAATAGCAAATTTGTTATTTATACGCAACCACTGGCAGTAAACTGCAAAAGTCACAATTCTTATTACTTATTAATTACCATTGCACAACTACGTGGCAGAAAGAGATGAGTTCTGTTTTCCAGTAATTCTCGAAAAGGGCTTCAAACAGAAAGCGAGCATAATAGACGAGGGATATCCCACGGCTTCTTTTGTGTTATTAACACTGACCATGCAAAGGTTTCAGAATCAGATTATTTCTCCTTATATCCCCTCAATAACAATTCAATTCCTTTTCAAACTGTAAAACGCTTAGATTACATTATTTACTTAGATTACAACGCTTAGATTACATTATTTACTTATATTAAAAGGCTTAGATTACATTAGAAACTTGGATTACATCCTTGTTTCTGAAGCAGCAGGTGTTTTTTCCTTATATTATTTTCCATTTGTGAATAAATAAAATTTTCACTTTGAGTCCGAAGACTAGCAAAAGCTCAAAGACTGGCCTCAGCCCGCATCCGGCTCATGGGTGGCTAATCGCTGTCTCATCTCTAGTGTGTGTGTGTGTGTGTGTGTGTGTATAAACGTAGTATAATGGGTCATTATTTGAACCACAATTGCATTAATCTGAGTTCTGTTTATTATGCGTAGAAAAAGGATTGTTTTAGGAAATGTACGCCTTTTTCAGTTAGTAATTATCATAAATTTTGAAGATTTTTCCTGTGTTTTAAAATGCAAACGTTTGTAACTTTCTAAATAACAACTTTAAAGTTACGAGAAGGATTTATTTCTTGAAAGAAGTTTCAGTCATCATAAATTTACAGAATAAAAATATCTTGATTTAAATTTGAGTTTTAATAATTTGCGTAAGTGCCATTTTGTTATTTTTATCAATATTTTAAGAATTTTTTTTTAAATTTTAAATATAACATTATATTTTATATTTGTTCAAAGTTTTTAGTTATATTTTATATTATAATAATCCTTAGAAGTATTTAAATAATAATAAAACTTTGAAGGTAGGAGGGTACATTAAAACAAATGAGGAATTAAAATAAACTTACCATTTAATTGCGGACGAAGAGTTGTGATATGCTTTAAAATTTCATTTCCAAAATGGTTGTTTTCATCGACCGATTCCTCTTCTATATCATTGGACAACAGATCAGACTGCATCTGGGGGACAACTTTCGCTTGCTGCGAAGTATCATCAGTGGTCGTATTGATTATGTCAACATTAGAGAAGACATTTTCATCAGAGGAGCTTGAAGAACTATCAGAGGTGTCCTCGTACACTTCTGTAACTTTTGTTACGGCGTCAGACAGCATATTATCATTTGGAACAGGAGTGTTGTTGTAAATTTCAGGAGAATCACGTATTGAAGATTCAGTTGGTGGTCCAGACTGATTTGATGCTTTAGATGGAGAAACTGTTTGCATCGTTAAGTTAAAATCGCGTAAATTTGGAATTTCACCCAAGGTTGTCACCGAAGATATAATCGAGAATTCTGTTGTTGGATCAGGCCGTGCTAAATTTGATGGAGCAACATCGTTGCTAGAATTTGATGGTTTGAAAAAGCCATGTCCTACAAGAGTGTGGACTTCATAAGGATCTTCTGATGACGCATCGGTTTCATTTACTATTGCATGAAAATGAGGCTCAGTAAACATATATTGGGAATAGTTAACTATACTCGAATGTATATCTTCATCTGTACTCATAGTTGTCGTCGATGATTTATTTTCGTTTGAAAGGACCATTTCAACAGTCGTCGTTTCTGTAGTATCGCTTTTGTTTCCATTCGTTATATCGTCTAATTTATCCATTTTATTTGATGTAATGCTTGAACTGTTAAAAACTACGGTTACAGTGGATGCTTCTTCGCCGAGATTATTTTGACTCGTTTCTGTTATTTCAAAAGAACTTTGCGGTGGATGACTAAAAAGAATACTTTCCAAAGTATTTTTTGAATTTTGAGAATTCGTTGCGTTTATAAAAGTGTCCTCCGAAACTTCAGTTGAAAGAATGTTTGGGGTAGCATCATTTTGCACCAAGCCTCCAGTAACTAGTTTTAAGTCTTTTTCGTTAAAGAATTGACTGTAGTTTTGATTTTCTAGAAATGCATCTGTTGAAACATTTAAATAAGTAACTTCCTCATTAGTTTCAGTGACTCCTTCTGTAAGTTGTTCATTCGAGTCGCTTTTCATAGTAACATCTGGATCTAAATCCAATAACCGCGAGGATATTACAGGAGGCTCTCTTTTAAATGGCACGGGTAAACTTTCTGCTATTATTTCTTTAAGTTCTTTGACAGAGCCTATTCCTATATTTTCACTTCTACCAAGGCCAGTATTTTGATTCAATTTTTCTAACCGAGGTGACACATTTCTAGGTTTATCAGAACGGCTTCTGTTACGTACAACTAGCATGACGGAGGGAGCAAGAGTTGGAGGATCTTCACTAACTGATGGACTTCCCTGTGGGGGTAATTTTTTAGGAGGACTATCGTCAAGTATACGAACAGAGCCTGTGCCCCCAACATTTGATATTGGTTTAGATGACACTTGCGGACTGACGTCTGCAAGACGTACTGATCCAGTACCTGGCCGAAAACCTTGCGAAGTATCTGCATGAGATTCTGCTGATAAGCGAACAGAATAAACACCTTCTTTGCGATCTGTTGGCACCAGTGGTCGTCTTCCAGTTTCCTTAGAGCCACCCACAGCACCTGTTGCGCTCTGTGGAACTGACTGAACATTTCGCAGTGGAGGTTCTTCTAGAAGTCTTACAGATCCAGTACCTTCGCGAGTATTTAACGGCGGAATTCTGCCTGGTAAAGTCTCCGATACTTTAACTGATCCTACACCTTCACGATTGACTGTTGGTAACGGAGGATTTCTTGCTGAATTATCTGCCAGGACTCCAGCTGAAGGGTTTCTTCTGGAATTTTCCTCTGGTGACTGAACTGAACCGGCACCTATTATAGGTCTATCAGCAAAGGAAGGTGAAACTGTGTCCTCGATAGGTATAGGACGCCATACACCCACGCCTCCAGATGGAGGCAGACGTTGACCTGTAACAAGAAAAATGTCATTCAGAAAAAAAAATCTGCAATCATGTATTTTTAATAACATTAAGTTGAAGTAAAATCATTTTTTTTAGAAACACAGGCGCATGACACCGTATGAAGTAGATCGATTAAACATCTTAATCAATTAAGCAAGATTAAACGTGTTAGATTAAACGTGTCAGTAATTAGACTTTTTAATCGGCTAACATTAAATTTTTATTCAACAGGAAATTTTGCACAATAAATTTTCCTAAAAATTTTCCCAGTAATTTTACCGAAATTTTATTCCACAGTAAGTTTTTATTACACACAAAATTTTATTTTTATTTTTTATAAATATTTTTTAGATCTTTTCTTGAAATGTATATATTTATATTCTCATCCAAATGTATTAGATTCTTAATTAGATTAGAACTTCTTAAAAAGCTCTTAAAAATTTAGTTTTTAAAAATTACAAAATTTATTCAGTTTTAGTTATATTTAAATTTTGATAAAATTTTCTAAATGAACAGATCTTTTTTGCATACTTTGTTTTTCATTTTTAAGCATCTTCAAGATTTACAAAAAGTTACTTAAAAAAATAATTTCAAAAAGGAGTAATTTTAACTCATATTTTCCACCTCCCCCCCCCCGGAATAAAATATGCAAGACAACTTACAGTTTTAAATAATATATAACTGAAAAACATTTACAGACAGACAGTACTACATAAAAAGCACTTCATTTTTTTAAAAATCTAATTCTCGCATTTAAATGCAGTTTGTGTGATTTTATTCAAAAAAGTTTAGACTATTTTGTCTAACCTAAAAAGAAAAAAAAGCAAAGTTGTGATTTTCCCCCTTCGATGTTTTTGTAGCTTTAAATTACTTTAAAAAATCAGGACAAGTGCGAGTAGGACTCGCACCCGTGAGGGTTCCGTACCGTTATGTTATATTACAGTTACAAAAAAATCCGTTACAATGCGTTAATTTGACGTTAGTACCGATTATGGAAATTAACGAGTTAGTCACGTAATAAATCGACATAGATTTATAAATTAATTATTTTCGGAAATTTTGTAAAACCTGTAGGGTACTTCCGGTTGACCCATCAAAACCTTAAAATTTGGCACGAAGGAAGGTATTATAGCATTTATAAAGGGGAAAAAAATCCGAAAATCATTAATTAATAAATCTATGTCGATTTATTACGTGATTATATCCATAATCGGGATTTCCAAAGTCAATAAGTGTGGTATTTTTATAAGGGCTCCGTTTTTGCCTTTTCAGGTACGAACCTTGAAAGAAATATTAAAAGTTGTACTTTTCGTTTAGTAAATGAAAATATGGCCTATAATGCCCATATAATACAATATATTAAAAAATATAATTCGTTTTATTAATCTTTCTTCAAATAAACTTGATAAAGTAAGCCCTGTATCAAATTTGCTTACAAATTTATTTTGAGACTAGAAGAATGCTTATTAAGTATGACAGGGGGAAAATGTCAGTAAATAAGAATTTTTTACGATTTCATATCTTAAAATTGAAAATATCTAATATACAAAAGTATTAAACAAATACTGGACTTAAAATATATACAGTGGTGGTCAAAAGTTTAGACATGTTTTGAAAGTTTCATGTTTTTCAACTTTGTGTGCTTGTAGAATATATTAATTTTCACTTAAATACAAACATATATATATATATCAAATTGAAGATAATTTAATGTAGAATTTAATAAGAAAAACAGTATTACAATATTTGTATTATAAAAGAAGTTATGCTCATTTTAGTAGAACAAACAAAGACAAATCGTTTTGAATAAGGACGTATTTTGTAACAAAAGCGTACTAGCCAATCACAAACACTGTTCTGAGGACCAATCAAATGTCTGTAACTACAGTTTAGGTTATTTGGATGGTAAAAGAGTTATTGTGGAAATATTTTGCGGAATGATGCATACTAGTACAATTAAATAGAGTATTGCTGTTTTTGAATATTTAAAGTCCTTTTTTTTAATTAAACTAATTTTAAACAATGTCATCAACAAGAAGAACTAATTGGACATCTACAAAAAGAAGCCGAATTGTCATATTGAGAGAAAATGGCCTCTCTTATGCTGAAATTGCAAGACAAGTTGGTGGTTCAGTGACTTGTTCTGGTGTACGAAAGTTCTGTTTACGTTATGAAAAAACGAAATCAGTGGAAAATAAGGCCAAATCAGGCCGAAAAAAATGCACAAGTGTTACTGCCGATAGAAAAATTAAACGGCTATCCCTTCAAGATAGAAAAATTTCATCAGATGACATTAGATGTGAAATGAATGCAGCGGGTATTGCAATAAGTTCAAGAACAATAAGAAGAAGGTTATCAGGATTTGGACTACATGCTAGAATTCCAAGGAAAAAACCATATTTAAATCAAAAGCAACGCGAAAAACGAGTTAAGTGGGCAAAAGAACACATTAAATGATCAGAAAATCAATGGAAGCAAGTAATCTGGAGCGATGAGAGTAAAATATCGCTCTTTGGTAGTGATGGTAGAAAATACGTGAGACGTAGAGTAGGAGAAGCACTTCATCCTGATTGCATTGAAGCAACTACAAAAAAACCAACAAATGTCATGATTTGGGCATGTATGTCTGCAGATGGTGTGGGCCGAATTCAAGTGATTGATGGCATCTTGAATGCCAAAACATACATCAAAACTGTCCTGGAACCAAAATTGATACCTTCCATCAGGGATCTCTTCCCCCAACAACGCACCATTTATTTTTCAGCAGGATTCAGCTCCATGCCACACAGCAAAAGTATGCAAAGCATGGTTTCAAAATAAAGGCATAGATATATTACCATAGCCAGGAAACAGCCCTGATCTCAATCCAATTGAAAATTTTTGGCGACGTTTGAAAATTCTTGTACGAAAAAACGTCCATCCAATAAAAGACAACTTATTGAAGCTATAATTGATTCTTGGCACCATGTGATTACGAAAGATGAACTCCAAACACTCGTTCACTCGATGAAAAGACGCTGTGAAGCTGTCTTAAAAAATAAGGGTTATCCTACTAAGTATTGATTGTGTAAGTATCACTTTAAAAAATTGCAAATCTAAGATAGATAATACTATTAGTTACATAACTTTTTTTGTAATACAGATATTGTAATATTGTTTTTATTATTAAATTCTGCATTGAATTACCTTCAATTTGATATATAAACGTTTGTATTTAAGTGAAAATTAATATATTCTACAAGCACACAAAATTTAAAAACATAAGTGACAAGTATAACAGCATTCAGCATTTTTTTTAACCGAAACTATCTAGATTATTATTATTTAACACACAAGCCAAATATTAATGTACACTCGGTCAAAATTAAATACATGAATAAGAAGGAACCCTTCTTCCATACTATTATATCGCCAAATACACAGAGAAAAATTAAAAAGCCATGCGATTTGGAATTATGTCTTCTTTAAATTTATGTTAAGAAAATAAGTTTCAAGTGGGGAGGAGGGGGGGGGGGGGGGGGTGCGGTCGTTTCCATATAGAAATAACAAATTAAAAAAATTTCCATACGAAAACCTAATTTTGACATCTTTTTTGGTTTCATCGGTAAATTTTACACTGAAAAAAAAAAAATGTTGATTTTACAGTATAATACTGGCACTCCAGCTGCCAGTATTATACTGTAAAATCAACATTTTTTTTTTTTTTTTTGCAGTGTACCTTCGAATGCCAAACGGGAAGTCATTCGGCGAAGAAGTTTAGCAATTTTTCGTGTGTAAAGTTTTGAATTCCTAATATTAAATTCCTTTCTAATAATTACAATGCGGTAGTTTAAGCATAACTCAAAAACTACTCGGACGATCGAGCTGAAATTATGGATTCGCATATTTGAGAGAGAGAGGGAGAATGAGCAAACGAAAAAATGAAAATGAACTTACCATTTTGCTGTGTACTTGAAGATGCTGGGGACTTTGATGGTGGAGGTTTTTTCAGGATTGATGGACGCTTTGTTTCAACTGGACTGAGTTCTACTGCTGTGAGTTCATCACTTTCTAAATGTAAGGGAAAAAAAGAAAAATCTGAAAAAAGCCTTTCAACAACTATGTATTTATTTTTTTATGGAAATTATATATTAAAAATGCATGAAAAGGGAACAAACGTGAAATAAAGTTCGTTGAAAAAAGAGAAAAGTTTATAGAAACGATAGAGATGTGAACTCCATTCAAATCAGGAATGTTATTGAAACAATCCAAACATGAGAATCTATTTTTAACACTTTCCAACCTAGTTGAAAAGTGTTTATGACTTCTGCCTTCTGTCCGCGCTCTAACTCGCGTAAATATACTCGGATAACCCTGAAATTTTTGTATGTTATTGTCGTTTACTGTAGCATGTTCTTTATTTCAACTGAAGTGTGTAGCACTTAGTTTTTTTACGGGGACAGTCAAAAGTATTCCGTTACTTTACAGTCAATGGGAAATAATAGTTTCAAGTGCATTTACATGATGCTACGTCATTTAAAACATGAAATTGATATATAATTAAAGCTCATTAAAACATGTTTTTTGTAAAATATGGGGTGCAAAGCATTTATTATTCATTTACAGGGTCAAACAAAAGAATTCTGTTACACATTATTCTATGGGGAAAAATAGTTTGCAGTGTAATTTAGTGATATTTCACTACTTCAAACATAATGAAAATTATATGAATTACTGAGGTGTACTATAAATTGCTCTCTTGAAAGTGTGGTGTGCATTGAGTTTATTTAAGGGACAAACAAAAGATATCGGTTACAGTACATGTGCGATATTTACAGTCTGTGTGCGATAAGCGCGTTTTCAACTTTGGTTTGCGTTTTTAAGTTTAACTAAATTTTTTCATAGTGCGTGTGTGTTTATAAACTGGGTTGATCATATACAGGGCTACACAAGAGAATCCGTAAGTATTACTGACTATGGGAGTGAATTGCTTAAGGGTAGTTTTTAATTGTGTTACGCATTTTCTTGCTGAACTATATTTAGTAGACTAATAGAAGTTTGTGGAATATAAATAAATTCATATACAGGGCTACGCAAAGAAAAATACACACTGTCGTTTACGGTTGGTAATTGCTGCGAGTGAGTTTTAAGTTGCCTTTTAGCTTAATATGTGGTGTGTACAAAAGTCTTCAGATAATATACAGGGCTGTACAAACGATTTCGAGTGCATTTCCATCGATTGCATTTCGATTCCATCGATTGGCGAAAATTGCTAAATGTGAATATTCTAACAGAACTATATTTTATCATGCTATATATCCACATCTATTGGTTATACACAGGGCTGCACAAAATAATTCGAATACTTTTTTGACACTGAAAGGCAATTTTGAAAACTGTATTTGTCAATGTGATATGTTATTTAAACTGTTTACTTACATATCGACTTCCACCTTATTTAACGGTGAAGTTTCATTACAGTTTTCTGGCTGTGTTGGAAAGTGTTTCATAATTTTTTACACATGATTTTTCGTTCTTGTTTTTATAGATTTAAGGCTCCTTTTTTTGTCCTCTTTATTTCTCATACGCAGGGCTTAACAAATGTGGTAGCTAGGTCGCCACTGGCAACCAAGCTTTTTCATCTGGCGACCATTTTTTATGAGACTACCAACATTTTTTAATCTGGCGTTTTTTTTTCTTTTTAACAAGAATTGATCTAAAAAATGAGAACAACCGCCCTCTCTCCACCCACGCCTAATCGTGCACAGCTAGCGGCAATCTCTCTCTTTTCTCCTACTTTTAATGGAAAAACCAAGTTTAAAAGGCATTTTCCATATCATGCACGTAAAATGCCATTCTTTGCCGCTCTTGACAGCTAGCATGTTCCATGATTAGAATGAGGGGAAGGGGGGTGATAAAACAGTAAACAATAGTGTCAATTCACTCTGTGGCATCTAAAATTGGATACAATGCTAAAAAAGGCTCTAAATTTTTTGTAAGTTTCGAATCAGATTTTTGTGTTCAGAATTAAAACTAATTAATCTATTTAAAAACACATACATAATTACGTCTGGATAAAACTAACAATCATTAAAATAAATTCAACTACAGACTTTATTTTTAAAAACACATAAAAACAATTAAATTTATAAAATAGACGTTTCGTGCACTTTCGTACACCTCATCAGTACTTCGAACACAATTGCCAAGCCACCAGAACCAAAACAAGAAGAATAGTTAAAGTCACAGTTCAGTTAAAACATTATACTCCGCAGGAATCTGTGCAGCCTCGTTAATTGGATATTCCAGCTAAAACCGTCATCCAACCCTCCAGGAAGATACGACTGCTGTACACGCAACATTTTGAGAAGGCAATCTGCGCGTTCTGAAAATCAGGCACATGATCAAAATCCAAAGCATGTGCAACCAATATCGAGGTTAGAGTGCCTCTCTATTAAACGAATCCTTATGCTCTTTCAACCTCACATTTAAGGATCGTCCAGTCTCGCCTATATAGCTGGATCCGCAACCCTTGCAAGGAATTCGATAAACTACACCTGTAAGGTCAAATCTGGAATATCTATTGCTTGTAGTTACCCCAAAAAATCTTAATTGGATTTAAAGGCACAAACGCAGTCCTGATGCCCACATTCGCAAAAACACCAGATATCTTCTCAGAAATGTTGGCGTAGTACGGTAAGGATATAGTTCCCACAGGTGTGGCACGTTGTTAAGGTGTGGGATATTCATTCGATCTCTTCGATAGTTCCGATAAAGCTCTATGACACCATCTTCGCGGGTAATCGTTATGACGTAAATCAGAAAATATTTTACAAACTTCATTATTGAAACTGACGTCACTATTACAAATTCTTAAAGATCTATTTGTACAGTGATCTCACCACTGCAACTTTATGCGACACAGGGCTGTTAGAGTTGAAATTTAGATATTGACCGGAAAAAGTAATTTTTCTATAAACTGAAGTTTTTAAAACATGAACATTGTTAACAATATTTCTTTCTATTAATGTATCCAGGAAAGGGAGTACTTTATTATCTTCATATTCAATAGTAAATTGGATGGATCTCGACATTGAATTTGCCTTGCCCAAAATGTCGATAAGATGATCCTTCTCCGCAATCATAAAAATCAGCGGAGAAGGATCATCTTGTCGACATTTTAGGCAAGGCAAATTCAATGTCGAGATCCATCCAATTTAATATTGAATATGAAGATAATAAAATACTCCCCTTCATGGATGGATACATTAATAGAAAGAAATATTGTCAACAATGTTCACGTTTTAAAAACTTCAGTTTATAGAAAAATTACTTCTTCCCTTCAATATCTAAATTTCAACTCTAACAGCCCTCTGTCAGATAAAGTTGCAGTGGTGAGATCACTGTACAATAGAGCTTTAAGAATTTGTAATAGTGACGTCAGTTTCAATAATGAAGTTTAAAATATTTTCTGATTTACGTCATAACGATTACCCGCGAAGATTGTGTCATAGAATTTTATCGGAACTATCGAAGAGATCGAATGAATATCCCACACCTTACCAACGTGCCACACCTGTGGGAACTATATCCTTACTGTACTACGCCAACATTTCTGAGAAAATATCTGTTGTTTTTGCGAATGTGGGCATCAGGACTGCGTTTGTGCCTTTAAATCCAATTAAGATTTTTTTGGGTAACTACAAGCATAGATATTCCAGATTTGACCTTACAGGTGTAGTTTACCGAATTCCTTGCAAGGGTTGCGGATCCAGCTATATAGGCGAGACTGGACGATCCTTAAATGTGAGATTGAAAGAGCATAGGGATTCGTTTAATAGAGGCACTCTAACCTCGATATTGGTTGCACATGCTTTGGATTTTGATCATGTGCCTGATTTTCAGAACGCGCAGATTGCCTGCTCAAAATGTTGCGTGTACAGCAGTCGTATCTTCCTGGAGGGTTGGATGACGGTTTTAGCTGAATCTCCAATTAACGAGGCTGCACAGATTCCTGCAGAGTTTAATGTTTTAACTGAACTGTGACTTTAACTATTTTTCTTGTTTTGGTTCTGGTGGCTTAGCAATTGTGTTCGAAGTACTGATGAGGTGTACGAAAGTGCACGAAACGTCTATTTTATAATTTTAATTGTTTTTATGTGTTTTTAAAAATAAAGTCTGTAGTTGAATTTATTTTAATTATTGATTAATCTATCACATTCATTTTAACGAATAACAACATATAAGTAATTGATTTGAAGTACATATATAAAACTAAATTATGTTCTATTCTAAACTATATAACTGATAATTCTTAAATATGTTTGTTTTTATTTTTTCTCAATTAATTCATTAAGAACGTTTGTGTTTTTTTTTAAATCACTGAAGGGGAGGGGAGGGGGAGGAATATTTTTTTGCTGGCGAATAAAATTTTTTGCTGGCTACCAGATTTTATGAAAATTGTAAAGCTCTGCTCATACGTATATCGCTAATATGTCTAAAAGCCATCCGTCAAAGGAAAAAGCAAAGATAATCAATAGCAGATGTAACCAAACCGACAAAATTGGAGAAATCCAGCTAACTCCCTGTAAAGAAAAAAGTTACAGGACATAGGTGTCTACAGGAGTTTTAAAAGATGAAATTTGTTTACTCGGCGATCACCAGAAATGATTCTTTGGTAGAATTCCTACACGCTATTGTCTGCAAATCCGATTACGTGACTATATAAAGCTTGGCGTTTTAAAAGCTCCGGCATTTTTTTTTTAAAGCTTTGCAAATTCGTACTTAAGAAAATGAGATTTTTGGCCAAATGATATAAAAAAAAATTATGAAAACATATCTGATGAACGGTGTATATGAATTTATATAGAATATTTTGTAATTCTATCATTTAATTTGCTCTTTGTCATTTTACGTAATTGTTAAATCGATGTTCTCAGCAATATCGCTCAGATTAATCTCTTTGAGGGAAGTCCTGGTGTTTAAAATTGAATCCTTGCAGTTTCACAGCCATTTGGCCTATTTTGGCAACCGTGTTTTAGCGCATAATTAAATACATTGTTGGTCTAACTCTTATACAATTGTCACCCTCAAGAATATTTGGCGATTTATTACCTGTGGTGGGTAAACGAAAAAACCAATTGCAAATTAATACATTAATTTTAAGTTATAAAAATATAAAAATATTGTATTGTTATCGGAAACAAGCTTGTGAATATATTTTTTTAAATTCTAGCATATGAGAAGTTAGAGAAAAATCGATTACTAAATTCCACCTTTACACACAAAAATAAAGTTGATTGTAAGAAAATGAGTTTTAAAAGTAATAACTGAAAATTGAAACAGAATTGCGCACTTTTACTTCAGAAACAATTTCAATGTTCTACAGTGTAACTATAGAATGATAAATATAACAAAAATAAATGAGATTAAAAAGTAAATGAAAAATGAAACAAAATTGCGCACTTTTACTTCAGAAGCAATTTTGACGTTACATTTATCATTCTATAATTACACTATACAACATCGAAATTGCTTCTGAAGTAAAAGTGCGCAATTTTATATAATTTTCATTTACTTTTTAAACTCATATATTTTTGTTATATTTATCATTCTATAATTACACTATACAACAAAAATAAATGAGTTTAAAAAGTAAATGAAAAATGAAACAGAATTGCGCACTTTTACTTCAAAAGCAATTTCAATGTTGCATAGTGTAATTATAGAATGACAAATATAACAAAAATATATGAGTTTTAAAAGTAAATGAAAATTGAAACAGAATTGCGCACTTTTACTTCGGAAGCAATTTCATTTTTGTACAGTGTAACTATAGAATGATAAATATAACAAAAATAAATGAGTTTGAAAAGTAGAGAAACTTCGGGCATTATGGAATACTATTTACATTTAGGGCAATACAAAATCCCGATATTGTTTAAACCCCGAAAACCGAACACAATTATACAAACTTCAACTATCTGCGAATAGTTTTTATGGACAAAAATTATTTTATGAAATTTCATCAATTGCAAACAAATAATAATGATAATAAACGCATTTGAAGGTATTCTGAGATAGTCTGAAATATGGAACAGGGGGGGGGGGGGGGGGTGTTAAAAATGCAGAAAACAAACAAAATTTGGCAAAAAACAGATTTAATGATATCAAGAGAGCATGAGCAAAATATAGTGTCTAGGTAGTCATCCAATATTCTCCAGATTTGCACAAATTTAAGGATCTGTCTTTTCGCCACTGTAATCATGAAGTATTATGAGATATTAGTATATGCCATATAACCTGACAGCGCCGATTTGGGAATATTTTTTTCTATGTTTATTGGTATGAATCGCGAGCTAAAAAACGAGTACGTATTACATAATAAATTGTAAGTATTTTGTTGTACATTAGGCTTAATTTCAATGTAAAACTATTTACTTCTAATAATGAATAAGAAATATTGAAAAATTATCTCCTGAAACTTTCCAAAGACGAAAAACCAATATTTATTCACACAACGCGCCCTGACGCCAACCGACGATCTGCGCGTTCTGGGGGCATTCTGGAAACGTGCTTAAGTAGTTTATGATATTGCCGCTTGGTGGCAACACTTTACCAAACAGAAACCTTGGTATTCCTTATTACTAGACTATTCCATAATACACGAAGTTCTCCTAAGTGAAAATTGAAACAGAATTGCGCACTTCCACTTCAGAAGCAACTTCATTGTTGTACACAGAAAAAAATAAAACCCAATTTGGGTCGAAAGATTCTTAAGTATGTGCCCAAATTGGGTCATGCCTGTTTTGGTTACCACTGTGTATCGATTTTGGGCTCTGTTAAATACCCATTTAAAAAAAAAAAAAAAATTTTTTTTTCAATTTTTTTTTTTGAAAATGGGTATTTAACAGTGCCCAAAATCGATACACAGTGGTAACCAAAACAGGCATGACCCAATTTGGGCACATACCTAAGAATCTTTCGACCCAAATTGGGTTTTATTTTTTTCTGTTTACATTGTAATCACAGAATGATAATAAATATAACAAAAATAAATGGGTTTTAAAGGTAATAACGCAAAACAACTGACCTTCTGTATGAACCGAGTCAGGATCTACTGCGAGTTTCTCAGCGACTAGCTCCCGAACTAACTCAGTGGGCGGCGACTCTTCGCCGTTTTGTTTGATCTTCCGCCGATCTAAATAGACTCGAAAAAATACGACAATGCCCGGCCTGCCAAGATGAAAATATGGATTTATTTAAGACAAGTAACATAAATATGTATTTTAAAAAAATAGTTAATAGCAATTAAAAATAAGTTAGAATATTAATTTCAAAATACCGGGTGAGCCAAACGTTAGTTTAAACTTTAAAAATTCATAAAAAAATGAAGAAATTATGATAAAGAAGTGCGGTTTGCAAGAAAAAGCTCACAAGGTAGTCTGATTTTTTTTTAGCAGCAAAAAAGTTTAAAATGTCGCTAGTAGAGGGCGCTGACGACCCGAAACACAATGAACAGAACAACAGTACGTTCCATCCATTTATTCTTGCAAGAACAATTATTTAAATAACCTCCAGAACCTTGTACGGCACAACTATGGCGACTCACAACGCCCGTTACAGCTGAATGCAACGTGTCGGACTAAATTGCAGAAATCTCAAGACAGATCGAATCTCGATAGAACGCTCGATCGGGTAATGATAACATTCTGAAAGTGAATGAGAAATCCTCGTGTATCCCGGTCTTTTATTGCAGATTTGCATAATTCTGCTGAATCCCTCGCATGTTAGCGCCATCTACAGGTGTCTTTTTTAACTAATTTGTTTTTTGCTGCTAAAAAAAATCCGACTACCTTGTGAGCTCTTTCTTGCAAACCGCACTTCATCATAATTTCTTCCTTTTTTATGAATTTTTAAAGAACTTTTGGGTCACCCGGTATATAAGTTAGAATAATAATTTCAAAATATATAAATTATAAAGTGAATATCGAAAAACATAAGTATTATAACCTAATTTTTTTTTTTAAACAGAAATATCTTTCTAGAGCCTTTAAATATGCAAATCCAAAATTGCAGCTAATTGTGTCGAGCAGTTTTTGAGTTATAGTTAAGAAACTACCAACATTGCAATTTGTTTTGTAACTAAGGAAACATAAATTGCATAATTTCTTCACCGAATGGTTTACCGCTTGCTATCCGATGGTAAAATTTATCGAAGAATCCAAATATAATGTTAAAATTGGTGTTCGTATTGAAAATTTCAAAGATTGTTACCAGTGGCGAGGCGTGAGTTTTCGCGATGGTCATCGCAAGTTCACAATATTCTACTGCTCCCATGCCAAGGCTAAAGTGGGGACCAACAAGCAGAACAAAGTGGGGATTCGCTCCCCTCCCTCAATCCGAAAAATAAGTTGGAAAATATAGTTATATAGAGTAGTCCGACCAGTAAGTGAACAGCTTCCAGTGAATGAACAATTAGTAAATATTTTAATAGAATAAGGTTTGAAAAAACTCCCCACTAGTTAATTATCATGCTGGGTTTAAAAAACCCGTAACTCAGCAAAAACGTGTTATAAGTTACTTGTAGTAAAATAAATACTGTAACATAGTATGAAATTTAAGTACTTTAAAATTGCTGCCAGTTCATTCACTGGAAAATTTTGCATTTATTCACTGGTAAGAACTGTTCATTTGGTTTTTGTAGAGCCTTTTATTAAGACACCCCTAACGTCCCAAACAAATAAAGTATAAACTTCCTTTTATTATTTTTTAATCATGTGTCAACACATGTATTGACACTGTCAGACACCAAAACGTACTGTTTATTAAAATACTCTCAATATATTTTTTTCTTTTTAATGTGCTTAAGTGTTCATTTACTGGTCGGATTACCCTACCTTCATTTTAAAGAAAGGCATTGCACTTTAAAATCTATGAAATTGCCCCTTCTCCCCAGAAAAATCTTGGCTTTGGTCTTGCCCCACCCATACCCAATGCCTTAAATGGTGATTGAAAGTTTTTTTTCCCCCACTTTCTTTTGGAAGTAGTAATTCTTATAAAATAGAAAACATAGGTTTAAGAAACTTCGTTTTATTTTGTTAAAGTTAACATGAATATTGAAGTAAACAGTATTTTTGATAATACATTTCATTTGTAAATGATATATATAATCTTTGTGATAAATTTCTCAATTTTGATTTAATAACATTATTTAAGAAATAAATATAGTACTTTGTATTTAATGAAGTTTTCCATTACAGAAACATGATTCAGAGAATAAACATTGTAAAAACAAATGCACGCTTCTTCTCCGATGAATAGATTCCATCAAATTAGCGATGAGTAGCCCGCTATATTTGCGTGGCTTTATTGGTTGTGGAGTACTAAAAACCAGTGCGCGTAGGCAAACAAAAACAGATTCAGGCATTTGGCGAATCCTTTTTAGATGCCTCATTTTAAAACCGATAGATGGCAGCACTAAACATTTTAATTGAAAGGAGAAAAAAATTGAAAAAAAGAATTACACTATTATATCTTTGTGTTATGGATAAAAAGTAAAAAAATATAAAAAATAAAATATTCTTGCATAAATTTAAGAAATTTGAATAAATTGTTGATGCATAAATTGAATCTACAAGTTACTGGACGCGTCGCCACTGATTGTTACAATTTCAATATGGAGACTGTCACCCAAGCTCCCCCCCCCCCCCCCCCACACACACACACACCTTTTTTCTTCAAGGGGGGATATATAAAAATTAAAAGATGATATAATTTCAAAATAGAATGACTATTTTAGTTTTTCTCTGCTACAATTCGGTGATTAAAATATATAAAATGTATTTTATTTATTTATTTGGTCACCGACTATATATAAACATGAAATCTTAATAAAAGTATGCAAAAAATATAAGTTCCCTCAAGTATAGAAAAAGATGAAGCTATGAGACTGCATATGTAAGTAAATTAAATGCAGAGATTCGGAGAAAAAAAAATTGAAGGTGTTTTTAAAAAAAAAAGAAATCAAAGTTTCTTTAAAAATTAAAGAACTCCACGGAGCACAAGTTTAAAATCAGTGTTCTAATAAAATTTTTTCTTTTTTTCTTTTCTTTTTGGCTTTTAGTGGCGGCCAATCTATAAATTGAGACGGTACATATCTATTTATCTAAAAAATATCTATTTGTTCACAGGCTGGCCAGAAGATGTCGCCACTAAAAATAACTAGCTTCACCAGATTGACAAACCAGATGGATTTACATTTGGAAAGAAGACAATTCCCAGTCGAATGGGTAACTCTCGCATCTCTTCTCTCTGCCACAATTTGGTGATAAAACAGCGTCGGCGTAGGTCTCTCTCCCCCCCCCCCCCTTTCTACGACTTTATCTAATGTATGTTTAAATTTAGTATCCTACTAACTTGAAACTTTATAAATTGTTGTAATAATTGTGTTAATATTTGTAACTTTTGTTTTTGAGCAGCTTATATCACGATTATTAGCATAAAACATTTATAACTAAATATAAAACTTGGTTAAAAAAAAAAAGTACCTGCGAGTTTGTAGAGGTGAATTCCTATCACAAATCTATACTTATTTGAATTATCTATAGCAACCTATAATAATTTAATATTTGAACTTAGCAGGCGAAAAGTTGCGTATATTTTTACTTTTTATGTTTATTTGACTAAAAACATTACGTTACTTTTCACGTCAAAGTGATGAATGCACACTGTTGTTCAGAGGTGGTCCCCCCCCCCCCCCTCTAATCAGAGCATCAAATGACTCCCGTTGTAACTCCATAATGCCCTTCCCGCAGTTGTCCAACCGCCCCTTCCCCGCCGGGATAAATATCTGACCATTTCGTTAAAGCGCAGCATTTTTTATAAAAACTAAGTTTTTTTTTTTTTTTTTTTTTTTTTTTTTGGGGGGGGGGGGGGGGGGGGGAGTCGAATTGGTAATATAGTCAAAAATATATTTCAAGTCCAAAATAGACAATAGATTTACTGTTAGTGATCCATATTTATTCTATAGAATAATTTTGTACAGTATACTTTTTCTTCTATTTATATTTATGTATAGCTGCCATCTTTTGCGTTTATTGTGATTACTATTTCCGAATAGTAATCTTTCGCTCATTTAATCACAAAATTTCTGCGATTAAACATGGCGAGAATTAGTTCCGAAATGGTGGTAATAAAAAAGTATAAAGTTGATAGTTATGTTTATGCTTCAGTTTATTTGAATTTTCCACAATAATAGTAATAATAATAAAGCACATACCTAAATGAATAGACTCTTGCTGCGATAAATGCAGGTTCGAGAGAACTTGAAAGGAACGCTTTTTCTACCTAATAAACAGAAAGAAAAAAAAATTCAAAATAAGAAACTAAAAAATGAATGATTTTTTTTACTTTGTATTTGAAAATATTGTACTAATATCTCACTATGTTTCAATTTTAGTTTAAAAAAATATATATTAAACAGTTTTTCAATTTTTGAAAGTTTTTTTACTTTATTTAAATGTCAGAACCTATTCGAATATATTGCATCTAAAACAAATAATCAAATTAAATGTGGTTATATTTTCTAATATCGATATATTTTAAGTAAAAAGCGCATTCTGTCAAATTTATACTATCTTTTCCACACGAAAATAGTCTCTTTACGCATGCTTCAACGCTTTTTTAAGGCTTCTACCCTCAGAAACGGGATATGTGTTTAGCCTATAGGGTTTGAAAAGGGTTAATTGAAAACTGATGGCGTAATATGGCCTTTGTGTTGAAAGCTTTTTTTTGTTTTTTATTTTTCTAAAAGAACTCATGTTTTCACTACTAAATATGCATATTTTCGTAAAATTTTAAAGAGAGCTTGGATACAGTTATATTTATAACCAATTGAAATTTCAAAGAGTTCGGAAGATGAGATGTATTTTTTTATTGTTATGTTAAAGGAGCCGACGCGAAAACAAACAAAAAAGCGAGAAGAAAACATTTCGTTTACAACTAGATAACATCTTTTCACGAAATTTTTACACGGGCTGTAAAATCGTTTTATTTATAACCAATAAAGATTTCAAAGAGTTCGGAGAAAAATAACAAGAAAATGAGCGCTTTTATATCACTAAGCATCAATATTTTTTCGCGTATTTTTCATTTTAAATTACAATTTCATACAAAATAGAGTTAAAGATATAAAATAATAAGAACTTTATTTTTTTTTTTAATTTATTATCATGGGCCCGGGCAACGCCAGGTGGGTCAGCTAGTATCAATTTATGATTTTTGTTGAGAACTGTACCACCACGCGTTGGACAATTTCTTTTAAAAATAATTATAATAAAAAACCTGTGGCTGTAGTGCACGCGTTGACATATGCCAAATAGTATTTTACACCTACTAACATTAGGTGGAAATTATACTGCTGCAAATATTTACATATTACTAATGAAGCCACATTTTGAGGAAACTTCATTCTTCTACTGCATTAGGTGAGATATTCTAATACCATGGAACTGTAGTGGCGACATCTATTAGGATAAAAGAAAACTATACACACACAAAAAATGAAATTTGCAGAGCAATATTATAATGAAAAAATAATTCAAATCTCAGTATAGAAACAATCTTTTAGTTTCGATGTATTTAGAATTACTAAGGAATTTCTATTTCAAAAGAATTTTTTTTTTTTGGCTGGGATTGTATCTTGGACTTGAATTTGTATGGGATTACATTTTAATTGCAGTAGTGACATTTATTAGGATGAAAGAAAATCAAAGCTAATATAGTGATTAAAATTTGCAAAGAAATATCCTACTCAAAAGAAAAAAAAAATACCATTTCGATGGTTGCTTGTTATAGTTGTTCTCAAAATGACGATTTCGCGAAGCTTATATACATTTGTATACAAGTAATTATGTCTAAAATATATATATGGGCTACATATACGCCTGATATATATGTTAATCTGATTATAAAGTGATATATGTCATAACTTGGCGATGCATCACGATTATTTCGGGATTCATCCTCGCGGTGGTCGCTACGCTATAACAAGGAAGTTACATTAATTCTAAAACAGGGACAGTGGCGCAGCCATAATTCGGTTCTAGGAGGGGGGGGGGGGGGGTTGAGTTTATAATAAAGATGGTCGCCGGTTATATGAATCATCGGTTAATGGAATCAGTCTTTTAAATGAATGAAATCATAATGCTTTTCTCCGCAATTAAGTTGGTTATGATTCATTTAAACAGCGTTTACAATATTAGAGTTACAAACTATAAAATGCACCAATGAAATAACACAAAACTATGTTAGATTTATAAAGTGTTTAAAAATGATGAGGGGAAAACTTAAAGATGGAAGAACACACTACAGCAAATAATTTTTACATAGAAAATAACAGAGTTGGAATCCATTTGTTCAATCAAAAATACACAAGGTTTCATTACAAGAGAATCACGAATTCTTATTCCTAACTTTAATAATAATGAAGCAATTTTAACAAAATTTTCAATAGACTTACTTACCTTGCTTTTTGCCAAATGTAACAAGTCATTTAGAACTTTTAGGGCTAGAGTCTTGAAATTTTATATGGATGTTACTTAAAAGACGTAAATGCTCCCCAGAATTTATTTTTTCAATTCGAAATTTAAAAGAATGCAAGAGTAAGAAGCATTCTAAAATTGCGATTTATGTGACACAATTGGTATGAAAATTTGGAATTTGGCATGATGATTACTTTTATGTAATTACTTTTATGTTACTTCCTTATAACATTTTTAAAAACATTTAAAAATTTAAAAGGACGAAATGAGCTGAAAACTTTCTAAAAATGTTCTAAATTATGATTTAGTTGAAACTGTTAGTGTTAGAAACTTGAAATTTAGTATAGAGATTACTTTTAAGATGGAAATGCTTGGCATAAAGAATTTATTATAAATGGTAAATTTAAAGGTGTGAAACAGCTGAAAGCATTCTAAATTACGATTTATTTAGAACCTCACGTCATATCGGGCCTTTCGAAGACGATCTTTTTTCTATGCTAAAAGTAACTAAACGTCTCTATTTCGACACAATCCATTAAAAGCATCTTGGAAGATCAAAATTACAGCGTCTACAAAAATTTGGAAACGCTCTGATGAATAAAAGTATTTAAAGAAATCTGAGAATTTTTCGATGACAATGCAAAAAGAAAGTTGGGTATTTTGGCGTGGATTTGCTCGGCGTCGGCTCATGTTTTCAGTATTAAATGTGACTTATTCTTTTTTAACGTGACTCTGTTCTCTTCGACTTTAGTCAAAGACTTAGACTTTTTTCACGGAATTTTAAAGAGGGGTTGGATACAGTTATATTTGCAATCGAATAAAATTTCAGAGAGTTCGGACAGTAACTTTTTTGTGTTGTTATTTTAAAGGACACGTCGCAAAAAAAGACGTGAGAAGAAAGCATTTTTTTTTTTTTTACAGCTAGATATCAATATTTTTTCACGGTCTGTAAAACCATTATATTTATAACCATGGCTTTGCAAATTTGATAAAATCTGGTAGCCAGTAAAAAAATTCTAGTTACCAGTAAAAAAATATAACCTGCTCCCCTCCGAAGTCACTAATTTTCAAAAGCACAAAAGTTTTTTATCAATTAATTGAGAAAAATAATAAGCCTATTGTAGGATTATTAGTTACATAGTTTAGAACAGTTACATCATTTAAAAAGATGGTATAAACAAAGTTTTCTAATGAAATTTATCAAAATTATTTATCTATGAAAAAAAATGTAAAGGCTGCATTAACCGGTATGTTCAGGAAATGCCGATTGCCGAAGGTTTCAAATGTCTGGATAAGTGAGTGCTGCAAAATCTATATCTGATGAGGGGGGCATGGATGAAACAGTGAAGCAGGAAAACAATTTCTGCCTATTTTCGTGTCGAAGTCAGTCATATAATTATTTTTTATTAATTTAAAATTTGCATTTGTTAAACTTATTTTTACCTAATTAAAAATGCCATTTATGGTCCTTTCTTAGGTCAATTTTTGTACAAAAAATTATAATAATAATAAAAAAAATTGGGTTAAATAACTTGGTGGCTAGATAGAAAAACTAGGTCGCCAGTGGCGACCTGCCGACTGCATTTGTCAAGACCTGTTTATAACTGATGAAAAATTTATAGAATTCAGACAACTGGGGTTATTTTTTTTTTTTTAAACTATGAAACGAGAGACCCTTACGAGGAAAAAAACAAAACAAAAAGGTGTCTTTTAAAAATGCTTTTCTGTCTAATAATCAATATTTGTTAGTGAAAATTTCATTTAAAAATATAAAATTGATATAAGATATATAATCATACAAATTTGAGGTAATTATCATGCGCCCAGGCACCGCCGGACGGGTCAGCTAGTATAATTTTAATGACATGCAGATAGCATTCGTTAAAATGTAATAAGTGTAAATCAATGCATAACTAATATATTGCTGATCAATTTAAATTAATGCATGGTTAGCGTAAACTTGTGCATAATTATAGATAGTATTTTTCTAAAAAAATGCATTTAACGCCTTTTTTTTTTTTCATAATCCATACTCACAGACAGGTCCTAAATTCTAGGAAAAAAGAGTACCGGAGCTCATACATATACGCTATAAGCAAGAACCCGAAGGCTCTCATCCTGTGAAGAAACATATCGAAGACTTGAGGCTTCCATGAAAAAAAATATTTTATTTGAAGAAAGATAATTGAAAAAATGAGGCGGTCCCCCAGAGCACTCAGAACGTCTTATCTTCACATCATGAAAACTCAAAATCGAATGCCTTTTTTTGAGATGCCACAAATTTATCCGCGTCGACCCATAGGGTACAGAATAAAATTCGTTAGGGAGGAGCACATTCTAATTTTTTTGAACGCAAACCGCCAAACCAGATTACCATATACCAGCATCTTTATAACAACAGAAAACTAACTTTCCGAACTTAACATCTGCAGGAATTTTAGCATGCAGATGTATCGAGAAATAGACGTTGCATTTTATCTTTCTTTCTTTATTCTGCGATCCAAAATGTATGCTTTAGGAAAGCATGCAGATGCCAAACTGAAAATGATTTCATTTCTCATATGAAAATCGCAAGCACATACGAAAGAAAGAATTTAGACATGTATATTAATTGAGAAAGGATCACTTCAAGCTGCAATAAAAGAGTTTAAGAATTGTTGAATTTTAAATAGAAAGGAAAGATTTTCTTTTCACAGAAGCGCGATAGAATTAAAAATAGCTAAAAGAGGAACCACAACTAATTTATAAAATTTTAACGATAAATATATGAATCTCCATCATACGCAAGACGTCGTTGCTACATTACCAACAAATGAAATATAGTCTTTAAATTTGTGTACAGACCCCCTACGAAACAAATGATTCGAAAGAAACACCGATTGCAAAAATCTGCTCATAATCGAAAAATAGCTTTTTATGACTAAGTACTTTTTTTAAATTCTCACTTTTGCAAAGATTTTTTCCCTGGGTACGCACATAGCTTAGTCTTAGATATAACTGAGAGCAAAAAACGCAAAAAAAGACTCTTGAAACTGAGAGAGACTTACAAAGTGTATGTTTTTTTTTTCCTCTGGAATTCGATGATCTGTTATTGTTTCAAACGTGGAACAAAGACAGAAATGCAATTAAGAAACAGACCACTGTATACTATATAACTCAAAGCGTCTGTGTGAGAGTATATGACCCATCTTGTACTATAAGATGTCTCGACAAAGTGACGCAGTCCAAAAATCAAGTTTTGACATAACCTATGCGTGTAATATGTGCTTTCACAGTTTTAAGTAGAATTTTCGCCATTTAATTGAATCACATTGTTGAATAGAATTTGATTTAAAAAAGCGGTGGATTCTGCCAAGGCAGAAAGGCCAAAAAACTTAACTTTAGTAGTTTTGATTCATATAAGCGGCAATTATAGTAATTTTTTTAGCTCTGGGGGTTGTTTTAACCCCCAACCCCCCCCCCCCCCCCCTTGGCTGCGCCACTGACCAGGGAGATATAAATAGATAATAGAGACATTCTATTACCATGTTCTAAACTCAATCCACAAACAATTATATTTTAACTTTGCTATACATTATTCAGACTTACAGGGTAGACTTTCATTTCAAGATAAGTAGAGAAACGGCGAATCTAAAATAATTATTTTGTCCATACCTTAGATTGGTAGATTTCAACTTTTTCTAGGAACTTTGTGGAAGATGAGTTGAGCAGTTCTTCCGTAAACTCCTCAGATGCTAGGAAACGACCACTGACTGTCACCACTGAAATAAAATAATGCAGAATTTCTTAAACACTTCACATTTGCAACTCAAAATATTGACAGCGGAAATAAATATTTTTTTTTCTTTTAAAATACAGGATGAGGGGTTTTTTAGAATACAGGATTTTTCTTAAACTAATGGAACAGATTTTCAGGGGTGATAATATGCAAGAAAAAGAATTTCTGTACAGAAACCCATCTTCAATGAAATATGCAGATTATCTCGCCCCAAGTCAAACTTGAATTTTCATTTAATGAATATACTTGCAAAACTTTAAGAGGGGGGTAAAGAGCTTCACAATAAACAATTTTTGTATACAAAAACAAAGTTGCAGTCTACTTATGCTCTCAAAATTTCTGGATGTATCGGTGAAAGGCAAACCCCGATCTTCGTTCATAACTTTAAAACTTAATGAAAATATTGTAACGATATTTTATGATAGAATAGTGCATTATATAAAAATCTAATGCATTATTCTGAGATTATCGTTAGGATACATATATGAAGTGGGCAATCTGTAAAAATTTGCATCGAGGCTGCTACATAAAATGTTTACATTTGGTCTTGCGAGTGCTGTACAGAAAAGAAAAAAAAAAAGGTTTTCTATAAGGCAAACAAATTATAAACCTCTAAACAATGACTATTATTTTAGTAACTCCCATTTCTTTAAAGATTATAAATAGAACCAATGTAAACAGGAAGAGAAGAGCAGCGTACATTAAACAATTGGAGTCCCCTTTTTTTTAAGTGGGGTGTGGGTAGATTCTTTCCGACTTAAACAGTTGAAAACAGTTACTTAAAGAGCAAAAATTAAATTTTATGGACGTATTGGAAACTTCTGAATGCACTATGGGTATGCATTAGTCAAAATCTAATTTCAGGGCTTTTTTAACACTTTCCAACCTAGTTGAAAAGTGTTTATGACTTCGGTTTGTCTGGCCGTATGGCCGTCTGCCGTTTGCCGTCTGTCCGTGCTCTAACTCCCGTAAATATGCTCGGATTGCCTTGCAATTTTTATATGTTATTGTCGTTATCTATAGCACGTTCCCTATTTCAACTGAAGTGTGTAGCACTTATAGTTTTTTTACAGGGACACTCAAAAGAATTCCGTTACATTACGGTCAATGGGGAAAAATCATTTGCGGTTTATTTTAATGATGTTACACAATTGCAAACACATTGTAATTAATATATATCACTAAGGTGTATTACAAGAAGCTTAATAGGGAATAGGGTGTGCATAGCACTTAGTTAATTTACAGGGACAGTCAAAATAATTCCGTTACATTACGTCTATGGAGAAAAATCGTCTGCGGTTTATTTAAATAATATTTCACTATATTTTAAACGCATTGAAATTTATATATATCACTAAGGTGCACTACAAGAGGCTTACTACAGAATATTGTGTGTATAGCAGTCATCGTTCATTTACAGGGACACACAAAAGAATTCTCTACTGTCTGTTAACAATAATTCCTGGAAGTGCATTTTAAGTTACTGAACGCGATTTTAAATTTAACTCACTTTTTGTTTATTACGTGGTGTGTATAAATTCTGTAGATCCTATACAGGGAAGCACAAAATTTCGCGAACACATTTCCGTTTATTGACGAACTCCAGAAGGAGAATTTTAAACTGTGCTACGCGTTTCTTAACTGAACTAAAATTTAGCATCCTATGTAGTATATATACAAATCTATAGATCATATACAGGGCTGAATAAAAGTATTCGGATATTTTTCCGAATATTGTTTACGTTTGAAATTCATGAAATTATGTTTTTAAATATGTAATGCGTTTTGCAAATTGTTTACTTAGATGTTATCTTTCAGCTTATTAAACGGTATGATTTGTAAAATTATTTTGGAAGCGTTGGAAAGTGTTACATAATCTATGCTTGACGCATGATTTTTCGTTCTTGTTTTTCCTGCAATGCGCGTGATCCCTGCTCGTCAGACGACTACAGTGTGTTAAATGATTGCCATCCTCCTTTTATCAGAATGTAAGATCTAATCTCTATCGCATGCATAGATGATATTACACAATTATGAAAATTCCAGATTATTTGAAAATTATTACAAATGTCAAAAGTTTTATGCTTTAGGTAATACAAAATTATCATCATCGTATATATTATTTGTCCTGTCAACATCCCTTTTTCTCAGAAAATACGAAACGCAAAACGATGAATGAGATAGCATATGAAAGGATTTTGAACAGGCTTCTGACATAGCACACTTAACATTTCGTTAAAACACGTTTTTTGATTAAAAATTGCAATTAATTAAAAATTAAATCGGCATTGTTTTCATAAATGAAATGAAAGGTTTTCTCAAATCAGTGTTGCCACCAAAATAAAATACTGAATTATCAGATGACATCATCCTATAATGCAATTGAAATACGATTGTTATTTCTTATGCGTATTTTTTGAAAAATATCGAGCTTTTAATTGGGATTTTATTTAATTTTTATGCGTGCGTCAGCTATTTTTATTTGATTTTCTTTTTTCAATCTTGGCTATGTATGTATATGCGTACTGTATCGGAGCACCAGTAGTTTGCGTAATTTAACGATTATCTTCCTTTTAGAAATACAGCTCATTAGGATTCACAAAAATTGTAAGTATTTATATTTTAATATTTTATTAAGCTGTTAATAAGCCAGCGAAATCTGACGTCACTTAAATGGCTGCTGAACCACAAAGTTTGAACATCCCATGTTTAAGTTCCCATAGGGTTGCAAAAAATTGGTGTACCAAATATTGATTTATGTATTTAAGATATTTCTGGAACAGTTTTGCAAAATCAGAGGAAATGCTTTCATATGAATTCCCTAAACGTCAGATTCAGTGTTTCAATTTTTTTTATAATTCCTTTTTTTTTTTTTTTTTTTTCAGTATTGGAGTCTTGGCAACCTAGAGAAATGACCTTGGCGAGAGGAAAAAAAAATTTGGCAAAAACTTTTCTGGCAATCTATTCCCATTTTCTTATACACAAACAATCATCATATATATTATTTCTGTTTTCAACATCTTTTTTTTCTATGCACATACAAAACATATAACGATGAATGAGGTATCATTCGAAAAGTTTTGAACAAGTTTCTGAGATAGTGAGATAGTACACCCACATAATGTTAAAACGCGTTGTTTGATTAAAAAAAAAAAAAAATCAGTCAATTAAAAATTAGTGCTAAAACGTACCGGGAAATAATCTCAAAAGATTGCAGTGCGAAAGATTTGCACGGGTCTTTCTGGTATATATTATTTCTATTGTCAACATCTCTTTTCCTATGAACTTACGAAACGCACATCAACGAATAAGGTATCATTAGAAAGGTTTTTGAAGCGGCTTCTGACATAGTAGACTCACATTTCGTTAAAACATGTTTTTGATTAACAACTACTGTTAATTAAAAATTAAATCGGCATTGTTTTCATAAATGAAATGAAAGGTTTTCCTCAAATGAGTGTTGCCACAAAAATAAATTACCGCATTATAGGATGCTCAACAACGATTATAAAAAAATAAATAGCACAAAAAAGATAAAGTATGATTTCTCCGCACAGATTTATTTTATATAAAGGTTAAAAACCAAACTGAAATTGAAATGTTTAGCAGAAGATGATACTATCCATTAATAAAAGCAGTGGTATCTCATTTAAAATGTATGTTTTGTTATATTAGATTAAATTATATTTATGCGTATTCAATTTGTTTTTCGTTGTTTTTCTCGCGCGTGCCTTTTTCTGTCTTCGATAAGTTAGCTAAAAATAGATTATAGTTTAATACAGAGTTAAAGTTTCATATTTATATACAAAAAACAAGCTGAGTTAAATAAAAGTGTGTAAACACCAGCGATTTTTTCAGCCGTCATAAGCAGCGTTACTTCTTAAGAGCCATACGCTAGTCACGGGAAGAAACGTTCAAGCTAATGTTAAGTCTATGGGAAGGTTCTTGCGCGATTTGTCGCTCGCATCTTAATATTTTTAAATGCTTTTCTTTTGCATAGGATAGCTGAGGTCGATCTGTAACGTTGTTAGTTTTTACTTTTTTGATTTTGGTTACAGTTTTTTTTTTTATAAGCGAACATTTTCAATTTTGGAACCGGTTCTGAAAGTGAAAATATCCTTCCATGAAAAAACTGAACCAAAATGGAAAAAGTAAAAACTAACAACGTTAGAGATCGACCTCAGCTATCCTATGCAAAAGAAAAGCATTTAAAAATATTAAGATGCGAGCTACAAATCGCGCAAGAACCTTCCCATAGACTTAACATTAGCTTGAGCGTTTCTTCGCGTGACTAGTGTAGGCTCTTAATATAGAAAGTTATACATTCATATTCAATTAATTTTCTTATTAAATGTTAAAGTCCTACATGCTGTCCTAGAATATTTCTAAGCGTAAAATTAAAGAGAGGGAAACTTTGAAGGTATTGGCGTCTTCGGATTCTTTGCGCACAGGGCGTTCAGGTGGCCCGGTTCATTTCTAATACCTTAGTTAATAAATAGGGGAACTTCGGATTTTTTGGAATACCATTTACGTTTGAGGCAATATCACAGCTCGATATTGTTTAAAACCCGAAAACCAAATACAGTCACAAACTTCAACTATCTGCGATTAGTTATTTGTAGGCAAGAATCATTTTACGAAATTTCATCCCATGCAAACAAATAGTAATATTGGAAAACTTTTTTGGAGGGTATTATGAGAAAGTCGGGAAATATGGAATAGAGGGTTAAAAAGAAGAAAACGAACAGAATTTGGCAAACAAACAGATGAAATGGTATCAAGAGAGTATGATCAAAATATAGTGTCTAAGGTAGTCACAGTCAGCCAATACACTTCAGTTCATACTTCAGATATGCACAAATCAAGGATCTGTCTTTGCGCCACCACAATCATGGAGTATTATGAGATATTGGTATTCCATATAACCCGACACCGCCGGTTTGGGAAAAAAATATATTTATTGGTGTGAATCGCGAGCTAAAAAACGAGTATTACATCATAAACTGATAACATTTCGGTTTACAGTATGCTTAGTTTCAATTTAAAAATATACTTCTTCATACAAACAAATAAATGATAATGAATTAAAAATCTGGAAAAAATTATCTCCTGAAACTTTCCAAAGACGAAAAACAAATATTTATTCACACAACGCGCCCTGATGCCAATCAACGAACGGCGCGTTCTTCGGGAGGGGGGGGGGGGTAGTTTATGATATTGCCGCTTGGTGGCTATACTTTACTAAACAGAAACTTTCGTACTCCATATTATCCGATTATTCCATAATACCCGAAGTTTCTCTGTATAATTTTTCTCAATTTAATTTGGTTCATTATGCATACTTTTTGATATGAGATAAATGATCTCCATAGCTTATATTTTTCTTTTAATTAACTGAAAAATTGAATTTTCAAAAAATAAAACATTTTAAAGTTCTGTTGAAAAAAATAATTTAGTTTTAGTTCCTGTTTTTGATTCGGTTCGCAACCCTGCTACAAATTTATCATTTCACAGTTGATTTATTGCTCAGTTGAAAAAAAAAAATTTGTTTTGCCGTTAATTTTTGTAAAACTATGTTTCAATAAAATGATGAAAAAAAAAAAAAAACTTTATACACGTAGGAACATTTGTCCATGTTCCTTCGGGACCATGCACATCTTAAAATACAATGTTAACTTTTTAAAAGAATTTAGTGATGGGCATAACGTTTATTTTGATTATTCGAATGAATCATTCGGGCATGCGCAGAAGCATATCTGTCAAACTTCATTTTTTTTTTCTATTCAATTACTACCAGAAATTAAAGAAAAAAAAAAGTTTCTGATATTAATTAGAATTAGATTAGACGTCAGATTAAAATGAAAAATGTGTTTCGTATTTTTTATTCGATTGCTACCAGAAATTTTGAAGAAACAAAAAAGTTTCTGATTTTAATTAATTTAGACGCCAGATAAAAATGAAAAATGGGACACATTTTTCGTATTTTTATCTGGCGTCTAATCTAATTCTAATTGAAATCCGAAACTTTTTTTTTTTTTTTCAAAATTTCTGGCAGTAATTTTTTTTTTGTTTGACATATGTTTCTGTGCATGCCCGAATGATTCATTCAAATAATCAAAATAATCGTTATGCCCATCACTATCAAAATACAACCTATGATCTGTAATCACCAATTCGATTACATTCTTATATAGAATAATAATAATAAATAGTTTACATTTAACGAAATTATTTTAAATATCACTGATGTATTTTTTAAAAAAAATCTAAAGTTCAATGTCCTCCTCCGAACTCTATGATGACCTCGCCCCCTTCCCGTCCTCTTTAAAAAATAATTATTATCTTGGAATAAAAAAATAACTAAGAAAAAAAAACTTTTTCATCGAATTCACAAAACAAGATAGGGAATTTATAAATAAAAATGTCATTTTAAAATAATGATTTTAAAGTTCAATATCTTTTTATATGAACTCAACCTTGAAAATTTTTATTCGTTTTCGAAACGGAATGCCGATTGTTTTATTTCATGCTTTAATTTAAAATGCAAAATGAATGAATGTTGTAATAATAATAATAAAATCCATTACTTGTCCTTAATGTACGCTGATCTTCCTGTTTATATTGCACTTATTTCAATCGAAAATAAATATAGGAAGTTTTTTAAATTACAACCATTGTATAAAGGTTAAATGTTTTGTCTTTTTTTTTTTAATGGTTTCATAATGACAGTTAAAGGGTTTTTTTCATTTGTGTAAAACACTGGTAAGATTAAATGTTAATAAACTGAACTTTTATAGAATTGTCTTTGACAGCTGAAAAAAAAAAAAAATATATATAAAAGGTCAACAACCTCAGAATAATTAATTTCAGGTGATGGAGAGAAATTATTTTCAAGAATGGTTGTAAATGTTCTTTAGTAATATTGATTTGATACAATGTCCCTCCCCCCCCCCCCCTCCCTCTTACATACAAGGCCGACAATAACAAATTCCTAAACCGTTAGTTTTGTATTCAGACATTTTATCTTGGAGGGACATTACAGAGTTCAGGGGAGGGGGGGGGGAGCTTAAAATCTCAAACCTTCGACGGTGGGGGGTTTGGGAGAGATTTCGATGCTTCGGGGGGGATACTCTGAATTCAACACTGTTGAATATACTATTTCAAATTAGAAATACTTATGGGTTAGATTTGCACCAGATTCGAATGTTCTGAGACCACTCCCTTCTCCAGATGTGACGCCTAATCCCCCCCCCCTCCCCCCTCGCCGGAGACATTTGAATACGATAGATTACAAGACGCGCACCTAAATTTTCATTAACCCCTTGGGGACGAGCGACACGTATACGTGACGCATAAGATGCTCAGAATCCTCGATTATTCCCGCCAGTTATTTTTTATTGTAAGTTTTGCCTTATTTAATGACAGCATTTCTGCGATTGAACTAGGCGATAATTTCTGTTTTGAAAAACCGGTGGTAAAAGATTAAAAATTCTGTAAAGTACGCTCGTCGCGAAGGGGTTAAAGAGTTGAAGGAGCGATCTGCGGAAAGACGTAATAACATTTCTCCGGTCACATTTAAGGCAGTTCGAAATGAATTTGTGAAAAGGAATTCAATTGGAGCATCTTTTGGGTTAAACTGGACTTCTTCGTGAAAGAAAGAGTTAAATCTTTAACTTTCTAAAGAAAAATCGCTGGGAAAAATCTTTTTATTAAATTGTTTATGTTGAAGAGATCTCCCCAACGTTATACAACCTCCACCCCCTTGTCCTATTTGAAATTTCAAAGTTTTCCATACGACTTTCCACATCTAATTAAACAAGAACGAAAAATCATGCGTAAAGCATAGATTATGTAGCACTTTCCAACGCTTCCAAAATAATTTTACAAAACATACCGTTTAATAAGCTAAAAGATAACATCTAAGTAAACAATTTGGAAAACGCATAACATATTTAAAAACATAATTTCAGGAATTTCCAACAGATACAATATTCGGAAAAATATCCGAATACTTTTATTCAGCCCTGTATATGATCTATAGATTTGTATATGCTAGGATGCTAAATTTTAGTTTAGTTAGGAAACGCGTAGCACAGTTTAAAATTATCTTTCTGGAGTTTCTGTCAATAAACGGAAATGTGTTCCGGAACTTTTGTGCTGCCCTGTATAGGATCTACAGAATTTATACACACCACGTAATAGACAAAAAGCGAGTTAAAATTAAAATCGCGTTTAGTAACTTAAAACGCACTTCCAGGAATTAGTGTTAACAGACAGTAGATAATTCTTTTGTGTGTCCCTGTAAATGAACGATGACTGCTATACACACACTATTCTGTAGTAAGCCTCTTGTAATGCACCTTAGATATATATATATAAATTTCAATGCGTTTAAAATAGTGAAACATTATTTAAATAAACCGCAGACGATTTTTCTCCATAGACGTCATGTAACGGAATTCTTTTGACCGTCCCTGTAAAGTAACTATAAGTGCTATGCTCACCCTATTCCATATTAAGCTTCTTCTAATGCACCTTAGTGATATATATAAATTTCAATGCGTTTAAAATAGTGAAACATTATTTAAATAAACCGCAAATGATTTTTCCCCATAGACCGCAATGTAACGGAATTCTTTTGAGTGTCCCTTTAATAAAACTATAAGTGCTACACACTTCCGTTGAAATAGGGAACATGCTATAGATAACGACAATAACATATAAAAATTGCAGAGCAATCCGAGCATATTTACGGGAGTTAGAGCACGGACAGACGGCAGACGGCCAGACAAACGGAAGTCATAAGCACTTTTCAACTAGGTTGGAAAATGCTAAAAAACAGATGAAGTCCCCTTAAATTGGTTGAACACGTATTTCATCGTTTTCCAAAATTACAACACATTTTCTAAGTAAGGGAGGGAGGGAGTGTGACTTCTGGCGGAGACGGTAGTTCCATTCTTTTACAATTAAAATATATGAAATTAAAGCAATGAAACATCATTTCCGCTAAGCTCTTAAAGAGAAGTAAATAAATTGAAATTACGTAGTATACTTGCATAAATCCGTTCATTTAATTACGTTATACTAGGAAGTTTTAAGATGTTTCAGAAAGTCTTGATACCTATTTACGAACATTTAAATTCTTTACATACAAATATGTGTTCTAAATACAGGTAAGCTGGTTGCACAATTTGATTAGATTTACATTAATGCATTCACTGATGAAATATTTGTGCATGTAAATTATACGGATGCAAATAATTTGTAAGTTTTCAAGTACATAAAATGTTAGTAACATACATAGATTTAATAAAAACTTTTTAAAAAATCTCTCTTCTACTGGTATATTTTATTTGCACGCGAGATTGACCAATATAATAACTTTTCAATGTTTAATGTTAAATATATGTTTTGAATTATGGTGCGTAAATAAAATCGGCCGACAGGGCATTTTTTTACGCGCAAATTTTTATTTTAACAAATATGTTTTGCAATAGGGTGCATTAGAAACTGCCTTATTTTATTTATGCACCAGAATGCAAAACACAATTAATAAAAATTCAAAAGCATTTATTAATCTTTGACAGTTTGGCGTGCAAATAAAACCTGCAGAGAAGGCAATTTAATATTTCACGACGAAACCTCCATAAGGTGTCGTAAACTTCAAATGAGTAAAAATCGAAAGGCTCTGGTCTAAAAAATGGTAACGGACATTTTTAAAAATGTTTTCTGAATCTCATGGAAAATCGTTTAACTGCATCTTGACAACCTTTTACAAAAGTACCAGGTAACCCTCTTTAGTACGGTTCTTGTTAGTGCGATTTTCATTAACAGCTAAATGAGGTTAAAGTAATTTTCAGTAACATCTCAGGAGCATATAAACTTTTTTTAGATGCTCTTTTGTTTAGTGTGCAATGCACGAAACGGGTGATCCTTTTTTCCCCAGCAAGATGTCAAAATTTTTAAAAATCAATTTGCAGAAAATGCCGAAAAAAAAAAATTGAAGCTTTTAAAAAATTCCACAGTTAGAATTTCATTAGCCATAGACTCAGACATCAGTAGAAGTATGCAAACTGCACAGAGGACTAGAAAATCAAATTGTGTGTTACCGCAAGATGTATTACAAAAAAAAAAAAAAAAAAAAATCACTGCGAAAAAAAAATTGTTGATTTTACGGTATAATACGTACTGGCATTCCAGATGCTAGTATTATACCGAAAAATCAACAATTTTAGGGTTTCGTTCATCTCACGAAACCCTATTACTCCCGCTCCGTTGTCTGTCTGTCACAGAGCCATTCTCAAAAACTATGTATAACTTACAGAGTTGAAACATCGTGTATATATATATCTGAATACCAGCTATGAAGAGCTCAAAATATTAAAATTTGAAAAAATCGTATTATTTTAATAAATAAAGATAAAAAACCAAAATTCTAACAGCCTTTTCCTATTAAATTTAAACATTTTTCGTTATAGCAGATGCCAAAAATTAAAAATCCACGATGAAATTCTTTCTACAATAATTAATTTTCTATCAGACGATTTTCACGTGAAAAATGAAAATGAAATAAAAAGTTTCACCAATTGAAAATCTGACGTCATATCGGAAGTTTAACGGATTTTTCAAACGTTTCAGAATAATACAAAACGAGTATCACTATGAGTAATAGAGAATAGTAAATATATGAGTTTGAGGAACGTATTGAATCATGATAAAAACCCGATTATGGAAATATTCGAATATTTTAACATTTTGAAGGTGTACAACATGTTTAATTTTGAAATTATTATTTTTTTTAATATCGCATTTAGTGAAATTCGAAAGATAAATGAATATCGCTAAATGAAATTTATTAAAGAAAGGATAAAGTGTTTTGAAAGGAATATTAGACGAAACCATTTCAGCGATCTTCGATCACACTTACCCACTTTTTTTTTTTTTTTTTTTTTTTTTTTTGTGCAGTGTGTGCAAATGACAGTTGATAAGTTTTCCCTTAAATAAAATTAAAATGTACGTAAGTTTGAAGTAATCAAATTGTATTATTACAATAAGTTTTAAATCAAATTATGTGATTTTCTTTTAAATTAAAGTAATGGATAAGTAAGCTAACATAAATAAACAGAAGAATTGTACTAATACAGAATTAAAACTGACTTTTCAATGTTTCTCGATTGTTAGTTATTAAATTAGCTCACATGTTTATGTTAATGGCAGTTCATGAAAATTTGATAAACTTTCAAATCAATCTGTAATATGTATTTTCTAAGAATAATACATAAAAACAATATCTACATTGCCTATTAATGTATATTGGGTTTTTAAAAAAGTTGGCTGTGAATCTATAGCAGTTTTTTGCATTTAATGTAGTATGTTTGGATTAGTGCGGTAATACGAGGTATTATGTACACTGCAAAAAAAAAAAAAAAAAAAGAAAGAAAAGTTGATTTTACGGTGTAATACTCGCGCGGCAGCGTATTACTGCTTTTTTTACTGTTTAATACTGTTAATTTTACGGTATAATACTGGCAGCTGGGGTGCCAGTTTTATACTGTAAAATCAACAGTTATTTTTTGCAGTGTAGTATCATACCGTAAAATTAACAGTAATAAGCAGTAAAGTAAGCAGTAATACGCATGCGCTGGGGTGCTAGTATTATATATAGTAAAATCAACATTTTCTATTTGCAGTGTATAGTGGGATTAATTAACTGAACTAATAGAGGGATACCTGTACAAGGTTTATTTTTTACTCAATATATGCCATAATAATCAAAGATAAATTTTAGATATGAATTTTAATAACGAAAACTCTTTGCGCAGTAAGTACAATAAAATCTACACTGCAAAAAAATATATATTGATTTTACAGTATAATACTGGCACACCAGCTGCCAGTATTATACCGTAAAATTAACAGTAATAAACAGTAAAATAAGCAGCGCATGCGCGGCAGCGTATTACTGCTTATTTTACTGTTTATTACTGTTAATTTTACGGTATAATACTGGCAGCTGGGGTGCCAGTATTATACACAATTTTTTTGTGCAGTGTATCTGAAAAAAAAATGTTGCACATAAGTTAACTGAATGTTCAGTCTTAACAAATCGGCTGCTTTAGAGGAAGCAATCACTATTGTTTTGGCTGTAGTTTTTTCTTTGAAAAAATTTAATTTTGAAAATCTTAAAATTTGCATGCTGTTACTCTGTTTTACATCCGAGCTCTTCAATTGATGGCTTTTTTTTTTTTTTTTTAAACAACGCTTTGACAGCTGTCTAAAAGAAACAGCCACCATTCTGTCGCTACAAAATTGTATTAAAGTTATACGAACATTATATAGCAATAAAAGTAGACTTACCTGGAGATCGGAAGAGATTAGTTACAACTGAAAAACAAAAAGTAAGTGCATTTAGTACCACACTCTTTATACACATAGAAAAATCAACTATTATACAATAAAAAATATCACTGCCCATTAGAAATTAACAAAAATTAAATGGAACATATATTAAAGCTTAAATTTTAATTAAATGAATAAGCTAGAACATTAAGATAAGTTTACACTAGTGTAGCCTTGTCATTTTTAATTCCTTCTTTTTTTACAAGAAAGAATTTGAAAAAATCTTCTTCCGGTTTTCGACGGATTTATACGTTTTAAGTGGTCCTAAACAGGATTTGACTGTTTTTAGAAAATGTATGCCTGTATGTGACAATCTATTTGGGCGCTCTATCTCAAGAACTAATGCTTATAAGTTAGGTGACCCACCTTAAAAGAATGAGAAGTCTTTGGGACCCACCTGGCATGTAAATGTATATGTATAAAGGTTTTTGTATAATCTATCATGCGATAAAAGGAGAGTTTTCATAAAATCTAGCCTTTTATACACGAAAAAAGCATACACGCATCACAAACGTAGTCAAAGCATCATATAACATTCAAACAGTATTAAGATTCAAATGTGATAATTATAATAACAATGCAATATTATATATAAAACTTAACCTTCTTTTACTACGTATGCGAATATGCGTTTATTATATGTTTAAAAAAGAAAATTTCTGTAAAAATTACGACTCTTTTTGATTTGTATTTTCTACTTTTTAATGTTTAAAATATTTCGTTGTTGCAGTTTCACAGCCATTTGGCATATTTTGGCGGAGTGGTTTAGCGCAAAATTAACTTCATTGTTTTTGTAACTCGTAAACTAGTTATAACCATAAAGAAGATTTGGCGATTTATCACCTGCGCCGGGCTAACGGATAAATGCCTTAAAATTAATTAGTACATATTTTACGGTCAATATGATAAATTCGGTAATCACGAATAATAACCGGTTATTATTCATAATTACTGGTCATAATAACCGGTTATTATGAATAATTACCGAATTTATCATATTGACCGTAACATATAAATAAGTTCTAAAAATATTACAATGCTGTATTGTCATCGGAAACACTACTGTGTGTATGGTTTTTATAATTCAGTCATATCAGGAAGTGAGTGACAAATTTCCATCTTTACATTACCTGAACCAAGTTAAATAAAAGAGTGTAAAAATACACTTTATAAGTCAATGCAATTTATAACATTATTTTGCACTACCGAAAGAATCCATAGAAGAATAAAAGTATGTTAATTCTAGTTACTCTCTATACACAATGTTTAATAAAATACTGTCATTTTACGAATTTGTTCAATATATTTTTGAAAAACTGATTGATCCTTCCGCGACCTACTGCTGGGTCGCATTAGCTTGGAAACCGCCTATTTAGAAAGTACACTCAACGTATTTAGAAATAAAAAGTTTTAAATGAGAAGTTTTAATTTTATTTTTCATACTCAACTGTCTAGTTTATGCTAAATATGTGCATATTCAGATAAGTTTTTAATCTTAAACATACATTAATAAAATAAATATATGCAATAAATATATGCAGATATATAGGAGAGTGGTATTCATTGAAACTTCTGCAAGAGCCAAAAATCTAGCAAAGAAGTGAGCTCGAGGGCCGCACGTACATATTTGTAGTCATATATGTCTATATATTATTCTGGATTACTGTTATATGTATTAATTATTGTTAATTTTAACCAGTGTTAACATTTATTATTATATTCATTTATTAATAACCAGCCAAACCCGCGTGGTTGTTGAAATATGCCAAGTGGTATTTGTGTACCTATTTATGTACAGGGTGATTATAAAAAAACTATCCCGACATTTGGGCCCCTAACTATCATACCATTCACAGAAACTGAATGAAATTTTGGCAAAAGGTATTTTGAGGTATGCGCTCAAGAATGATATGGAAAACAATAGTGTCACTCAAACAGTTACGGTTACAGTGAGAAAATTTCGAAAAAATCACATGGCAACACCCAGTTTTTTGTATTGGAATGTGATCTCCATTGTGAAAAACCCTAAATAGCGTTGGAACGGCAACTGTAGCATTAAAATCACCAGAAAAAGGCAAGGGAAAAGTAAAAAGGACTTTGCCGTGCACCAGAGCATTAATTTTAGTTTCATTTACGTCACACCGTTTCTTTGGCTGATATCCCAGCCTGATTATAGTTCTCCACAAAACGAGAAGAAGAAACCAAGAAACGCAAATTTCGGGCTCTACGTAAGACACAGTCACGCTAGGTGAAAGAAAAAGCACTGCGAAATGCGAGGCGCGTATGTTCCTTTCTGCCATTCTGAACAAGATGCCGATTTCAGGGAAAGAACGTGGGGAAATCGTAAAGATTTATTACCTGAATGGACAAAATGCCGCAGAGACATTGCGTGTTTACCGCAGAAACCATGGATTACGGCGAGGCCCGTGCACTGTCAAAGCTGTACGGGACTTGATTCATAAATTTGAAGAAACTGGTTGCACCTGCGATCGATCTCGGTCTGGACGACCTTCCGTTCCTGTGGTAGCTGTTGCAGAAGTCCATCAGACGATAAGCACAGTTCGTCCCGGAACTGCACGCGGTGTTTCACGTGCTCTTGATCTGCCGAATTCAACTGTACGCAAGATTCTGCGCTCTGTTCTAAACATGTTTCCGTATCGATTCTAGCGTGTCCAGATGTTGGAAGCGAGAGGTTATCAATTACGGCTGGATTTTGCAAATCAATTCCTTATCCGGTACGATGAAGATAGCAGCTGGCCTTTACGCATTCTGTGGACAGATGAGGCGCATCTCGTTAACTGGTAACGTGAATTCGGAAAATTGTGTGCACTGGGCAGAGAATAATCCACATGATGTGCATGCACGTCCATTACACGAGGGAAAAGTGACTGTGTGGTGCGGTATAACGAGTACGTTCATCCTCGGCCCTTACTTTTTTGAAGATGTTACTACCGGTGATCTGTAAACGTGTACAGTAACGAGTGCTCGCTATCTGGACATGTTAACTCATTACGCGATTCCCGCATTGCAACGGCAAAATGCTCTATCTGAAGTTGTGTGGATGCAAGATGGCGCTCCTCCACATTTCGGGTCTTCAGTCAAACGTGTCTTTACTCAACAGTTTGGTGACAGAGTTATCTCCCGTCATTTCCCGTTTCCGTGGCCACTAAGGTCTCCTGATCTGACACCAACGGATTTCTGGCTGTGAGGATATCTGAAATCCAAAGTGTATCAGTTTCGTCCTCAAACTGCATCTGATTTGAAAGATGCCATCAGAACTGCGATTCAAGAGATTCCTATTGCCATGATACGTGCTGTAGTGCTATCCACCATCAGCCGCATGCAAAGTGTCATCGTGTGTGAAGGAGGTCATGTGGAAAATTTGTGAAACACAATAAAATGCTTTATTTTATGCTGCTTCTCTGTCCTTATTGGTTGTCCTCACTTTTAGCCTATCTACCGCCGGTGATTTTCATGCTACAGTTGCCGTTCCAACGCTATTTAGGGCTTTTCACAATGGAGATCACATTCCAATACAAAAAACTGGGTGTTGCCATTTGATTTTTTCGAAATTTTCTCACTGTAACCGTAACTATTTGAGTGACACTGTTGTTTTCCATATCATTCTTGAGCGCGTACCTCAAAATACCTTTTGCCAAATTTTCATTCAGTTTCTGTGAATGGTACGATAGTTATGGGCCCAAATGTCGGGATAGTTTTTTTTGTAATCGCTCTGTACATTAGGGATAAATTATTCTGAAACGGGTTATTGAAATATCACTGTCACATTTTGAGGACACTTCATTCTTGTACTGCATTGGGTGAACGTGAGACTTGAATTGAGGGGACCGGGGCTGGGGCAAGAAAGTGCCAAGTTACATTTTTGGTGAAATAAATCTAACACTGTAATGTGTTGCTTAATATTGTAAATTATAATATCCAACATATAATTTGTTTCTAATGTCACTTGGTGGCAGCCTATGTCCCAGGTTTCGTTTTTGCCCCAGATGTTTATGCCCCCGATGAAGATAGCTAATTTACAAAAAATGTAATAGTAAATATCATTAAAGTAATGCCACATTGTTACTCAGACTATCTCAAATGTTACTAAGACATTGGCGAAAAAACTTTAGGTTATATATCTTGAGTCTAGTATTTGATCAAATTTTCAAACTGAAATATCTCAGAAGTTCAAAAATGTAGCTTGGCACTCTCTCTTACCCCGACCCCCTCAATTAGTGAGAAAGTCTTCATTCCTCCAACCCATCTGTAGTTGCAGCCACCCTTTTCGAAAATACAGGTAGAATATATTGAGGCATGGCATGTTTAAATGCATAGGAAGTCTAACAGGTATCGTACATTGCTAGAAATTTTAAAATCAATAGTTTTATTTTTTATAAACAAACAATTGTTTCTTGAGTATTAGTATACCTTGAATCACCATAAGCATTTAAAATACTGTTACAAGTAATATGTTGAAAAACACTGGTTTAGTAGAATTAACCACCTTTTTTGTGCGGCGAAAGGCTAAGTATAACGTACATTCTTACCTAATTTGCAATCATATTTACTTATTATTATCATTTTATTAATTATACTAATTACTGGTACTTGCATTTTATCCCATTGCTCAGAAAATTTTCATCCAACACTGGCATGACAATTGATTTTTCTTCTCTTTTCTCTTTTTAAAAATTTAAATTAAAAATAAGAACAACGTTCGTGTGCATCTACGTCTTAGAAGTTGCCCCTATGTCAAATTTAAAGTTTCTAGGCTTGCAGTTTCAGAGAAATCTTAGTGAGAATAACTGTAAAACGATATCTTCCCAACCAATTTGAAATTAGAATTTTTTTTAAATATTTCTTTGGGGTATAACATTCTAGTGAAACCTTCATGTCAAATTAAAAATTTCTATCCCGGATAGTTTAAGAGTAATTATGATTATAAAGCTCTTTCCAATCATTTCATCCTTTTAAAACTCTAATATTTTTATAAATGTTCTTAACGAGAATTTAAGTCTTAAAAGTAATTATGTATACTCCATGTCAAATTTCATGTTTCTAACCTCAACATATTCAAAGAAATTGTATATTTTAGTACGTTTATTGCTCTAGCACCTATTTGACTGAAATTGGACAGAGATAAATTAGCCCAGTTTTAAGTGGATAAGTCACCAGTATTATCTTGAAAGAATTTTTGTAATCTATTCAGTGGTTCCAAAGTAATCGTGATTTTGGAACGCTTTCAGTTCATTTCACCCTTTTAAATTTCGATTTTTCTTAGAAACTGTTTTGTGCGAGCATTTGCGTTTAAAACAGCCACGTCCAATTTCAAAACAATCTCAAATAAATAACTCTAAATGTTTTTGCACATTACACCCTTTTAAATTTAGTTTTTTTTTTTTTTTAGAAACCATTTATATCTTAAAAGTAACGCCACTGCCAAATTTCTAGCTTCAACACTGTCACAGCAATCTCAATTTTGAGGCTTTTTTCTTTGATATTAGTTTTTTTTTTTTTTTTTTTTTTTTTTTTTTTAACTGTTCTGTGCGAGCATTTACGTCTTAAAAGTAACAGCTATCTCAAATTTCAAGTTTTTGTCCTAACAATTTCAAATAAATCGAAATTTAGAATGTTTTTCACACATTTCACCTTTTTAAATTCTGAATTTTTTAGAAACCGTTTTTAGCAAGCATTTAAATCCTAAAAATACCCAACAGGCGAAATTTGAATTTTCTATCTCCAGCAGTATAACAAAATTCGAAAATTTAGAACGTTTTTTGCTCTTGCACCTTCTTAGGGTACTACAGGCATAAAATATAGCCTATGTTGGAACAGAAACTGTCACCACTACTTTGCCACCATTATTTTTTATATAGGTTCGGTAGTTCTAGAGATTATCTCCTACAAAAAAATAAGAAAACGTTTCTTTTTTATGAGTATAAATTTTATCAAATGTAAATAGTAGCACTGTTTAATATGAGTATACTTATTGCAAAATTTAAACTTGCATAACTTTTCTGGGTTGTTCAATTGCCACATGAAAGGGACTCTAAAACCCGGTGGTGAGTGCACCTCCGGTAGAGGGTATATATCTTAAAGTATTGGGTTGCACAGAAATTTCAGTGTGTTTTACTTAGATGAAAAATTGAGCTGAGCTTGGATCTTTTTATCGTTTGAAAATAACCGCATTTTCTGACAAAATGATGAAGCAGGAAGTGTAGAAAAATATTTGGCTTAGCATTTATTAAGATATATGAAAAGTTAAGGCTATATGTATTTACGGGATGTCCTTGCGGATGGGGAAAAGCTGCATTTTATATATTCTTTTTTGAAAAGAGAGATAATGTTGCTGAAAAATTCATAAATATTCGTGTACTCTATAAGATTGCGTTTTGAGTGAACCAGTCTGATGGTGGTTTGCAAAGATTAAAATTGGAAGTTTTAGCTACCACATCAGGATTGATGTTAAACTTATTGCAGCGCATGAAGATAAAATGGAAAAATAGCACTAAAACCAAAATTGGATCTCTTAAGATTTAGCAGTGCTTATGACCACAGACACTTGGTAAAACTGAGACAATTGTGTTTGGGTAACACAATCTGTTGAAGAAAAACTACGTGCAGAGCGTAATATTCCTCTCAAAGAATATTTTAAAACAGACACATGAAATCAACTCTCAGAGAAGAACAAATGAAACAAAGTACGATATCCACGCACAAAAAAAAAAAAAAAAAAAAAAAATATGTTTTGTGCCTGATGGAGTTAAAGTTATTTTTAACGACGTGTTTCTTTCATTACATTAGAACTTTGATGGCTAAAGCTCATACCTAAAACTGAAAATGTTCCGTAGATTAGTCGAGAAAATACACATTATATGTACATACATATAGGAGTTTTCTTGATGCGTTAGTTACGCCCATTTTAATAATATTTCATCCATCTTGAATTATTTAAGAATTATTAAATATATTTATTTTTATCATATCATTCATAGACCATATAGGGTCTCGATGGTAGGAATACCATGCTTCATAACTGCCAAGTTCCCCCCCCCCCCCTCCCTATGTCAAAATTATTTTCTAAACCAAAAAAAATATTTAATAAAATGTATCTTGCTTTTATGTGGTACTTAATTGATTTAATTTAATAATTAAAGTTTCTGGTTCAAAATATATTTGACTTATAAAAAGCGGAAGCTGCATGCAATTACATCTAAGGAGGACATACAGATGGGTGACAAAATAATACGAACACTCATGAAAAAGGGTGAAAAGAGCAATATCTAGTAAAATATATGAAGAATGATCCTGAAACTTCACGCGTGTAAATAGCACAGTTGACGTCATGTATTTCCGTGAACATTTTTTCCCAAAACCACATTGGGAACCGTCAACAAATTGTAGAAAAACGAATATCTTTTGGATAACCCTGTAAAAAGTAAGGCCACTCAAGCTTTGAAACTTTATCACATGATTAAGAGGCTTATTGTGATAAACTATGTTTATTTTCATGAGTACAACGCAATATACCCGTAGAGAAATTAAGGTTTTTATAAGAACAATCCCGAATTTCACCAAGTGTTTTGCTTATAATTTGCAGATTTCTTAATATAAAATAATGTTTTTTCAGAAAATATGACTAACAACATTGTACACAATACTCCGCAATCAGAAATAATAAATAATAAATATTGGATGAAAAACGAGCAGGTTTATTAAATAATGTTTCATTGTGCATGCGCGAATGTTATCAAAATATAATGTGCATAATATTTTACCCAAATGTATACAGCAACTTTTACGAAAGTCTCAAAAACAATACTTCAAAATTCTGAAAGGGATCGTCTATAGAATAAGTTCGAAATCCGTTGTTACTAAAATGAAGCAAAAATATGAGGGTTTGGATCCAAAGTATGACAAGTACAGACGTATTTCTTAAGAAATACTTGTCTACTTGTCATCATTTGGATACAACAGCCCCTGATCTTTTTGCTTGTATTGGGGAACAACGAATTTTGAGCTTATTCTATGGATGACCACTTCCAGAATTTTCAAGCTATGTTTTTGAGACTTTCGTAAAAGTTGCTGTATACACACTTGGGTAAAATGTTATGCACATTACATTTTGATAACATTTGCGCATGCGCAGTGAAACATTATTTCTTAAACCTACCCTTTTTTCATCCTATATTTATTATTTTTTATTTCTGATTGCGGGGTATTGTGTACAATGTTGTTAGTCATATTTTCTGAAAAAAAAAAAACATTCTTTTATATTAAGAACTCTGCGAATTATAAGCAAATCACTTGGTGAAATTCGGGATTGTTTTTATAAAAACCTTAATTTATGTACTGGTATATATGTTGTACTCATAAAAATGAACACAGTTTATTACAATAAGCCTCTTAATCCATGTGCTAAAGTTTCAATGCTTAAGGGACATTACTTTTTGCAGGGTTATTCAAAAGATATTCGTTTTTCTTCAATTTGTTGACGGTCCTCAATGGGGCTTTTGGAAAAAATGTTCACGGAAATATATGACACAAACAGTGCTGTTTACATGCCTGAAGTTTCAGGATAATTCTTCATATATTTTTCTAGATATTGCCCTTTCACTCTTTTTCATGGGTGTTCGTATTATTTTGTCAGCCATCTGTACGCTAGGACAGAAAACTTGTATAATAAAACTGATTCTCCTCCCCCGTCCCTAGCAATTTTCGTTTTTTCTAAATTTTACTGTATTTGTCTTTAACCCTATGATGGAAGGAGGCGTCATTTTGACTCCTTGTCCATACTTCCAATGAAGGGTATAAGAGCTATTCTTTAATTCCAGTATTAAAATAATGGATATATATTTAAGCAACAACGTGTACAATATCGTCTGAATTTTATTTGAACTTGGGATGGAAGAATCACTTTTATCTCAGTCATTGGAAGTATAGACAAAGAGTCAAAATGACTCCTCCGTAAATTCCATGGGTAAGGATTTTGTAAAAGCCTTCGTTCAATCTGCAGCCGACACAAGAGACAGGCCGCGATACTAACACCCCTCTTGGCTATCACGTGATCAACGTGGGTTGGTTTCCACCGACTGTTGAACTCTCATGTGATCAAGGTAGGCTGAAAAGCAGCCGAGGTCAATGAAGTACCGCGGCCTGTCTGTATCGTCGGCTGCAGTTCACCCCCCATATTAAAATTTAATTTTAAATATGTGCCTGTAAAATTATTAAATTTTATCGAATATTAAAAACTTTTAAAAGACATTTACCTCCAAGATAAACAGAAATGGCTACAACTGCTAATATAGCCAAGACAACTAAAGCTATGGCACAAAGAAGTGCGCCTGCGCACTTAGGTTTTCGACGTTTTTTGGGTGGTCGTCGTCGTCTGTCATCACCCCATAGTAGGTAAGGAGGCGGCGCGGAGGACCGTTGGTGCCCTGATGTGGCTGCATAAGGTAAGTAATCTTCTGGAAAGGAGGTAAAAGCCAAATTGTCTAAGCGTTCCTAGAAAAGAAAAGGAATTCTGTTAAACAACTTGTAAGTATGAAACGAGCAAAATATATGTTTACGTGGAGTGTGAAAAACTATGTAAAAAAAGAAAAAGCATAAATTGTTCACCCGCAATAAAAATGACAAAAAACTATATTTAAGAAAAGAAGATTGGCATTTTTAAAATGTAACATAAAACTTATAGCACTTAGATGAGATGTAATCTTCCTAACTGGACGAAAAAGTCAGGACCAGGATTCGAACCCGGAATTCCTTGGCTGAAGCTACCAATGTTCTACCAACTGAGCAATCCCGAACGAATATGGCCGAACTAATTCACCCAGTTAACCTTAATGATAATAGCCCCTGGTCTGATATCTGAATCAGCACAACAGAATAAATCACAGGTAATGGGACCTCCAGTAAATTCTGGAAACGTGATTACACTAGATTAATTTTACAACAATTATTCAAATTCGTAAAGAAATCATATGAGATGCAATCTTCCCAACTGAGCGAAAAAGTCTATTTTTCGCCCAGGTGGGAAGATTAGATCCCATATGATTTCTTTACCAATTTGAATAATTGTGTCAAAATTAATCTAGTATAGCACTTAGCTCTGCATATAGCTGTAAAAGCGTACACAAAAGCATAAAACCCTTAAGAATCAAGACATAGAAGAGATAGGGAGGATTGAGTACATTTATCCCCCCCCCCCATTTTGTAGTGGCAAAGGTGGCATATAGCCGTAATCTAGCGGTTTTCCGGATAACTACCACTTATGACACTTTTCCTGTAGCAGGACGCACCGAAGTCACGCCTATTAATGCAATAATACACAAAGTGAATTTTTATGAGTTGTGTCACCTTTCTTGAGGGTGAGCAAAATTTAACACGCAATTGTTTTAAGGATTTATAAACGGAATTTCTTCTTTACTACCGAATTAAGAAAAAAAGACAGAGCTCAGCAGCAGCAATACACATGTTTACTCACAGTTGCGAAGCTTTCGGGTTTTTTCCCTAGTCATAATTTGAAGCAGAAAAGTTGTTAAATAAAATTTTTCTGGTTTCTATGTGGCTATAAACTTCTTATATTTAATAACACTTCTGTTTATTTTTTATTAAAAAACGGCATATTTTTATCGGTTTACTGCAGAGGATCTGGCATTTTGGGTAGATCATAAGATTTAATTTGACGTATAATAATGCGTTCTAATGCTCGTACACGAATACACTATCTAATTCAACTGCCGGTTAAGCCCGAAAACTTCGGTCGAAAGCTCAAATGATATTATTCAACCATTAATCTGATTGGACCTACAAATCGCAACCGAAGCCAAATACGGTTAATGGTTAATATCATTTGAGAGTTCAACCGAGATTTTCTCGTTTAGCCGGCAGTTGACGTACGTTACGAACGTTAATTAGCTAAACTGTAAACTGCTCACCCCAAACAATACTTCTGTTAGCTTATCAATGCAACGATACAGTTTTGTTGGAAATCTGGTTAAAATTTTAATTGTCCCCCTAACTCGTAATGTGGTGCGTTCGGAATCGACATTGTAATCGAAACAGTTTTCAAGATTTTAATTAGGTCGTCAATGCATTTTTTTTTAATTGTTATGCAGCTATATGTAGATCATGCTCCTGGTTGGTAGAGAAAATGCCCAAAATATCGCCTCCCTGTGAAAAATTCGCAATTTTAAAAATTAAGATAGAGCTAAAATTCCCCCAAAATTCTATTTTAGCAGCTCTGCTCCTTACCAACAGAAGCTAGTATGGTAATTGAACAGAATTAATTGCCCTTACCTCTAAAGTAAGCAGAAATGAAAGTAACCCAATTTTTCGGATTTTGAGGAAGAGTTCTTAATTCCGGCTCCAGACTTAAATTTACAATTCATACATTATTTGAAGGAGAAACACTATTAGAAACAAGTAATATAAAAACTTTTTTTTTTTAGTCAATTCCTACTTAGGTCAAATAGAATTTTTTTTCCAGCGATCTACACGCTTCGCCACTAACGGTATTTATTCCTAAATTTATATCCTGCTAAATATCTTACATAAGAGAAATTTTTTAAATGTATTAAAAATTAAATAAAAAATAAATAGCTAAAATACCAAAAATTAATAGCTCGAAAAGTATTTCTCACAAAATTGTTAGACAAACTGCGTTAGAAAGGTAAAAAAATTGTATTTTTCTTGATATAAATTTAAAATCTAATGATTATGCTGTTTTTCAAATATTGAATTTCAAAAATTACCAAACTTTACAATAAAGTGCCATAGCGATGTTACAGTTAGCGATAATACAGTTTTTTTCAAATATTAATTAAATTTTATTATTAAATTTTAGTTTACTTCATTTCTGTTCAAAAGTATAGACTCACTCCACATTTATAGTCTCCTTCGCCCGCGAGCTGCCTGATCTTCGTCCGTGAACAGTCCCATTATCTTTTTACGTGTGAAGGTGAGACCATAAATATGGAGTGAGTCTATACTTTTGAACAGAAATGAAATATAAAATTAAAATTAATTAAATTTAATTAATGAATTAATATTTGAAAAAACTGTATTAACATCAATTGTCATCCAGTACAAGTTAAAAAAATTATTTGAACTTGAATGGATGAATAGAAAATATTTTATTAACGATTGAAAATTCCAACAAGATATATATAGAGAGTGTGTGAGCTAATAGTAGGAATTTAAAAAGGCAAGTTACTTCTACAACGAATTTTTTTTTTTTTTCATTTTTTCTGGTGTTTTTCAACTTTTTTTTTTTTTTTTTTTTTTTTTTTTTTTGCGAGGTTTGTAGTATGGGAAGATCTTAACGAAAGAATTATCTAGAAAATCTAAGGAGAAAAAATGAAGTATCATCTTTAGCAGAGGTGGAAGGTTTGATTTAGGAACTTCCCCGATTTTTTTTTTTTTTTTGGACTGGTCACTTTTGTTTGACCATTTGATCACACGATTTGAGAGGTAGAATCCAGGAATCTTGATGGAGACGAATGTAGGAGTAGAAATAGTAACATGTTTGTCCGCTCCTAACGATGAACCTCACAAGCTGGCGTTTTACCGTGATAAAAGATACGCCAAATATCGATCACGTACTGCTAAAAAACACTTTTAAGGCAACCGAATAACGTTCTGAATTTGAATAAAAATTATAAAGAACTTCTCCTCAAACTGTTATTGTAAAATACGGCGTTAAAAGACAACCTTTTATTTTCATCTCATTGCCAATGTACGATTGGGATATAATTCTATATAATAATATTGTTTCATAAATTTGCCCAGAGATAGCAGCAAAGTTAACAAGGGGAACGAATATTTAGGCTACAGAACGGATTTTGGGCATTTTTCTCTTAACCATTTTTGTTTTATAGATGAGTTTTAAAAATGCTAAGACATTATAATTGTATCTCAGTATTTGGGGGGTTACTCCAGTCATTCACGTCACCCAGGTAAATGCTGGACGTTTGAGGAAAACATTTTTAAGTTATGTTCTCCTTTCAATTCTAAGGAATAATTTTTCTTATGGATGAAACTGAACAGTAGTATGTGCATTTTTGGCAAATATTACACTTTTTAATATTATAATTAATATATACCAAATTCGGATAAGTTATTTTAAAAATGAAGATTAAAAGAAAATAATCGACAAATTTTTATTGATTTTTTTCATAAGATGTGACCCAATTCGACTTCCCACCTGTAATTTTTATGTCTGACTCATTCAATAAATGTTTTTGTAAACTGGAGAAAGACTAGTGTTAAAGTGTCAAGAAAAATATAAATGGTATGTATGACTCGAACACTCAACCCCCTCAATCATCCCCTCCCCCCTCCCCAAACCTATTTGTGAAAGATCGTTTAGAAAAGGTAACTTCTAAGTGCGAATTTCTTCATTTCAAGAATAGTTCACCCACACACAATACATTTCGAAAACTGCATTCATCAGATAATGTATTTTTTCAACACTGTATGAAACTAGAAAATAAATGGGTAGATAAGCATTGATTTTTGACTTTCGGATAGGGCCAAACAGTTTTCGTTTTTCTAAGACGATTTCATTGTTTTAATATGATCTAGGATCTGTATTTACTGCTCTTTTAATTTATTTTTGTTTGTAAAATTTTAAATGTATTTACTAAGATCAGTAACATAGATTTATTTAGAAAATGTTAATCATTTCAATTAAATTTTTGTCGATATGAAGAGCTCACACCGAATATCACATTGGAAAAAATGTAATTTTGATTGTACATATTTGTTATTATATTTTACATTCGATTCTCTAATTCGGATAACTTCCAAGCGTTTTCATCATGGCTAAAATGACTTAGTATTAATAACATTTCTTTTTTTTTTTTTTTTTTGTTAAAACATTTTAGAACCAAAATGTATGTATGAAAATACATATATTGTTGTAATGTGACATTCAACAGTAGTGAGTTTTGAGTACCCAACAAGGTCTGATCGAAACCACTCGGCGCGGAATTTTCGAAAGTTTTTAAGTTTTTAAAAACTATTTTATTATGTAATAACATCTTTTATATTTGTGACATCTTTTTATATTCATGACATTAAATGATCATTTTTAGCAAAATTTCTTTAATTTTATTTCGATATTTTTGCACCAAATCACATTTACTTAAAAGCACTATTTAGCTATGGACTTTATTACTGAAGATTAACCTTTAAACACTTCTGTTGCTGCTTTTTAAATTTTCACAGTTTAAAAAATTTGTAATTTACAGTTTAACCCTTAACTATTACTGTGACATAAGTTGTTGCACAGTTACTGTAATAGCAGTCTCCGAGACTGCTTGATCGGAAGATAAATAAAAGCCTAAATTAACTCATAGGATACTATTTCTGTACTAAACTATGTACAGTGCTATTATAATTAAAATTCACCTATTCAGAAGTCTAATGATAGTACTAGAGCTTCAAATGAAACAAAACTTCACTAGTATCTATAGTTAAACTGAAAGTTACAATTAAAATATAGATAAAATGCTTAAGTGATACAAAGAGGAACACAAAAGGATTATAAAAACCTTTTAATGATAGACATATGTTTCAGCGCTCATATACGGCGCCATTTTCAAGATATGTAACGATAAACAAAAATATTCTCGCAAATTTTTGAAAATAAACTTGAAAACATAAATCCCACGATCATATATGTAAAAAAGCAGGTGCTTGAAATAGTCAGCTGTAAATGTGAAAATTAATATTTGCTTATTGCTGTTTTTAAAATTGAGAAGTATTTCGTACCAAATTTTAGGTAATTCAAATGAGGCGGATTCATTGAAAATGTTCAAGTTACGCATATAGATTTCTATTGATTCACGGATAATAGATGGGAAATAAAGCCTTGACGAATAAATTATTTTACTATTTTTAAAGTCTGTTCTAGTCTTGCCAGTGCTGTAGTACTTCTGTCATATTTGATATTTGCCATATTCTCTTTTAATCTTGTTTTAAACTTTCTAGTGGTCATTCCTATATAATATTGTAGTGTTCCATTTGCTCTGGTGAACGGGATTTCATAAACACCTGATAGTTATAAGGTATGTATAAAGGATATAGTAATGACCACTAGAAAGTTTAAAACAAGATTAAAAGAGCATATGGTAGGCATCAAATATGACAGAAGCACTACAGCACTGGCAAGACTACATAGAACCGAGACATTAAAAATTGATTTTAAAATAAGTAAAATAATTTATCCATCAAAGGCTTTATTTCCCATCTATTATCCACGAGTCAATAGAATTCTATTTGCGTAACATGAACATTTGAAATGAATCCGCCTCATTTGAATAATCTAAAATTTGGCCCGAGTTACTTCTCAATTAAAAAAATGCAATAAGGAAATATTAATTTTCACGTTTACAGTTGACTATTTCAAGACCTGCTTTTTTACATATATAATCTCGTGATTTATGTTTTCAAGTTTATTTTCAAAAAATGGCGAGAATATTTTTGTTTATCATTATATATCTTGAAAATGGCGTCATATATGAGCGCTGAAACATATGTCGATCATTAAAAGGTTTTTATTAGCCTTTTGTGTTCCCCTTTGTATCACTTAAGCATTTTATCTATATTTTAATTATGATTAGTGATCTTATGTGATTATGAAAGTTACAAGTTAAACTGTCAAGACTGAAAAAAAGCAGTGGTCTGTCTGAATTAGCTGTAATACAAATTTCCACAGCGCTCCGATAGCTCGATTTACTTGTAATTCTGTTCAGACACCCAGCAAGTTACCCGTAGGGCATTTTCAAAAGAGCAACTATGAGTGAAAGTGAAATCAACGATTGTCTTTAAAAGGTGTAAGCGCAATCTCATGAATAAGTGAGAGTTCTGTAAACTTTGAACTTTCATCTCGTAAATTACAGGGCAACGGAAACTTTTTTTTTTTTCCTTTCAAGATATCGACATTTGGGAGATGACACATTTAGCAATATCTGAAATCGCTTCTAAAGAGATCAATAGCAGCTCTGAAGTGCGAAAAGAATTAAGTTTACGAAATCAATTCAACCTTCAAAACTCAGAAGAAGAAAAAAATTCTACAGGTTTGATGAACTTGGTAGTAAAAAAAAGTAAACTGTAGGTAATATACATTTAATGTCTCAAACATTAACTTGTGAGGTCTTCAAAAGATTCAATACAAATAAATAAAACTTTAGAAAGAAGATAAAAAAATACTTAAGTATTTTTTTTTTCTTTTTTGCTGTCCGATGGCAATAATCTATAAAGTATTTGGTTTCAAAACTGATTTTTATATTCCATTTTTTTAAATATACAGAACAGAACCAATTAAAATTGAAGGGCTCGGGAAAGGCGATACAAAAAAGTGAAGGGCTATACAACAAGTTAACCCTTAACCAGGGCCATCGCTACGATTTTCTATTGAGGGGGGAGAGGACCTTAAATTGCCAAGTCAAATTTCAGTATTTGCCAACTCATTAAAAAGCAAAAATAAATAGTTTTCGCCAATTCAACAAGTTTGCCAGCTAGTTTTATAATTTTGCCAAGTTACCACAATCAGAAAATGTAATATAGTTCTTATTTGTAAAAAGTTAAAAAAAAATTCCCAATTAGATTTGTAACTTTTGCCAAATCTATGAGAAATAGAAAGTATATTATAGTTTTTATTAAAGCTTTAGACACATTTGCCAACTAAAAGTTTTTAAATTTGCCAAGTGTAACAGCATTCGGGAACGTTTGGTGGGGGAGGCTCCCCTCCGTCCCCCTTAGCGAGGGCCCTGCCCTTAACTGCTGTTAGCGGTCTCACAAACCACTTCTTTTTCACAGTTTAACTTGTAATTTTCAGTTTAATCATAAATACTTAGTGAAATTTTTTTCTTTTGGTGCCCTTAGTATTAATGCTAGAGACTTCTGAATAGATGAATTTCAATTATAATTGCCGTGTACATAAAGTTTAGTAACAGAAACAGTATCTTATTAGTTAATTGAGCCTTTTATTCCTCTACCGATCAAGCAATCTCAGAGCTCAATTAATGAACTCATTGAACACGAAATCAACACTCATTCAAATTGTTCACAGTTGTCCATGAAATCTCTCCGTTTAAGGAGAGATTCCATTACAGAGTTTCCATTTGCACAGGTTTTACTTCCTAATTTTTTTGAAGTTTTAGAAGGTCACTATGTTTCAATAAAGGACGTTCCAATATTTTGATAGGTACTACCAGTTTGAACACAACGTGTATACCTTTCAATAATCAATTACGATAATTTAAAATTAATTTTAAGGTGTTTAAATTTTAACTTGTGCAGTCATGGGAAAAAAAAAAAAGGTTACCTCTCCCTCGCCTACTAACGCCTCAGACCAACTTATAAAAACATAGCTGTTGCCAATTGATTTTAATAACTTCTACTAATTAATGCTGTACTTAAATTATGCTTCGGGGTGCCAAAACATATTGAACTTGCAACAAACTTTAAAATTTTCAATGCTAACACTTAATTTTTATATCGTATTTGCAGGGCCTGACTACCTCACAGGCCGACTAGTCCAACAGCGGATGGGGGACCCAAAACGAGTAAAATGATTTAACCCTTAACTGCTGTAAGCGGTCTCACAGACAGCTGCTTTTTCCATTTTTAAAGTTTAACTTGTAATTTTCAGTTTAACTACAGATACTAGTAAAATTTTGTTTCAGTTTTAGCCCTAGTACTAACACTTAGAGACTTCGGAATAGATGCATTTTAATTATAATAGTCCTGTACATTAAGTTTAGTACATAAACACCATGAACATAGATCTAAAGAAGGACTTCTAACGAAATAGCCTTTCCAAGAAGAAAATAGTTTCTCGAAAAAAGTCTCAAATAGGTGGCGCATGTGGTAAGACGGATTCTCAATACGTCACCAGTTCGTCTGCTTCTTCAAACCGTCTGTCGTCTGGTGGGTATCTGATATACAGTTACGGTTTGATGTTGTAGGTGGCGCTACCTTGGCAGGGATTCTCGCCGACTGCGAAGAACCATGCGCGTAGCTGTGCAGCTGTATTTCGTTCCAAAGTCGCGACACGATATTAACGCTATTTCATTGGAAGTCCTTCTTTAGTTCTATGTTCATGGTAATATACACAATTGTAAACATTCACTTTGTACCTATTGCGTATTCATAGTATTGGAATTACACACACCATAAAATTGTCCAATCTATTCTTCGAAAACACCTTAAATTATGTATGCTGTAGACAAAATATTTTTATTATAATTATTTCTTAAGAGATATTTTAGATGAAGAGATATTTAAGCTATTATAACATCAAACAGCCAAAATTTAAGTTAACTTGGATTTCATGAGCATTTTTATAAAATGCAGGAAAACTTTCGAATACTACCGAAAAAAAAAAATTCTAGCTACTATTGTGGTTTTAAAGAAGCCCCGAAAAAGTGCTGAGCCTTGGGTCCCTAACAATCTTAAGTTCTCTATATTTGAATTCTCAGGTAAATTTTACTTTCGGATACCAAACCGGAAGTCATTAGGTCAATTAGTTTAGGAATTATGCAGATGTAAAATCTTGAATTCCTAACGTTAAATTCATTTATAATCGTTACAAAACAAATTGCAATGTGGATAGTCTATTAAGCATAACTAAAAAACTACTACGTAACGAAATAAGATGTAATTTTGGCTTCACGTCTATTTGAAGCTTCTAGGAATAGATTTCTGTCAAAAATTTTTAGGGTACTATATATATTTTAAAATTAAATTAATATTCTTACATGGCTCGACACTCCGCACAGCATTGAAGATAATTTCGGTTTTTTTTTTTCTGTAACATGATTAAACAACGACGACAGGCAGTAACTGCGTGAACCCTTACATTGCTAACTGTTGGTGACAAATATAGTTATTCTGATAAAATCTTTCGTAATAATAATCATAATAAAAAATCCTTGCTTTTCAGAACATCTCAGCGGAAAACGCATTATGCTGCTTTCTAGAATTATTGAATGTTTATTTATCTATTCATTTTGATAACCCGGCATACAGTGATGTCCAATGAAAGTGTCTTAATGTTAGAAATGTATCCCAATCAGTACTATGGTACGGTATTCCAATGTCCTAATGATGGTGTTCAACAGTAGTAATATTTCTTTCCCTCATCAGAAATGTACGGGTTCACTTAATGTTAGAAATGTATCCCAAACAGTAGTACGGTATATTCCCGCAGTGGCGCGGACGGTTAAGCTCGGTTCCCGTAAGGTCACCGAAAGCGAAGCAGCATCAACCAAGGTCACTGCTTAGGAGGATGACAACCTCTCTCGACTGCCGCTGCTGTGGGACCGTGTACGTTAATGGGAGCTGGTGCACGTAAAATCTGTTCGTGGCTCCAATGTCCTCAAAGTTTAGTATTAACCTTACCTCTGGGGGTGCCAATCCAAGTGCAGGTCTCTCATCTGGAACTGGTTCAAAATTAGGAGACCAGCTCTAGAAGTCCAACCTCTCTTGAGGCTCTGGAACCCCTTCTTTTACTTCTGGAACCCCTTCTTCTGACACGCCAACAACAACAGTAGTACGGTATAGTATGCCGATGTCACGATGATGGCGGGAAACAGTAGCAATACTTCGTTATACTACGTATTGAAAATGAAATGTGAAACATTTATAGTTCGTTTACAGGTACACTAAAAAATCCATTTCATTACCGTCTAAGAGTTATATCTATCGTTTACGATGTATTTTAATGATGTTACACTATTTCAAACATATTCAAAATTATATATATATATCACTGTTGTTCACTACAAAATGCTTACTATACAATAGGGTGTGCATAGCATTCATCATTAATTTACAGGGACACACAAAAGAATTCAGTTACAGTACTGAATATTAGCGATTACTGCTGCAAATGAGTCTTCAAATTTAACTATTTTTTTGTCTATTACATTGGTGTGTATAAATTCTATAGATCATATACAGCGCAGCACTAAAGATCGAGTAAATTTCCGTTTATTGCCGGGAATTTTCAACTGTATTATGAGTTTCCTAGCTGAACTAAATTTTAGTACAGTTGAATACAGTTAACGCACTATGTAGTATATATACACAAACCTATATCATATACAGGGCTGCACAATAGATTTCGGATATTTTTCCAACTATTGATGGTAATTCTTAAAATTGGGTTCATGCCAATTCAAATGTGTTCTGCATTTATCAAACTGTTTACGAGTTGCGTTTTCCAAATAGGCGTATTTTTTCACCTTATTACTAAGGGCGTTCCATAAAAACAGTAAAATCATAAAAAATCAAGAAATATATTTACAGCAAAAAATACATCATTCTTTTTCAAAATACCTTCCCTCAGATGATATGCAACGGTCCCATCGTTCAACCCACTTTTCAAAACAAATGAAGAAGCCAACTGAAGCCAGAGAAGCTTTTTCTGGAAGCTGCTTCAAAAAACCCTGCACTGCTGAAATAACCTCAGAATCTGTATTAAATTTTCTGTCACGTAGCTTCTCTTTCAACATCGGAAACACCCAGAAATCGCATGGTGTGAGAACTGGACTGTAAGGAGGATGTTGCATGATTTTAATATTGCATTTTCTCGATTGTTGTCGCAAAATTTTCAAAACAAACATAATATTCACCATTGACAGTAGTTTTGGAGGCACATCATATCACTACCTTTCCAGCAGATTTGGTTTGTCGGATTTTTTGCGGAGGCGGAGAATCAGTGTTTTTCCACACACTTGTTGCGGACATGGTAAGGAGGTCTAAATGACGCACCCAAGTTTCGTCACCTGTTATTACACATTTTAGGAAATTCGGATCATTTTGAAGCATCCGTTTCCACACACAATATTGGTGAATTCTTGTTTGCATTTGTTCTTTAGTAAGGTGATGAGGGACCCATTTTGAACAAACATGACGAAGCTGTAAACTTGCGTAGAATGAGAAATATCGACGTTTACGAAATGTTAGTTGAAGCCGCTATCTTCTCACGTGTCATTCGTCGATTTTCTTGCAAAATTGCCCTCACCATTCACAACACTTTCTGGTCGCCCAGGCTTAGGGGCCAGTTCTGCAAATAAACGTCCTCTTTTTAAATCACCATGCCATCTGAAAATCATAGTCTCACCAAAACAATTGTTTTTGTAAACTTCTTTCATTAACTTAACTGTTTCTGGAGCTGGTTTGTCCAAACGATAGCAAAATTTTATGGCACGACGCATTTCGTTTTTTAATTCTGAATCACTCACCTCCATTTCTGTACGGCAAATAAAAACAGTTCTTTAAACAAGCACGGAACTAGAGAAATAAAATTGTCTGCTTCGTTTAGAATATTTATAAACGTACAGTTAGCAGTTTGAAAAAATCGCCTGCAGTTTTATTTTTTAGTTTCACGGTGTTGCCACTACATAAAAAAATAACTCTTAGTTTTTATGGAATGCCCTTTGTAAAACGGTGAAGTTTTGTTAAAGTATTCTGAACGTGTTGGATAGTGTTTCATAGTCTATGCTTGACGCATGATTCTTTTTTATGCGAATTCATTTAATATATTTTGCTGTAAGAGCAATACGTCACTTTTAGGATGTTTATTATATTTTTGCTGTATTTTAAAAGCTATAGGTGGGCCAACAATGACTCGATCTTCTCATCTCGAGCGGATGTTTGCGCAGCAATAACACCCACACATGGATGCGGAAACATCCCTTCCCCCACTCGAGGTCAAGCTCAATTCCCTTTCATATCTCACTGAGCCACTGGTGCATACGGTAAAAACCGAAATCAGAAACGGGTCAAAAGGTGCCATAAAATGCGTTTCGCTTCTGTGGTGGAAAACAATGGACTGGTGCTGTAGGAGTTGCACAAAATCGCTAAGACCTACGGTGAGATGCTACGGAAAACAGGCAGCATAATATTGACCGACTCATTGATCCACAACTGAAATTATGTAGAATCCTTACGACACGAACACAGTTGAAGGCCAAGTCGAGCCATACAAAATAAAGAACTAATGAACTTCCGACTTTAAAGAAGTAGATTATCAAATGTTATTCTCCAGCTTGTCAGATTCAAGTTTTTGATGCATATAGACAAGGCCTAATTTTCCGTTAGGCTAGAAATGAGTTGAAGTGCCTTTTTCGGAGCCTTAGCCCGATGATTTCAAATCGGAGCTCGCCCAGTCCAAAACATTTTGTGTCATCAGAGCCCGAGACGGAAGCTGTTTCAAGATAATCTATATACAGTAGAGTCTCGATAATTCGAGTCTCGATTGTTCGAGTTTCCCGTAAATCCGAGTTAGTGAAAAAATCAGTTTAGCTTCCAAATAATGACCAACATATATGCAACAGGTGAAAGAATTATTTCGTACCATAAAATTCAAGTATCTGATTTTTATTGTTGTTCGACGTGTCATATGTGAACTGCGCACCCTGAAGCCACGTACAGAAATCCACTCTCTTAAAGAAAACTGGCGTATTCTTCCTTTACGTGCCGGGGATCACGCCGGGTGAGAGTGGAGAAAATCAGGGAATAGTTTTTCAACGAGCTCCCGCCCACTCACTCCTTTTGTCTCTCCTTTTTCACTCCTTGCAACTAAGAGATCTGTTGAGAGAAGCTATCTGAAGATTCTGAGGCTGTTGCCGTGCAATTTTGCAAGAAATTGCAGGAAGTTATAATTGAAATGAATCTGGCCTTAATTTCAAAATGCTACCATTTAAAACTATCCCGTCAAGCTAAGAGAAAAGTAGTCCAGGTCACATAAAAGCAAAGAGAGGTTAACACTTCTTGCGGCATCAAATGCTTCAGGAAATCACAAGATTAAACTTGTTGTTATCAGAAAACCTGCAAAGCCAAGAGCATTTAAGCATGTCTCGATATTTTCACTGCCGGTTACGTATAGGAGAAAAAAGTGCTTGGATGACTCAAGAAATATTTAAAAACTGTTTTTTTTTTTTTACGTTTTTGTGCCAGAAGTTATCGAGGAATTGATAAATAGTCACGAACAACTAGAATTTACGATTCTGCCAGAATCCGACAGATTCCACACTGCTAATGAGTCACAGCGAGGGGCTGCTTGATGCACTAGAGTCCACCATGCGATACGTGGAGCAATAGCCTGAGTCGACTCCAGCCGACAATATACTGCTTCGACGATGGCGTGATATTGCTGATCGGAAACGGGGTAATGTGTCAAAATAAAAAACAATTGACAATTATTTTAAGATATAATTAACATGTTGCTATCAACAGTAATGTAATAATTTGTAAGTACAATTTTCATTCAAATATACACTGAAATTTAAAATTTGCTTTATCTTCATTTATTTATTAATTAAATTTTATGATTTCGATAATTCGAGTTTTCGATAGTTCGAGGTAAGCCCGGTCCCGTCCACCTCGAATTATCGAGACTCTACTGTATATATATATTTGTCTTACGTGGCGCGGAAATAGGGCTGAATTTCTACCTTATCGTTGGCAACAATCGTAGTTTCCAGAGCTCAGACCAATGAACAGACAAGATTGTGTTAGCCCCGCCTTCAATATGGCGGAAAGTGTCAGAGCAGTGAAACTGAAGCTAGCAATTATTAAAAATAAAATAATATGAACGTAATCCAAAGAGTCTGAGATGATTCCTCATTTTAATTATGAGAAATAGTGTTAATTTCAAATGAATTCATTTTTTCAAATGAATTCATTTAGAATTTATTTACGAATTTCACTCACACAAAAAATCGGAGATAATAAAATATAAACTTTCTAGAATGCCCTGCTGCCATCTGTTGCCGTTTTATTGAAGTAAAAATAATTTATTTTGCAGAAATCTATAACCAATTAGAATAATAAAATGTTGAACGAAATTTAAACAATCATTGATGATAAACTATCTTCCTACCACGTAGTGTTTTTTTTTAATGAATTTAAGCCGTGCTGTGCTGTACAATATTATAGGTGCTAATTATGTTTCCAAGATCCTCTTTTCATAGTATTTAAATTATTTATATGTCCATTAGTAGCATCAACTAAATGCATTTTTAGTTGTGTTTTCAACGGAGTTTTCAATTACTTTTTTACATTAAAAAAATTGTCAATTTCATATGTCTAAATGATTTATTGTAGTACTTATTCCGGCTAGAATTACTAGAAAAATAAAATGAGGCGAGCGAGCAAAGCGAGCTGTGACCGCGTAGCGGTCTCAATGTGAATTGCCTTGCAATTCACCGGGGGTTGGCGAGCGTTAGCGAGTAGGGGGCTGAGCCCCCTAGTATAAGATAATAATATTACGCAATTAAATTGTTATTTCTATGAATTGAAAAGACATATACAATGCATTCTACAACTAATACCATTTCATAGGTTTAATTACATTGTCTTATATAAGTTTTAAATATTTAGCATCTCCTAACTTTCTTTTAATTTTTTAATAAAAATTCGTTTAGTAATTAGAATTTTTTTCTTTTTTTTGTTCTGGTTAATCATTATATGTGTGTGACAGAGAGAGATAGATGTGAATTTGGGCTCTTTTTCCAGAGACCGAAAATTTTTATTATATCAGAGTCAGAGCCCGAAAGTATGCTGTAGAAAATTGTTAATAGCCTTTAAAAATGTTCCAAGATTAATTCTCATTTTAAAATATCTTCTTACATAGAAACAACTATTTATCCTAAATACTCCCTCATGACAACGTTTCGTCATTTTAGTATACCTGAAAATTTATTTATACCCAACCACAGGCAGAAATCTACAAAAGTCACAATTTTTATTCTTAAATAAATATAATTATACAACTACAGCAGAAAGACAAGACTTCTGTTTTCCACCAGTAGTTCTGGAAAAGGACTTCGAACAGAAAGTGCGATACACAAGGGCTATTCCATGGCTTCTTTTGTGTTCTACCGACAGTTTTTTTGTATAGATGTTTCCTGAGAAATAGATATTAAATGGAAAAAAAATAAAGAGTCTAAATATAGATTTCAAGTTCTGAAATTTTCAAAACTAGGCTTAAGTTTCCCATTGGAATTTTCAGTAAATGTCAACAAAAGATAAAATGTTGCCAACTTAAAATGCACTTATTTTATTACGGAAATTAATCATATTATAATAACAGACGAATTTTCACAAAAAATAGTAACAGTACGAACGTGCTTCATTTGTCACGTTTGACGTACAATTTCCCCTGTTTCAATTAAAAGGGGGGAAAAAGGGAATTGTAACCTATAGTTTTTTTTTTCCTTCAGCATAAATCGATATCTAGAAGATTCAAATATGCAAAATCCAGAGGTTTGCCAGATTTGTCGTAAAAGTGAAAAAATTATTAACAAATTGAAAATCATTAATTGTTATTGGTGGGATATAAAGATAAATATTCAATCTGATTCTGAAGCCTTGATATGGTCAGTGTTAATAACACAACGAAGTCTTGGGCTAGCCCTCGTCTTCTGTTTGAAGTCTTTTTCCAGAATGACTGAAAAACAAAACTCAAGTCTTTCTGCCATAGTTGTACAATGATTTTTAAAAAAAATAAGAAATGTGACTTTCGCAGATTTCTGCCAGGGGTTGGGTATAAATAACAAATTTGCTATTTTAAACATATTTTCAGGGACATGGAAAATCACGAAAAGTCGCCATGGATAAGTGTTTAGGATTAATACTTATTTCCATGTAAGAAAAGATTTTTAAATGAGGAAATGTTATTGAGAATTTTCTACTGCGTTCTTTCGGTAACGGGCGCTGATGACACAAAGCTTTTTTTTCAGGCTCGGGCAGCCTCGGATTTCGAATCGTGAGAGCTCGTGCTCCGAAAAAAAAGAGCCCAAACTCTCTGGACCCCATACATTCAATCTACCGACAGTTTTTTGTAGCTCATTGAAGATTTTTAAATGAGAAAATTAATCTAGAAATAATTTTAAAATGTTATTGACAATTTTCTACTTTGTTCTTTTGGTATAAAGCTCTGATGACAAAATTTTTCAGGCTCGGGTAGTCTCGGATTTCGAATCGTGAGAGCTCGTGCTCCGAAAAAAACAGCCCGAACTTCTGGACCCCATTGAGTACCCCTCGTTAATTTTTCAGGTTCCATTTCTTTGATAGAGAAATGTATTTTACACAATGAAATAATTATATGCGCAATTCATATTAAACATGACATAACACACCACGCACGATTTTTCTTTGTTGTTTCGCAAATCCATAAGGATCAAGCTTATCCAAAGTAATAAAAATCCTTGTTTAACATATATGCTAATGACGCTTCGTAAAGGGAAAGATTATGAACGCCGTCAGCCAATTACAAAACACACATGCCCTCCAAACTCTTCCTATTGTTATCGAGTGGTCACTTTCCTCCTGTTACGTGTTTAAATGGGAAGTTAATGCATGTTGGATAGCCACAATGATGGAAAAAAAAATTGAAAGGAATTTTCTCAAGCATGATATCAAAAGAGCTGCTTCCACAGTTCGTTTACCATATATATATATAAATATAAAAAAAGGAAGAAAAAAAATACGAATCTGCGAGAAAATGTCTATAAAAGTTATATTACGAGCACGCATTGCACATCAAATGAAGGTGTGAAATTTTATTATGTACAATGGTTTTCTAAAACATCGGTAACAACACTTGAAAAAAATTTCAAATACTTATTACCGTTTATTTTCACTCTTTCCTTTTCTTAATAAATAAATAAATAGAGAATATTTGCAGATAAAAGAATATGGAATATAAAACTCTTCTACTGTAATAGAAACAACAAGAACGCAACTCTATTATAAACATACGTTTTTTGATATTTTAAGAACCAACTCAGTCAGTGTATTAAATTTCAAACAATTTGAATATAGAATTCCACAAATATAAATTTTAATTGTTTATAAAAAACTACGCTAATTAACCCGGGAGAAATCGCGCATATCTAGGGTATGAATAGTTTTTACTTTGTCACCAATAAATACAAACAATAATTCTCAACTTATTTAGTCAGTGACAACTGTTACAAATTGTAGGATAAAATACGCTAAAGATTACTATTCGAAAAGTAGTGGTGATAATTGTAAAATCCGTACGCACTCGGGGTATGTTATACCCCATGCGACTTCTTTCGGGTTAAGAACATAGGCGTAACTAGTGGGGGGGCCGGGTGGGCCGTGCCCACACCAGGTAGTTCCAGTGCCCACCCCAGAATTTCAAGTTCACGTGAAAATTTTATGACTGCGATATGGTCAAAATTTTAATTTTCAAATATTTGAATGATTATCCAATAAATTATACTATATACTTCTGATTTGAGAACTAATGTAACGAAAACGGCGCGCACGCATATGTAAATGTGTGTGTGTGTGAGGTATAAAAGAAGCAACAGACAAAGAAAATCCTATTAGTCTTCTACATTCTTTGCAACAGTTATATGACCCGGAGTCTATAGGGTTCCAAAAGGAACAAAGTGAAATATTATCTGAAAGCTCTAAATCTGAACGAGGGTTTTCTTTTTTGTCACGAGGTGATGGGGAAAAAATCAGTTCCAGATGTCCAGTTCCGTATTCTTTCAAATAAGTCAAAAAATATCATCTGCTGTGGTGAGAGCCGATAAGAGAGAGAAGGGTAGTAGGATAGTAGGGGGCACAGGTGCCCGAACGGTTTTTTCCTTACAAAATAATGACCAATTTAAAAAACAGGATGTAATTGACAAATTACTGATCAATTATTTGTCTGAGTGATGAGATACGGCAAAAGTCGTAAATGAGAAGATCATCGCAGGGGGCTTTACTTTGAGGGTTAAGGTAGGGCGAATTTTTTGCAATTTGCCTGCGGCTGTAAGCGTGTGGGATTATTTCTCTTTTCCAAGTTTGCATGCGTAATTATCAGTGCTCAAATAAATTCTGTAGTTTTGGCAATTTTTGTTTGTATTGCTGCATGCTGCTTCATGGATCGAGGCTCTTTGCTTCATGTTTCTGAATGTACTTTTTGTGAGTAAATTTTTCCTTATCAATCTTTGATATTCTGAATAAATAGAAGGGCTTAGTAAAATAAGATGTTACGCAACAAAAATAAAATTCTGAGACAATTTAAATGAAAGCTTTTAGTTGCAATTTTTATTTTATTTTTGTTCTTGTACCTTGTATTTAGTAAGTTAACGAGTAATACTAAGCTCTCTCAGAAAAACTTAGCAACATTTAATTATCTAATATAAAAATTATTAATAATATTTGTTATTTTTATTAAAATATTAACTTTTAATAAACAATATATCAGATTTTAAAGATTAATTAAAATATTGGTATTTTATCTTTACCATATGACATATTATCTCATGACACCCTCATCGAAAAAATAAACTGTATTTTGAGAAAATGTAACATAACAGGTTCTTGCTCGAGCCTCTAATTAATGTCATTTATTATTAAAAAAAACTATTTGGTAAAGACAGAAATTTATTTTTGAAATTGTCAAATTTAACCTTAAATTTTTTTTTCAAAATTTTAGGAAAATCCTGTATGTTTGCAACTTCTAAAAATGATCGCTCGCTGTGGTGCATTTAAAATTTTCATTGATAAATCAAAAGGAGCAATAAGTTTTTTTTTGCCGAGTTGCCAATTGAATAGAATTTTTTTTCCCTTACTGACTTACTGTTTCTTTCTGACAAATAACACTATATAACAGTAAAATTTCCCTTCTATGTCCTTAAAACTTTCTTTTCAATATTATAATATTTATTTTAAAGTAAAGGAGCTCTTATAAATTTATTTTAATTTAGAGAAGGAATTGTGGAATTTAACGTTTCATTAATTAATAATTTTTAAGATCATCCTCTTCTTAAAAAAGAAAAAAAAAACTGAAAGCTTTTTTGTGTGTGTAAAGTTTACTTGTAAAATAACTCATTGCTGCACTCATTCCTCAAAACACAAGTATTTGTGTTAAATATGGTGTACAATTTACTTTAAAGTTTATTTTTGAATACTTTTAAATCTTAAAATACATTAATATTAGGCCTACCGAATTTTCAGCATCTGGTTTACAGATGTCGAATATTCGCTATTGGATCAAAATCACTAATCGATGCATCTCTATAAGCACCTTTCAAATGTGATAGAAATAATTTTGAAGAATACTTTTGTTTTCCCATGAAAAAAAGGTAAAACTTAAGCTTTTTTATTTATTTATTTTGGGCGAAAATTGTTTTAGGTAAAAATGTTTTCCATGTGAGTTCTCTTTAATCAAATCTCTTTCTGCTGAATGCTGATGGAGCTAATTAAATTTAAAATCAATCCACTACTATAGAAATCATCGTAGTTTTAAAATTATAATGCACTATTAAAATTTAAGAATATATATATATTTTTTAAACTTTAAAATACTTCTGATTTCTTTTTCTTTCTTTTTTTTAAAAAGATTTTATACACTATTTTATGTGATATGTCAACTTTTGAAAGGACTATTACTTATACAGTTATCGAATTTAAAAATTGTGTTCTTATAAACATATTTTGCACATATTAAAAATTTAGGATTTTATGCAATAAAACAGTGGAGTATCCACTGAATTTTAAATAAACAAGAACGAAAAATCATGCGTCAAGCATAGATTATGTGACACTTTCCAACGCTTCCAAAATAATTTTACAAATCATACCGTTTAATAAGCTGAAAGATAACATCTAAGTAAACAATTTGGAAAACGAATAACATATTTAAAAACATAATTTCAGAAATTTCCAACATATACAATATTCGAAAAAATATCCGAATACTTTTATTCAGCTCTGTATAGGATCTATAGATTTGTATATATACTACATTGGATGCTAAATTTTAGTTTAGTTAGGAAACTCGTAGCACAGTTTAAAATTCTACTTCTGGAGTTTCTGTCAATAAACGGAAATGCGTTCGCAAACTTTTGTGCTGCCCTGTATATGATATACAGAATTTGTACACACCAAGTAATAGACAAAAAGTGAGTTCAATTTAAAATCGCGTTCAGCAACTTAAAACGCACTTCCTGAAATTATTATTAACAGGCAGTAGAGAATTCTTTTGTGTGTCCCTGTAAATGAACGATGACTGCTATACACACAGTATTCTGTAGGAAGCCTCTTGTAATGCACCTTAGTGATATATATAAATTTCAATGCGTTTAAAATAGTGAAACATTATTTAAATAAACCGCAGACGATTTTTCTCCATAGACGTAATGTAACGGAATTCTTTTGACTGTCCCTGTAAATTAACTATAAGTGCTATGCACACCCTATTCCATATTAATCTTCTTGTAATACACCTTAGTGATATATATCAATTACAATGTGTTTGCAATTGTGTAACATCATTAAAATAAACCGCAAATGATTTTTCCCCATAGACCGTAATGTAACGGAATTCTTTTGAGTGTCCCTGTAAAAAAACTATAAGTGCTACCCACTTCCGTTGAAATAGGGAACATGCTATAGATAACGACAATAAGATATAAAAATTGCAGAGCAATCCGAGCATATTTACGGGAGTTAGAGCACGGACAGACGGCCAGACGGCCATACGGCAGACAAACCGAAGTCCTAAACACTTTTCAACTAGGTTGGAAAGTGTTAAAAACGCATCGTTTTCAGTCAGGGATGTAGCTAGAAGTAAACAATAGGGGGTGCTCAAGAAAATGTATGGGGGGGGGGGGGGTGCTCATACTATTTCTCTCTATCTCTGAGACATGCACGCACAAACACAGATATATATGAACAAAGTATTATATAGAAAGGTAAATTAGTGTATATTCATATTGTAAGCACTATATTTCTTATTAAATTGTTTATAACTATGTTTGATGCGAAGAAAAGTAAAGGCTGCAGACAATGTAATGGAGGATATATGGTGGGTATGCAGTATACTTTTTGGATTATTTTAAGGAATACCGTATACCCTCTTCTCAAAAACAGTATAGCATATACTTTTTAGGGTATACCCTCTGCCTAAAGCGTATGCCCTCTGTTTTTTTTATTACTACATCACTGGCTGCATAATGAACATTTTCAGTGCATAATTATACTAGTGAAGTAATAAGTGATGATGTCAATAAGTAAATAAAAAGCTGACAGTTTTCCTGTTTCAAAAGAGTTTCAACCTTTAATTTTATTCTGAATATCCCTTGCCCTTAAGGATTTAAAGTTATGTTTTTATATGATAAAAAACATTAGAACAATCAAGGGTGTATTTTGTATTTTAAAATTATTTTTGTGTCTAGTCAAAAGCTAAAACCACTTGTATTTAAATTGGCTATAACTCATTAGAATAACTTTGTTTTATGCTAATAATGAAAAACGCTACAAAATGAAAAATTTGAGTATATAACTAATGCAAAAGGGAATGTTTGCATCAGCAAAAGGTAGCTAATTCTGAGTATGTGCAGATAGGATGCGCACATTTTGAAGCACTTATTTGCAGTTTTTAAATAAATGCTGCAATTTAGTATTTATGCAAAACTGTAAAAAGCCCCCAAAACTAAGTTCAATTTTTGAAACAGAATTTCTTTTGGTGGCCTTGGCAACTTCCCAGGGGGGGGCTCAAAAATTTTCAGGGGGTGCTGAGCCCCCCTGGCACCCCCCTAGCTACGGCTCTGTTTTCAGTACCGGTTTCGAAGATTTAAAAAAAAAAACAAGAAAAAGTAAAATGCTGTCTATGTAGAGATTGACCTCAACTATCCAATGCAAAAAATAAAATAGAAAATCATTTTAAAAATATGAAAATGCAAACGAAATATTGGATGTTTTCGCGTAGGTGAAGTACACCCCCCCACCCCCCACCCACCCACCCCAATCCCCTTAAGAGCTCAATCATACATCCTCCCTTTTCATTTAAAATAAACGATTTATGTGAATACTGTAAATTAAAGGTGAGTCAAATTGAAGTCATATTTTAATTTTTCTTGTCAGAATCTCAGGCTGACGTATCATTTTTACTGCAGTTAAAGGAAACATTAATTGTCTTTTGCTTATTTAAATGTATTCGTCCCTCAAAATAAAAACTAATCTTTTCCTTCGGCTCCTCAAAATATTCTTTTTTACATTCTTACATTTCTTAGAATTTTTAAACAAATTTAGAGTTTACATTAATGATTTCAAGAAAAATTTTCTCTAATTTTCCCGTTTATTCATTCTTAAAATAAATAGATTCAGTTTACTTTACCTGCATAAAATTACAGTGATCGGAAAACTTCTACATTTTAGACAGGTTTCAGTTGTATACATTTTTCAGACATGTATAAATTATATCTATATGGTATTCGTTCTATCGGAACCACAAAATTTTTCTCAAGACAGTTTTCTGTAATAGACACAATTCAACATTTTGCTGTTGGAGAAGTGGAATTCGGTAAGAATCAAAACATTCATTTTTTTAAAAATTAATTTTGGAGAAGTGATAGTTTAAGTGCTGTGTTTAAAACCGGGACATTAAAGAGATGTATTGGGACACCCAGACATTATGCCTAAAATTGGGTCTCTCTCGGAACTTCTAGTCATCTTAAAAATTTCAATGGCACAATGAATAGCAGTGGTGCCGACTTATATGGGCCCGTGGGGCTTTAGCGTTGAGCCCGCCCAATAATTTTTTCCCCTGACCCACCTAATTCCCCTTGTTTTATTTCACTACGTATTTATTTAAATTTTTAAATCTCTGAAACAAAATTTCATTTTCTATTTGTTGGACAACAAATAAGAGTGAAATATGCCAGCCCAGGATATCGTCGGGATAGCTCAGTAGGGAGAGCGTTGGTACGGCAAACCAAAGTACCCAGGTTCGAGTCCTGGGCGTTAGTCCTGTGCCTTGGATATAATTTACTTAGTTGAATATACTTTCCTCTGTTCATTATGAAAATTTCATTTTGTTGACGTTGGAAAATAGCATTGACATCCGTAACAGAGACATCAAGAGCACTAAATGTTCTTCAGTACACATATAATTATTAAATTTTTCTCAACAGTTCAATTTCCTATGTACTTGATCAGCAGTATTGTGTCGTATGTAAACCAAAAGGTAAATGCAAGAATCATGTGAACTTTAATGACTATGCTATAGATTTGTTTGAGAAAGAGAATGTATACGGAGCATTAAAAAAAAAAAAGATTATAAAATGTATACGGCGAGTAACTTCGTATGCCCTCCACTATACCCCTTTTGATCAGTGAGTATAAATCAGTGAGTGAACATTATCTATATTTTAGTGTCCCAATCCTGATAATTATAAAGCTCATAAATGACTGAAAAGCTTTGTTTCTTGTGTTTTTAATTTGTATTGATATTTATGATATTATAGTAAATATTAACATTATTATGCAAAAGAATTCACGAATAACATAAGCAAATAATAAAACGTGCCGTGCTATTTTGCTTAAAAAATTTGGGCCCATACAATATATTTCAAAAGCTGGCTCCATTGATCAATGGCATTCCTAAATAATAACCTTGATAATAAGTTGTTTCTAATTTTAAGTCAAAATTTTCATTAAATTAACGAGTTTGGTTTCAATGCAGTTTTTTTAAATATTCTTGCACCTTGCACGCATCAGTGGTGCAGCCAGAATTCTGCTCTATGGGGAGGAGAGGTTGAATTGTTGATAATGGTGGTCGCTGGTTACTTGAATCACCGGCTAATCGAATCAGTTTAGGTAATGAAGTGATAATCATTTTTTCCCTCGAAGAGTAGAATCAATAGTTGCATTGACCATAATTCATTTCAGCAACGTTTACTATATAAGAGTTAAAAAACATAAAATGCACCAATGGAATAACAAAAAACTGTTAGATTAATATAGTGTTTGAAAAATGAGGAGGCAAACTTAAGAAATGGAAGGGAATAGTACAGCAAACAATTTTTTGTACAGAAAATTAGGAATCGATTTTTAAATCAGAAATACATAGGATTTCATTCCAAAACAATCCCGAATTCTTGTTCTTAACTTTAGTAATAATAAAGCAATTTTAGCAAAATTTCCAATAGACTTTACTTTGCTTTGTGTCAGATGTAAAATAACACGAGAAGAGGTAGAATTTATTATAATCCGCGTCCAAACAATGCCAAATTAAGTATTCCATAGTTTAAGATGTAGTTGACATTAAACGCGGTATCGTTGACTGAATTACTGTGCACTTCCAGCACTTTATTTGACATCTAATTTCGTATACAGTATACTGAAAATTTCGTTAAAATATCTTCATTATTATTAAAGTTCTCTAAAAATACTTGGATTCGACTTGACTTCCTATATCCTATATTTTTCACTAAATAAATGGATCGCGACCTGGTTTCCTATACAAAAATCTTTAATTGTAGTGTGCTCTACCACCTTTTACAGATTGTTCTACTTTTTTTTAAAACACATTGTTTATGTGTTAAGTATGTTTGCTTTCTAAATATTATTTGTTTTTAACCTTTTTCATGATGTTGGAGAATATTTATCTATTAAATCACACAAAAATAACGCCTGCATCCAAGTCTAAACATACACACAAATATTATACACACATACAAGCTATAAATACAATAAACCCAACAAGTGTGAAAAATTAGCCAGAGCCAGGAGTCGAACCTGGGAGCACAGCATACAAGACCTGGGTCTGCAATTTATTAGTGAGAAATTGCAGACCCAGGTATTGGCCGGGGTAGCTCAGTGGTTAGAGCATGAGTCTTGTATGCTGTGGTCCTAGGTTCGATTCCTGGCTCTGGCTAATTTTTCACACTTGTTGGGTTTATTGTATTTCTAGTTTGTATGTGTGTATAATGTTTGCATGTATGAATATTTATCTATATTTAGTTTACTGTTAGAAACACCTATGCAGAATGAAAGATAGGTTGTACCTGCCTTCGGCCGTGGAAAAAAAAGAAAATACATTATAATAACAATTTTGAAAAAAGAGGGTACTTTTTAACTTTCTCTGCCCCTCCCTGTAAGTAAGGGCGAAAGGATCTACTTATATATACATTTATTTAAATGAAATACATTATAGCTAAAACTCTAAAAGATATTCCAGTTTTTACTTCTTATCTGATTTAAACACGACTGTAATTTTGTCCACATGAAAAACAATATGTCATAATTTTGATGATATAGAGGCAGCATTATTTAAGATTTAATAAGTGTAGATCAATGTATAACTAATTTATTACTTATTAATTTCAGTTAAAGCATAATTAGCATAAGTTTGTGTGTAATTATAGTAAATTTTATAAACTCTATGAAAATGCTTCATATTTAACGCTTTTCTTTTGAAAACCTTGCTCATAGGCATGTATCTGTAAGTCAAAGTCAATAAAATTGCAATCAGTGCTTCTTTCCTCCGGGGAACGCGTGGCCTGAAGAACATTTCGAGCTACCTTACTAGCTAATAAACTACACTCTTTAAATATATAGTTCCCCCCCCCCCCACCCCTCAGAAACAAATTGTTCGAATGAAACACTGCAATAATCTGTTCAATCAAAAACACATTTTACATTTATATCTTTATAGCACATTTTCTTAATTCTTACTTTGTCAAAGATTTTTACGTGCATCACTCACATACCTTGGTCTTAGAAATAACTGATAGCAAAAACACAAAACAAGATGTACATGCAGAGGTCTGTTTGGGCTCGGTCCTGGCCCGAAACCGGACCAACCCACGGGCCAGTCTTCGGCCTATTTTCATTCATGGCAATCGGACCGGGCCTGGCTTCCTTTTTTCCAGGCAGGGCTGAAACTGGAATTCATTCTTCCTAAAGGTCTAGACGAGTTGAAATTTTCGGGTCCTGTTTTTATCAAGCCCATATGAAAATAATTGGCCATGCCTACCCTGACCTGACCCATGCAAAAATCAGTAAAATTTCGATCGGCCCAACAATTTTTGCAAAAAAATGCATATATTTTTAAATCGTCATTGTTCTATATTAAAATTTTCAATTTTTTCTTTTTAAAGAATAGTTCATTTTCTAGGCAATAAAATTAAAGTACAATAAAGCGTGTGAAAAAGAACCTGTCCATGACAGAATCCTGTTTCAAACGGAAAAATGTATTTATCCATGCAAAATGAACATAATAATACGTGAGAAAAGAATGTAATATATTTACAACCAACAGTGTATATGCTAAGAAGGTAACTTTCCTATAACGGATATTTCTGTTCTCCTATGCGATTCAGTCTTAGAAATTTTTACTATACTATAAGAATTTTCAGGTTTTTAAGTCTCCAAGCCATGTAATATGGATTAAAGTTATTAATAACAACTTCGACATTTGCATACAAATCGAGATCCAGTAACAAAATAAATATCTCAGCACAAAGTGTTTTTTAAAAAAACGAAGAATGCAAACAACATGAAAAGAAAAACTACAATAAATATTTTTGTCAGAACTCCTCGTAGAAGACAATTTTTAACCATACCAGTGTAAAAATATGTTTTTGTTGAAATTCAGGCGAGCTGGGAAGGGATAATTACGTTTTTGTATGAGCCGGCCGGGTCGGGCCAAGATTCCAGCTTTTATACTGGGTCGAGCCAATAAACTATGTGTATGGCCCAGATCGGATTCGAGTCTAACTTTTAGCTTTTTTTTTTTTTTTTTTTTTTTAAATGTGCGAGGCCGGCTTAATATACATACATATATTTTTTACGATACGGATCGAACTTTTAACTTTTATACCCGGCTGAGGGGCAAAAAATTTTCTACAAGTCGGGTCGCGCTCAAACCTAGAAATTTCTCCGGTGCAGACCTTAACAGAAAGTCTGAAACTGAGAAAAACCTATAAACATATATTTTATGTTTTTTTTTTCTTTTTTCTCCTGGAAATTGATGTCTATTATCCTTTTGAACATGGAGCAAAGACAGAAATTCAATTTAAAAACTATCCACTGTATAATACTCAAAGCATATGACGGTCGAAATAATCATTCTTTTACTGTAAGATGTCTGAAAAATGTAACTGCTACCCTTTTCAAAACAAATGACAGTTTTCACTTAACCAGTGCATCTAAGATCTAATATACGCTTCCACAGTTTAAATATAATATTCGCGGTCTAATTTAATCACTTTGTTGAATATAATTTGATTCAACAAAGCTGCGAATTTCAAATAAACTAAAAAAACTTAATATTAACATTAGTTTCGATTCATGAAAGCGTCTAATTTGCTTAACTAGTGATTCATATAAGCGGCAATTATAATATTTTTTTAGCTCTGGAAGGGGTTTTACCCCTCCCCCCCCTTGGGCTATGCCACTGGACGCATACACACATACAAAGGACTTATGAAGTTGGGGGCCTGTGCCCACCCCACAAAATAGCTCTATAAAAACACATACGAACTCTGTCACAACCAGGGATTGGAAAAACTACTTTTTTATTGTAGCAAACTACAACTACTTTATCGAAAATATAGTTAACTACAACTACTAGTTTTAAAAAGTAGCGACTACAAACTACTTTTCGAAAGTAGTCACTACTTCGCTACTTCAGATTTTGTCAAAGGGTTCAATTTACATTAAAAATTAAAGACATGGATTAAATAATAAAGCGACCCCTCATTATATCGCGTCTGCCGGTATAATTAAAAAAGGTAGATAACATACAAGAAAATGTTTTGTATTTGGCTCCAAAATGTTAGTTTATACACACATTACAAATTTTGTTTTAAAATTCAGAGAAATATTATAGTCTAGACTAGAAAATTACAGAAAGACAACTCTAACTCCAAACAATAAATAAATTTGTAAATAAAGCAATGCCGAATAATAAGAACAGTGGCGTTAAAACATGAAGACCTAATAACGAGTAAATAGACAAATGTTTCCAGCAAAAAAAGTAATTCTTTTGGTGGGTTAGTACTTGACTTTAGCAGTAAGTGCCAATGGTAAAAATCTATGACTTCATGCGTTGCGTAGCTATACACTGCAGCTGAGATTCGTAAATTGTTCAGCAGAACAAATTTTGCACAAAAGAAGTAAGTTTCGGCCACGTGAATTGCAGAATGATACCCCCCCCCCCCCCGCTGAAGTAGCGTTAAAAGTGGCGTCGCGTCGGTTCTCGCTACAAAATACCGATTTTTTTGTATCACGCTACTGCCTATACTAATTATTCAAAATTTAGCGCGCTACACTACAAACTACTGTAAAAAGTAGTGACTATTGTAGTTTCGCTAACTTGTAGCGCGCTACCTCCTACCCCTGGTCATAATAACATAACGAGGACGAAGAGCCGCAAGATCGTTAAAACCGATATCGCTCTAAACGAGTTTGCCTGCATACTATTTTTTAATACACAAAGTGTAAAGAACTGTATTTTTGTTGTTTGTTTTATTCCAGAATTACCGCTTTTTCTCTTCCTTCTTCCGCCATACCCTCATATGGATTTCCATAAGGCGTACTCCTTCAGCTACATGCGGTTGTATGTGTATTTCATTAAGTTGCTTGACTTGCACGGCACAAACTACGTATATGGATCACTTATATGGAACTAAGCGTTCTTTACCCAATAATCGGAGACATGGGCGCCAGCAGAAAATCCAGGGAGGGCAAGAATTTCGAACAGAAGTGCTTAATCTAAGGCCGCGTTTTTTAAAATGAAGAATATAAACTTGGAATGAACCAAACTAAGCATTTTTTTTAATCAAAATCTCCGTGCAAGACAATTTTTAAACATATCAAGTTGAAAAAGCTGTTATAAAATGTAACAAATAGGAAATAATTAAAAATACAAAATTCAGCTCCAACCGGATTTTTTCAAAATGAAAATTGAAACAGTGTTTTTTAGTTTTATTTGCCAGGGAAGCTCTGCCTCCTGAACACCCCCCGTTTAAGATAGCTTTTAATCATAAGGAGGTGAACAGAAAACCAGAATAAATACAGTCGGACGCGGTTAAGACGCTCACGATTAACACGTGGGATTTTCTCGGTCCTTTGAATATCGCCCATAATACTAATGTAAAAATATCACGTTTAATACGCGAACTGTTGTTATGCGATCCCATTTAATACACGATAAAGTTTCCGCACCTTGAGGCAAAAAATCTCGCTTAATACGCGAAATCGGAGACTAAGATGAGAATTTCTATTCTGTTTTGTATTGTTGCAAATTTAGTGGGAATTTTTTTTAATTTAGATATCTACCACTATTTCCGATCTATTCGCATCATGTAATGACAGATTTATTAAAGCGAATGTTATCCAATTGGGAATAGTGGAAAATATTTCAATACATTACTCATTATCACAAGTATACTACATACAGTTTTAATAACTGGGTTGTTCTGCAAAGATTTCATATTCTTGGTATATGTTAAATAAAAAGGCTAACAGTAAAATTAGTTTTGTTGTTCATTTCTGGTTGTAAAGTATTCATCGATAATAAAGTCTTATTTGAATCTATATATTTTTTTCAGTAATTATATCAGTCAATCCTAATAAAAACAAACAATGAGTAAGTTTGAATAGCACAGTTAAATTTTAATCTAAATAAGCATAGAAGACAATTTTCGACCCTAAACATATAAGAGAAAGGTGTAAAGTTTATTTAGACGATTAAATGTGTAAAAATGCTCAGTTCCTGCAGCATGATACAAATCACGTTAAATACGCAAACTCGCTTAATACCCGACTTTTGTCCAGTCCCTTGAATCGCGCCTTAACAGAGTTCGACTGTTCTGTCTTTCACGAAGGATTCAGGATTGACGAAAAAACAAGTTATTTTTCTCTTAGTGTTTGATTATTTTAAGTCAGTTGGGAAGAATAAATGTTTTAATTTTTTTTTTAAATTATTAGACAAAGAAAATTTTGCTGATTAAATTTTAAAAACACAGGGGGGGGGGGGGGAATGGCCCTCCCCTACCTCCTCTTACCAGTGCCTATGATCAGAGAATTAATGGATTGGAGACGACAGTATATTCAATTCAGACATTTTTCTCCGGGAAGGATATCATCAGCTAAGGAGGGGGGGGGGGGGGGGGGGAATTGTACTTCTAGACCAGACGTACTCAACCTTTTTTTTTTTTTTCTCGCGAGACGCAAACATATATTTGCGACGTTTGGCGGGCCCCAACTCGTATAATAATGTAAAAAAAAAAAAAAAAAAAAAATACATATAGATTTCTATTGCAAATGCCGCGAAGATTGTTGTTTTAAAAAAGCTGAATAAAACTTTTTGGTACAATTTTTTTGTGCGACAAATATTTAACCACAATAAGCCTTATTAGCTATATGATAAGTATAAAACGTAATAACAATCCAAAAATTCAAAAAAAGGGATTTTTTTTTTTTAATAAATCAGTTTTTTTTTTCTCAAAGCAGAAACTTTTTTTTTTAATGTTAAAATATAGAGTGCAAATTAACTTAATTTGGAATAATGTTTGTTTAGTCTTTAGGATTAAGAAATGTATACACTACTATAGCACAGGTAAAACTACATGTAAAAAGAACTTTGACTAAGGAAACGTCATTTAAGATATTTAAAGGTAATTTTAAATAATAATTATAAATAACAGGAAATTGTCTTCCCATGAAAATATATAAAAGAGCAGTGAAAATATTAAATACTTTTTATACATATCTCAATTAATTTTATGAATAGGTTAGAAATGATTATGTGTCTCAAGCCGCACATAAAAGGTCGCCGGGCCTCATGCGGCCCGCAGGTTGAGTATGGCTGTTCTAGACAATAACCATGAAATCCTAAATATTTTGGGTGGGGACATTTCTAGGGTATATATATCAGGGTACATTCTATAAATCCCTGTATATCATTCTGTTATACAAGCTGCATGAAAGGATTCGAACCCATTACTGGGTATGGAGAGCAATTCCTAACAGGTAAGCGTGATCGATTATCGCTCAAAGGGTTTCGTTTAATATTCCTTTCAAAACACTTTATCCTTTCTTTAATAAATCCAAATAAATTTCATTCAGCAACCAAAAAAAAAAAAATCATGTTTTTATAAAGTAAAAATTTACCGGTCTATTTTTTCGTTTTTTTTTAAATATCTAAATGCCCGCTGTTATATTCTGTCTTAATAATCTGTCATGCGGACTAAATGCAATATTTAAAAAAAATAATTTCAAAATTAAACATGTTGTACACCTTCAAAATATTAAAATATGCGAATATTTCCATAATCGGATTTTTATCACGATTCAATATGTTTCTCAAACTCATATATTTACTATTCTTTATTACTCATATTCATACTCACATTGTATTATTCTCAAATATTTGAAAAATTCGTTAAACTACCAATATGACATCAGATTCTCTTTTTAATTCTCTATGATGTGATATTAACCTGCTTTGTGTACATAAACATACTCATACTCCTTGTATTATTGATAAATCTTAGAAATTTTCCGCTTTATTACTACTATGACGTCAATCAATTTTATTTCATATTTATCTTTTTTTCAACTGGTGAAACTTTTTATTTCATTTTCACTTTTGACGTGAAAATCGTCTGATTGAAAATTAATTTTTGTAGAAAGAATTTCATGTGGATTTTTAATTTTTGGCATCTGCTATAACAAAAAATGTTTAAATTTAATAAGAAAAGGCTGTTAGAATTTAGGTTTTTTATCTATATTTATTAATACGAATTTTTCAAATTTTAATATTTTCAGCTCTTCACAGCTGATATTCTGATTTATATACAAAGTTTCAACTCTGTAAGTTACATAGTTTTCGAGAATGGCTCTGTGACAGACAGACAACGGAGCGGGAGCAATAGGGTTCCGTAAGATGAACGAAACCCTAAAAATGGTTTTTTACTAAGTTATGTGTGCTTTAAGTAGGGCCCTCGCTAAGGGGGGGGGGACGGGGGGGCGCCTCCCCCACCAAACGTTCCCGAATGCTGTTACACTTGGCAAATTTAAAAACTTTTAGTTGGCAAATTTGTTTAAAACTTTAATAAACACTACAATATACTTTCTATTTCTGATAGACTTGGCAAAAGTTATAAATCTAATTGGGAATATATCAAACTTTTTACAAATAAGAACTATATTACATTTTCTAATTGTGGTAACTTGGCAAAATTATAAAACTAGTTGGCAAACTTGTTGAATTGGCGAAAACTATTTATTTTTGCTTCTCAATGAGTTGGCAAATACTGAAATTTGACTTGGCAATTTAAGGTCCTCTCCCCCCTCAATAAAAAGTCTTAGAGATGGCCCTGGCTTTAAGTAGATATCTCATTTCATTGTATGAAAAGATGAAACTTCGTAATACTATTCTGAACGGTATTTGAAAATGTTTCATAATCTATGCTTACAGACTATGACCACAAGGAAATTATCTTTAACAGAAAGATTCGCTTCAATATTGTTAACAGCTAATCTTGAAAATTACAACACCTGTAATGACTCTGATTCTGAATCTATAACTAACTCGCCACGGGTTTTCTAACTCAGAAATGAGATAAATGTTTCTTGCAAATTCAAGCGGTATTTAAGGAACAAATATTTGCCAGGTCAGTCACCTCTCGTAATTCCGAGATTGCTAATGAAAATCATTCGCGTAATGAACTTTTAAATTCGTAAACTACACTCGTTCGACTAGATTGTTGTTCTAAGCAGGATGCTGAGAGGTTTCCCATTCAACCTCTTCAGACTCGAAGCTAGAATAATATTATACACACGCAAACATTGGTTTCACACCGATGTAATGACAACATATAGGTAGCAGAAAAAATTCCGAAATATTTTAGGAGGCCAGTAGTTTTAAGTTCATAACAGCTGCTGAAAAAGTATAACACTGATCAACTTTGTATCTGTGTTTCTTATGAAGATACCAGATAGATATGACAGATATAATGACAACATATAGGTAGCAGAAAAAAATCCGAAATATTTTAGGAGGCAAGTAGTTTTAAGTTCATAACAGCAGCTGAAAAAGTATAACACTGATCAACTTGGTATCTGTGTTTCTTATGAAATAAGAGGTAGTTTTTACATACTTTCTTTTAACTTACATTTTTGCATGTACGTGGCAGTAAAATCTTGATACTCATTTTTCACCCACTCCCTGTTGACGTAGAGCTTTGAAATTTGGAATGTAGTATATGTATTCCTGAGGGCAATACATGAATGGGACATTAAAAAAAAAAAAATTATATCCCTAAGGTGGGTCAACGTCGGCCCAATGCATTTTTCCCCATAGAAATAAACGTTACATAAATAGTAGTAATTAATAGTGTTTAATTGAAAAAATAGCTCCATTGTTGCAATCCATTTTCATCACATTGTTGTCCGCATCATTATGAAGTCAGCATTGAGTGATGCATACATTTGTGCTTTATAACATAAGTTGACTTTTTTGTGAATTTTAATAAAAGTATGTTTTTTTAGAAAACAAAATTACATTTAATTATTATATTTAAGGAGATACTTAAAAACAGGGTTGGGTTTTGACGTCAAAAACTGGTTTACGACATGACAAGTGTCAAAAACTGGTTTAAACTGTCAAACTGGTTTTAACCATCAAAAACTGTTAAAACATGTAACATACCTTAAAACATTTTAACAACAGTAGGTATACATTAAATAAGTCCTAATGATTTATGTATCTTTTATTTAAAATTATAACAATTTAATATTTACAATATATGTATGTTATCAATTGTAATAAAATATTTTAATTTTTTGGAATTTTCAATGAGAAGAAAATCATTGTACCTACAATTAATAAATCCGGATCTATTTTACCTTGCAGCATCCTGTAGCACGTAGCCTATCCTGAGAAATGCAATCTGAGACCTGACCATTTTTTTAAAAACTTTTATCTCCTGATTTCTTATATTGTCATTATTCAAAATACAAAACAGATGGACTTATAAAAGGAATGTGGAGTAGAGTGGAAATATGATTACTCAGGGGTTTTATTTTATTATACCTTCCTTACTTGGAGAAACTTTACATCAATAAAACTTCTAGCAAATCTCTGATCAATTGCGAATTTTTCTTTTTATATGAATTCTAACACTTGTTTAGTTTTGAAGATATAAGAAATGTCCCAAATTGATATTATTATTTCACGGCAATCTAATATTGTTAAATATCATTTTTGTTTAAAATTACTAGTGCATTTAAGGTATTTTAAGTAAGAAAATATGTTGCAACTCATGTTAGCACTTTTAAAGGTACTTTTCCGTTATACGGACACCATTGTCGCCAAGCATACATTTACATACATTTAATACATATATTTACATACATACATTTACATATATTATGCATTAGCATACATTTTGGCATGGTGTCCGTATAACGGAAAAGTACCCTTTTAAATCTTATATTTATTTTTTTTTAAAGCATAGTTTTATCCATAAACATAACATGTAATGTTGTATATGTGTGACATTTAATGTGAAATTTTACGTATCAATGTAGTATTTGAGGTTTTTGAAAAGGTTTTTGACAGATAATTTTGACGTGACGGTTTAAACCATGGTTTAAACTATCAAAAACTGACACATGTCAAAAACTTGCCAACCCTGCTTAAAAATAATGCGGCATTGAAAAGTTTCGATCACCCACAGATTTAGAAAAAGAGAAAGAAAAAAAAAAGGGTCGCCAATTTCAATACAATTTGGCATTAGGCAGTTTCCTATATGAATTTTGTCATTTAAATTTAGCGCATGCGCGGTAGCGTATTACTGCTTGCGCGGCAGCGTATTACTGCTTATTTTACTATTTAATACTGTTAATTTTACGGTATAATACTGGCAGCTGAGGTGCCAGTTTTATACTGTAAAATCAACAGTTATTTTTTGCAGTGTACCTATGCGACGATTTTCATCACAGCGGTTAAAAATGTGCTTTGTATGGCTAAAAACTGAAAAAAATATATAAAACAGCTTTCTTTAAAAAAATATTTTGGTTCTTTTGCTCAGAATATTCATAAAAATACCAATGAAATGGTACCTATACGCAAAACATTTAAAATGAAATTTGTCCTGTCTCATAGGAGATGAGGGCAACGCCCAATCTAGTTTCATCATTGTAAAACAGATTGCAATGCGACTATATTTTTTTAAGCATACCTCAAACTATTTGGCGGAATGAGCTGGCATTCGCATGTTTAAAGCTTCTAAAAATAGATTTCCGATATATATATATTTTTTTTTGTATTTATAGTGTATTTTCTTAAAAATATTAATTTAATAATTTACATATATTGCAATTATTCGAAAAAAAAAATGGATTGTAACCTAAAAAAACTTTAACAGAAATCGATTGCTAGAGGCTTCAATTAGGCGAATGCTAAATTACAGCTCATTCCTCGAAGTAGCTTGAGTTATGCTTAAGCTGTAACTGCTGTTAGAGGTCTCAAAGACTGCTGCATTTTTCAATTATCCACAATTTAACTTGTAACATTCACTACCAATACTAGTGGAATTTTGATTCGTTTGGAGCCCTCAACCCTATCGCTAGAAACTTCAGAAAAAGCTTAATTAAGTGCGTTCGTAATTATATAAATACGTAGCACCTCCTATAGTCGTCGTCTGGTCCGCATGTAACAACGCAAAAACTACCCACCGAATGGTTTGAAATTTAATATATATGACCGTTGCAGAATTTTGGCGAGTCATTTCAAATTTTATGAAAATCGAATCAAAACTTAAAAAGTTATTAATAAAAGTTTTCTTCATTCTATTAAATCCTATCATACGTAATTAATTCAATGATATCCCATGATAGGTAATGATTCTAAGTTGCCATGGTGATTAAGATAGAGTCATGTTATTTCCGTATTACTGAATTTAAAAAACGAATTTGTATACTAAAATTGTTTAATTATAGCAATCCTATACCGACAGTTTTTTTTTATAGATGTTTCGAAAGAAATAGATATTAAATGGGAAAAAGAGTCTAAATATGGATTTCAAGTTGTTAAATTTTCAAAGCTAGGCTTAAGTTTCCCATTGGCTTTTTCAGTAAAGTCAACAAAAGATAAAATGTTGCCAACGTAAGATGTACTTATTTTATTACGGAAATTAATCATATCGTTAAAAGAGACGATATAATTAACTTCACTGAAATCATAACAGTACGAACGCACCTCATTTGCCACGTTTGACGAACAATTTCCAACTTGTTTTAATTATAATAATCCTGTACAGAAATACTGGTGCAGAAATAGTATTCTATTAGTTAATGGAGCCTTTTATTCATCTATCGATCAAGCAATATCAGCGATCAATTAATGAACTCATTGAATACGAAGTTAACACTCGCTCAACAAGTTTTGTTATGGTAATTAAGGGTTAAAAAACTACCCACACCGCAATCAGTTTCCAAATGATTAAAAACGAATTTAGCACTAGTTTAAAACTTTACACCTGCCTAATTCCTTAACTAGTAAATGACTGATTGACTTCCCGTTTGGTATCGGAAGGTAAAATTTCCTAAAGAATCGAAATATGATGTCAAAATAAGGTGTTAATATTGAAAAAAAATTAATTTCTATATGTCGACGATCCCTGAAGCTTAATTTACGTACGCCATTAATTAGGAAATTTATTACAACACTGCAAAAGAAAAAAAAAAAAAATCTTAATTTTACGGTATAATACTGGCAGGTGGGATGCTAGTATTATACTGTAGTAACTCCTCTATACCGACCCGATAAAAGATGGTGAGTGGTAGCGAGATCGGATCGTTGGCACAGAGAATTTCTCGCATAAATTAGAAAATAGAATTTTATTGTATAACAATGTTAATTCTAATGAAAAATATATACAAGACGTCAATACAGCATTTAATTATTTTTCGTGAGTCAATCGCTTATAAATTAATGACCTCTTGACTCCAAGTGTAACTGAAACAAACAAAAGTCTCTAAACATTACAGTCAGTCGTGACTACAAAATAAAGTTCATTCGGACCAAGGCTCGTCCGTTCCTTCTCTTCGGAAGATCTACTAATACTCGTTAATTCTGAGTCTAAGAACTCTCACTCTCGCACTTGGTGTGCTTTTTCACTTCGCTGGGATTTTCACCGGATACCTGCTGTATCAATTCTAGAGGTCGGACCTCACTAGCGCTTACACCACGCTGAGTTAGAAACTGACGTTTCCTTTTCCCTTCTCCAGAGAGTCAACACTCTCCTTTTCGATCTCTCCAAAAAACTGTCCTCTCTCACTTCTTCATTCTCGCAGGAGAACTTCTTCTGGGGGCGGGGGCTTTGTCGAGGCGGGCCCCTCGAAACTCTCCAGCCTCTTAGCAGCCTTGAGATCCCTCTGTTTCGTTTACACTAAGTCCGTCATTGGACGTTCTAAGACAAAGGGCAAAGTTTCGGGCGCAAACCTAAAAATCGTGTGCAGAGATCGCTTCTCTCGCAGATGAACTCTTTCCCACGAACTCGGCAAGGATCAAAGCATAAGACCCCTTTTTGGGTAACGCCTTACCACTTCATCACTGTCCGAACTTTCCGCTCACAGTACAATAGAATTCGGCGTCTGCTAGTCTTCAAGGCAAAAATAGCGAGGGAAGGTATGCAGTTAAGTGCACTCACAGGAAATGCTAGAATGACACATAGTGCAGCTGGATGTCGAAGCTCAAATTCTTTACAGCACCTCCTCCTCAAACGATTCTTAAGGGTGAAACACTAAGAATCTCTAAGAGTCGGATAAAGAATTGCAAGCTCAAATTACATCAGAGTGGCAAGAAATAAAACATACATGAATAAGATAATATTACCTTCCTTTTTTTTTTTCGCGCTCTGATAAGAAATCATGAACATAGAATGAAATAAAACACAGTGAAATAAAAAAAATAAAAAATCTTAAAATAATTATATACAAAAGTTTATCAAGAAATCTCCTTAAACTTGACTCAGACAATCAACATGCGGAATGTCTTTGCCTGCGCGATGAGAAATGGCATAATTATAAGGTTGCAGAGCCAAGGACCACCTTAATAACCTGGGATTATTTCCAGAATTTCTTTTTTTATTTTTGCCTTTAAGCGCCCTCGTTAATGGTTCTACAATCACTGCATAATCTTTTATGTACCGGGAATAATATCCAGCCATTCCCAAACATCTACGAATTTCAGTTTTCGATTTCGGAACCGGTAATTCCTTAATTGCCCTTACTTTCGCCTCAGCTGGCCTCCGTCTACCCTCACCTACAATATGCCCAAGATATTTTTCGGTTTTCTGAGCGAACTTGCATTTCGCCAATTTGATTTTTAGTTTCGCGTCATTAACCCTTTTTAATACCCTTTCTAGATGACGCATATGATCCTCCCAACTGTCTGAAAAAATCGCCATATCATCTAGATACGGTAAACAGAATTCCTCAAGTGCGTTTATTTCCCGCGTTAAGATATCTGCTAACTCCACCCGTTTTTTGTAAGGCTTTACTAAACTCAAGTGAGAAATCTGGGATTTCTGTCGCCTCCCAGGAACACTCACAATATCAATTGTTTCCGTAATTATTGACTCCTTTCTTCCCGGCCCTATCCAACTATATGACATTTTATTTGGCTTTCTGGTAGTTAAAACTAAAACCTCATCTTTCACATTAAGCTTCCGTTTTACCGCCTTTCTGTCAAACCAAAATTTCCTCTTTTCTCGTTTTTCTGACACATTTTCAACGGCTAAAACTCGTCCTCTTTTTAACCTGTTCGTGAGATTAAACACACATCCCTTCACGAATTTATTTTCCTCCGTTCCTCCTATCCATTCTCCAAATACTAACGCTTTCAAAAGCTTTCTAACTTTTCGATGCCAACATGCAATACTATCGCTTATTGTGCGACACACTCTCGGATTTTTCAACTTAACACCGAACCTTTTTAGAAATGCGGTAGTTAAATCGTTTATCAATCTTTTCCCAAGGTCCAAGTATTTTGACACATTTCCTTTAACCTTCCCTTTCCCTAAGTGTAATGACACTTTTTCAAGGCACGCGCCAAAAATATCTGCCTGATAAGGCAATGGGACAAGCACCTGCTTCCCCACATTCACGCGATTGTCTCTGGCTTTTGCCACTATCAAAGAATCTCCTGCATTACAATGCGTTTCTTCAATTTCCCCTTTCCCTCTAATCTCTTCGAGAGATGGATACCTGTCATTTTCCATTTTACTAACCCCTCCTTCAATGTTTGCTAAGATCGAAGATTCCTCACATATCGGCAAAGGCGATAATCCCTTATCTACACTGACCAGTTCAGTAGGGCTTTCTAGATTTTCACCCTCTAGTTTTGAATTCAACGCTTCCGCTTCACTGCACTCGCGAAAAATTCCCCCTTCTCTTTCTTTTACTGAATTCAAAGTTTCCGTTTCAACATTCCCGCTAGAAATATCCTCTTCTTTTCCTTCCTCGGAAATCAAAGTTTCCGCTTCAACATTTCCGCTAGAAATTTCTTTTTCCCCCTCGGAAATCATAATTTGTTTATTTACCGGATTCGGAGCTGGGCCACCCTTTTCTCTCGTTTGAGCTCGTGTCAAAACTGCATTCATCAATTCGGGGTTTTTCTTCGCCTGCTCTAATAACTTTTGAGATTGATTACTCAACAAATAATAATCCATGTCTGAATCGCTATTATTTACTCCTGCCTTGGTTTCAATGATTCCTACACCTTCAATTTCTAAAGTGACTTCTGCTATAGGTAAACAGTATAATTTACTGTCCAGCGGAGTCTTAATCCATACGTGATCTCCATTCAATTTATCTTGACTGACCAAGTCGTATGCGATGATGTCAATTTCACTCCCAGTGTCAGTTAAAGCAGTTGTCTGAATTCCATTCACTAACACTTTTCAACGGCTAAAACTCGTCCTCTTTTTAACCTGTTCGTGAGATTAAACACACATCCCTTCACGAATTTATTTTCCTCCGTTCCTCCTATCCATTCTCCAAATACTAACGCTTTCAAAAGCTTTCTAACTTTTCGATGCCAACATGCAATACTATCGCTTATTGTGCGACACACTCTCGGATTTTTCAACTTAACACCGAACCTTTTTAGAAATGCGGTAGTTAAATCGTTTATCAATCTTTTCCCAAGGTCCAAGTATTTTGACACATTTCCTTTAACCTTCCCTTTCCCTAAGTGTAATGACACTTTTTCAAGGCACGCGCCAAAAATATCTGCCTGATAAGGCAATGGGACAAGCACCTGCTTCCCCACATTCACGCGATTGTCTCTGGCTTTTGCCACTATCAAAGAATCTCCTGCATTACAATGCGTTTCTTCAATTTCCCCTTTCCCTCTAATCTCTTCGAGAGATGGATACCTGTCATTTTCCATTTTACTAACCCCTCCTTCAATGTTTGCTAAGATCGAAGATTCCTCACATATCGGTAAAGGCGATAATCCCTTATCTACACTGACCAGTTCAGTAGGGCTTTCTAGATTTTCGCCCTCTAGTTTTGAATTCAACGCTTCCGCTTCACTGCACTCGCGAAAAATTCCCCCTTCTCTTTCTTTTACTGAATTCAAAGTTTCCGTTTCAACATTCCCGCTAGAAATATCCTCTTCTTTTCCTTCCTCGGAAATCAAAGTTTCCGCTTCAACATTTCCGCTAGAAATTTCTTTTTCCCCCTCGGAAATCATAATTTGTTTATTTACCGGATTCGGAGCTGGGCCACCCTTTTCTCTCGTTTGAGCTCGTGTCAAAACTGCATTCATCAATTCGGGGTTTTTCTTCGCCTGCTCTAATAACTTTTGAGATTGATTACTCAACAAATAATAATCCATGTCTGAATCGCTATTATTTACTCCTGCCTTGGTTTCAATGATTCCTACACCTTCAATTTCTAAAGTGACTTCTGCTATAGGTAAACAGTATAATTTACTGTCCAGCGGAGTCTTAATCCATACGTGATCTCCATTCAATTTATCTTGACTGACCAAGTCGTATGCGATGATGTCAATTTCACTCCCAGTGTCAGTTAAAGCAGTTGTCTGAATTCCATTCACTAACACTTTACTCAAATAAGGGGAGAAGGTTTTTTCAAGTGTCGGTTTACTTATTAAGTGACCGACCCGCGCAACATCTCTCTTTTTGATTTCCGGACAATCTACTTTGTAGTGACCGCTTTGAAAACACGCGTAACACTTGACTTCTCGCCTTTTTTCGTAAACTCTTTCCCTTTCTTTATGATCATCGCGATCCCTCCAGTTAAAGTTAGTCTCCGGATTTCTGTTACCGTTTCGCCCATTTTCAAAAGTCCTGGGTCTTTCAAAATTCTTCTCTAAAGGGAGTTTCGGATTCCACGTCTTTTTAGAGGGGCGCTTGATTGCCTCGTACGCATTTAAAAGCCTTACTAATTCTTCCGGGTTTTTAATCTCTGCCCAGTTATCTATAAAATGTTCGCGCATTTCTGGAGACGCTCTCCGTTTGATTTGGTCCGTGACAAGCAAATTTTTCAAACCCTCAAAATCCGAAACTTGTAAGCATGACAGCCATCCTTCTAAAAAACTATTAAGTTCAAAGATCAGGTCCTTCCAAACTGAATTAGGATTTCGGGGATGCTGACTAAATTTTTGTCTGTACGTCTCTGCATTCAAACGATATCGTTCTAACAATTTTTCTTTCACATATTGAAAATCATCAATTTTGTCTTCGGGTTCTCTCAAAATTAACTCGGCCATTCCCACAGGTAATAATGATAGTAAGTTCGTCACCAACTCATCCGAATTTAGATTACATTTTTTTGCCTGTCTCTCGAATAAATTCAAAAACAACGAAATATCCGAATTCTTTTCATCAAAGCGATGCATAATTGTTTTTAGGGGTAAATGATTCGTTCTAACTGAGATGCTACTGGATGCGGTACTCCGGTCATCTGACTCTTGTGTCGCTTTTAATCTAGCTAACTCATGTTCGCGTTCTTTTTCTTTTTCTGCTTTCTCCCACAATCTTTCTTTCTCTAACTGAAGTCTATCATTCTCTTCCTTCTCCGCCAATAACTTATTTTCCCTGTCTTTTTCTAACAGTTTAATTTGCGCTAAGGCTAGCTCTTTATCAAATCCCTCTGACGACTCTATTTTTTTTATAATTTTCGGTACAGTATCATTTCCCTCTAAAATGACCTCAAATTCGTAAGCTAACGTTTGCAAATCAGCTTTCCTGAAATATTTAAGCTCCGACATTTTTAAAGTTTAAAATTAGAAATTATCTTTCCCAAAATTATAAAACAATACAATAAGATTAAATCAAATCCTACCAAGTGCGTCAAAATATTACCAAAATATACGCTCATAAAAAAGTACGCTTAGCAATAATATAGGAAATATGCAACATATAAAGATAAGCAACTCTATCCTAACGTCTACATTCACCTTGGTATTTGGTTATAAAATACATATGGGATAAATTCTACACAAAACAAAAATTTCAAATTCAAAAAGTACAGTAAAAATATTTTAAATTGCAAAAGTCTCATTCAATTCCCTTTTTTTTTTTTCATCAATGGTGGTCTTAATCTCTGCATCCACTCTTAAAAAATTTAGAATAATTCACAAAAAACATATAAAATCAACTCTGTTATCGTAAAATATGAAATGCGTTCAATACTTTTTTTTTTTCAATGAACTCTCATTTATAGATTCAGCTAAAATTTTGTAACACTGCACAACTCTCAGTTTGCATTAAATTAATTCAACAATAATTTAATTTTTAACTACAAAATTTGTCTATTAAATAAGTTACAGTAATCTCGGAAGTATCTCATCATACTTTTTTTTTTCTACCGGAAAAATTTCTCAAAATATTTACTCTCACAAAAATTAACATACAACTTTTTTTTTTTTTTTGAAGCCTACAACACCTATACAAACACTAATAACAATTAAAGCCACTCTGAGTATAAAAAGAGCTTACCTCCATTACTAAGAGTCTTTCAGGGCGTCAGAAGCACAGACTTCAGAGATTCTCAGGAGCACAGACGGGGTTCTCTGTCACACTTTTCGGATGGGGGAACACTCTCCAGAATTCTTGGTAGATTTCTCTTTCTGATGGGGGAACACTCTCCAGAATTCTTGGTAGATTACTCTTTCTGATGCTGTGTTGATCCACAGGGGTGTCTAAGGAGACTCAGGTCACAAGTCACAAGGAGACTCTCTCTTGGAGCACTTTGATGATTTAAATTTCAGAGTCCACTCTTTGTCTTTGAAGATTGTCATTAATTTTTGCTAATTAATCCATCACCGCAAGCCACCAGTTGTAGTAACTCCTCTATACCGACCCGATAAAAGATGGTGAGTGGTAGCGAGATCGGATCGTTGGCACAGAGAATTTCTCGCATAAATTAGAAAATAGAATTTTATTGTATAACAATGTTAATTCTAATGAAAAATATATACAAGACGTCAATACAGCATTTAATTATTTTTCGTGAGTCAATCGCTTATAAATTAATGACCTCTTGACTCCAAGTGTAACTGAAACAAACAAAAGTCTCTAAACATTACAGTCAGTCGTGACTACAAAATAAAGTTCATTCGGACCAAGGCTCGTCCGTTCCTTCTCTTCGGAAGATCTACTAATACTCGTTAATTCTGAGTCTAAGAACTCTCACTCTCGCACTTGGTGTGCTTTTTCACTTCGCTGGGATTTTCACCGGATACCTGCTGTATCAATTCTAGAGGTCGGACCTCACTAGCGCTTACACCACGCTGAGTTAGAAACTGACGTTTCCTTTTCCCTTCTCCAGAGAGTCAACACTCTCCTTTTCGATCTCTCCAAAAAACTGTCCTCTCTCACTTCTTCATTCTCGCAGGAGAACTTCTTCTGGGGGCGGGGGCTTTGTCGAGGCGGGCCCCTCGAAACTCTCCAGCCTCTTAGCAGCCTTGAGATCCCTCTGTTTCGTTTTCACTAAGTCCGTCATTGGACGTTCTAAGACAAAGGGCAAAGTTTCGGGCGCAAACCTAAAAATCGTGTGCAGAGATCGCTTCTCTCGCAGATGAACTCTTTCCCACGAACTCGGCAAGGATCAAAGCATAAGACCCCTTTTTGGGTAACGCCTTACCACTTCATCACTGTCCGAACTTTCCGCTCACAGTACAATAGAATTCGGCGTCTGCTAGTCTTCAAGGCAAAAATAGCGAGGGAAGGTATGCAGTTAAGTGCACTCACAGGAAATGCTAGAATGACACATAGTGCAGCTGGATGTCGAAGCTCAAATTCTTTACAATACCGTAAAATCAACATTTTTTTTTCTTTTTGCAGTGCAATCGATTGGTGCCAGTATCATTTTTACATGACTATTTTCGGGAGAGTTCGTTGGGGAGAAGTGGGGTGTATTGTTCCCGTTCCCCCCCCCCCCCTCCCTCCCTCCATGACTGTTCAAGAAATATGAATGTTCGTATAAATAAAATAAAAAAAATAACTGTAGAAAATTGGTAATGTTTTAAAATATCCAGAATTTACTTAAAATTTTAAAATCATCCAAAACCTAGTTGCATTTCCAGAAGGAAGGTGCGAAGGTAATTAAACAATTTATGTAAAAATACAGAAGGTCGTTCCCACTTTATGGAAACGATTTTCAAAGTTAATTTCTACACTATAAATGACATCTTCTTTGCAACAATTTCACTTTGTTGGATAGCATTGAATTTTGGCTATAGTTCTGGCTCGAAATTTGTATGATAATAGAATTTCCTTGTTATGTCAATTTTTCCCGGTACCTCTTGTAAAACTTTCCAAAGTCTTTTCAATGTTCGTGAATTCATTTAAACAATCCAAATGTAGAAAGAGGCCATTGATGAGGAGAAGGGATGGAGGGGGGGGGGGGGGGGGTTGACAGGTGATTTTACATGCATTTCTTCAGTTGAGACAATTTATTTCCGTTTGGGATTCTTTCTTTGCTAAATATGCGTCAGTTGAGTTAGGAAGAGAGACTTCGATCGTATGAAGCTCAATTAATGTCTTTTTCATATAAAGCTGTAATTTCTTCTTTAAACATGGGTTCTAAAATATTTTACTGATAATGAATCGAAGTCACCTTATCTTTACTGCATTTTTTACCTTTAATTCAATTTCATAACAAAATCCAACAGCAATCATGAATACTTTTGAAAAATTTTCTTTACATTCACAAACTCATTTCTCTTTTTTCCTATTAATTGATAAAAATTGCTCTTTTTTTGATACATTCACTTAAATAAAGCCATGTTCCATCCACTGTTACGATAAATTTTTATTTATCACCACCTATGTGTTTGTTAAAGCGAGCGAAATAGAAAGCGCTATCCACAACACATTGGAAGACTTTGGAAAGTTTTCCAAAAAGGTGTGGGAGAAAATTGATAATTGCACCAAAAGAAAAATGACTATGATGGAAATTTCGATCCAGAGTTATAATCAAGAGGCAAAGCTATACAGTACAGTAAAAATGTCGCAAAGAATGGCATAAATGTTCAGAAATTAATTGTGAAAATCATTACCATAAAAGTGTGAACGACCTTCAGTATATAAATAAAAATTTAAACCAGCTTACCTGTGCACAGCACATAATCCAAGAGAAAGAAAGATAAAGTATCCTTCACAACTGGCAACAAAATACACCTATTCCAAAAAGACACCTATCTGTTCACTATGCAGAGGTTAAGTGCCATTTCTTTAGCAGAAAGAGAGAGTATGTCGAAAGGTAAATAGCCAGAGAAGACTTTTCACGGTCTCGCTCCACTGCAGTCATTGAAAGCTGCACACGGAAGGTGCTGGTGGAGTTTACGAAACCAAAAGATGCGTAAAAAGAAGAATTCAGTAAAACCTGGATTTTGTAAACACATTCTCTGACAATCGAAAGGGTCATTCCCAATTACGATTCAAACGATGCGTCGACACTAATTCTTTGTTGCCAGATTTGTAAGCGAGCTTATCCAACCTCTTTCTTGCTATATTTTAATTTCCAAAAGAAATCAATAAAGGCTAAGGCCGTTCGAAAGGATATTGCTTTGGTGGTCTAACCCTTCCTATTCATTTTTTTTTTTTCATTCGTTTCGTTCTTGAATAAATTGTTCAACATCTAGAACAGCGATTTTTAAATTCTTAGTTACCGCGAGCTCTTTTTCGTATATTACCTATCTTCACGGACCAATTCCCCACTGTCTCTGGATTTAAGACTAAAATTACCGATATTCTTTAGAATATTCAGTACTAGATGTATAAACTCATGAGATTGTGTTTTTTTTTTAAAGTATTCTTAGATTTTTCTTTGATTATATTCCGGTTCTAGATAAAACTGAGCTGCGCCGCCAGACGCCAGAGTGGCGTCCGTCAAGCACGTCAACCATCGCACCCAAGTCCTAAGGGACTTATAACGTGCACGACCAGGAGAGGCCTCCCGTTTGCGCTGCGACCGGTAGAATCACCGCCACTTGCGCACCACTCCTATTGACCCATGAGGTGACGACATAGTTCGTTGCGATACGCGGTGGATCCCAATATCAGAGGAAACCACCACGAAAACACTTGGGGACGGGCCGGAGTCCCCCCCCCCCCAACAGCTTTGGAGCTGGACACCCAAAGGGGAGCCAGGACCTGGCCTTAAGTCAGGTTTTCAAGACCCGCACTTGCTCTACCAGAACTCGATGGATGTAAAGACCTACAGAGGTATTCATGCAGGTTCTAGGTAAGTTAGAAAAAAAAAATACATTGAACACGAAGTTTTTGTTTTGGATTGAAAAATAGCATTATGGTGTTAAAATTTCCTTTTACATATTAAAGTTTTTAATCTAAGAAATGAAATTTTATAAAGAAGTTTTATTATTATTATGTAAAATTATTATTTAAATCCTAAATTTTCATATCCAATGTTTTAGATTTATTTAACATTTACCATATTTCTAAAATTTATATGAATTTCTTATTCGTATCATAAGATTCTTGAAACATTGTTAAATATAACTCTGGGGAATTTTATTTATTGGAATTTGTTGTTTAATAGTATAATTTAAAAAAAATACCAATTTTTTAGTTTTTTTTTATTATTAAATAAGTAATGCAATTTTTTAAATTATACATAGGCATTTTTCTGCAATATTTTGTTTATTATTTTATTTTTTTAAGAGTTATTTCAAAACATTCATTTATAGGCATTTAGTATCAGTTAATAAATTTACTAGCAAACGCATTTGCTTACGTTTCTGATTTGGCACTAAACATGAAATAGCATTTAAATACAAAGTTGTTTATGTCTGATATAAAGTTTATGGATAAAACTGCTTAGCTTAAAGTATATTTAAAAAAAAAAATTCATATTTATCTATATAATACTGGATTGCATATTTTTTAAAAAGATATGAATAACTACTTTAATTAGTTTTGAATTCACGTTATATTCAAAATGTTTTTCAAACAATGAAGAACTGTACATACTATACAGTCGTTTCTTTTCTGTTTTTATTTCCTTCTTTTTCTCTATTTCCTACTTTTCTCATTTTAAGAAAAAAAAATTAAAAGAAATAAATTTTGATAAATAACAGTCATAGATAAATTTGAAGACTTCGTAAACTTTTTACAAAATGAGAAAAATCTTTTCCTATAAAACATAACAAAATTTTAACTTATATTCACAATATACAAAATCTACAGGAATAGCAGATTAAAATTAAATATGACGTCGTCTCCTTTAATACGCTATATTACATAATGTATAACGAACCTCGTGTATAACGAATACGCCACATTTTAAAGATCATATTTAATTAAACAATGGCAAATCACCACACATAAAAAAAAAGAAGTTTCTTACATACCGCTATTTAAAATTGCTGAACATTGTTAAAAAAGAGGTGGGATGATATGCATTGATTTTTAATATTTAAATTATCTATAGTTGTATGATATTCCCTAATGTAAATAAGGCATATAAATACCACTTGAAATATTTCAACAATCCCGCATGGGCTAAACACGTATCCGTGGGTTTAGCAAGTAATTAATAAAATATTTACGAGAATATTTAATCGTTAAAATTAAATGTTAATGAAAGTATTGCAATATTGAATTCTAGAAAGTTATGTTTATCAAATTAATGAGAGTGGGGAAAGGGGTTAAATGAGCAAATTCGTTATTTTGTGACAGTGGACCTGCACTGCAAAATACAATTGTTGAGTTTAGAGTATAATATTGACATCCCAGCTGCCGCGCATGCGCGGTAGCGTATTATTGCTTATTTTACTGTTTAATACTGTTAATTTTACGGTAATACTGGCAGTTGGGGTACCAGTATTATACTGTAAAATCAACAACTATTTTTTTCAGTGTGGCAACACTATTAAAGTACCATAAGCCCTTCCCTTTCGCAAGCCCTTGTTCAATAGATAACTTTCTCAAGACATGCCCAGAAAATGAAAGGTTTAAGGTATGAATTAGTATGCATAAATCTTATAGTTAGTGCGATATGAATCGCATCCAAATGCACATTGCTGCAGGAAGACAGTCATCCGATATCCAACTATATTCTAACACGATTGCGGATTACGTTTCTACCGTGGCAGGAAAAAGTGAAATTTATGCCACTATCGGATGAGGATGATTTTGTAACAAAGCGGACAAGAATGGAAGATTTTGTAGTCTTGAATCTTAATGAATTTTGCCTTGTATGCAATTCCTGCTGTATTGAAATAATTATTTTCTCATTTACATAAAAAAGGCTATATACAGGGTGTTCCCATTTATCTCTGGACAACAGTTACTTCTTAAAACATTAGTTTGTTATGTTTGAAGTAAACAAAAATATTACGTCTGAACATATTTATATTTATATTAAAATCATTAAAATTACAGACATTACATTACACTTTCATAAAACATTAAAAACATATTAAAATTGGACGTTTCGGAAGCAGGTGCAATCCCAAATGAATACTCCGTGTTATTATAACTGTAACTTTGGCCTCGACATTTTGATACGTTGCATTTTGTATTTGTTGATATTTCTGAACTGTGACTTACGTTATGAAAAATGTTTGTTGAAGAGGGATTTTCATATAAATCCGAAACGTCCAATTTTAATATCTTTTTAATGTTTTATGAAAGTGTAATGTAATGTCTGTAATTTTAATGATTTTAATATAAACATTAGTTTGTTACGAGTTGTAATTTTCCAACTGGACGAAAAATGTCCGGGCCAGGATTCGAACCTGGGATCTCTTGGCTGAAGCCGCCACGCTCTACCACCTGAGCTATCCCGGTCGAATCTGAAGGGCATAATTCATCCAGTTAACCTTATTGATCATAGCATCTGGTCTGATATTTTAATCAACTCAACAGAATAGATTTCAGGTAATGGAACTCCAGTAAACGCTGGATACGTGATTACACTAGATAAATTTTAACACAATTATTTCAAATTGGTAAATAAATCATACTAGTTGTAATTTTCCAACTGGACGAAAAATGTCCGGGCCAGGATTCGAACCTGGGATCTCTTGGCTTTGAAATAATTGTGTTAAAATTAATCTAGTGTAATCACGTATCCAGCGTTTACTGGAGTTCCATTACCTGAAATCTATTCTGTTGAGCTGATTAAAATATCAGACCAGATGCTATGATCAATAAGGTTAACTGGATGAATTATGCCCTCCAGATTCGACCGGGATAGCTCAGGTGATAGAGCGTGGCGGCTTCAGCCAAGAGATCCCAGGTTCGAATCCTGACCCGGACATTTTTCGTCCAGTTGGAAAATTACAACTCGTATTATTTATTAACCAATTTGAAATAATTGTGTTAAAATTAATCTAGTGTAATTAGTTTGTTAGTTTAAGAGGTGCGGTTCCAATTGCAAAAATGTACCAAATGTTGTTTTTCATAGCATTAAAAGTCATTTAAGTCAAAATAGTTACAAAAATTCATTTTTAACATTTTCCAATATAGTTGAAAAGTGTTTATGACTTCGGTTTGTCTGGCCGTCCGTCCGTGCTCTAACTCTCCGGATTGCCCTGAAATTTTTGTACGTTATTGACCTTTACTATGGCATGATCCCAATTGAAAATGAAGTGTGTAGCATTTAAAGTCTGTTTACAGGGACAGTCAAAAGTATTCAGTTACATTACATTAATATGAATTAAATTATAGGTTGAGTAAACAATTTATAAATCCTAAATAAATAGTTTAAATACTGTTTTTTTTTTTTGGACATATCTTACAAAAAGAAACAAAGCAAAAAATTATATATATACATTAATGAAGTCAGTAGTTTTCGATTTCTACCACGCGTAATTCAAAGCGATGAATTTTCAATAATTGGGACCAGTGACAACTTAACGTATTGTAACGGAAATTATTTGGAATCACGTGAATCATAGTCATGAAATTAGACATGATTTTTTAAGATAAACATTGAATGCTTATAAAAGTGTCTTTTTAAAAACTATTTTTACTTTTATATTTTATTTCAAAACAAGTTATGCAATTTTTAATTTTATTAATTTTTAGCGTTTTGTGGCACTAATAAAAATGAAAGTACGCGTTTTGAGTGCCAGAAAAAAAAACACATTGAAAATTAATAAAATTAAAAATCAATAAGACTCAACTCTGTATTATCTGTAGTAAAAGCATATGTATTTTTATTTTAATTATTTTGTGTTTTACCTTATAGAACATGAAGTATATATTTTTAAATATAACCTATAGGACTCAGGAACCGTATAAAACTTTAAATTTTGCGACTTTTAGAATGACAATTTCGGCTTGAATAGCTTCTAAAGTGACGAAGAACGTTTGAGACTTTTTTTGAGGTATACTTCTAAAATTAATGGTTTAGAAATTAGCTACTGGACAGCGATGAGTGTTTAACAGATTTTCTAACAGTTACTCCAACTGCAGAGCCCATTTCAGGTTTAGATAAAATTTATATGAAACTACTGGGGAGAATGCATTTTTAGAGAGAGAAAGAGAGAGAGAGAAAAAAAAAAACTTTAAAAATCGATGTAAAAGCACTCCCCCCCCCCCCCCCTTCCAAGTTTTTAGTGGCAGAAAACGCCGAAAATTCATAGTATCACAACTTGGTAAATTTTGGTCGTAGAAGAATGGAATCTTTACAGTTTCACTCGCTGGAGTACGGAGACAGGTTTTTCTGGATATAACGTACATTTTCCAGGAACCGTATCAAAATGTACTTTTTTATAAAAAATAATTTTTGAGTAAAGGGGGATTTTCAAATAATGAAGAACAACATATGAAACATTTTTTAAATTGGAAATACAGTGAATCCCCGTTAGTGCGAACTTACAAGGGAGGACATTTTTTGTCCGCTCTAACCGAAGTCCGCATTAAACAATGTGAGCATTTGAATGGCTTAAACGTATACAGTAATTCCTTAACGTTGAATAAATTAAATTCAGTTTTTGTCAGAAATGAAATAGGGCATCACCTTTATGCTTCAACAATAAAAACCCCCAAAAAAACATTTAAAACAATTTCAGTAAAAAAGAAAGTTTATGACAATTTGTTAAGACAAAAGATAAATAACTCAGAACAAACAAAATATGCAAACAATTTTTGTTCTTACCTAATTTAACTTTTACCTAATTTCACTTTATTTTGCTATAGAAAACGGGTGATTTTTTTTTCTTTTTTTTTTACCATATCCTTTTCCTATTTTGTGACACTCAAAAAATTTATGTGTTACATAACATTTCGATTAGTAAATGTCAGCGAACAGCTATTAGCAATTTTTTAACCTCCCGTGTTTTTTTTTTTTTTTTTTTTTCTGTGGTGGAACGTTTTATTAATTTCCTTATCTCTCTCAATAACCAACGTTACACCTAAAATGGCTTTCGAAAAATTGTACAAAAAGCAGTTTGTTTCTTCTCGACCAGTTTGTGAAAAAAATGTCCGCACTATCCGATGAGTTGTACACATTAAGCGGTATCCTTAACATTAATTTCAAATAGAAAATGATGAGGAAAACTAAATTTGCGCTTATTAATCCTTAAATGCTATTAGCGGTCCCACAGACCGCGGCTTTTTTCAATTTTCATAGTTTAACTTGTAATTTTCAGGTTAACTATAAATACTAATGAAATTTCGTTTCGTTTGTAGCCTTAGTACTACCGCTAGAGACGTTTGAATAGGGAGATTTTAATTATAATAGTCCCGTACTCAAAGGTTAGTACAGAAACAGTATCCAATGAGTTAGATATTTATTCATCCTTCGATTAAGCGGTCTCAGAGACCGCTCGCAGCAGTTATGCGACAATTTTTCTCACAGCAGTTAAAGGTTAACCAGGATAAGTCATAAGCGGAGACGTATTAATGAGAGTCCACTGTATATCCTTTATAAACTAACGGTTTATGAATTAACTATTGGTCAACGATAAGGGACACACTGTAATTTAGCAGCCTACGGTTACAAAAATGTAATACTGTGCTATACAATCTATACTGTGCTATACTGTGTACAGCGCTTTACAATCCTTTATGGATTGTATAGCGCTGCAAAGTTTACCCCCCCCCCCTTAAACAAGATAAACGCGTCACTTTTTTTATTTTTATTTTTTTTTACGTTTTCTTGGATAAATTATTGATAAAAATGTGCATGCAATTTATTGCAACTTTTTTAGTTATTTAAAAGAAATGTTAGCTATTATATGACATTTTAAAGCTTACAATATATATCATATTTCAAATATGCAAAAAATCGATGAACAGTTTTGTGTAATACATATCAGTGAGTGCACACACAAAATTCCGAAGAAAAATATCAATATTTAAGACTAGTAGCAATTGATTAAAAAAAAAATTCAAATTTTCATATTTTAAGAAGCATTTATGTAATAAAATTTATTTCTTTAAAATTCAGTTGTATAATTCTGCATTGAAATACAATTATAAATTTTATCACATTTAAAACTTTCGGCACTGCGATAGAAGAGGCAATGCATTTCCCTTTAAAATATCCTTTCAGGACATTTTACAGCATTTATCAAACTGAATTGTCACTGCTTTTTTGAGTCATCAGGAAGATCAAAACATTTGATATGTTATTTTACCGATTACTTTCTGTATTTTGCGACAGCGTAATAAATGTCATCTTTTGCCACTCAATCATCTATGTTTGAGCAAATTCCCGTCACGAAGGAAAGAGTTTGTGTAAAATTTATTTGAAGTTTTTAGGTGCGTTCGTAATTATATAAATACGTAGCACCTATAGTCGTCGTTTGTTAGGTGCGTTCGTAATTATATAAATACGTAGCACCTATAGTCGTCGTTTGGTCCGTCCGTCTGTCTGTCTGTCTGTCTGTCCGCATATAACAACGCAAAAACTACCCAACCAAATGGTTTGCAATTTAAAATATATTATCTTTGCAGAATTTTGTCGAGACATTTCAAATTTTATTAAAATCGAATCAAAACTTTAGGAGATATTAATAAAAATATTTATTAAGAAATTTGAATTTTTTTTTTTTAAATCTGTGCTTTTTTGTTATAGGAGCTTCCGAGGTTGAATCTTCAAGCGACCGAGATGCTTATTTTATGACAGAAATTAATCTGCAAACGATAAAATTCATTTCACAGAATTAAAAATCATCAAGATCTGAATATTTATATAACTAGCTGATACATATATATCAGAATATTTATATAACTAGTTAAGATATTTGTATGAACAGTGTCATAAAATATATACTTAACTAGCTGTTTAACCCGTTCTACGCACGGGAGATCATGAATTTAATTCTAAAACGTGCGTACGAACGCACCTCGTTTGTAACGTTTGACGTACAATTTCCAACTTGTTTTATATTAGCAACATGAATCAGGGTTTTATGAAGTATTGCTCATACATGTGTGAATTTTATTACAGAAATCTTTTACACTGCGATTTGGGATGTACGGGGTAACAATTTCTGGAATATTAAATTTTATTATTGGTGTCACAAATGAATATGTACTTATGAAAAATAAATGTTTATAAAACATCTCTGCTATGAACTCCATTTTCAATTATTTGATTTTTTTTCTACCGAAATTTTTACAGAAATTACATTACAAAAAGATAATTCTTGAAACGATTTATTTTTACTTCCTTCTATCTATAATAGAAGAAAGTATTGTAATCTTTTTTTTTTCTTTCGATGAATTTATTGGTTTTAGTGGTCAGAGATCCCGAAAAACGCGTTTTTACAAATTGTCTCTCAGTCCGTGTGTCCTCTTTGTATTACCGAAAAGTGGATAAAGCTATGCATAGAATTGAACTAAGCTTTATATATATTTTTGGCTTGCCAGCAGAACAAAGTTGAAATTGCGGATATTCCACAGGTAGGGGGCGTTATGATAGAAATTTTTGTGCGGTTTATGCTTTGTATCAGCGGAAAATATATTAAGTTAGGGATAAAATTGAACCAAACTTCTTATATACATTTTTGACTATGTACATCAGGTTCCAGCTGAAAATTGGGATATTCCCCCTAGAAGGAGGCGCTGTGATAGCATTTTTATCGATTTTTTGCCGTTTAAGAGGAGAATTTATGAATATTTTACGACGAAATTTTATAATTAGATGTAATGTCATAAGTCGGGGTTTGTATAAATTTTTTGGAATAAAATTTTTGTTTGGAGAAAATTGGCCTGAAAATGGCGCTGTGATAGTGAATTTTGTTCGATTTTTTGAGACGGGTGTGGTAGCTGTTGAAAAAAAAAAAAAAACATACTGAATCACCCATTTGTTTAATCTAGGTATAATTTGCATATTTTTAAATAAGCAAACTTTTTCATTTTTTTTTTTTATATATATTACCAGTTGATTAGACTTCATTACGAATTTTTTCCTCCCCCCTCCCTCCATGGTTTTAACAAATTTATTGAAAAAAAAACATGAATTTAAAAAAAAAAATGTATGAGATAGAAGAAAGTTTTGGGATTGGCACATCAGACTAGTTACAATTTATTTCAACCTAGAACAAAATCTTTAACTTCACTTTTATTTTATAAATTCTGTTTCAAAGTTATATATTAAAGGGTGACAGAAAATTTTGAGAGGGCCAAATTACTTTCAAAGGAAAAGAAAAGTATTTTAGTCTCATTAGGGGGTTCATCTTCACCCTCTCTATAAGAGTGCAGCCAAAGTAAAAAAACTTTTCAAAAACCTAATTGTTTGTTGCATACGGCTAAAGAGAGGTATTTTAGTCTCGTTGGAAACCCCTGTATGAGCGGTTCCCAGTGCCTCATTTACGGCAGGGAATTCGGGGCACTGGCCCAGGGCCCCCAACTTTCCGGGGTCCCCCAAATGCTACTGAAGATTTTTCAATTATTGACCAAAATATGATTAATTTTTTACTATTAAAAAACAAAATTAATATGGAAAAATCTGTTTATTTTTTTCATTTAAAAATAACTATTTCACTCACGCGAAAACACCCGTTCGCTAATATTAATCCTATGGAAGAATTTTTTTTAAATATCTCGTTTGCATTTCAATATTTTAAAAATATTTTTTTTTCCATTTGATAGTTGATGTTGATTTCTACCAAGGCCGTTTTCTACTTTTTCGATTTTGTTTACAGGTTTTTTTATTAGGATACTTTCATTTTCGGAACCGATTTCGAAAGATGGAAAAATCGTCAGCGAGATAGAATACTTAAGATTATGTTTTAAAAATTTTTACTGCTAAAAAATTGAGAAGAAAATTTATAAAAACATCATTAAATATCACAAAATTATTGAAGTCCGTAGTGGTTAGCTTAATAAGTGCCGCTTTCACAATAATATATTTTCTAACTCAAGACCGCTGTACGTATAGGTTGCAAGGGGGGCCCCCCATAAGCATCTTTGCCCAGGGCCTCCAAATTTGTAAATGGGTCCCTATGGTGGTGCCTCGTGGCTACTTCATTTATGGCCGTCTCTGGTTAAAATTAACTAATATATTTATACCTGATAATATTGCCCCTATGTTAAACACAGAGATATATACATAAAAAAAGGGCTTTGCACACACACAATTAAATTAAAAATTCTCACATGAAGCTAGTATGTTTGACTAATGTTTTTTGTACTGTTGGAACAAGGGTAGTTCTAGTTTTTGAAATTAGAATAGTTTTTATTGTTATTACAGGAAGAATCAGTAACGAGAGGCAGGAGAGGCAACTACATTACAGAATTACGAAAGATGGATGCATTTAGAACAAAATTAATTGTTCATCTACCAGCTTATATCTGTAACGTGACCATTTCACTATGTTGCAGGCGAGAAACGACATCCATTTCTGAATAAGAATGTTTTCACACTTAAAATTCAGATCTTCGCAATTTCCAATACTCACACTGCATTTATCTCAACATAAAAAGACAGGGAAACCACACGTAACTCTACGATTACGTAAAAAAAAGACGTCTTAATACATTCAAAAACATGGCCATCGCATGTCTTGCATAGTTGAAATGAAGAAATTCTTCATTGCCATCTCAGTTAAGTCATCCATGTTCCGAATCGAAAGGTCAATGAAGATGCTCGCTAATCAAACTCGCTGGAAGATAAGGTCGATTGAGTTTTACTTCGCACCTGTAGGCGTCACCCCAGGTGGAATGATGCGTTGCTATAGTTGATGCCAGAGAGAAATTCGAAATTGGGAAAAAGTGAGTGTGAAAACATTGTCACCGGTTGCGAAAACATATTGCGGTACTCTCACTCCAGTGGGTGGATATTTTGCAATCCCGCGAAGTTAAGAAAGAAACTCTTCGGATAATATTATGCAGCTTTGAGACGTCTAAGTTAGCCACAGGAAAATATTTATATAGCAGAAATCTGAGTGAATATTTTTCCTTACTTTTGATAAAAAGCGAAATCCAGTGCCGCATTTTTATTATTAAAAGATTAAACTTTGAAATACAATTTTTGAGAAGGAAAAACGATAGTGTAATATGGGATTTTAAAATAATTCTGAAATTATGACATCCCACATGTGCCAGTTTCAATATTTCAACTGTTTCTCAGTTGAGATTTGTTGAACTTTATTCTTTTATCAAATTTAAATTGCATTTTGCATACATGTGTGTTACTTTTATTAGTAAATGCGCATCTGCTTTACGATGTCATACTTCTGCACGGAATTAGTGACGCATTTACGCCGGCGATTGCATGTCGAAAAACATACATTTTAAGTTATTTTTTATCTTTAAGAAATCATTTCATACTAAACCAAGAATGCTCTACACTTCTATGATTAGCTTTCTGTCGCTATCTCTCGTATTTTGGAGATAGGGGTGATTAAGACTCCTATAATATAGGAGCTGACGCATATCCATTTTCTTTCGGATTATTGGTGCTCAGTTCAGCATCAATCTACCGCAGCGGGAGTTAGGGTTGCCTAAGAGTCGGTTCTGATTGGCTGAACCGGTTCTGATTAGCTTGGTTTTTCGACTGAACTTCAATTTGAGCACCAAATCTGTGAGGATGCGTCAGCCTCTATTATAGAAGCTCTAAGGGGTGATAACTTCCAAATTTACCCACTAGAAGAGCTGCAATTACTTTTGTATGATAGCACATAGTCGTTTCACTATAAGTAGATACTTGATTCCACCTAGCTTTATTCGTTCAAACGTTATTTGAATGCAATCGGACTTTCACTTGCATCATGTATATATATATATACTAATATGAGTGGCTTAAAATATATTGTAAGTTGAAAACAACGCTGTAATGTTATCAAATCCCTACTTTTTACACTCTTTTTTTTTAAGTGCGTTCATTATTATATAAATACCTCACCTATAGTCGTCGTCTGGTCCGTCTGTCTGTCCACATATACTGTTCACAAACTTATCCAACCGAATGGTTTGAAATTTGATTTATATTTTCGTTACAAAATTTTGTCGAGTCATTTCAAATTTTATGAAAATCGAATCAAAACTTAAAAAAATATTAATAAAAATATTTATTAATTAATTAGATTTTTTTTTTAATCGGTACTTTCTTATTATAGCAGCTTTCGAGGATTAATGTATCGAGATGTATCGCCAAGTTATCCGACATGTATGACGTTATAGTCATATGACGTATATGACATTTTATAACCTTTATGACCAAGTTATAGTCACATTCACCATTCTATTAAATCCTGTCATACGTAATTAATTCAATGATATCCCATGATAGGTAATGATTCTAGGTTGCCATGATGATTACGTCATATTTCCGTATTACTGAATTTAAAAACCGAATTTGTATACTAAACTTGTTTAATTATAGCAATCACGTAATCTACCGACAGTTTTTTGGATAGATGTTTCCGGAGAAATAGACATTAAATAGAAAAAGCGTCTAAATATGTATTTCAAGTTTTGAAAATTTCAAAAGCTAGGCCATTGGAATTTTCAGTAAATGTCAAAAGATAAAATTTTGCCTACTTAAAATGTACTTATTTTATTATGGATATTAATCATATCATAATAAAAGACGATATAATTCATTTCCCTGAAACTAGTTATAGTACGAACTTGTTTAACTTTGTTTTTGTATATAAAGATGGAATTTTGCAATCGATGTTTCACTCGCTTCTTGATAGGTTTAAAAATTATGTTCACAAGGTGTGGACATGTCTCCAAATCCGATGGCAATACAACATTTTAATATTTTTAGAACTTAATTATAAATCAATGTTGAGGCATTTTCCCGTTAGCAGACCACAAGCGATAAATCGCCAAATATTCTTTATGATTACAATTGTATACGAGTTACAACAACAATGCATACAATGATGCGCCAAGCCAGACTCGCCAAAATAAGCCAACTGGCTATGCAACTGCAACAACGAAATATTTTAAACACTAAAAAGTAGAAATTATAAATAAAAAATAACGAGTAATATATAATTTCAACACGATTTAATCAATTAATAGTTTCGTATTAAATTATGATTATACGCTAAGAAATCAATTTAAAATCCTAAAAATATAGTTTAATGTTTTATTTTTCATTTCCTAATAATGGTGTATTCGTAAAACTAGTCGTTGGGGGCCATCGTAATACTTACCCATCATGGATATGCATAATGTAAAATATGAAAATAAAACATGTGTAAACTATTTATAAAATGCATTGCAATTCGAATAAAATCGTGGCTGGATGACGTCAAACTGTAAATGCTCTATAACTCAAAAATTGATAATCATATTCACTAACGGTTGACTGTGTCAGATTAAGCGTCTCTTTTCCAATTAAAATATATCTTTGAATTGAAATTGGAATAAAATACAGGATCATGAAAAATCGAAGAGTGTGGAAAATAGGATTATAAATATCTCAGTATAAATATCTCTTATCCGATCGACTTCATTCTTTATGCAAAATTTGTGTTTTTTTATTGTCTTTTATATTCACTCCTTAAAATAAACAATTTCGAAAATTTTTATATACCTTTTATCAGAACGAATTTTCGAGAGTCCGAAAAAAATAGTTTCGGATAATCGAGGTTGCTGAAATTCAATATGCTTCTTCCCATTATTACATACTAAGTACATACCAAATTTCAAGTCTATCTCAATTTGTTCGGGAGATAGAGCGTTTACAGACATACAGACAGACACACACTGACGGACGGCAATTTTTTTTTTTTTTTTTCTAAAAATATGTTTTTTGGAATCTCCAGTGTCTGAAACGTGTAAATCCGTCCAAAAAAAAAAAAAAAAAAAAAATCGATTTTCAAAACGATTACAAGACTTGCCGTATATACTACGTATGATGGGTAAGTAAAAACAGAGGGTATACGCTAAGGCAGAGGCGATACCAAAGAGGCGATGAGCCAAGTCAAATCACCTCATTGTAACATTAAAGAAGTGAATATAAAACATCACATATTTTTACTGAATGGTGTATACAAATTTAAAATTTTATACATACATTAATATTAAAAATATCGACGTTTCGACCATTATCTATGGTCATCTTCAGGAAAATTTTCTTATATTGCTTTTAAAGTTTCAAATGCGAAAAACAATCCGCGGATTGTTTTTCGCATTTGAAACTTTAAAAGCAATAATATAAGAAAATTTTCCTGGAGATGACCATAGATGGTGGTCGAAACGTCGATATTTTTAATATTAATGTATGTATAAAATTTTAAATTTGTATACACCATTCAGTAAAAATATGTGATGTTTTATATTTACTTCTTTAATGTTGTAATATTTCATGGTGTAATCGTCCAGCATTTATATCACCTCATTGTACTTTTTTTTTTTTTTTTTTTTTGAAAAAAAAACATGAATTACAGACATGCAATTAAGCGCGATTTTCTAGAAAAAACATTGTTTGCTTATAAATGAGTTTTTTTTTAAATTACTTTTATACTTATTAAAATAACTGATTAGTATTTTATAAATTTTATCAACAGAGTAGTTATTTAAGTTTACGAAATGCAAAATTTTTAATGTTTAATTTTACCGAAAGAGATTAAGGTTCCAAAAAATTTTCACGTATCTGCTTATTGCATGTTATTAAATTAATATAAATAAGATAATTTCTTTATTCAGAATGTGCCGGATTTCATCTACCTGATAAATTAAACAATCAAAATGAAACCCCAAGAAACCGTTACCTGCAAGACCCGGCCGTGTAATTAAATTTCGAGCTTTTGTTCTGGAGAATTCACGCCGGAGTAATTCCAAAGAAGCGTCGACCGCATAGCTTGGCTGGCAATCTATTACTGCAAGAGAAAACAATAATTACGTGTGTTGCCCCGAGAAACAATTCCTGGATGACATCACTGGCCTTCGATCGTGCAGACTTCGGCCTTAAAGGTGCAGGCAACAGAGAGGACGAAACCACCTCACCTATTGTATACGATATGTGTGCGAATGGCTGAATCTTGGAAAAACAATCAGCAGGGAAAAATTTAAAGGCGAGACACAGAAAGCTATCAATTTAAAAACGTATCAATGCTGGGATTTATATACAGGGTGTCCCTTCTACCGCTGCTCAATAACGAATTATTAAGCCGTTTGTTATAGAGGTGTAGTTCTACTTACAAAAAATGTTATGGAAATCCATTTACGTTAAAATAATTATTTTTTAAAAAGTTAATAAATTTAAATTTTTATACGGTTTCGGAGTCTTAACTAATATTTAAGAAAACTTTCTCCACATGCTGAAATAAGTATAACAGTAAAAATTACATTCTTCTATGACAGAAAATTACCGAATTATGATACTTTTATGCACTTTCAGAGTTTTCAGTCAATAAAAACAGAAAACTGCGTTTTTAGTTGCGTTTTAGAAGCGCTTTCTTCAGCACAACGAAATGAAAAACAATGCATTGAAACGAAAAATCAGTGATTGAATAAAAGCACTAAAACACACATGCTTACACTGCAAAAAATAATTGTTGATTTTACAGTATAAAACTGGCACCCCAGCTGCCAGTGTTATACCGTAAAATTAACAGTATTAAACCGTAAAATAAGCAGTAATACGCTGCCGCGCAAGCAGTAATACGCTACCGCGCATGCGCGGTAGCGTATTACTGCTTGCGCGGCAGCGTATTACTGCTTATTTTACGGTTTAATACTGTTAATTTTACGGTATAATACTGGCAGCTGGGGTGCCAGTTTTATACTGTAAAATCAACAATTATTTTTTGCAGTGTACTTCAGATGCCAAAATCACTACAACAGTATCTCGTTTGAAGAAACATCTAAACATCTAACTCCTTTTTAAAAAGGAGTCCGGTCCGATTTTTTTTTTCTGTCCGTTTTACTTTCTTCTACCTTTGCAAGAACAATTTATTGAATTCGTGAAAATTTTCGAACTTCCGGTTTTAGAAGGTCCTGAATAGGATTTGACTGTTTTTAGAAAATGTCTGTCCGTGAGTCTGTTTGCGATACAAATTTTGTGGGCGCTCTATCTCAAGAACTAATGCATTGAATTTTATCAAACTTCACATTCTGTTAGACCTATACATAAATTGATGCTGATTGGGTTTTGATGTAAATCGTTCAACAGGTAACGCTACTATGCTCTTTTTTCACGATTTTCTGGATAGCTATATCTCAAGAGCGAATAGATTGTCATTTAATTCTGGTTGCAAACGATTTGATTTATACATAAAAAAAAATTGTGATAACCACAACATACTAAGTTTTCTTTTCTTTTCTTTTTGTATGTAGAACATCTTTCGATAATTTTGCGATATAATTGAATATGATGATAGAGGAAATGGAAGAAATCTTCATTAGTCATAATAATTAAGCAATATCTCTAATTACCTGATTTTGATACTTAATTTCACCTGTCTTTCTGTCAAAGCGGTGATAAGAATTGTAATTTTTGCCGATTTTTGCTACTTGGCGATTCCACCGTTACGTGTGTGACTTTTAGAGAGTTTTTTTGCAAATTGAGACAAATTTGGAAGTGAAATTATTTAGATAACATTTTACTTTTTTTATTGCTATTACAGGACACATAGAGAATCAATTTTGTAGTGACACCTCTAAAGGAAGCCTTTCGGTTTTATTTCACAACACGTTTTAGGCATAGACGGTTCCGATCTATTACGTAATTTCCCAAAAAATATTGAAATATAACTGTAAAAATCAAATTACAAGTTATTGACTCATAACTTATGAAAAATGTATAATATATCTTAGATTTTAGTTTATCATCTTCACTACTGGCATACAAATTACGTATATACAGAAAATACATATATATGTGATAGAATTTACTGTAGAGTGTTTTGCGTATTGGGCTAAATTTCACAAAATTTTATTATAAACCCCTCAATTTACCTAAATGTAATCAATGTATGGACTATATTTTCCTTTTCATCGTAGTTTAGAGTCAAAATCTTCCTAAACATAACCGTAAACTATAATTAAATAGCATTTTCAAAAAACTTTTTCCGAACGCTTTCCGATAACTTAAAAATAACAATTTGTGGACAATCCCTTATCATTCAGCGAGTTTTAGTCAGAAACTAAAAAACAGCTCACTCTAACGCCGATATCTCTCTGAATTTTTACGATATTTGACTGATTTATTTTTTTATTAAGTTGCTCCAGAGAGTTGACTACTAAATTATGCAAAAAGTTCCTTGATATCGTTCGCGCATGTGCAGATAAAAATTATTTCATACAACTGCTTATATTTCCTTAAATATTTAATATATTTATATTCCAATAGCACTATGTTATTGCTACTATATTTTGTCAATTTTTCTGAAATTGGCGTTAAATGTGGTTAAAAACCCTGTGTGTTATAAGCAAAACATGCAAGAATTTTTTTAATTTTTTAAAAAAATCGCTATATCTCTATTAATATACATGCTATTCTTACACAAATGAATGCACATATTATACAATGTCTGCCTATGTATATTCTGCAGCGACAGATCATTTCGTGCATTTTATTTTACAGGGTGATCCCAAGTATTTTTTTTTTTTTTTTGGTTGGTACCCTAATTGTCCTTATCAAATCGACGTTGAAAAATATGAAGTCAAACCTGTTCTTTTTAATCCTAAAATTCCAAAATAATCTGATATGTATATTTTTAAATATTTGAAAAAATATCTAAAACTGAAAGTTCCCATCATTTATGGCATTCTAGTGTAGAGTTTCTCGTTACCCTGTGCCTCGCAGCAGTGGGCGTTATCCGTTTGCCGACTTTATGACGTCATACGCATAAGTAAAAGTTTAATTTAAAATTACGGCTAATTAATTCAATTTTCGAACAAACGAATGTACGATAACAAATCTGTGTCCAAATATCCTTCATTTAAAAAAAGAATGATGTAATTTGATGCAGTAGTTTGTTCTCACAGATTGTCGAAAGAAAAGGCTTAGCGTTTTAAATATATAGATATGAGGTTGCCGTGCACCAGAGAGTTAATTGAAATGTCATAACCAGTACTAATGAATAGTAAATAGCAAAGAGTGGAAAAATACGCACTGCAACAGAATTCGAACATAAAACGATTAATTTTTTTATAAATGCTTCCTTGAACTACCTCTATTATGTAGCAGATTATTATATTACATGGATTTAACATTTTCTGTTGTATGTATCGCTGCGCGTGGTCTTCTTTTTCCTAATTATTTGTAGAAATCAATTTGCCACTCACTTAAATGGAAAATTATTCGAACGAATTTACTTCTATTCCCTCCTTTCCTACAAATCTTCTGATTGAGCATTTGGCATACTTTAAGCGACACTCGTTAACATCGAAGATTGATTACCAGAGATTGATTATCTTCTTTATCTGGTTGCAAAAACCTGGTGATAGTGATAGCACTAATTATTATTTTTATTATACTCATGAACGTTTAGAAAGATAAACTAAGGTCAGTCGTTTGAAATTTGTTATGTACCATAGAAAACTGAAAGGACAATAATAGGTCATTCTTCCACTAAAGTACAAAATGACATGAAGTATTTTTTAAAAATAATTGTAATTCAAAATATGTAATAAGAGAAATGGGGTTTAATATAATCATAATATTCATGCAATTAAGTAATAAAAAATTTTATTAAAATTATTTGTTCGCAGAGCATGACAAATCATATCAATAGACTGTTAAAGCCTTAATTTGTACCATTTCTAGAGTCTATAAAGTTATTTATAATAAATTATTTTTTAATTAAATACTTTTTAAAACTCCAAATTAAATTTCAATCCCAATTTTTATTTTACTAAAAACAGAAAGACGCTATTTTAGTACAAGAAAGTTCCAAAATTTAATAAAAATTCAACGTATCATAACGGTACGTTTTGTTTCAGAGAATAATTGAATTTTTACTGATTTACTTGTCAGAGAATGGAGAAATATTTTCTATATACAGTGAACACCCGTTAGTGCGGACTTTCAAGAGAGGTTATTTTTCGATGTAACCACGATGTTAACGATGTAATCTCTTACTTGAATACACTGAATTCAGTTTTTGTTAGCAATTAAATAGTTTACCAAATTAATTTTTTGCGTAAAATTATTAATCTTAGCAAAAAAGCAAATTAATGACAATTTGTTTGTACAGAAGAGTAAATTACTCAGATCAAACAAAATATTCTAAGAAACTGTCGTAAAGTTCAAGTATTACGGAAAAATATTTACATTTTGATTTGTAAGTTAACATAAAAAAAAGTGAAATACATTAAAAGTTAGTAAAATACAAAGTTCAACTATTTCTTAATCCATTGTTAATGCGTTTAAAGTGGAAGAAACAGAAATGCATATGAATATTTCCTTCTATATTAAAAAAGTAATCTGGAACTGAGCCAAAAACGAAATGGACCAATCAAATTCTGCGTAGATATTCCGGGTTATTCTCATCGCTTTTTTACTAGGAACTTTTTTGAGAAGCTATTACTTTTATTCTAGCCATCCTACGGATTCGAAAATCATACCACCAGACGCGAAATATAACAAGCTTTCAGAAATTAAAAAAATTATCACGGTCGGACAATAAAAACTAAAAAAAAAAAAACCCTTAAAAATCCAGTAAAAAATCTTTTATTGAAAAAGTCATTTTTTTATATTGTTGCCAATTTCTAAATAAGCGCAAATGATTATATTTTATCTCAAATAAAAAATGTATTTGCGCGAGACTATTAAAAACAATAATGAAAGTTTAAAATAATAATTAAATGATCACGTGTTAAAAGCAGGAAATAAAGAAAATTACGTCATAAAAATTGTGTTTACACATGAATATTAAAAATAAAAAAGATTAATTAAATGAAAAAGAATTATAACCAGTTAAATGAAAAAACATTATAACCTGATTACAGAAGAAAGTCGCCGTTCGTGATATCATCATCTTTTTAAAACAGGATACATTACCAGATTTTAAGAGGCTGTGAAATCAGAACGGGGGTTGGTGAGCGTAGCGAGCAGGGGGCAGAGCCCCCTAGTATATTTAAAAAAAAAATAATAATTACACTTTTCGGGTAATATGAATCGTTCGAGTATTGTGGAATAGGGTTATAAGAAATATTAAAATTGGAAAAAGAACCATGATTTATAAGAATAATCAAGATTATTTAATGAGTAATCAGAAGTAAGTCATCTACAAATCATCAGATTCTTTGAAAAATTGTTTTAATTTTTACAAAAATCGCAAATGTAATCATTTTTTGCCCCACCACAGTCGACATGGCCCACGTCGCACACACCAGGCCTATTATGCACCCCTCCCCTCTTTCATCCTCTGAATATTCTATATTGCAAAACAGGCACACTACATCTTTCTCATCTGGTGTACAACCTGGTAAGCAGCCTATCTCAGATGATACGTCGGAGTGGAATGATTGTTTATCTTCACTAGACTCGTGTTAAAATACAGGGTGATTACAAATGAATATCCCAACTTTCAAGGGCTTCATTAACAAAAGTATAGAAGATACACCCATTTGTGAAAAATACATAAAAAAAAAAAAGGATTGTGAAATTACTAATAGCAAAAATTTATAAAATGTTCAATGTAACCACCAGCAGAAACACGAACGACATCCATTCTGTAAGAGAATTCGTCCCACGTGGTTTTCAGCATGTCGGATGTTACAGTTGCAGTAGCTACAGATATCCTCGTTTTCAGTTCAGCAGTGTCAGCTGGTAGAGGTGGAAAAAACACTATATTTTATGTATCCCCAAAGAAAAAAATCGCACGGAGTTAAATCCGGGCTTTGTGGGAGCCACTGATGAAGAGCAGCGTCGAAATCGGTTCTGCGACCAATCCACCGTTGCTCGTTCAAAAACTCTCGTACAGAAAGGAGCCAATGGGGTGGTGCACCATCCTGTTGGATGAACTCTCAACAGAACATGCCGGTTCACTTTCAACTTTCAACCCGCCGCTCATTGCGCCATCTCTCGTCAAAAAAAACGAACCTTTACATTTATGAAACTTCATAACTTCTCCCTTCTTCGATGTGTGAAATTAAACACTACCTTTTATTGTTCAGAAGATATAGCCCTTCAAAGTTGGGATATTCATTTGTAATCACACTGTAGTTCTATTCCATATTACCCGGCACGCCACCTTAAAAAAAAAAAATCTCTTCATTCGTCAATAAGTTAGCATAGAAGTAAACTGACTATGCAGAAATAATAAATAAAACTGTTCAACTTAATACTCAACTTGGTTGACATCACTGACGAAAAGGTCTTATAATTAATATGAATTCCATAATACTTACCTGCAAAAAAAAAAAAAAAAAACTGTCTCAATTGATAATAAGATTTCATTTCACTGCGTCACTTCAACAACACGTATCCAAACAGAACTCACCTTAGTACAGCATGGGAGTACTAGGAAGTCGTTTGGCTGCAGCATCGTACGTGCAGGATATTAAAGTATTCCATGTTGCCCGTCCATTCCATAATACTCGAACTTCCTCTACTTACATAACTGTAATTAAAATAATTTTTCACTTTTCTTTGCAACCGTTGAACGAGTGATTTTTTTACCGCATCATTTTTAAAGTTTTGCTCTCGAAACACTCGAAAATTTGGTCTCTTATTTCATATTTTGATTGCTAATATAAGCGGACAACCATTAGCAATTTTTGAACCTCATATGTTTTTGGTGAGAATAAACTAAATTTTTTGTCATTACATCTCATATATGCTGAGATGAAATGTAACTATCACGTATATCGTGAAAAACACGACAGTGTCACCTGTTATGTGACGTATGGGCACCAATTTATGTCAAGATCCAACTAAAATAACCCACAGGACAGAACTATAGGAAATTTCACGTAATTAATTCTGCGCATTAGTTCTTGAGTCGCATTAAAATTTGTGTAACACAGAGAGACAGACACCTATAAAGAAATATTCAAATTCTAGTCAGGATACCCAAAATATGTGAATAAGAAAATCTGGAATCCGGAAAAACAACACGTTTAAAAATTTCACGAATCCAATACATTCTTCTTTATGAATGCAGAAGAAAGTAAAAATATAAAATTCTACTGGGAAAAAAGATTCCGTTGAATTGTATCTTTAACTTATTAGGCTTTTATTGAGATTGTTATTGTTGTACAACTCCAGGCGTACTCTTTACAAAGTCGTATAAACACGCACAGAAGTCACGGTGCCAATTCTTCTGTATATCAACAGTGCAACAAACTCTTGGAGTCACGGAGTGTGACGTCACCTATAGCAGACAATTGACCTTCACTATAATAACAATAATAATCCATCAACTGTCAACTGATAAAAATCAGAATAGCGCTATTTAATAAAATCTTATCTTAATAAGCGAAAGGGGTATTCCTTCATTGAGGACTAACGAAATATGAAAAGTTAAGATCTTATCAATTTTTAGGTGTAATAACACTCTATACCTGTATTTCTTCGAAAATAGACATCCGAAAAACTCGCATCCTATGTGCTAGTGAGAATTTCAAATTTTATGTCGCCAAAATTTGTTTGATTAAATTTTCGTAAATATTAAATTAACACATAAAATCAGGGCTGCCACAAGCGAGTTTTTTATATTCTAATCATACCGCTATTTTAAAAAGAAATTCCTTGTGGCAGATTTTTCTTGCAGTTTCTGGCAGAGATTATATTTTGGAAAAAATGGTACGAACCCTTTGAAACAAAAAAAAAAAAGAAAAATCATGCGTCAAGCATAGATTATGAAACATTTTTCAACACATTCAGATTACTATAACAATGCTTCATCATTTAATAAGGTGAAAGATTACGTGTTAAGTGAACAATTTGGAAAACGCCTAACACATTTGAAAACCCAATTTCAGAAATTACTATCTATAGTCGGAAAAACATCCAAATTATCTTGTGCAACCCTGAATATATTATCTATAGATTTGTATATATATATTTGTATATATTATATACCCTTCTGCAATTTTCGTCAATAAGAGGAAATCTACTCTAATTCGTTGCGGGGCCCTGTATAATATGACCTATAAAATTTATACACACCAAGTAATGTATAAAAAGTTTTTTAATTAAAAAACGCATACCACAATAGAAACCACACTTCCAGTAATTATTGCTCATAGACAGTAACCAAATTCTTTTGTGCGTCCCTGTAAACGAATGATAAATGCTGTGCACATCCTATTCTGTAGTAAGTATCTTCTAGTGTATTTCAGTGATATATATCAATATGTAACATCATTAAAATACGGTGCCAGTATTATACTGTAAAATTATTTTATTTATTTATTTATTTATTTATTTATTTTGCAGTGAATGGAATTCTTTTGAGTGCTCCTGTAAACGAACTACAAATTTCTACACACTTTAATTTTCAATATCGGACATTCCGTGATAAACTTGAGTAACATGTATCAATAAGCATGGCAATTGGAGTATATTAATATTTACGCACGGCCAGACGAACCGAATTCATAAACACCTTTCAACTATGTTGGAAAGTATTAAAAATGGTTGCTTGCGGCAACTCTGCAAATTATATAGACTGGATTTAATTTCTTTTTTTTTTTTTTCTCTTCAATGTATACAAAAGTCCTGACGTCCTCTTCATGGGATGGCGAAGAAAAACTAGTCAGATGTGCCAATCCCAAAACTCTTCTATTTCATACATGTTAATATTTCAAAATTACAGAATATGAAGTTTGATAAAATTCCGCGCATTAATTCTTGAGATAATGACTGTCTCTGAAATCGTTTAAATCCAGAAAAATGCAGCATAGCAGCACGATTTGTTGGACGATGTACAACAAAAACTAATCAACAAAAATTTATATCAAGGTCTAACTGAATGTAAAGTTTTATTAAATTCCGTTCATTAGTTCTTGTGATAGAGCGTCCACAAAATGTTTGTCACGCTAACAGACACACAGACAGGACGCACAAACTCACAGACAGACATTTTCTAAAAAGAGTCAAATTCTGTTTGGGACCTTCTAAAACGTATAAATACGTCAGAAAACGGAAGTAGAATTTTTTTCATGAATCCAATACCTTCTTGAAAAGATAGAAGAAAGTAAAACAACTTGTTAGTTATGTAATATTCGAACACAAATATCCCGAATATTCCGGTGCATAACACGCACCTACAATCTGAGGCTGTATTTTTCTGTTTTTTACTTTCTTCTATCTTTACAAGAAGAAAGGATTGTATTCATGAAAATTTTCGACTTCCGGTTTTCGACGGATTTATACGTTTTAGAAAGCCCTGAACACGATTTGACTGTTTTTAGAAAATGTCTGTCTGAGTATGTGACTGTATGTATGTGACAAAAATTTTGTGGGCGCTCTGTCTCAAGAACTAATGCACGGAATTTAATAAAACTTTATATTCAGTTAGTCCCTCATATAAATTGGTGCTGATTAGTTTTTGGTATAAATCGCCCCGCAGGTGGCGCTGCTATGCTGCATTTTTCGCGATTTCCGCAATAGCTCTATCTCAAGAACTAATGCACTGATTTTCATCAAACTTCAGATTCAGTTAGACCTTGACATAAATATATGCTGATTATTTTTTGGTGTAAATATCCCAACAGGTGGCGCTGCTATACTACTTTTTTCATGATTTTTTTTATAGCTATATGTCCAGAACTAATGCACAGATTTTTATCAAATTTCAGATTCAGTTAGACGTTGACATAAATTGTTGATTAGGTTTTCGTGTAAATCTCCCAACAGGTGGCGCTGTTGTGCTGCATTTTTCAGTATTTACATGATTTTAGTGATAGTCATATCTGAAGAACTAATGCATGGAATTTAATATAACTTTAGATTCTGTTAGACCTTGATATAAATTGGTGCTGATTCGTTTTTGGTGTATGTGAAACCTGTATGAGGTAGAAAGAAGATTTTGGGATTGGCACATCCGACTAGTTTATCTTGTTCATAAATATAGAAATCTCAATTCTTATGCTTTTAATCTTTCATTTTTATAAACAGGCATATAACGTGCACCAGTAAACTTTGAACAAGTTTCTTGCTGCAAAAGGGCGCGTTATAAGCCACGAATATGCGGTATGTAATTCAGAACATGATACAGCGCAAACGTTTTCTTGCAATAAAAATAGTATCGCTTGAAAGTGACTATTCAATTGATTGCTCCTTTACCTGTACGCTCTTATTTTCCTTACCCCATTTTATTTTGTATTTCCCAATTTTTTTTTTCTACCTCTGGCTCATGTAAATCTAAAAATATATACTAAGAAATACTTTCTTATCGTTATCTACTTACATAAAAATAATAAATTAACCAAACAAGTCAAACAACTAACAAGGATAAAAAAAAAAAAAATCCATCATGAATCCCTTATTTTAAAGAGTTTCTTAAATATATTTGATTTTATTGCTCGATTATTAGAAGATCTAACAGATTTTTTTTTTTTTTTAAACAGCTTACAAGGTATGTTGCCATTAAACCTTCAGCTTTTGAAAATTTTCATCTACCAAATTAATAACGATTAAGGGACGATTAGATACGTTCTCAACTTTTTAAGATATAAGCAAAAATGTGAGCGTGCACACGATCGATAAAATCGACCTCGCCGAAAAGATTCTACTCCCTTATTGAAGCTGATGAAGACACAGGAGGGTCCACAGAAGAGCGCAGGATTAGCAAATTATGTGCAAGTTGAAAAAATACATATTTCTTTTCCTATTAAAACTTCAAACGCAATTTTCTGGAAACTACACTTTTCAACATGGGCAGCATGATAACTTGAACAATTTTTAACACTTTCGGATGAAATTTGCGCTTATCTACGCATAATTAAATTATCTAAGGGCCATCGAGCCATTTTGTGAAAATTTTAATATTTTATATTTTTTCAATAAGTTTTAAAAAGTCAAAATTTTAGACGAAAAATCAAAAAAAAAAAAAAAATAATATCAAAATAGCGCAGTTTTCTTATTCAAAAATTTGTGCCAGTGGCCCTTATCTACAGGTTACAAGAAGAAACTGATTTTATTTTTTGTTTTTTGTTGTTGTTGTTTCTACAGAAGTTAAGGATGTTGCCTATCGAACCCGGATATTTTAGCACATGTCAACGCGGCTGCAGGTTTCCGACGTACTATGTGACCAAATTTAACAACAAAAACAAAAAAAAAAATATTTTTAAATGCTTAAAGCAAGATCACCAGACTGGAGCATCAACCGTTAGGCAAAAGGTGTAAATTGCTCCAGCTGAGAGTGAAGGCTTGAAGCAATAAAAAACAACGTGGAATTATCAGTTTTTCAATTAATTTTACTCTCTTCCTAACAACAAATTACAAAATATGTCAATTTCTCGCCGAAGAGCACGTATGTAACCTCTTAATAAACTGAACATATATTTTCGATACTTCTCAACTTTGTGTATAGAGAGCAAAATATACATGAAACCTGCGAATACAATCTTTACACATCTCTTAATTTGCACTCTTATTTCTAATCTCTAATAAGCTATGTCTGACTAAAAGTTGAAGAAATATCAACTTTCGTTACATCCAACGTTATGCGTATACAAAAATAGACAATTTAATGGGTTATCTCAGGGTTTTAAAATGATGTCATTCGTAATTTTCCTTCACGGTTTTTTTCTACTGTTCCTGTCCTTGGACTAACGTCCGCGCTTGACCTTCATACGCAAGTGGAGAGTGAAAGTGATGGTCAAAAAATATTTTCTTCTTTGGCATCATCCAACGTTTTCCTGCTTTCCCTCTCTCTCACACAACGAATTTAATTATACATATTATTACCTCACACGTGACTCAAGGACGAAGCTTGCAGATTTGGTTGAATTGATATAAAGTGTTTAAAGAAAGGATTAAGTTATCCAATCGCTTAAAGTTATAAAGCAAAATGTAACTATTTCATTGAATGAATTTAAATAAGTATAGGTCCGTAATTAAAAAGTCCAGCATTTTTATATACAGTGCCGAAACTGTGGGGGGGGGGGGGGGGGCATATGCCCCGGGCGCAACATGAAGATTTGATTTGTCGTTTTGCACAAAAAAATTATATATATGGAATTTGAGTAAAAATATCTTGTAAGCCAGACAGCATTTAAACACATCAGTCTATAAATAAGAAGAGCGGTAGAAGAGATATTTTCACGAAACTCTGCAGATATTACAAAGATATTTTAGGATATTGGAATTCATTGTTATGCCTGCAGTAAATCCTGGTTTTCCAGTTCCTAAGACAATGGTGACTCATATTACTATGACTTTAAATATCTCAACTGTAATAATTTGTAATACTACAACTACAGTAAAATCTGGGAAAATGAAAATTTTCTATAATGGATCATAACTTAAATAAAAAAATTACATGGTCCCAACAGAAAAAATACCAACAATTATACCTGTTAAGAAGGAAACCTGTGTAAAGCTGAATTTTTCAGATTCCATTTGCACAGATTTTAATGAATAAATATTGGACAAAGTTTATTACGTATTTCAATATTACGTATTTTATTACTACATATTTTAAATTTTAAAACAAGTCGGCTAATATCAACTTAGTAAAATTTTCTTTGTATATTTACTTTGCGAAGGAAGGGGGGGGGGGGGGGTGGGGGTGCCAAAACCCATGTTTGCCCCGGGTGAAAATAAAGCTAGTTTCGGCCCTGTTAATATACTTTGTGAATAATGTCCACGGAAGTTCAGCCTCAATTAAACGATTATCAAGAATTATGGCAAATCCATAGCTGCCATCCTTCCTGTGTTTTTTTTCAAATGAAAAAACACATGCTATCATAAAATGTATTTAGTAAAATGATTTAATCATGCGACTTGTTTCTATGTGGTACTTATTAGCCACCCACAGGGAGGCTTATTCTTTCAATCTCTATCATTTTTCATGTTTATGAAAAGTCACAGCAATTCATCGTTGCCACAGGTTAATCTCGGAAAATGAAACATTTGAAGTTACTGAAAAAATTAATAGCTCAAAAAGTATTTGTCACAAAATTGTTAGACAAACTGCGTTAGAAGGGAAAAAAATTGTTTTTTTATTGATATAAATTTCAAATCGAATGATTATGCCGTTTTTCAAATAATGAATTTCAAAAATTACCAAACTTCACAATGAAGTACCATAACGAAACCTTCACGCATAAAAAGATAATGGCAACGGTTGTTGCTTTTGGTCAAGAATGGACCAAACGATGTTCGCATTTTACTATTTTAACAGTTTTTAACGAAATTCTGTAACTTTAGAAGAATTTTTCTTTGAATAGGCAATAGAAATGCATAAAATCGTTACAAAAATGTTAAAATTACAAAAAAGGATAGATGCAAATTATCAGATATGAAAAATAAAAAAGAAATTTGGTACTTTCGTGTTATAGCAGCCACCAAGCATGAAATATTTTTGTTTCTGTTTTATTAATATATTGTAAATTTGGTACTTTCGTGTTATAGCGGCTTCCAAGGATGAACTACCAAGCGGCCAAGATTTATTTAAGCGGCCATAAATTATAAAACATGTATAACATTATAATAATAATAATAATAATATATATATTGTTATGAATTTTGTATATACTTGTAAATATTCCATTTGTTTAAATTTATTTTATTTTATTATTGTGAAAATTGCAGTATTAATGTATTTCCTATTGAGCATCATGTAACTCAATGCTAAAGGCCTCAGGTGCTTTGTAAGAAAAACAACCTTACACCCTCATCGTTTTTACAATAGAGTTCTATGGGAATATCGCCAAGGAATGGGTTTATCGCCAAGTTGGCGATGGTTTTGGCGACTTATTTTTGTCGCCAAATTTGGCGATATATCGCCAAATGTCGCCAAGTTGGCGACGGATTTGGCGACTTTTTGTGCAACCCCCCCCCTTATACATTTACATTGGGATCCTTTCACGTTTGGAGTACTCTATCGAGAGTTGGAGGACCTTCTGGTAATTTCTAGCATCTGAAGGCTCTGGAATAATCTGGAATGATCTCTGAAACCTATATAAGGACCTCCATCAGTTTAGTTGAGTTAGTTGTCTGTCAACTGCGATTGAATTCATACGAGAGGCTTTGCATTGAGAACTGTGTTTCTCGGATCGATTTTGTCGTTGATACGTCGTATTGAACGCATTGTTTCTGTGTGAAATTTTGCTGCGCTTTTATTGGATTTGAAGATTACTGAATATCTTGTAATTTTCAGAAGATATTTGTGATCGTATTGCACCGTTTATAGTGAATAAAGCCTTTTTATTGTTCTTATATATTGGCATCAGTCCTTTCGAACCCCGAGCTCACAACAATTGGTGTCAGGAGTGGGGTTGAATGCCGATTACCAGAGCAATGGAGGCGCAACTGACTAAATTATTGGAGAAATTAGGAGAGATGGATGAGAAAATGACTGCGAATCAGGCTGAAATGAAGAAGGATATGTCAGCGATGGATGAGAAAATGACTGCCAACCTTGGCGAGTTGAAAGATGAAATGAAGAAGGAAATGACAGCGAACCAGGCTGAAATGAAGAAGGATATGTCAGTGATGGATGAGAAAATGACTGCCAACCTTGGCGATTTAAAAGATGAAATGAAGAAGGATATGTCAACCAACCTTGGTCAGTTGAAAGACTTAATAGAGGATAAAATAACATCTTTAAATGACAGAATTGACTCCGTGGAAAACAAATTTGAAGGAAGATTTCAAGAAATGGAAGAAAATGTTCAAATGACAGCCAAAACCGTAGAAGAAAGAGTAGAAGAAAAAGTTCAAAAGATCGCCAAGACCGTTGAAGAAAGCATAGAGAATGTAAAAAAAGATTTGGAAAAAGTCAAGAAACAGAAGATAACTGCCGGAAACTATTCCGAAGAAATCAAGTATCCAGATATGCTTCCTCGGGCCTTTATTAAGCTCTCGACCTATGACGGAAAATCCTCATGGCCAGTTTTTAAGACACAATTTGGGATCGTAGCGGACGCCAATGGGTGGGATTCCCAGACAAAGGCTTGCCAGTTAGCTGCTTCTCTACGAGCTGATGCTGCCGACGTCCTACAGACTTTGCCTGCAAATGAACCGCTGGATTTTGAAACGCTCGTCAGTGCCTTAGAATTACGCTTTGGCGAGAAATGCATGAAGGAATATAGCAGACTCCAGCTCAAATCTCGACAGCAGAAATGCACTGAATCCCTGCAAGAGCTTGCTACGGATGTCGAGAGACTTTCACATCTTGCTTATCCTGACTGTCCGACTGAAATTAGAGAAAGCTTGGCTCTGCAGCATTTTATTGATGGTGTGCGTGACTCTGAGATCCAGAAACAACTCCGGATTGCAGATCTCAGTGACTTAAAAGGGGCTTTAGTTTATGCCCTGAAATTTGAGGCAGCCCAGCAAGCTACAAGGAAAGATCGACACTTTGTGCGAGTAGCCAACATGCCTGAGACGTCGGATAGAGCTGTGGAGCATTTACAGCAGCAGGTGAAGGACATGATGAGGCAGATGAACTCCTTGATGGACAACAAAACTGGCAGGAAGATCAAGTGCTGGAAATGCGGTGGAGAAGGCCATATCCAAATCGACTGCCCAAGACGACCCAGCACCGAAGGTAATATCTCACCCGCTAACGGAGGAGCAAGAAAACTGATTATTGACCATCTTGCGGGGCGGAGGTTTCCAGATCTTAAGAAGCCTCATTTTCAAGTATGTGAAATTTCTGCAAGAAGTTGCGGCGAGAACGGAGTTTTTCTAGTCGGAAGTGTGAATGATTTGCCCTGTAATATGATCATCGATACAGGAGCCAATGTGACCATCATTCGGAAAGATCTAGCTCAGCGGCTGAAAGAAAAACTCTCCTGGACCCCGCCACGTGTAATCCTTCAAACTGTGACAGGAGATAAGATTGACATATTTGGAAGAATGACACTGGAAATAAAGTTTGGGAACGCCGCTTACCATCATACAGTCTATGTGGCCGATATTTCAGATCCTTTCATACTCGGACTGGACTTTTTAAAAGAGCATGGATTTGCACTGGATTTTAAGAATAATGAATTACGCTCTGCTCAAGAAGATGTCACTATTTTCAAGCTTGGAAATGAGTCCGGGTCTATTCAACGGATCACAGCCAAGGCAGATGTTATCATCCCTCCTCGGACCGAAATGATGATACCTGGATTAACTGGAAACGAAAGAATTTTCCAGTATGGCTTGACTGGATATCCTGAGAAGAGCCCAAAGGGAGTGCTAATAGCATCAGCGCTGGTAGATCTGTCGAGAGATGTGATCCCTGTGAGGATTGCGAACGTAAGTGAAAAGTCTAGAATTATCCCGAAGGGTGAGGTGCTTGCAACCTGTGCTCCAGTCACCTGTGTTTGCAAAGACCCGAGCTTGATGTTGTCGGAGCCGCCTACAAGTTTAACACCTGAAATTGGACGAAATGAAAATTTATCTCCTGAACAGAGACATGCCGCAGAAAGACTGTTCCAGGAATTTAAGGATGTGTTTTCTCAAAACGAGAGTGATATTGGTCGCACTTCACTGACACGGCATAGAATTGATACTGCCGGCCATCCACCGATTAAACAGCATCCCAGACGTTTGCCGTTCGCTAAACAAGAAGAGGTGTCTAAGCTCTTACAACAGATGCAGGATAGTGACATCATCGAACCGTCATCAAGTCCGTGGGCCTCTCCCATCGTGTTGGTCCGAAAGAAAGATGGCTCCACAAGATTTTGTGTGGATTATCGCAAACTTAACGATATCACGAAGAAGGACAGCTATCCTCTACCAAGAATAGACGACACGCTAGATACTCTTTCAGGACATAAATGGTTTTCCACGCTGGATTTGAAGAGTGGATATTGGCAAGTAGAGATCCATCCTGATGACAAAGAGAAGACCGCATTTACTACTGGACAAGGACTTTGGCAATTTAAAGTTATGCCGTTCGGGCTCTGCAATGCACCAGCAACGTTCGAGCGCCTCATGGAGACAGTGTTAAAAGGCCTGACTTTTGAAGCTTGTCTCATCTACCTAGATGACGTCATCATTGGTGGCCGCACGTTTGAAGAACATCTAGAAAATATTCGAAAAGTGTTAACGAAGCTAAGAGCGGCGAATTTGAAGCTGAACCCTTTGAAATGCAAGTTCTTCCAACGAGAAGTAAACTATTTAGGACACATAATCTCAGCTGAAGGTGTTCGAACAGATCCTGAAAAAGTGTCCGCAGTAAAGAACTGGAAGCGTCCGGAAAATGTCCATCAGTTGCGAAGCTTTCTGGGACTATGCACTTATTACAGAAAGTTTGTACAAGGGTTCTCCAACATCGCAAGACCCTTGCATAGGCTCACTGAAAGCAAGCAGAAGTTTCTATGGACACAAGAATGTGAGAATTCCTTCCAGCAGCTGAAAGAAGCTCTCACATCCTCTCCAGTCCTAACCTATCCACACCCCGACAAACAATTCATTGTGGACACGGATGCTAGTCATGAAAGTGTCGGTGCTGTACTTTCCCAAGAAATAGATGGCCAAGAACGAGTCGTAGCATACTGGAGCAAATGTTTGTCGAAACCAGAGCGGAATTATTGCGTCACTCGTAAGGAGTTATTAGCTATAGTAAAAGCCATAGAACACTTCCATCACTATCTCTATGGCAGGAAATTTCTCCTTCGTACTGATCACGCATCCCTAACATGGCTGATGAATTTTAAGAACCCAGAGGGCCAAGTAGCCAGATGGATACAACGACTACAGGAATACGACTTTGACATCAGGCATCGTAAAGGCTCATCGCATGGAAATGCTGATGCCTTATCAAGAAGACCGTGTCCCGAAAGTTGTCGCTATTGTTCCAGAGCGGAGAACAAGTATAATCCCGAACATGTCATACGCCAGACGAAGACTTCACTATTGACGCCACCAGATCCCTGGAGTGATGAGAAGATTCGAGAAGATCAAATGGCAGACTCTGAGATCAAACCAATCTTGGAGTTATTAGAATCTTCTAGCACGAAGCCCAGTTGGAAAGACATCTCGACTTACAGTCTTACGACGAAGCAATATTGGGCTCTTTGGAACTCCCTCCACGTCAGAAATGGTGTCTTGTTCCGAAAATTCGAATCGGAAGATGGGAAGACATCTCGGTGGCAGTTGGTACTTCCTCGATCCCGAATCCCTGAGATCCTCAAGGAATTACATGACAGTCCCACTGGTGGCCATTTTGGAGTCATGAAAACATTACACAGAGTCCGAGAGCGCTTCTTCTGGGGAAAAGCGAGAGCTGACGTCGAACAATGGTGCAAATCTTGCGATGCATGTGCAGCTCGGAAAGGACCAAAGAAACGTAGCCGAGGAAGACTACATCTCTACAATGTAGGAGCACCTTTTGAACGCATCGCCCTTGACATCCTAGGTCCTCTGCCAAGAAGTGCTGATGGCAACAAATACCTCCTTGTTGTCATGGACTATTTCACAAAATGGCCTGAAATTTATGCCATCCCTGATCAAGAAGCTTCTACGGTTGCGGATGCCTTGGTACACCAGTGGATATCAAGGTATGGAGTCCCTCTCCAAATGCATTCGGACCAGGGGAGAAATTTTATCTCTGCTGTGATTGAGGGTCTCTGTCAACTTCTCGGAATGGACAAAACTAGGACGACGCCTTTACATCCACAGTCGGATGGCATGGTTGTGAGATTTAATCGTACCATCCTCAACAATCTCTCACTGCTAGTCTCAAGAAACCAACAAGACTGGGACCAAAAACTTCCCTTGTTTCTTCTCGCCTATCGCAGCGCCGTCCATGAAACAACCGGCTATTCCCCGTCTCAGATGCTTTTCGGTCGTGATCTTCGTTTACCTTGTGATCTGCTTTTTGGTCGCCCTCCAGATGCGCCTTCATCGCCAGAGGGATATGTGCAGAATCTCCAGGCACGATTTGAAGACGTCCACAACTTGGCTCGAGAGCGGATCAATATACAGACGGAGAAGATGAAGACCAGGTACGACACGAAAGCCACGGGACATCAATTCAAAGAAGGTGACAAGGTTTGGTTTTATAATCCGACTCGACGTAAAGGACTTTCTCCCAAACTGCAATCGCACTGGGACGGTCCTTATACAGTCCTAAACAGACTGAACGATGTCGTAATTCGGATCCGAAAGTCACCAAGTTCGAAGCCTAGAGTCGTTCATTACGACAGGCTGGCTCCATACTATGGCCATAGTACATAGTTCATATGGTATAGTGCATTGGTTGTAAATAGTGTAATGTAAATAATGTAAATTAGTATGACCATGGTCTTGTATATAAGTTAATGTAATTATTAATTTTGCTTAGCATTATCATTATTATTATTTAAATACTTGTATGTAATAATGTCTATGCTTTAATTTCATTTTTTTTAATAAGTGTATTTTTGTATAATTCAGCATTATGCATGTGTTTAATTGTTATTTTTCATGTAAACTTTAAGTGTTTTGAATAGTATAGCATTTGTTGGCAACGGGTTTGCTTTCCGATCAAAGGTTTAACTGCCCGGGACGTGCAGTCCTTGAGAGGGGGGCAATGTTATGAATTTTGTATATACTTGTAAATATTCCATTTGTTTAAATTTATTTTATTTTATTATTGTGAAAATTGCAGTATTAATGTATTTCCTATTGAGCATCATGTAACTCAATGCTAAAGGCCTCAGGTGCTTTGTAAGAAAAACAACCTTACACCCTCATCGTTTTTACAATAGAGTTCTATGGGAATATCGCCAAGGAATGGGTTTATCGCCAAGTTGGCGATGGTTTTGGCGACTTATTTTTGTCGCCAAATTTGGCGATATATCGCCAAATGTCGCCAAGTTGGCGACGGATTTGGCGACTTTTTGTGCAACCCCCCCCCCTTATACATTTACATTGGGATCCTTTCACGTTTGGAGTACTCTATCGAGAGTTGGAGGACCTTCTGGTAATTTCTAGCATCTGAAGGCTCTGGAATAATCTGGAATGATCTCTGAAACCTATATAAGGACCTCCATCAGTTTAGTTGAGTTAGTTGTCTGTCAACTGCGATTGAATTCATACGAGAGGCTTTGCATTGAGAACTGTGTTTCTCGGATCGATTTTGTCGTTGATACGTCGTATTGAACGCATTGTTTCTGTGTGAAATTTTGCTGCGCTTTTATTGGATTTGAAGATTACTGAATATCTTGTAATTTTCAGAAGATATTTGTGATCGTATTGCACCGTTTATAGTGAATAAAGCCTTTTTATTGTTCTTATATATTGGCATCAGTCCTTTCGAACCCCGAGCTCACAACAATATATATATATATATATATATATATATATATATATATATATATATATATATATATATAACATTTCTGTACGTATGTGGCCAAGTTATAGCCATATATGATGCATATATGATGTATATATATGACATGTGTATATGCGACAAGTAAAACATAAATAATATGTGTATAATGACGTATATGGCACATATAGGAGTGTTTGGAATATATATATATGCGTATATAGGATGCCTATATAAGCTTTGTGATGATCTTGGCGAAATCATAACTGCAACCTTGGCATAATCATGGGAAAGGTTCAGTAAGACCTTTTTGGTGCGCCCCCAAATGTAAACCCCATGTAAACCCCTTCATGTAACATATCAATAGATAGATCTCGTCAAGCACTATGGTCTGGTCCTACTCTCCGCCTCTCATTCCCCCCTCCCTTAAGAAACATAGTTCTCTGTTTCAACTCTTTTTAAATTTTAGTTTATCCCATCTTTCTCAGCCCCTTTAAGCCCCACAGAGGACGTAGGCCTCTTCTAAAGGGTCCAACGAAGTTAAAATCGTCGAGGCCGACATTTCTAAGAGGGTCCCGAGGCCCTATCTCCCATAGGACCGGAGTTACCCCCCCCACGGGGGAGACATTCAAGGTGTTCAAACCCCGTCATGTACCATATCAAAAGTTTGATCTCATCAAGCACTTTTGTCTGGTTCTACTCTCCCCCTCCTTCTCGCCCGTCTCCTGTCAGGAGCACTTTTCTTATTTCTTTTTTTCCATTTATCATATTTATTTTAGTCTTTATCATTTTTCTCTGTTCCTATGTGCCGGACAGCTCCAAAATTTCACCAAAATTAGCTGTAAACCGCCTAAAGGTATCCCCCCCCCCCGCTTCTTTTGGTGCTCTCGGTTTTTACGTATCTCTCTTGGAGGGCCCGTCAGAGGGGCGAAAAGGGGGATCCCTTTTAAAGTCCCATCTCTCAATTGCAAGTGAGGATTCATTTTAAATCGGATCTCGTAGAGCACTTGTGTTTTGTATAGCTCCCTCCACCGCTCTCCAAGAGCCCGTCAATTAATGCTAACTCATCATTTGTTAAACAACTTCTCTTAGCTGTATCCATCATAAAAGCTGCTATCATAGAACTTTTCATTACCTTTTTTAGGTTATCTATTAAGTGTTAAAATGCCTTGAACCATTAAAAACAGTTTAAAGGGTGTCATTAAGTCAGCAGATTTGTAAACAACAACTACCTCACTACGTCTCAGCCCATTGGAGCCTCATCTTTTTACTATTATATTTATTTAAAATACTTCTAGTCACCGAATCTTTTGTTCGTGCCTAATATGTTCCGCCAGCCTCCCAAAAAATCTTAGAGCGCTAACTAAATTCTAAAGTGGAGAAGCTGGCTTATGCTAACAATTTTTTTTTTTTTTTTTTTTTTTTTTTTTTTTTTTTTTTTGACGAGTTAGATTTGGCTGAAAAAATCTCAACGATAAAAGCCGTGGGTGGCCAATCTATATTTTGTCGTAAGGTAGAATTTTTCCCGCTTGTTTTATTTCATTTAAGGAAAATTTCTAGTTGAAAATGCATTTATTTCACTTAAAAAATCCGGAATATTGGCAGCTTTGCAAATCACACCGGGACTTCGGCGATTGCTAAGAGATAAGGAAAAGTAATATTTAAATCTATGTATTATGGTATAAAACTAAAATTGTACCTTTAACACTCGATCACTACCTTGTATTTATAATATACACAGTGAACTTTTTTTTTAATTCTGACTGGTCTTTGCAATTTGGGAACGCCCCCCCCCCCAAACCCCTTCCACCTATTTTCCTAATGCACAGTGGCTTGAACGTCAATCTAGCGTTGTATATAAAATGTACTACGTCATGTATCTCACAGATACAACGACAGCAATAACATAAGTTTTTTTAGGATAGTAATCGAGTGTTAAATGGGTTTTAAAGATTGTTGCAGCTTCAAAAGTTCCATTTATAACTGGACATCTTGTTCTACGCAATTGGCATTCTGCAGTAATTTTGTCATCAACGAATATTACTTTAATATATTTCCCATTTAGAATTATGCTGGGAAAATATGAGTAAATAGTAACACTGGAGCAGCGAAAAGGGGCGCTAAATGTTAATTGTTTGAATGAGTATTTGTCTCAAATGTGAACTAATTTTTCACGAAAACTTCTCCAAAGCCATTTAACCCCGTCGGCCCTGATTTTTTTTTTCAATTTTGGGAAAAAATTACTGTTATGCTAACAAAATTAAAAATAGCTATCGGAATCACAGACGTTAGGGTTTAATGAAAGTTAACGAATGCGTTCTTTACCAAAACCTCACAAATGTAGTTATTTTGCGTGTTTTTCATATAACAATAGTCTAAGGAAGAATTTTTGAAGACGTTTGGAAAATGTCGTATTACAACTAAATTAAACAAGCATAAAAATTTAGTAATATTTTTTATCTTTTATCACAAATTACCAATTCGGAAAAGGTTTCCCAAATTTTAATTAAAATAAATGCCAACGGCTTGCTAATAATTATGAAAATTATTATTATTATTATTATTATTATTATTATTATTACTATTATTATTAAATGCTAAACATAAGTGAAGTCATAATAGGAAATGTAGAGATTCATACTATCACTATTAGGTGCTGGAATTAATAAAAATAATGTTTAAGACAAAATAATACTCAATAAAAGATATGTCCTATTAGTAGGACGTCAGGGCCTAAGGGGTTAATAACAAACATGACTGAAACTGTCATTAAACGAATGCAGATTTGTGCCAAGATGAATTAAAGATTGGTGACCAAAGTTTTCCAATATTAATTACCACCATAGCCACAGGCTTCGCTAATATCAATTTGTATCAGTTAATATCTTTGTTAGTACGATGCTCATGGATGTTGAGATATGCCAAGTGGTATTTGTATGTGCTACTAACATGGATGGAAATTATACTGCTACAGATAGTTTAAATATTACTAATTAAGTTAAATTACGTTCTGACGAAACATCATTCTTGTATTGACAGAAGATGAATGCGAGCAATACAAATATTTTACGAAATACTTGAATTAAAAGAGAAAAATCTTCATTCCATCAGACTTTCAACCATCCCCAGGAGAAAAATCCCTGACGGCTCGGCCTACAGGCACAGGTAGATTTCGAAGATGCAGACCGTGGGGCCCCTGTTTGTTGGGAATTGCGGAAGAAATGACCTTTTTGCCATGATGCGGCAGTTGGAACCGCCTACTTCGAAACCTAACTTGTTAGAAGGCGGAGCCAGCAGGAATTTTTTTTTTCTATAAGAGTTGGTCCTATAAAAAAACTTGTCAATATAAAAGTTTTAGATAATATTAAGAGGATTTATAATAAATTTAAGCGGATTTAAAATCTTGGGAATTGACAAAGTTATGAATTTTTTTCTTCTAAAACCCCCTCCCCCCCCCCCCTTGGGGTCATTTTTAATTATATCAAAAATCTGTCATACATACATTTTCGGCCCTTCTCCTAGAAGTAATAACTTTAAACGGAATCGATACGTATCATAATTAAGAAATTATGGGTTTTTTTCTGTTTTCACAAAAAGCCCCCCCCTCCCCCCCCCCCCTGGTTCAATTTTGCCCATTAACGAACTTGACCGAGATTTTATGTAAGGTGAGTTTATGTATCAGTTTCGAAGAGATCTGTGCAGAATTATTGCAGTTATCGTGTCCATAAAAAAGTGACATAGATAGATAGATAGATAGATAGATAAAGTTTTGAACTGTGGGTGGTTTTGGGTTCTGGGAGTCGTGATCGGCGTAGATCTGCAAAATTTTTTCAAATATTCCAACTTAGGTGAGAATGTAATAGGTAGTATTTCTTACGAAATCTACCTAAAACAGATAAAATGTAGTCTGTTTATGAATTCCACAGTTGCCAACCTCCCGATTTTTTTAATACCAGTAAAATAATACAAAAATTTCCGCTTTATTAAATAGCAGAAATTGCACGATTACATAAAACAAATATTTTTTCATAAAAATACTGGTATGAAAAAAAGCGGGAGGTTGGCAACTATGGAATTCAGTCCACCACGTATCCGACATGAAAATTGTTTTAATTGGTTCGGCATTTCTTGATATTGCTTCCTACAAAACAAACGTTTTTTCTTTATAATATTGGTATAGATAGAATCATCATAAAAACCCGAATAAGCCCGAATATCGTTAAATTATAAGTTGGAAACCATTGGTTTAGTAGTATATTTAACCATAGTTTTTTTGTACGGCTAAAAACAAATAATGAGTACTTCTTTAACTACTTGGTAATCATTTCATTACTACTATTTTAAATATAGCAATTAATGGTACTCTCATCCCCCCGTTGCTTATAGAAAAGTTGGCGCGAATCTTTTTAGATTGTAACTAAACACTGGAATAAGGAAAAGAAAAAACTATGTATCATTTCCTTTTATAAAATTAAATTAAAATAAAATAAAAAGCTATTGTTAGTGCGAATCTACGTCTTAAAAGTTATCTGTATGCCTAATTTAAGACTTCCAGGCTTCACAGTTTCAAAGAAATCATAGTGAAATTTAGTTGTAGAAGTTTGTATTCCATTTGAATTTTAGAGGAGGGGGGGGGGGTGTCTCTTTTGCAATCAATTACAGCCCCTTCTCATATTTGTCTCACCTGCCACCACTTCTAAAACCATTCAAGGGGATGATTTATTTATCTTCGTAATTAAAAATATTTGTACTTATAGTTATTCCTCCTCTAGATATATTTATTGTGAAAGTTTAACTGGCAAGACTAGCTTCAAAGTACAATTGTGATTGTTATCTGTTAATCACTACTAAATTTGTGATCCGGGTAGAGGAGGGGGGTGTCTCTGTTTTGCAGTCAATTACACCCCCCCCCTCTCATATGTGGCTCACCTGCCACCACTGCTAAAACCATTCACGGGGAAGATTTATTTATCTTTGTAAATAAAAATATTTATACTTATAGTTATTCCTCCTCTAAATAATATTTACAGAAGAATACACGTCAAAGACCCTGACCGTCAGCTCAATTGAGAAAAATTTCAGATTTAAAAAAAGAAGACATAGGTGGGGCGCGCAGCCTTCGGAAATCATCATGTGTGACCTTCAAAAGATGAAGTGAAAGTGATAAAGGATGCATTTCTCTCAAACATCCCTTTCCCTCCATCCTTCGTACTATCTTCCCCCTCTCTCCACGTTTGCGTAACGGAGGATTCTTGAGTTGGATTTTTCAAGGTTGCAGATGTTGGCTCATTAGTAAAATCTCAAACAGCATCAAAGAGGTATATATAAGCAAAATTTTAAGAGAATATTTGATTACACAGTTCAGGAATATTTGCATGCGAAACTCTTTTGAGATTGGATGTTTCGTAATAATATTTTATTTTAAAATTTTTCCTTTACGAACCACAGAATAGAACACGTGAAATAATTCCAAAGCACAAGTTCGTTAAAGTACAAGAATAATACGTAAAAAATATATATATATTAAAGTTTCCTTGTTATTTTTCTCTGAAATTATATGCAATAGAAGATATAATGAACAATTACTAGCTCTAGCATTTTTTTTCCTGTTATGTTTAGATCTGTTTACCTATTGTTATTTCAAACACCTTTTACTCTAAATAGCCTCTTTTGAAAGATAATTCTTCCGTTCTTTTATTTGGAGTTTTAAAAGCTATTTTCCACATGTTGCATTTTTTATTCACACACACACACTCACACACATACACACACACACACACACATATATTTCATAAAATTCAAGGAAAGTATAAATTATCGTTTTTAGCACTTTCCAACCTATAGTTGAAAAGTGCTTATGACTTCGGTTTGTCTGGCCGTCTGCCGTCTGTCCGTGCTCTAACTCCCGTAAATATGCTCGGATTGCTCTGCAATTTTTATATGTTATTGTCGTTATCTATAGCATGTTCCCTATTTCAACGGAAGTGTGTAGCACTTATAGTTTTCTTACAGGGACACTCAAAAGAATTCCGTTACATTGCGGTCTATGGGGAAAAATCATTTGCGGTTTATTTAAATAATGTTTCACTATTTTAAACGCATTGAAATTTATATATATCACTAAGGTGCATTAGAAGAAGCTTAATATGGAATAGGATGTGCATAGCACTTATAGTTACTTTACAGGGACAGTCAAAAGAATTCCGTTACATTACGTCTATGGAGAAAAATCGTCTGCGGTTTATTTAAATAATATTTCACTATTTTAAACGCATTGAAATTTATATATATCACTAAGGTGCATTACAAGAGGCTTACTACAGAATAGTATGTGTATAGCAGTCATCGTTCATTTACAGGGACACACAAAAGAATTCTCTATTGTCTGTTAACAATAATTCCTGGAAGTGCGTTTTAAGTTACTGAACGCGATTTTAATTTTAACTCGCCTTTTGTCTATAACGTGGTGTGTATAAATTCTGTAGATCCTATACAGGGCAGCACAAAAGTTCGCGAACACATTTCCGTTTATTGACAGAAACTCCAGAAGGATAATTTTAAACTGTGCTACGCGTTTCCTAACTAAACTAAAATTTAGCATCCTATATAGTATATATACAAATCTATAGATCATATACAGGGCTGAATAAAAGTATTCGGATATTTTTCCGAATATTGTATCTGTTGGAAATTCCTGAAATTATGTTTTTAAATATGTTATGAGTTTTCGAAATTGTTTACTTAGATGTTATCTTTTAGCTTATTAAACGGTATGTTTTGTAAATTTATTTTGGAAGCATTGGAAAGTGCTACATAATCTATGCTTGACGCATGGTTTTTCGTTCTTGTTAAAATAATATGAGTTAAGTTTTTAGCACTCTTCTTTAACGTAAAATGTGCTTTATCAACTTTATCCAAAAGTTGGAAAATGAGCAATTAGTGGCAAAAAGGTGCAATGATGCTGCATATAGTAGCACGAAATAATAAAAAAATATATATAAAACTAAAAATGTTTTTTAATGCACTTTTTTATAAGCCCTTGATGTTTATATTAAAAATCGTGCGTAATTTCATGACTGCAATGCAGGATTTTCCCCAAAAATTTACGTTATAATACATTAATTTGGCATGGGCATCGAACTCGATTGTGGGAAATTCGCCGCTTTCTTTATGCTTGGTAGAAAGCGCGAATTAGTGATTTTATTTTTAAAAAATATAAATTTTCATCTGTTGCTTTTTTAAGATACGGAAAAGGAAAGGAAATAAAAGCCATTATTTAATCTATCTTTTCATGATTTCTCAATATTTTATCATAATTTAATTAATATGAAACTATTAACTGATTAAAACGTATTTAAAAAATATATATATATATATATATATATATATATATATATATATATATATATATATCCACTCTATTTTTTATTTATATTTTCTACTTTTTAGCGTTTAAAATATTTTGTTTTTGCAGCTTCGCAGTCAGTTGGCTTTTTTTTTTAGCGAGCGGGGTTTGGCGCATCATTAAATACATTGTTGTTGTACGTATACAATTGTAACCATAAATAGTATTAGGCGTTTTATCACCTGCGCCCGTTTAGCGGCCAAATGCCTTAAAATTAACTTAATAATTATTTTCTAAAAATATAAAAATATTGTATTGTCATCGGAATCGTACCATTGTGCATTTTCTTTTCATAATTCTACCCTATCAGGAAGCGAGATAAAAATCGATCAAGAAAACTGTAAACAAATCTGGTGTGTTTGCACTTTGCCTTTAAAACTACTTTCACTGCACGCTAATGATGCTTGCAGTAAATATTAGGAGCGGGGCAATTCGATTTCTTCGAAGAGACAAATTCAATTTCGAAGAGACAAAATTCAATCTTTACATACAAAAACCAAGTTGAGTTAAATAAAAGATTATAACAAAAGCGTGGTAACACGATAAATTATAATTACATCTAAATCTTGATGTTAAATAATAGATTTATTGCTGTTAATAATTTGAAACTACTAAAAATATAAATCGATTTTAAGAAATCGAATCGCCCCGCTCCTAATATTTACTGCAAGCATCATTAGCGCGCAGTGAAAGTAGTTTTAAAGGCAAAGTGCAAACACACCAGATTTATTTACCGTTTTCTTGATCGATCTGATTACATGATTATTTTAAGTATTTATCGCTGTTTAAACTTTAAAAACTTAAAAACATTTAAAATGAATCGCAACTTATGTATTACTAAAATAGGTGTAAAATTAAAAAAAAAAGGTTCTAAAACATTAAAACCCATTCTAAGATGTTAAAACTTTCGTTGGAGTCCCGAGCGCTTTCGACCAGAACCTGACTTTCAAACAAAGGTCGCCCTTTGATGATGGTCAGGTTCTGGTCGAAAGCGCTCGGGACTCCAACGAAAGTTTTAACATCTTAGAATGGGTTTTAATTTTTTAGAACCTTTTTATTTTATTTTACACCTATTTTAGTAATACATAAGTTGCGATTCATTTTAAACGTTTTCATGTTTTTAATTGGTACACAAAGGTGAATTTAAGTTCCAATATTAGAAGAATTTTTCTATATATTTAATAAACTTTATTCTAAAGCGATTATTTTGAACTTTTTAAAACTTTTAAATGCCGGGCATTTTTAGGTATAAATTTAACCATTTCAGGACAGGTCTTTTTTTTTTTTTAAATCTTTGAGAAAATTTACTTTTTGGTTAAAAAATAAAATAAAAAGTAGCTATGCAAATCACAAACGTTAAGGTTTGCCGAAATTTAACAAATATGTCATTTTTCTAATGTTTAACGAATACCGTTATTTTGCGTTCTATTAATATTATTTAATAAATAAATAAAATAAAATATTTAAAAAATGCACAAAATCTCCAATCTAAATTAAAAATAAATAAATAAATAAATTAAACAAAAAATTAAACAAAATTTAGAGATTATACTTTTAAGCAAATAAATATTATTTTCAAATTTAATGAAGTTTCCCCTTTAGTAAAATCTTTTAGTAGTATTGTACCTTAAAATCTGAAATCCGCTAATTTTTAACTCTTCGGTTTACATGAAAAATGTAGGATATTTCAAAATGTGCAAACAGAATTTAAACAGAATTCCATGATTATTTTACAGAGAATTGCGGTAAAAAATATTTAAAAAATTATTTGAGCTCAATAATATAATGTTTGAACTTATTAACCCTCTGACCGGTCATCCCGCGATTTCCAAGTAGAATTTTTTGTAGAAAAATTTATATAATACATAATTTTTGAAGCAATTTTGTTTTAGAAATTACACAGTCAAAGGGTGAAAATTCAAATGATAAATTTACTACATATTTCAAATACATGAGGATTTGAAATCCTCTTTAATAAAAAGCTATGCGTTGCTGACGACTGGGATTTTCGATAATCGTTGCCATAGATTAAACTCGGAAAATGAAACATTTAAAGTTACTGAACAAATTAATAGCTCGAAAAGTATTTGTCAGAAAATTGTTAGACAAACTTCGTAAGAAAGGTAAAAAATTGTATTTTTCTTGATATAAATTTCAAATATTGAATTTCAAAAATTACCAAATTTCCCAATGGAGTACCATAGCGAAATCTTCACGCGTAAAAAGATAATGATAACGGCCATGTGTCCTGACGTATACTGGCTATAGCACGAGTCACAAATTATAGTAGCCTTACTATTCTGTTAAAATATAAAAGTGAATTATGATGCCACGAGTGCATGATTTTTATTTAATTTTAATACTGTATATTATTTTAAGTTTAAAAGAGGAAAGGTGGGGGAGCGCTTTATATTATTTAGGTTTCCTCAGGAACTTTTGGTCAAAATTGAAAGTTTAATCTATCCAAACGTCTAAAATTAAATCGGCATTAAATCGGCAATAACTATGACGACTGTCATTCAGTTCGTTTGGATAGATTTTCATTTAAAAATATAAAATCATTCAACGTTGATTTTAGGGTATTTGTAAGGTTATTATCACGGCCCCGGGGAACGCCGGACATGTTAGCAGTATGTAATAATAGAGGAGATAATGGTAGATTACATTTTGATCGAAAAGATTTTGAAATAAATAAGCAGTCATATATTACTAGGGATTCAATCCCGGCTTCCCGGGTTACAGAACATAGATGAACACTTTTTTTTTTTTTTTATTGAAAACTAATAGATTTTTTTTACATGTAATATATTTATTCATATTGCCCACTAACACCATTGAAAAGCATTTTTATATGAAAACTTATCAATAATGTATTCAAATAAAGTTTTGAAATTTATTAAAAGCAATACTTTCATGTTAGCCGCATGCCTGGAGTAAATAGCCGAAGAGATCGCCAAAGATTCCGCTACTTACAGCAGCCTTTTTGATCCTGAAAAGTTCAGTAGTTTAAGTGTGTAGTTCGATTACATGTCTGTTTAATTTGTGTTTTATATTATTTTATTTATTTGTTGATGATGTTTGAATTCCGTTATGGAATATTAGTCGGAAACAAATGTTGAACTATTTATATCGTTTTAAGTTCAAACGGGTTATCTTTCGTAACCGGAGTGCACACGATAGAGATTCAAACCTGAAAATTATTTTAAAAACCATAAAAAAAAATCAGTAAATTAAGATACAGTTTTCAAACAAATTGCATTTGGAAGAACATTTGAGGGGGTCGGGGCAAGAGAGTGCTAAGTCACATTTTTGAACTTCTGAGATATTTCAATTTGAAAATTTGACCAAAGACTCAAATCAAGATATATAAAGATATATAATATGTATCAAATCAAGATATAAATAGTTTTTTTGCCCATGTGTTAGTAACATTTGAGATATTCTGAATAACAATATGGCATTACTTTAATGATATTACTTTTACGTTCTTTCTAACTTAGCTATCTTCATTGGGGGCATAAATATCTGGAGCAAAAATGAAACCTGGGACAAAGGCTGCTACAAGGGACATTAGAAACAAATTATATGTAGGATATTATAATTTAGAATATTAAGCAACAGATTACAGTGTTAGATTTATTTGACCAAAAATGTGGTTTGGCACTTTCTGTGTAAAAATTGAAATTGTGAGATGTTTAGGAGTTAAATAAATTGCAGTAAGAGCGAAATTTATCGGTCAGGTGTTGCCATCGTCAATATGACGCCAGCGTTACTCATGGGCATGTTTTTGCTTTATAATATAGATTTAAGTTAATTTATGACCTTAACAAGGCAAGAAAACATTTTCCGCTTACAAATACGCAAACTGTCCAATGTCTCATAAAAGTACACTTTTGTAGAAATCACGTATTTCAACAATTAATTCAAAGGAAGCCGGTGTTTGAAAACAAAGAAGTTCGCGCTAGACATGGCTAAATATCTTCCTTGAAGATTCACGATAATTGCTGGGATTTCCCACGAGAGTAACTTCCAGTACTCGCTCAAATTACCACTAAATGTCACAGCTGAAATCTTTTTTTACAAGGATTCTAAAAATTTTCAAGAAAATACACAAAAGAAGTGTGCATAAAACTTACCTGTTCAGCTTTGTTGAATACGAAGATCCCAGATAAGATTAACTTAAGTTTAATGTCGTCGAAGGTCAAATACAAAGTTAAATAAAAGAATTTTATTTTTATTTTTCGAATTATTCAAATGAGAAGACAGATATACTTTGATGATTCAATATTTGCCATTTTTTTTTTTTAAATGCTTGTGTATAACTTAGTTTTTCCGCAGTGTCAATACTCACCACAATATGTATATATATTATTATTCTAGTTCGCTGAACAAATTAACTTTAATTTTTGCAAATATACTTCATTCTAAGTACTATGTTAGATTTTTATAGATTTTTGGCGAATATTATTTGTCATCGGTTTTTGTCTGTACTATCTCTTAGTCGTTTATTTTTGTAAAAAAAGCTCAGATGATCAATGGAAAGACACCAGTCAAAACCACAAACTTTATTACAATCATCTTGACAATTTTATTATATGATTTTCTTTTACGTATTTATCTCTGTTTATAAAATTTCAATTTTTTTGTTTTGCTAAAGTTTTAAAGATTATTGCAGACTTATTTATTATCGGTTTGTCTGTACTCTTAGTCGTTTATTTTTGTAAAAAAGCTCAAATGATCAACGAAAAGACAGACAGAAACACCAAATTTATTAAAATTTCTTGACGATCTTATTATATGATAATTTAAGTATTTATCCCTGTTAATTAGATTTAGATTTTTATGCTAAACTTTTATCGATTTTTGCCGATTATTATTTATTAACGGTTTTGTCTGTACTTTCTCTTAGTAATTTATTTTTGTTAAATGGCTCAGGTGATGAATGAAAAGACAAGTTCAGCGTTTTCCAGTTTTGAAAACGCTGAAAATTCACAAAATTTAAAGTATCATAACTTGAAGTGTTTGTTATAAAAGAGTGATATTTTCTTTTTCTTTCTTTTTTTCCTCACTTGTAAGAGCATGGAGTAAGTTTTCTAAATATAACTTAAAATACATAGCGACCGTATAAAAAATTTAATTTCCTAACATTTACTAAAGTAATTGTTTTGGCTTCTATAGAATTATGAAGAACAGCATTTGAAATATCTTTGGAATTGGAGGTATACCTCTAAAATTAACAGCCTAGGAATTAGCTATTGGGCGATAATACTGTCTTAACTTGAGGATGCTTAGAGAAATACATCTTTGAGAGAAGGTGGTAAATTCTCAATTATACCAATTGACACCTTCACACCATTGACGCACCCAATTGACACCAAAGTCACCTTCACTGTTTTATTCCGGTTCTATTAATATACAGGGTGGCCCCAATTAAACTGACAGTACTCAGCGTGTTCTGTAGCGCAATCTAATTGCGAGAATGGGGCCAAATTTTGTAAGATGATTAAGGAAGACTGGAGACTAAGGATTCCACGAGGAAAAGTTCCATAAGTAACCGCTAGAGGATATGTGGCGCTATTTTTCCATGGAATCTTTCATCCCTCATCTTGTTAATCATCCTACAAAATTGGGCTTCATTCTCGCAATTAGATCGCGCTACAGAACACGCTGGTGCTATAAGTTTAATTATAGCCACCCTGTATATAACAAAAAAAGAAAGAAGAATTTTTTTCTTTTTAATTTGTTCTGTCTAAGCCTGAGAAATAAACTGTCGATTGTGGTAAATCTGACACCTTCTACTTAATTGTTTTACATTATTGCAATAAAACAAATGTGTATTATTGAGATATATATTATTTAAAAGTTCATGCTTGAAAAATTAATTAAAAAATCATTAAAAAAAAATCAGTAATTTAAATTGAGCCACAGTTTTCAAACAAATTTCGTTTGGAAATACATTTTTCCCCTATTAGAATATGTAAAAATTGAAATTATGCGGTATTTAGAGCGATTTATATTATTAGCGATATGTATGAGCGATAGAAGCAAAGACGATAGCGCAAGTCGTCGCCGCCACCATTATGACATTGGCGTACTGTACTACTTTAACCGTATCGGTTTACGACTTTTTACCTGCGTACTGAAAAAAATAGGACTTCACCACTAACAATTTAAAAAAAAATCATTCACATTTAATACTACTATGACATTTGATAGCTTCAAAGTTTATTTACCTATAAATATGAATTAGCTATTATGTATAGTATAAACGAGATGGATAAATCAAAACAATAGCGTCGACCTTCCAAACATTTAATATGCGCTACCGAGCTATGTTCTATTCATTCTTCTATCCCTCAGGAAATATCTTCATAACGTATAAAAGAGGAAAAAGAAATTGGCGATTTAACAGACAATTCTTTTGTTATCCACTTGGAGAAACTCATTTAAATATCACACCCTTCAACACAATTATAGTTTAGTGCTTTTATGCATGCCGTCACAAGGCTTTATACAGGTTCGAATATAATGAAAGAACGCCAGTACATAAGCAATTGGAGAGTAATCAAACAAATCTGTCCCTGAAGACAATGCTGGGTGATGATTCACACCTGAGAAATATTAAAGAAGTTACTGTCCTTCAGTGAATGTGCCATATACACGGTGTCCCACAAGTCCATTCATATTTTTAAAAATCTGCAAATTATCTACAATGGAAAAAAAAAATGATTTTACGGTATAATACTGACAACTGGGGTGCCAGTATTATACCAAAAAATTAACTTTTTTTTTTCCTTCAGTGTAATAATAGTGCAGTTTGAACTATAAGACTGGTCAAATTTTCTAATTTCTTGTGGCAAAAGCAAAAATACCACAAAATATTGGATTATTTGACAATTTTTATGGTGCAAACTACACTCAATCTGTAAAATTTTTATGAATATTAGAAATCTATACTTACTTATGAAACTTTTTTTCTTTTTCACAAAAAATCCTTAATTTTGACAAGTCGTTATGATTGCAAGTCGCACTGATATGACAATTTGTTTTTCTTTAAATACATTTTTGAAATGTGAACGGATTTATGGGACATCCTGTATTTATATTATTCTCATGCACGGTACCTTTTGTTTAGATTCTTGAGATACTTGACATTTATACTTTTGATTTTTGAATGCTTTTATACCTAAGCCTGTAGCTGGTACTTTTTCAACCCTATTATTGAACATAAAATGTTATTTAAGAAATATATGTACTTCTATGTTCTATAATCATACAGGCTTCTTTCATTGTTAGGTCACAAAGGGTGATACAAATGTTGAGATTTTATGCATCGTAAGGCACTATTTTAAACTAGGCCTTAAAACCAATAAAGCTGTCTTCAAAACTTGTGCAGTTGGAGGACAGGATAAGAGTAGCATCCAAACAGTTAAAAGAAAATTCCAAACGTTTTAAGGAAGAAGACCTCAGCCTTAAAATTAAACTCAGAAGCGACAGGTCGTCAGTTGTGAATTTTGACCAGTTGCAGAGAAAACAAGAACAAAAAATCATACGTCAAGCATAGATTATGTAACACTTTCCAACGCTTCCAAAATAATTTTACAAATCATACTGTTTAATAAGCTAAAAGATAACATCTAAGTAATCCGAATACTTTTATTCAGCCCTGTATAGGATCTATAGATTTGTATATATACTACATAGGATGCTAAATTTTAGTTCAGTTAGGAAACGCGTAGCACAGTTTAATATTCTCCGTCTGCAGTTAAATAATACGGAAATGTGTTCGCGAACTTTTGTGCTTCCCTGTATAGGATCTACAGAATTTATACACACCACGTAATAGACATAAAGCGAGTTAAAATTAAAATCGCGATCAGTAACTTAAAACGCACTTCCAGGAATTATTGTTAACATACAGTAGAGAATTCTTTTGTGTGTCGCTGTAAATGAACGATGACTGCTATACACACAATATTCTGTAGTAAGCCTCTTGTAATGCACCTTAGTGATATATATAAATTTCAATGCGTTTAAAATAGGGAAACATTATTTAAATAAACCGCAGACGATTTTTCTCCATATACGTAATGTAACGGAATTCTTTTGACTGTCCCTGTAAAGTAACTATAAGTGCTATGCACACCCTATTCCATATTAAGCTTCTTCTAATGCACCTTAGTGATATATATAAATTTCAATGCGTTTAAAATAGTGAAACATTATTTAAATAAACCGCAAATTATTTTTCTCCATAGACCGCAATGTAACGGAATTCTTTTGAGTGTCCCTGTAAAAAAACTATAAGTGCTACACACTTCCGTTGAAATAGGGAACATGCTTTAGCTAACGACTATAACATATAAAAATTGCAGAGCAATCCGAGCATATTTACGGGAGTTAGAGCACGGACAGACGGACAGACGGCAGACGGCCAGACAAACCGAAGTCATAAACACTTTTCAACTAGGTTGGAAAGTGTTAAAAAAGAGGAGAGTCCATTCCCCACAATCAATTTTGATGCTAAAAATTAACAAAACTACACATTCAACAATTAATTTTCAAAATTCACAATTGATGGCCTGTCACTTCTGTGGGTTTAATTTCAAGGATGAGGTCCCCTTCCATAAAACGTTTGGATTTGTTTTGAACTGCCCGGACACTACTCTTGTCCTGGCCTCTAACTGTACGAGTTTTGAGGACAGCTTTATTGGCTTTAAGACCTAGTTTAAAATGCCTTACGATGCATAAAGTCTCAACATTCTTATCACCGTTTATGTGACCTAAAAATGAAAAAGAAGCCTGCGTGATTATAGAATATAGAGGGACATATATTATCTTATATGACATTTTATGTTCAACAATAGGGGGTGAGAAAGTACCAGCTACATGCTTTGGTAGAAAAGCATTCAAAAAACGAAAATACTTTTGGTACATCCTAATAGCATCACGGGTATTGATATACGCTACTAATCTTATATCGATTAGTAGCGTATTAATTCAAACGTTATAGGAGGAGGGGCTCAAGTAATAATTTTCAAATAAATTAAATATATATGATTTCTATAGTAGTATAGTGCTTATCGTTTATAGTGTTTATCATAAAGTGCTAATCGCTTATGGTATTTAAATGAATGTGTCACATATTTATAATGTTCTCATGCATATTATCTTTTTAACACTTTCCAACCTAGTTGAAAAGTGTTTATGACTTCGGTTTGTCTGGCCGTCTGCCGTCTGGCCGTCTGTCCGTGGTCTAACTCCCGTAAATATGCTCGGAATGCCCTGCAATTTTTATATGTTATTGTCGTTATCTATAGCATGTTCCCTATTTCAACGGAAGTGTGTAGCACTTATAGTTTTTTTACAGGGACACTCAAAAGAATTCCGTTATATTGCGGTCTATGGGGAAAAATCATTTGCGATTTATTTAAATAATGTTTCACTACTTTAAACGCATTGAAATTTATATATATCACTAAGGTGCATTAGAAGAAGCTTAATATGGAATAGGGTGTGCATAGCACTTATAGTTACTTTACAGGGACAGTCAAAAGAATTCCGTTACATTACGTCTATGGAGAAAAATCGTCTGCGGTTTATTTAAATAATGTTTCCCTATTTTAAACGCATTGAAATTTATATAAGGTTCATTACAAGAGACTTACTACAGAATATTGTGTGTATAGCAGTCATCGTTCATTTACAGGGACACACAAAAGAATTCTCTACTGTATGTTAACAATAATTCCTGGAAGTGCGTTTAAGTTACTGAACGCGATTTTAATTTTAAATCGCTTTTTGTATATTACGTGGTGTGTATAAATTCTGTAGATCCTATACAGGGAAGCACAAAAGTTCGGGAACACATTTCCGTATTATTTAACTCCAGACGGCGAATTTTAAACTGTGCTACGTGTTTCCTAACTGAACTAAAATTTAGCATCCTATGTAGTATATATACAAATCTATAGATCCTATACAGGGCTGAATAAAAGTATTCGGATTACTTAGATGTTATCTTTTAGCTTATTAAAGAGTATGATTCGTAAAATTATTTTGGAAGCGTTGGAAAGTGTTACATAATCTATGCTTGACGCATGATTTTTCGTTCTTGTTTAGATTTTCAAGATGCTTGACGTTTTGAATATATTTGACAGAGGCGTATAAACTCCAAATTATAGAAGGAGCTCAAATAATCATTTTCAAGTAAACTGAAAACACTTATGACTATCAAATAAAATATTTATGACGATTAATAATTGCATAAACTACCACAAAAATAATATTTTAATTATTTTAGATTTCAGAAGATTTAAAATTATAAGAATTGAAAAGTAGATTTTTAAATTAACAGGGGTGTTTAGGGAAATGTTTTCACAGAAAATAATTCCTGGAGTATTAGTGCATGCAATCTTATTTCGCGTTACGATTCGCAACAGTTAAATTCACTTAAAATTATTACTTACCCATCATACGTAGTATAGGGTAAGTTTTGTAATCGTTTTGAAAATCGATAAAAAAAAAAAAAATGTTGACGGATTTACACGTTTCAGACACTGGAGATTCCGAAAAACATATTTTTAGAAAAAAAAATTTTGCTGTCCGTCTGTCTGTCTGTGTGTCTGTAAATGCTCTATCTCCTGAACAAATCGAGATAGAGACTTGAAATTTGGTGTGTACTTAGTATGTAATAATGGGAAGAAGCTTATTAAATTTCAGTAATCTCGATTATCTGGAACTATTTTTTTTTTTTGACTCTCGATATATTCGTTCTAATAAAAGGTACATAATTTTTTTCGAAATTGTTAATTTTAATGAGTGAATAAAAAAAGACAATAAAAAAACATAAATTTTGCATTATTGATTGAAGTCAATCCCATAATGAGTTGTCGAAATATTTGTAATCCTATTTTCCACACTCTTCGATTTTTCATGACCTTTTATTTCATCCAAATATCAATTCAAAGATATATTTTAATTGGAAATGAGGCGCTTAATCCGACGCAATAAGCCGTTAGTTAATATGATTATAATTTTTGGAATTATAAAGATGTTTCTTTTACGCAATTCAATAATAGAACATTTAAAAGCTTATGACGTCATCAAGCCACGATTTTATTCGAATTGCAATGTATTTTATAAATAGTTTACACGTGTTTTATTTTCATATTTTATATTATGCATATCCATGATGGGTAAGTATTACGGTGGCCCCTCAACGACTAGTTTTTTTAGGATTCAAACTTCTTACGCTGACAAATCAATGTACGTAAGAATTCAGGGAGATATTAAAAACAGCTTCTTTTGAAGATACTTATTAGTGTTAGGTGATGAATCACACGTGAGAAAAGAAAAGGAGGAGGTTACTGTGCTTCAGTGAATATGCCGTACACTTATAAGATTCTCATGCATATTATCTTTAGTTTAGCTTTTCGAGTCGCTTGACTTTTTAGCATATACGAGTCATCGGCGAAAATCTATACTATTAAATCCGTGCGCGTATCTATGTAACCTTTAAAACTCGGAAACCACAAGGCGCAGGGCTACGAAATTTGGTACACGGGTTGCTGGTAGGGGGCCCATGAACGTTTGGGGAAAAAATTTGAAAATTTTAAATCGATTTCTGATAGATTAAATATTAATTAAAATCTATCCACAAAGAGATCTCATCAAAAATACGCTTTTTTTTTTATCTTCGGCTGGTTGGTTGTATAAAATCTTCGCAAAAGTCATCAAATAAATCAAGGTAGGGATCATTGCAATTGTGAGTCCAGTGTTTAATCGACGGATCAGAGATTATATGACATGTAGACAATCAACTTAATTAATAACCGTTGCCAAATGCTAAAAACTTAATTATAAAGAATTTTATCGACTTAATGAATGATAATTAGCTGGGTTTAAGGTTTTTTTTTTTTTTTTTTTTTTTTTTTTTACATTACATATATTAATATGATAGAGATTATTAATACAGAAAACTTATTTAAGAGATTATTTGTTAAATTTGCGAGGATGGGGAGGGGTGGGGGTTAACGACTTTTTATTAAATATCACACTTATTTTACTTGACCTCGCGCCACCTGGCGGTGCACTTTTCATTAATTAACCTTCCTTATTAATAAATCCAAATCTACTGCTCTGATTTCAACAGAACTAATTACATTTAACAAATTTAACATTTTTAGCTTCACCCGTAACGTTTAATCGCTGTTTTATATGGATAATACCGCTATTTTAGAATAACAGTTTTCGTAAAAATTAAATTTATGTTCCTAATAAAAATACAGAGCCCGTATTCAGTTGACGCATACCAACAGTCAAAGTTAGTGATTTGTTGTTGAGCACTTCACTGCGCGCCTATTCGCGGGTAATTATTTAATTGCGCTTAATTATTACCTTTTTTAAAAAATAAAGAAAAACATTTTATCACAAACCTCAAGAAAACTTTTTATTATATTTATTCCCTTATTCCAAAGATATCGTTTTATCGTCTGCTGCCATAGCAACATGATAAATTAAATTTCATTTTAAAAAAATTAAGTTATTGAACAACTCAATACTTTAACATGGGAATTATTATTCCTTATTTAGATATTTTAAAATTGTTTGTTGTCATTGCGTTTTTATGATAAGTTTTGTTTCATATTCAATTATTATTATGTCTATTTAATGTGAATTTTTTACTTTACTACGGATTTTTGGTTGTGTAAATACTGATTATTAATAGACATAACAAATTTTCATATTCGTGAACTTTAGTTTGGTTGTACTGATTTTTATTTTTAGTTTTAGAATTAAATTCATGAACTTCCGTGCATAGAACGGGTTAAACAGCTAGTAATTATGATAAGGGCTCAAGTAGAGTCATTTTTCAAATTTATTGAACAATTAGAATTATCAACAATTAATCAAATATTTCTGAAACTATAATTAGTCGTTCAAATTATCGAAAAAATTCTTTCACTTTTTGCGATCGAATATTTAAAAGTTTAAGAACTGAACTTTAAAGTGGTACAATAAAAAAAAAATGTGACAACTGTGAGGTTCAAGGTAAGAGGGGGGTGTGTGTATAGGGGGGGGGGGAGGCTAATATAATTTTAAAAAATCAGAGATAATAAACAGACCTGGAGCAAGTAATTTAAAATATTTGCTAGATTAATATTTATATAAGATATTTATGAAAATGATTAAACATTCCCACTCATTATTAATGTCATTACCACAAAATCAATGTTTGAATTATTTTAGACAGAATATTTAACATGTTGATTTATTTTTTAGAGTTACGATAAAATAGAAAGAAAAATTAAAAAGGTTCTCACAGGCAAAACATCCTTCTGATAAAAATTTTTAAAAAGTTCGCACAGGAAATAAACTGTCCTGTAATAGCATAGTTACACATTACTTCTAGTATGAAAAAAATAAAACTAAAGGTTGAAATATTTAAATGTTAAATGAAATGAGTTAAAATCAAAAATAAGATTTTCAAAATTGACGTCCATGTTGCTGTATCTGCAGGTTTACAAGTTAGAAATATAATCAATATTTGTAATGCTTCTTTTATATACAGAGTTGTTTTTTAAGGTTAATTATCAGACATTTATTTCAATATAAATTACTTTTTTTTCTTTTTAATGAATCTTCATTTGAATACAATTGTCTAACTGATCATTAAAGTTTTTATCCCATATTCCATGGATTCAGAGCATATAAAATGAAAAATACCCCCCTCCCCACCCACACACACATGTATAACTCTAAAAGACAGTACGGAAACATCATACAATAACTGAGCTGTACATTGTGTGTGTATTTAATAATCTTAGAATTTTAATTACTGGATAGTGTTGGCTAAGATATACTTTTTGTAGAAATTAAGTCCATTCTGTTCGGAAAGTGAACTGCGAAAAATTAAATGGGCCAAAATTTTAGATATTTCACTGGGCTAGCCCTGATCTGAAAATTTTGAACAAACACTTTTTGGGTCATTCCATGGTAACTTACGTTACATTTAGAATAATTGACTTCAGTAATTTTAGTAATATAACACTAAAAAATATTCAAAATGTAATGTATATATGATTTGTTAATTAAACCTATACAAAGCTAAATTTGGATAAAAATTACTTAAATTTAGTACTATTTCTTGAACGCTAAAAATTATATTTACTATGGTAACTTAAGTTTCTGACAAAAAGAACGTAAGTTGCCATAATAAATATAATGGCCAATGTAAAAAAAAAATAGCACTAAAGGTAGGTAATTTTCATCGAAATTTCGCTATGGAAAGGTTTAATTAACAAATCATATTATCAATACATGTTGAATACTTTTTGGTGTTATATTATGCAAATTACTAAAGAAAATTATTCTAAATGTAACGTAAGTTACCATGGAATGACCCTTTTCAAATCATTATCAAACCATTTAAACAAAGACAAAACACCTAACCTCTATGCAATAATGACTGCAATTTAAATTTCCACTTTATAAAACATAAATAAATGCAATCTAAACAAGAGAAGCAACGTATAAATTAACGAATAGTAACAGATTTTTTGTGCCGTTTTTAAATTATTGAAGCATTCACTCGTTTTGAAGATTAAAGCATGAAACAAAGCAATAAACATTTATTTTGAAAATGAATAAAAACTCCATCGTCGAGTTCATATAAAAATATATTGAACTTTAAAATTACTTTCCTAAAATAATATTCAAAATGACATTTATATTTAAAAATCCAATAGTCCGTTCTGTAAACTTGAATAGGAAGCATTCTTCTTAAAGTTGTAATTACTTTACTTTTAAAACAATGCAAATGGGGGGGAAAAAAGAATGTTCACATCATGAAGTTTAAAGGGAGATATTGAACTTCAGAGTTTATTCTTCCCTTTTAATGCTTTTAATGCAACAACACCCCCCCCCCCCTTTTTTTTTTAATAAAATTACATGCAAACTGTTTTTATTTTTTTTATTTTTTTAATAGTTCTAAAAGATTGTAATCTAATTGATTTGTGATAATAGACTATATTTAAACTTTTTAAAAGTTAACATTTTATTGTAAGAGAGGGTTTTGCTGCGTATGGAGGCAAAATGTTCTTAAATGAAGTGGCTTTATTTTTAATTATTTATTGAAACATATATAGCTAGCTGTAAAAGAAAACGACGAAATAGAGTCTAAACAATGTAGTAAATTTGTTGAGTGAAATGGGAAATTTTTAATAAACATTAGAAGCTCAAGTTCAAATATTTCCTATCCAAGTGCATTTTACAAATGCCTGTTACTTGGCTAACATTTATATTCAATTTCCAATATATGAAATCTGAAATTGCCACATATTGGAGAAATAAGTGAAATAATTGCAACTTTATATGATTCATTTTCTGAAAACTGCAATTTTTATAGCCCATATAATCCTATGGGATTTCCTCCTCAATTTATCAATTATTGTTGTAATTTTTTGAGTTTTCACGATATTTCACTGTTTTTTTTTTATATGAGTTGCTCTATAGTATTGACTATCAAATCATGACAAAAAATCTTTGCTGCAGTTCGCGCATGCGCTGTTAATATGTATTTCATACAAATACCCATATCTCAAATATTCAACATATTAATTTCTATAATTTTTTGTCAAGTTTTTCGAAAGCGGTGTTAAATTCGGTTGAAAACTCTGCATGCTATAAAAAAAAATATATTTTGAGTTTTTCACAGAAACGTTAACATCTTCACGAATATACGTGCTATGCTTACACAAATGCACACAAATGTTGTACAGGACCTACATAGTCATTTGCTACAGTGACAGACCATTTTTAGCATTTTCTGTTACTTGGGTGATCGAAAATATTATTTCATTATTAAAATTATTATTGCCTCCCCTAATTGTCCTCGCGACAAAACCTTCACTGAAAAACATGAAGTCAAACATGTTCTTTACATCCTCAAAGTTCAAGGGCATTTCGGGCATTTCCTCACGAGTTTCAGTATAGATATTCGACGAAACGTCTGAAAATGGTCACTGCCTCTTAATTTCTGGACATAAGTGTACTAGTTTTATGTCAATACCTACAATTCTGAATTAAATTATCTTACATAGACTTTCCCTATCAGGATTATTTCTGGTGCGTGCTTTCTAATAACTCGAACTTTTAAAAATTATATGAAAGCACCGAGAAAAACTGGCAGCACAGGTCTGTCGCGTTCAAAATATAGGATCCAAAACGCCAACTTTGAAAATACTTTTTCTAAACAAGACATTCAACTTTTATGGAAAAATGCAAAACGTTATTCGATTTGATAGTTTCTGAATAGTAACATTTGTTAATTTAATGAGTTTAGTAATAAAAATCACTTCAGAAATTTGTCAGAAATTAGAGAGTTTCGAATTTGAATACAGCCTTAAGGAATTATTTTCAAGTCTACGCATATGTACGCTGATATCGTGTGTTACACTTGAAAAGAGGATCAGAATTTTCCGGCCATAACACGCTGACCGCCCCACGATTCCATATGGTCTCACAACTGCAAAAAAATTTTTGATTTTACGGTATGGGCGGCAGCGCATTATTGCTTATTTTACTGTTGATTTTACGGTATAATACTGGTAGCTAGGGTGCTAGTATTATACCGTAAAATCAACATTTTTTTTTCAGTGTTTTCCATATGGAATCGTGAGCATGAGACCATATGGAATCGTGAAATTGTCAGCGTGTTAGGGCAAATTATTATGGCACGATTTCAGGGCCCGTGTACAACTCGCAGGCAAAATTTGTTGATTGTGGGAAATCAAATGCGTAAGGTGGTTTCGAAAAAGTAATCATTTTCAGGATGGACGATCAACGTGATAAACGTGTATGAAGCAATTTCATTCATTTTGTTAATGACACCGAAAAGAAAATATATACTCGAAAATACGAATTGAATGTCACTTTTAATCTGATCTGATATCAATTGATGAATCACATATTAGATACTGTTATAAATGCAGATTTCTTCTTATTATCTCGAAGAATAAATACGATCTCGTGGACGATTACAATAGCCGAGAGGCATTCCCTTAACACTTCCGCGATTTAGGAGATGATTTATTACGGAATGCATTTGAATATCATAGCAATTCGACCGTCTGGACTTGGCCTAACACAGCTGGGAAATCACTCTCTACAAAGACGCTTTGAGATATTCTCTTTCGGGAGGGAAAAAAATAGAAGAAAGGATGAATGAAGCTGGAAACTTATACGAGAAAGAAAACTAATTTTAATATGAGCAAATGGCATTCTTTTAAAAGAAGCCTGGAAAGAAAATTCTCCCTTCAAGTTATATATGTAAAGTCTTAGGGGGGGGGGGGGCTCTTCATCCCATGCTTTTTTATCATACAAAAATCGCAGAAAGATGTTAGATATTATTAGATTGAAAATATTGCATCCTTTCCGAATGTAATTTTTGAAATAGTCCACATATTAAAAATTGTACCAACTTTTATTTTTTTAAATGGTAACACCCACTTTTGACAATTTGAGTTCCTTGGATCAAAGCAGACATGGAAAGTACATGATTTATGCGCTTTTTATTAAATTTCACATAGTTAGGGAGTCAAAAGTTAGAGGATGCTAAAATTAAATCAAAGTGACTATCATTATTTTATATCTTTCCAAAATTCATTCAATTGAAATGTTTCTTTCATAATGAGATACACTGAATATTACCTTGAATACTGCGTGTATACGATTTTGGGATAAGGCATGAATAAAAATAAGTATTTGAAGTAGCTGCCGCTTTATGATACTATTTGTATGGTTTAAAACTTTGACATAAATTTTATTTTCAAGGTTTAAGGGCAAGGGAAAATAAAGATTGTATTTTAAAGTTACATTTTCTGCAATATACTTTTTAAAGGCCGTTATAACTGGATCTCATATAATGTGGTTACTTGATCAAATTGTACAGAACTTACTTTTTTAATGTGAAATTTTTTTTTTAAATATCGCTTGTTACTTTTCGCAAAAATACCTAACATCAAATGTTATTTCTAAAATTAATATTAAAATAAATTTTTTTTTCTAGAAAAATTGTTAAAATCATAATTAAAAAGCTTCCACCCGATGTTGCCAACTCAGCCCTTTTTTTATTCAATGTAACTTTCATCCTACCAGATATTTTGTATAATAATTTTTGTTTTATTTAATGACAGACATTCCACGATTAATTAAGACATATTACCATACGTATTACATATTATCATACATTTACCATACGTACCATTACATATTACCATACGTAGACGTATTACCATACAGAAGTTCAGGTAAGATGGTAGCTTCTTCTAATAAAAAAGGGGTCAAATTGGCAACGTTGCTTCCATCCACTTCTTCCGTTCCTCGTCTCAAAATTACGACAGCAGTTTACATTTTAACCCATTTTAGGCCAAGATCAGAAAAAAATAAACTCAATTATTTTAGTAACTTTTTATTTGACGTCTTTATGAGTACATTAACCCTGCTTTAGTCGCATGTGTATCTCTGTGATACAAGCCGTCATTTTCCTCTTTTTAATTTTTGAACCAAGTAGATTCTCAACCTGTGACTATCTTCTTCACACCTTAGAAGGCAGGTAGAAGACGTCACAGGTTCCTATTCTTTTAATCTATTTGGATCGAAACTTTCAAGAGGAAAATGGGGACTAGTAATATTTGTCTTAGAGATACACATGTGACTAACGCAAGGTTAAAGATCTTTGTGAATTATAGTCAATATTAATCAAAATATGGTATGGGACGTATTAGATCCTCTGATCGGATCCACTACCTTGAATGATAAGCTTTAACAAGTTGACCGCCACAGATTGCGACGAAGTGGCTTTTTTGTAAGACATTTTAGGCTAATGTCACGCGAACGATTATTTCGACGCTCACGGTTCCCGTAAGGCTCCTACTAAGGCTTCTATACTAAAGAGCTGGCGCATCATCCGACATTAATATTCCCAAGTGGGAAAGCGTTGGCGCTAGATTGACCCATTTGGCGCATTTATCGCCGTCTTATTTGCTTTGCAGAATTTATCAAAAAGTACGATAGGGAATGAAAGTTTCGAATAAAATACGTACTCTTGATCATTGATTTTCATTGCAAATTGTAGCCTGCATGTTATTTATTGTTCAATAAAATTAGCAATAAATTTATTTACTTTTATTAAGAAAACCTTTGGTTTTACACTGAACATTCATTTCACTAATTAATTATATAAGCAGTGTTGAATTCATGGAGTGACCCGGTATAGTAGTACAGAGTAATTGAAGTCTAGAAACGCACTTCCCCCTTTCGAAACTTTAGCCCCCCCCCCCTCCCCCCCCCCGGAGAAAAATCTTTGAAACATCGGATACAAGTTTTGCAATTTGGACATCGCAAGTTTTGCAATTTGGAATGCAAATTTTACATTTAACTACTGCCCCCCCTTTTTTTTTCTTTGCATAATTTATCTAATTAACTCTTACATATTTCTAAAAGTTTTATTTTATTTGCCCATAGAAAAAATTATTATTATTATTATTATTATTATTATTATTATTATTTTCAGAATATCAGCAGCAATTTCTTACCCTAGTGTAACAATTAAAATTTATTCTTCAAGTGTACTTTTTTCCAAAAAATAATGATTTTTTTTTTTTTTTCGAGTGTATGTGGCATTTCTGAGTGTTCTTCACTTAACAGTGTAATGAAAAAATATAATTAATTTCTGATGTAAAAGTATAATTGAAGAAAAATAATATTAAAAATATAATTTCATATTTTACTTTGTGATAAATATTTAAAAACCTCTATTTTAAGTAATTTTTAAAAAGTTTTCATATGTAGCAAGTTTTCCTTACTTTAATAATATGAGAACTGTTCTTTCCAAGAGGAAAAGAGAGTATCCAGATATCCATCGTTATCTTAAATAAATTTATATCTTAAAGTTACAATAAAAAAATATACTCCATTTCTTAATAACATTTAATTATGAAAATTGTTTAAAATATTTATTTATATATTTTCTTAAATATAACTGTATTTTGATGAAATATTAATAATAAAATTATCTTTAAGCAAATTTAGGGATTTTTTTTTTCTCGAAATTCAAAATAAAACTCATTTATTTGGTGAAAATAAATGTGTAAAAAAAAAAAAAGAAAAGAAAGAAAAGAAAAGAAATCTGTACTTTTTAAAATAAATTTCCTTTCAAATATTCTATTTTATATTATAGTTCTTTCGAAAACTCTCATAAATTTTAATTATATATTAATATTCTCAAGTTTTCCATAAAATTTCAGTTTAATTTTGTGCTTTTGAAAAAAAAAAAAAAAAAAAAAAAAAAAAAAAAAAAGAAAAAAAATCGGAAATAAACATCATTTTTCCGAAAATGAACTAGATGGCGCTACGTCCTTGAAATCGCCGTTACCGCCAAGCTGGCGAACAAAAAATTTCGGGAAGAATAAAATCTACAATTAACAGTAAAATTTGGCAATTTTTCATGTTTACGAGGAAATTTAAGCCTGCAGGGATCCTTTCTTGAGTGATTCGTACAATTAATAGCAGAACAACTATCCATAATTAAGCCTTTAAAGTTAAAAAATAGACAGAAACCAATTCAACGCCATTGAAACACATTACGTGAACCAGTCCAGGGGGAATAAAAATGCCTGACGAGTCAGCCTATATATTTAGTAGCTCTAGCTCCTAAGATCCCGGGCTGACTCATGATTGGCCACGCGGGCGTGGCAATCTTTCTTCTACGGGCAATTAAATGGCGGCGTGAGTCAGCCTGGATTGTAGGAGCCTTACGGGTGGCCAATCGTTCTTCTATGGACAATTAAATGGCGACGTGAGTCAGCCCAGATTGTAGGAACCTTACGGAAACCGTGAGCGTCGAAATAATCGGTCGTGTGACATTAACCTAACAAAGAGGTTTTCAGTGTTTATCGAGTTGGTTCACAATTCCCCATCACGGCAATTTTTGTTAATTTTATACATTTTTAATTCAAAAATATCAAATTTTAGGTATTTTTACAAGTTGAGCGAAAAACTCAAATCACTAAACATGTCTGAAGGGGGAGGGAGCAAGGTTTTTTTTTTTTTTAAGTACATGGTAATAAATTATCGATAGTACCATTTCATAGCAATAAATTGTCTTCAATAAAAATATTTATGGTACAGGTGTCCGTGTGCTATGGCGCCTCGGGAAATATTTCTGGCACCCAAATATGTGTGTCATGGCAGTCAATGTATTAGAACACTCTGAATGCAGATGCTCCCGACATTTTTCACACAAATATAATATATTTTCTTAACATCGAATATGGAACGTTAAAGATCGATGTTCTGCTATCTAAACAAATCTAAATTAGTTTTAGAAAATCATCCTGTGTAATTCCGAAAAAAAAACTTTATTTACTACAGTACTGAATGTACAGGAATGTAACAAAGTTCATGGAGACAGTTTGTCGTTATATAAAATTTATGACATTTTGTCTTTTTAAAGTTGATGAAGATTCATTTCTCTCAACATGCCTTTGAAAGACAGACATAATCCTACAATACGAAGAAAATAATTCAACGAAGAAAAAAAATATGAAGTCATTGGTCGTATACGACCCCCCCCCCCCCCGGCTTAAAATGGGTTAAGAAAACAAATCTCCTGATTAGCACTTCCTTTCATTTAATGAGCTTTTACCGAACGTAATGTTGAACACAAGGCCAGGTATAGATAAACAGTCATTAACATCGCTCTATATTACAAAATATAGTAAAGTCGTGAGAACTTTCAACACATTTTTGCATCATACTGCGACACTGAACAGGCAATGAACTTGCATTCACTCCACTAATCCAGCTTTTCACTTTTCTTAAAAGGTCTTTCTCGCATTAATATCGCCCGGGTCGTCAACGTTCATTAAATCGCAGAGCACGATAATCCACAACTGATAAATCTGCCACGGCACACTTGAAATTCCAGTTCTGTCCAACTCTGTATATCTCAAGTGCAATCTTAAAGTGTTTCTTTTTTCTTTCTTTTTTTAAGCTTCTTTTGTTTTAATTCGCTTGTTTGTTTTTTTATATAATTTTTATTTTTTACTGAAAACAATGTATAAAGTGAGAATAAAAGAAAAAAAATTCCGAGTGCAACGGTCGATAAAAGCTCCTAGAACACCGAAAGAAAAAAAACGTTTGTTTACATCGATACATAAACTCTAATTTATTGAAAATCTGCGGTATGCCATATTAGACTTAAAAAGAAAAGGAAAAGGCCTGTTATAAGTAATATAAGAAAAACACTTGCCAAATGTTCACAACATTTAACATCGAAATGTAAAGTGAAAACAAAGTCAGTGCTAGACATGCTGTCAGAGTCACAGAGAGAAATCACGCGGCCCGAAAAAAATCTTTTGGAACCCTCAGTCCTATCAAATTATTAGAAGACATTTTAACTACTATCGCCCTCTTCACTCTTTCTATTCGTCATGGTACAGATATAAACTATTATATCTCCTAAACTACTAAATAAGTAGCTTTGGAATTTTATCGAAATGTGTTAAAGATACATTTAGAATTTAAACCAATACACACACACAGTCATAAAGAAGCTTTGCCGATATATGAATCTCTAGCGATATATGGTTGCCTATTCAACCAACCGAAATGAAATGCGAGAAAATTATTTGAAGGTATGAGATCGAGATTGTGGGGAACAAGAGCAATGAAGCCTACACGGTTGCGGTTACAACGAACGAAATTCAAAATTTTCTAATGACAACACCCACTTTTTCTCATCCTAAAAGAATCAGCGCATTGAAAAAAATATAAATGGCGTTGGACAGGTACATGTAGCACATCGGCGACTTAGGGCCCATGTAAAGAACAGCATTGCAAACAACAAATAGCAACACAAAAAGACGAAAAGCTCATAAGCACTAATCATAGAACACCATGCTCAAACACCGTTTGTGGAAAACCTTTAAAAAAGCAGCGTGAGAAACTTGTAATCTCAGTAAAACGTTTTCTTTTCCTTTTCGCTCTGTTGCTATTAGTTGTTTATAATGCTGTTCTTGCATGTGTCCTACGTCGCCATTTTTCGTGCTACTTGTACCGTTCCAACGCCATTCAATGCGCTGATCATTTTGGAATTGGTAAAAATAGGTGTTGCCATTCGAAAATTTCGAATTTTTTCTTCTTTAACCGTAACCGTGTAGGCTCCATTGTGCTTGTTCTCCACAGCCTGGAGGGCGCATACCTTCAAATCTCCCACTTCGTTTCAGTTGGTTGAACGGAGCGGCCGCTAGGGATTCATATATCGGCAAAGCTTCTGTATGGCACACACACACAAATGTACGTATATGCACACATACACACATATATAAATATATATGTGAAATTATAAAAAAATAATAAGTACCGTGTCCCCTAAAACAAAAGCGGATGGGCTCAATACTCAAAAAACATAGTTTTCATTAGTCAAGTTCGAGTTTTAATCCTTTCAAAGTATCAATGAATCTTTTCTTATAAGGAAATAAGCAAGATAATTTTATATTTAAAAAATCTCAGCTTGAATGTTCAAGGAAAATTGAAAATGAATTGCGAGTTTATCTTTCTGAAGGTCAATTTTAATAAATGCTAATCACACCATGTTCCACACAGAGTGTTTCATGATCAGTTTTTGCTTTTGGTATCGGTTTGACAACTTGCCTATTGTTTGATTGTTTCAAAATAGATTTGCAGAAATAATGAGCGTGGTATTTGTTTATATTTACAGACAGAAAATACCTATATTTCAATGAATATTCAGTTTTATCAACGAATTTATTCAATTATTCAACCGTTGAATTTTTATTAGAAAAATAAAAAGTTTGTAAAAAAATATTACGTGAAAAGCTTCAAAATTTTACTCATTAAATACTATGAACAGGGAGTTACAGGAACAAAAAAGATCCTAAATAAAAAATCACGGAAATTCTGGAACCAGTGCATACCAAATTTCAGCAGTTTTATTTAACGAAGTTATGAAACTATCCACTTATTCATATTAAAAAAAAAAAAAAGATATGAATAAATAAGTAAATTAATAAAGACAAATGCAGAGCTCTGAAAAGTTAAAACATATCTCATAAGCAGTGGCGCACCCCCGGGGGAAGCTAAGTGGGCTGAAGCCCCTCCCAGACACCGAGCTTAGACTAATAATTTAAAATTTACTAAAATTATAAAAGAACCAGCCAATTCCTTCAAAATATCTCTATATTTGTTAACCACCATTATTTTCAATTTTTAAATTCTTTTAAAATAATAATACTTATAGTTCTATAAACAGTTTAAAGTACAGAATCTTTCAGATGACATGGTATTAGGAATTACAACATAAATAATCACATAAACAGGTTCGAATAAAAGCTCAGTAAAAGAAAAAAATACAGTTTAGAAAGAAAGAAGCGATTATTAAAAATATAAATTTAAATCTCTATAAAGAAAAATTAAAAAATAAGTATAAGATTTTTAAAAAATATATTTGTCATTTATTAAATAAAAATAAATTTCTAAAGTTTCTGTCAAAAAATGTACAATATTACTTTTACAAAAAGCCTGCTTTACATATTCCGGGAAAAAAAAAAAAAAAACGAAATCTAGGCTTGTGTCTAATGAATGAAAAATGGCCCGAGCACAGTCCCTACACTGCAAAAAATAATTGTTGATTTTACAGTATAAAACTGGCACCCAGCTGCCAGTATTATACCGTAAAATTAACAGTATTACTGCTTGCACGGCGGCGTATTACTGCTTATTTTACTGTTTAATACTGTTAATTTTACGGTATAATACTGGCAGCTGGGTGCCAGTTTTATACTGCAAAATCAACAATTATTTTTTGCAGTGTACAGACCTATAAATTATATTAGCCCCTCCCAAAGTGTAATCCTGGGTGCGTCAATGCTCATAAGATTGATGTGTTTGAGCTTTTTAAAATGGTTTGCCCAACGGTTTTGACTAAGCACATATTTAATGTATAACATTTTTTTGGTTCTCTTATATTTTCGTGATTGTATATCCTAGTAGTTGTTAACAGAAGATACATTCGCTCCCTACAATCGATATATCTGTCTAGTGTCTACTCTTTAATTAAGATATAAACTAAAAAAATTAACGCTGCTGCTGCCATAATTTAATTCGACCATTTCAATTTCTTGGAATATCCAGCAAAAACTATTGCATTTAAAAACATGAAAACTGGTGGTTTTATAGAGAAATATGTAATAATAAGTAGATATAATAATAATAGAAATATGAAATAAAAGTGAAGAATTATTTTAAGCACTGTAAAAACTCCGGCGGGATTTATAAAATTCGAACTGGTAGCTGTGGCTAACCGGAGTATTTACTATAGCTGATTTTTAAAAGAAATATTTCTTTTATTTGTAACATCAACTTACAAAACATTCCTCCGATAGATTTCGGTATTAACATAAATTAAGGAGTGCGTGAGATGCGGTGATTATAAACCATGCGATAGTCTTTAAGTCTCTCCTTTCGATCTCTTCGCTCGAAATACTCTTGTTATAGACTTTGATTTAGACCTCCGAATGAGGCAATACGATTTAACTGGACAGGGTGTCCTTAGGGATGCTTGGATGGCTTCTCGGAAATCTCTCTCACAGATCGGGGCGTCTGTTTCCTCCGGCTTCCCCTGCGCTGCTCGTTTCTCCGCAATTCTCGGCTTCCTTAGGGTCACGTCCTACCCTTTTGCCTCCAAAAAACCCTCCTCTCTCCTCTTCTCTTCTTTCTCTAGCCTCCGAAAAAAGGGGGGCGGGGGGAGGTTCATCCCGGCCTCTCAAACTTACGGCAGCCTATCGTTGTCGATATCTGGTTCCCATTCGCAGATTTTAAAGGACTTCCCTTGGCGTCCGATGGTCTCTGGGAACCCTCTCCATCTGCGACCTCACAAGTAGAATCAATAATTCGTTACCGTCGGGTAGGTGCCAGCCAGTCTCCAGTATTGTTTCCCTAATGTCCAAACCATTCAGCGTAGGAGATGGATCGCTTCCTTAGGTTCGGCCCGACAACTCCTGCGGTCCATAGTAAAGTAACTCAGCTGGGATATGGGAAAATGTCACAGCATTACCCCCTCCAGCAGTTGAGATTTTTCAAGCATTTGGAAAATCTTACATCATTACTGGTGCGCTAGCCTTTCATCCATACCCAACACATGTTAATTCTCAATAGAGGCTTACCTTAAACATTATTATTCACAAGTTTACAATACACTCTACAGACTCACATCGTTAAATTAAATTTCAATATTCATTGCATGATTCAAATACACAATTATTTCAATTACAAAATTAAAAACTATATACAAAATTACTGAGTGGAATGTTATTTATTCCATTCTACTTAAACAGTCTACATGTGGAATTTGGTATCCCTGGCCTATATCCTAAGGATCTGCGAATATCCTGCCTTTTTCCAAAATCTCTAATTAGTCGGATGTCATTTCCGGCGTCGTTTTTCATCTGCTTAACATCGCTGCCTTTAGTTTCGTTACGCGGCGATATGTATCCTGGGGTTTCTAACCAATTAGATCCGAAAAACGTTTTTCGTTTTCTTCCCAACGCACAATAACGGTTTACCCCTTTTGTTGTTTTCTGTCCCGAAGATTTAAACCTAAAATCTTCCTTTCGTTTTAAGACTGTGTCTTTATTTTTTTCCCCATGCTTACTTTCCCGGATTTCATTCCTTAAATAAAACACCCTCGCTCTTTCTTTATAATCCTCTTCCTTCATCCTTGATTTGGATGTCGCGCGGATCGGGGTCGTCGCGAATTTCGTTTTAATGGAAGATTCACAATGCGTTACTCCTGCACGTTGGCTAAGGGGAAAGGGAACAAAGCCTTTCTTTTCCTTCCTGTCCGGTTTTCTCACTTCATTCTTTTGATAAGCCGAAGCTAAGCGGTTCGTGGGGTTGGGGGGAATTGGGCGGTCACTCCTGTGCCTTTTTTTCGGTGCTGCACTCCCAAAGCTAACAGGCGGTTTCGGTTTCATTCTGTCTAGCAAATTTTGTGTTTTGCTTCCCAATAAATAATAATCCATTTCTATGTCTGCATCGACAATACCTGCGTAAGTCCTAACTCTTTTTCCTAAATCACACAGATTAAGCTCTATTTCTGCGAGGGGTAGACATTTTAAATCATTTTGTAACTGTTGCTTTACCCACACGACTCTCCCTGTGTATTGTTCTCGGGTCACCTGGTTGGCACTAATTAAATCTAGCGACGTAGCAGTGTCTCTAAAAATTTTCATTTCTTTCCCATTTACAACCCCTTTTGTTAAATAGGGCTGGAACATTTCGTTTAACTCATCGAGGTCAGCCAACCGATTAACCACTTCAGGTATTTCACTACTCCATTTTAGTTCGGGGCAAAATTTTCGGATATGAGAAAAACTACCACAATGGAAACAAGACCTGTCTTTTCGCTTATCAAAAATTACATCTCTATCTTTTTTATCTTCCCTCTCCCTCCAATTTCTTTTCATTTCCGCGTTTTGGGGTTCTGTCTCTGGTCTATCAACCAATCTGTTTCCCTCAACCTTTTTGCCGTTATTTGAATATCTAGGCGGGGACTGTTTCATCTCTGTTCTTCTAACCGCCTCATAATGATCTAGTTTTTGGGTCAGATCCAATGGCGTAATTAAATCACTCCAGGAATCTATAAAATGCTGTCTAATTTCAGAGGGCACTTTCCGTTTGATCTGGTCGGTAATTATCAGGTCCCTAAGTTGACTAAATTCAGACACCTGAATACCGCTTAACCATTGGTCGAAATAATTCGTAATTTCATACGAAAAATCTTTCCAATTTTTTTCTTCGGTCCGTGGTGTTGTTACGAATTTGATTCTGAAGTCTTCTGCACTAATTTTAAACCTTTCGAGTAATTTATCCTTCACAAAATCAAAATTGTCCGTTTCGTCTGGTGGTTCTCTAAGAATAACTTCTGTCAATTCTATAGGAAGTAAACCTAGCAAATTTGTTACCCATTGCGACTTATCTAATTGCGCTTTTAATGCCTGTCTCTCAAATAAGTTGAGATATAAGGAAATCTCCGATTTTCCCATTTCAAATTTAGGTAACACATTTTTTAACAGAATTTTAGGTTCCCTTTCTATTTGACTAGATGATAACGTTAAAGTATCATTTTCCCGTTCCGCCCTAATTCTCGCGAGCTCATGTTCTTTCTCAATTTTATCTTTTTCCAATTTCGATCTCTCTACACGGTCTTCTTCAATCAACTTTAATTGGTTTAACGCCATAGTCTCATCATAATCGGGGGCTTCCGTTATCTTTTTAACCAACTTAGGAATTGTATCATTTGACAAAACCTCTACTTCAAATTCTATCGCAAGGGTTTGTAGATCGCATTTTCGAAATCCCGATATGCCTGCCATAATCACTAATTTTAAATTCTAACACAATTTAATTCCAATTTCCCGCACATAAATGCAATATAAAAAAAAATACACAATTTTTTCACCCCCAAAACAACATAAAAATAAATACAGTAGTTTCTGCTCGACACAAAATACAATCAATATTCATGAAATTTTGAATTACAAGCAAACCAATTCCACATATAGGCTACAATTTGCCAAAAAAACATATATCTTACTTAACTTAACTGAATTACTAACAGACTTCAACTTAGTCTTACAACTTCTTTAAATTCAAAATTTAATTCCTTAGCAATCTTCAAAATAAGAGAGCACCTTAAAAATTTCGGCCGAAAAATACAATTAACATAATTTGCTTTTCACCAAACAAAAAAAATTTTTAATTAAAAAGATTAAAAGAATTTTTCAATTACTAGAAGCAAGATGAATTTAAAGTTTGTTACACTTTTAATTTACCTTCAACACACAAAAACATCTGTTGGTAATTAATATTTAAAATTTTTACTTATATTACCGAACACAAATAATTAAAGAAAAATTGCTTCCTGTCCAAAATTAAAAATATACACACTAAGCCTCCACTGAGAATAAAACAAGTGCTCACCTGGGTATAGCTCTGTGATTCTCGGCGGTGATTCTGCTTTCTTTTCTCTCCACACTGTCAGCAAAGTTCGGATGCTTCTGGTTGCTGGTTCAGCGGATGCAGTTTCAGATCAGCTCGGGTCTCTGCCTTGGTTTTGGCGGGTCACTTTGGGGTCGGTGGATCTTCCTCGATTCAGCGGAATCTGTCTCTCTATCACAGGATTCTGTACGAATTCGGCGAGTTGTCCTGCTCTGCCCCGATTCGGTATGTAGATTCAGGTTCCCAACGGCTGGTGTAGATTCTGAAGAAATTCGGCGAGTTGTCCTACTCTGCCCCGAATTCATAAAACTTTGTCACGCACGTTTCTTTCACCACTTTAAATCCCTTGAAGCTGCCACCATCTGTAAAAACTCCGGCGGGATTTATAAAATTCGAACTGGTAGCTGTGGCTAACCGGAGTATTTACTATAGCTGATTTTTAAAAGAAATATTTCTTTTATTTGTAACATCAACTTACAAAACATTCCTCCGATAGATTTCGGTATTAACATAAATTAAGGAGTGCGTGAGATGCGGTGATTATAAACCATGCGATAGTCTTTAAGTCTCTCCTTTCGATCTCTTCGCTCGAAATACTCTTGTTATAGACTTTGATTTAGACCTCCGAATGAGGCAATACGATTTAACTGGACAGGGTGTCCTTAGGGATGCTTGGATGGCTTCTCGGAAATCTCTCTCACAGATCGGGGCGTCTGTTTCCTCCGGCTTCCCCTGCGCTGCTCGTTTCTCCGCAATTCTCGGCTTCCTTAGGGTCACGTCCTACCCTTTTGCCTCCAAAAAACCCTCCTCTCTCCTCTTCTCTTCTTTCTCTAGCCTCCGAAAAAAGGGGGGCGGGGGGAGGTTCATCCCGGCCTCTCAAACTTACGGCAGCCTATCGTTGTCGATATCTGGTTCCCATTCGCAGATTTTAAAGGACTTCCCTTGGCGTCCGATGGTCTCTGGGAACCCTCTCCATCTGCGACCTCACAAGTAGAATCAATAATTCGTTACCGTCGGGTAGGTGCCAGCCAGTCTCCAGTATTGTTTCCCTAATGTCCAAACCATTCAGCGTAGGAGATGGATCGCTTCCTTAGGTTCGGCCCGACAACTCCTGCGGTCCATAGTAAAGTAACTCAGCTGGGATATGGGAAAATGTCACAGCACTATTTAATGTTCAAATCGTTAAAGATAGTTCAGTTACATAAGCTTTATAGGATCAAAAACTATGCATAGCAATTCAACAACCTTTTGCTGGCAGATACTTGACTAGATTGTGGTGTGCAGTATCTAATCATATTTTTAATTTTTCTAATTTTTGAAGCTCCCCATCCTCCCCCAATTATTTTTATTTAAAATTCCATTATCCGAAGAAAATTTAATTCATAGTTTGCAATAGCCGTTTATATCTACTGTTGCCAGATTTTAAAAAGCCCAAATAATAGTTCCAAAAAGTGTATTTTCAATTGAAATATATGTTTACACTTGAATATTAAAAATATTAAAATAACTAAATTATTACATGTGAAAAGCACTTAATGGTGAAAATTGAATCATATTTAAAACGATATTCTGAAAGAAGCCTTTTCTTCTAGACGTTATAAAAGTCCGGGAGGCAGCGACATTTTTTACTTAACCATTTTATACAAGCTGATTTTCAAATGTGTAATTGATCAGCAACCACAAAAACAGTCGGCTCAGCTATCGCGACAACGGTGACCAAAAGATTCCCCCAGTCAAAGGGCTATCCGATTGTTGAAGATCGATACTGGTCGGGATAATATATTTCAATTTTCCATAATCGTGTAATATTTTAAAAACATAGTAAATTAGTGTGCTTTTAGGGGTTGGCGAACGTAGCTCGTAGGATGGCAGAACCACTCTAGTAATTTGTAAAAAATACTTTGCTCTCCCAGCTTTATCATATTTGAATATTGAAATCCAGAAATACGTTTAATTTTTGATAGTTTGAGCTCATTTTGTTTTTTGTTTATATTTTGAAAACTTTATTTAAAAAAAATAGCTTATATGCACTAATATAAATCAAATAAAGGATATTAAAGATAACAAAAAACCCAATTTAGCAGAAAAGACTAAAGAACATTTAAAGTATTTTGAACTAGCTCCAAGTTTGCGTACAATTAAGTCCAAAATCATATTTTAAAAATTTTGTTAAAAAAGTTGCTTCTAGGTCAAAAGTTTATCACCAAAGCATATTATTGTCTTCCGCATACATTTCCCTCCAAAACTAGTTTATTTATACAAGTGATACCTAAATCATTGAAAATAAATGAAACAAAATGATTTTAAAAAACATTTTCTTAGCTATATAATTATATGTTAAAGTTATATACTGAAAAAAATAACAAATTACTTCCTTTGGTAGTCACATGGAAGCACTTGAACTACAATAACTATCAACCGTCGAACTAATTATACTTCGGTTTGGTTTTTAAAAAATAATGCGAAAAAAGTTTTAGTTATTTGATACTGGTTCATTTTATATAATCACGAAATGTTTACTTTGAAATCAAATTTAGCTAAATTAAGCCTGGCATCATTAAAAGAAGCGAAAATTGCCGTACAGTAAACATGGAAGGTATGTGAAGTTTAAATTTAAAGTCGTTGAAATAGAGAAATTCGTATTATCTTTGGCAAAACAAATTAATTCTGAAATATTAAAGAAAATAAATATTGAAACAGAGTTTGGATCTCATAATCGTTGAACTTTAGTCAACGGAACCTGTAAATTAATTTTGGAAAAAGATGTTATAAAGCTTTGTACTCAGAAAAATCTGTACTATTTTATTTCAGTACTACAAAAGCCTCGCGGCTTTGCGCGCATGGAAATAGAACAGGACACACTTGTTAAAATGTACTTTGTGCGAGTACTAATTTTTTTGTAACTGAGTGAAAATATATCCAGGGTTGGGTTGGGTTGATTATAGACGGCCAATTATCGACACGAGGGATATAGGCCCGGGGGGAGTGCCCTTCGTGGGGGTCTTTCTAAGGGAACCTAATCCGTATTTACGCATGGAGAAGATCCACGGCTCGAAAGAAAACCACGAAAACTCCGAGCGATTAGGCCGACGGGCGCGATTGGGATCGAACCCAGCACCTCCCGTCTTCCAGCTTCGAGAGCACAACCTCTCAGCCACTGGTGGGGCGAAAATATATCCAGACCGGGACTCTAACTTAGAACCTTGAACATATGTTCATGCCTAGAACATTAGCATTAACTATATTGTTCAATTTCGTTAATATGTTGAATAAGAACGAAAAATCATACGTCAAGCATATATTATGAAACACTTTCCAACACATTCAAAATACTGTAACAAAACTTCACAGTTTACTCAGTAAATAATTTAGAAAACTAATAACACATTTAAAAGCCCAATGCCAGCAATTACTACCAATAGTCAAAATATCCAAATTCTTTTGTGCATCCCTGTATATGATCTATATATTTATAGGTATATTAAACAGTATGCTAAAATTTACTTCAGTTCGGAAATGCATAGCACAATTGAAAATTCTTCTTCAGCAATCTCCTTCAATAAACCGAAATGTACGTGAGATCTTTTGAGCAGCCCTGTAAATGATCTATAGAATTTATATGCACGATCTAATAAGCAAAAAAAAAAAAAAATAAAATAATACTTCCATCGTACCACAACTGAAAACGAGCTACTAGCAATTATTCTTCATTGACAGTACTGTAAACCAAATTCTGTTGAGTGACCCTGTAAAATGAACGATACGTTCTATGCATACCAAAAGCACCTTGCAGTGTGCACCTTAGTGATATGTATGAATTTGAATATGTTTAAAATAGTAACATTATTAAAATGCGCCGCAAACGATTTTTCCCCATAGACCGTAATATAATGGAATTCTTTTGAGTGTCCCTGTAAATGAACGATACATTCTACACACCATATTCTGCAGTAAGCGCCTTGTAGTGTATCTCAGTAAGTGCCTTGTAGTGCATCTCAATTATATGTATCAATTTGAATATGTTTAAAGCAGTGTGACATCATTAAAATACACTACAAACGATTTTCGCGATAGACCGTAATGTAAAGGAATTCTTTTGAGTAGCCCTGTAAAAAACCCATAAATGTTACACACTTCATTTTCAATACCAAACCGGCCATAGTAAACACCAATAACATATAACAATTTCAAGTCAATCAGAGTATATTTACGCGAGTTAGAGCACGGACAGACGACAGACAGACAAACCGAGTTCATAAACACTTTTCAACTATGTTGGAAAGTGTTAAAAAATAAATGCATTTTCTAAGAAATCTTTAAAATTCTTAAAGAATACATGGAAAGTCATTTAAAATATTTAACAAGAACGAAAAATCATGCGCCAAGCATAGATTATGTAGCACTTTCCAACGCTTCCAAAATAATTTTACAAAACATAACCGTTTAATAAGCTAAAAGATAACATCTAAGTAAACAATTTGGAAAACTCATAACATATTTAAAAACATAATTTCAGGAATTTCGAACAGATACAATATTCGGAAAAGTATCCGAGTACTTTTATTCAACCCTGTATATGATCTATAGATTTGTATATATACTATATAGGATGATAAATTTTAGTTTAGTTAGGAAACGCGTAGCACAGTTTAAAATTCTCCTTCTGGAGTTTCTCAATAAACGGGAATGTGTTCTCGAACTTTTGTGCTACCCTGTATATGAAATACAGAATTTATACACACCCAGTAATAGACAAAAAGTGAGTTCAATTGAAAATCGCGTTCAGCATCTTAAAACGTCAGGAATTATTGTTAACAGACAGTAGAGAATTCTTTTGTATGTCCCTGTAAATGAACGATGACTACTATACACACACTATTCTGTAGTAAGCCTCTTGTAATGCACCTTAATAATATATATAAATTTCAATGCGTTTAAAATAGTGAAACATTATTTAAATAAACCGCAGACGATTTTTCTCCATAGACGTAATGTAACGGAATTATTTTTACTGTCCCTGTAAAGTAACTATAAGTGCTATGCACACCCTGTTCCATATTAAGCTTCTTCTAATGCACCTTAGTGATATATATAAATTTCAATGCGTTTAAAATAGTGAAACATTATTTAAATAAACCGCAAATGATTTTTCCCCATAGACCGCAATGTAACTGAATTCTTTTGAGTGTCCCTGTAAAAAGTTGTTTGTCCAGTCCTTCCGGCCTGTACCGGGAGGAAAAGGTAGTTTTCCTATATCTTCGTTTTAAAATTTTAGCTAATGTTACACGAAAACAGCAAGTTAAAATGCAAAGAAAACGTTTACAAAGGATTCGTTAATACTGAATCTGAATAAGAAATTCGGCAAATTATTGAGCAATAGCCAAATTGGCTTCATTTATGAAGACTTATTTTGGTCGCCAAATTTGGCGAGAATTTGGCGCTAACGGATATGAATATATAGTTTTATGCGTATGATTGAGAAAATTATTACAACAAAAAAAATTTTTGCAATGTGCTGTCTTGTTTCAAAATGTCAGCCACCCTAGAATTTCAAACTGCTCTATCTCAGCCATTTTTTAAGATAGAGGTAAAACAAAAAATGCTCTGGAATCCTTATATCAAGGCCTAACACTTAATTAAAAAATAAATTTGAATTTTTAACTTTTTTGTACATTTACTTTAGTTTTAAATTTTTAAATAGCCGCCATCTTGAAACCAAATGGCGGACCAAGCTCGCCAACGAACTCGTTCGAGACATTGGTGAGCTTAATACACACAATTAGTTTCATCAAAATTGATTTATAAATACGAGCGTTATCGTATGACATAGGTCAGATATATATATATATATATATATACTAGGGGGCCTACCCCCTGCGAGCTACGCTCGCCAACCCCCGCTCAGACTTCGAGGCCTCTAAAAACATGACAGCGTGCTTTATTTTAAAAATTTTGGTAAATCTGTAATTGGGTTGCCATGCTTTTAACGTTTTAATGGTGCATTTTTTTATTATCATGGCCTCATACACAGCTGTTGCGACAACTGACGACTGTTTTCGGGATTGATAAGTAAAATCAATTACAACTTGAAAACCAGCTTGTATAAAATGGTTAGGTTTAAATTGTGGCTACCTCTCGGACTTTCATAACAACGATCTATATTCTATTCTTCCTTTGCGTTTAAGGATGAGAAAAAATCCATCTGCTTGTGAATAACATTAAGAACCACGGTATTGAAAAGTACTATGTTATAGACATTTTCAGTAACAGGTTTTAATTTTCTCTCTATTTTAGTGCACCATCATGCATATTTTCATGTTATTTTAAATATGTAAATTATTTATTTTAATTAATATGTATTTACGAATTTTCTAATAATTATTTATCATACAGAAATAATTAAATATTTTGTGCATGCATGCCTGCATTTATTCGGCATCAATTGATGAGATATTTAAACAAATTTGCCATCCGCGATAATTTTACACCATGTTATGTCACTTGAATATTGTCCATAACAAAATCGGGTACTTTTCCAGTATAGGATCCTTTGCTTTTTGGTTTGGCGTAATTCGAGCTTCAAAAAGGGATAGATTCGTTAATATACATAGATTTGTTGCCAAAAGTTATGAAAACAAACCCAATGAACTTTTATTGCTTTTCTATTATAGGGGCTTGACGCTTTTTTAAAAAGCTTGGCGAAAAATACCAAGCATGGATAGAAAACCAAGCAGGATATTTTATTCTTCTTCCGTTCAGTTGGGCAATTATTATTTTATATATTCGTTTCAAATATCCGAATCAGTGATTTTATAAATTCGTTTAATTAAATTTTACGAAAAAATAACAAAATAATATCAATAAATAATAATTACTATTAATTCTTTCCCCCACCTTTCTTTTGTGTTTACATAAATGACGTCATTTGGACGAATTTATTCAAAATATTTTCAGTTTATAAATTAAATTAAATGCTGACAGACGATTGAATCCTGACGATAGAAACGTGATTTTTTTTTTTTTTCAAATTTTCCTGAAAAACATAATTTAATCAGAATCTTGTCTTCATTATCGATTGAAATAAAAGATAAATTCAATTTCAATTTGAAAATGGCGAATAAAAAGAAATCAATAATCCCTATCGGGATCCTTTTCAATTTTTTTCCCTTTTTTGTCACAAAAAAACTGAGTAATTAGTTGCCATCATTACAGAAATGTTATTAAAATTAGAAAAAAATTAATATCTCGAAAACTAATTCCAATTTCAAAATTCTATTACCAGTTTCGACATCCGCGGATTTTTATGGACAATTGGTATTATTTTCACCATCAAGCGTTTAATATTTTATTAAAAATAGCCCTGAAACATAATCAGTCGTTTAATCAGTCGTTTCATAAAATCGTTTCATAAATTCGTTTCACAAATTCGTTTCATTAGGATTTTATATACAGTGTCTCACAAAAGTGATGGGACACTTGTGCTTTATAAAAAGAAACTGCAATAAAATAAATAAACAAACATGTGCAAAAATTTTTTGGGTGTGTTTCATATTTAAAGTTAGTAACAATTATTACATAACATACATTTTGTCAAAATATTAAAATATTAATTTAGTAAAAATACAATTGTTCAGAACGGAGCAAAAAATGGCTCACATAAGTGATGGGACACTTACTTTTCCATCAAATATTTATCCACAAATTTTACTTTTTAAAAGGTTTTAATATTTTGTTGGATTTCCTTTTACTTTTAAAACATGATTTAATCTTTTTGGGATGGATTCGACTATTTTTTTTGTGATTTCTGGAGTGATTTTACCCCATTCTTCTTGAAGCACCGATTTTAGTTGTTGTTTTGAAGAAATGGTGTGTTTGCGAATTCTTGATTCCAATTCTTGCCAAATATTCTCTATGGGATTTAAGTCTGGAGATTGTGGTGGTGTTTTTATTATTTCAGGACAGTTATATAGCAGCCAGAGTCTAACGTTCTGAGCAGTGTGCTTGGGGTCATTGTCCTGGTAGAATTTAAAATCGTTATGAAGGTTCAATTTTCGTGCTGAAGATTTCAAATTTTGCTTTAAAATATCAATATACTTGTACTGATCCATTATACTGTCAATAAAAACAAAATTACCAACTCCAGCGGACGACATACACCCCCATACCATAACTCCTCCTCCACCATGTTTTACTGTTGGTACCAAGTTCTGTTTGCGAAGTTCTTCCCTGGGTTTTCTCCACACCAAGATTCTACCGTCAGAACCAAATATATTAAATTTACTCTCATCAGCAAATATAACTTTATTCCAGTAATCAGAATTCTTATTTATGTTGGATTTTGCGAAAGCTAGTCTGAGTTTTCTATTCTTTTCACTTACGAAGAATTTTTTCCTGGCTACTCTACCGTGATATCCAGCAGATCGAATTACCCTTCTAATAGTTTCAGGATTAACAATTATTCCATATAATGCTTGTAAATCAGCAGCAACTTTTGAAGCACTAATTCTTGGATTTTTTTTAATATTTCGAACGATAATTCGCTTTATTCCATTGGATAGCTTTGATGGTCAGCCAGGTCTTCTTTTATCCTGAATCATATGATTCTTTTTATATCGTTTAATGATATTGAAAACTGTTGAACGACTCAAGTTAACTGTTTCAGCAGTTTTTCTAATAGATTTTCCACGTTCAATATGCAAATTAATAACTAATTTTCGAATTTCAGGCGAAGTTTCTTTTCGTTTAGCATTCATGACTACACAGAGCTAAAAAACACAAAAATTCCAAAACAAACTGGAGAGAAATACTGCAGACGATTTTATAAATTATTGCCAATTGCTTTTAAGTAAAAATAAAACCCCAAAAAATATTTTTATTGCTTATTTCAGGCGATTTTTGTTGCATATATAATGGTGTCCCATCACTTATGTGAGCTATTTTTTGCTCCGTTCTAAACATTTGTATTTTTATTAAATTAATATTTTAATATTTTGACAAAATGTATGTTATGTAATAATCTTTACTAAATTTAAGTATGAAACACACCCACAAAAAAAATGTGTACATGTTTTTTTAATTTATTTGATTAGTTTCCTTTTGTAAAGCACAAGTGTCCCATCACTTATGTGAGACACTGTATATAGGGTAGATATATATATAAATCAACATTTGAACGGAGGGTGGTTTTGGGGTCTGGGGGTCATGATCGGTGAAAATATATCGAAATTTTCCGGAACTGCTTTCCTCCGAACGGCTGCAATAGGTAGCTTTATACTTTTTTGTATTGAAAGCTAACCTAAAAGTGAGTTCAATTGAAAATCGCGTTCAGCAACTTAAAAAGCCAGGAATTATTGTTAACAGACAGTAGAGAATTCTTTTGTATGTCCCTGTACATGAACGATGACTGCTATACACACACTATTCTGTAGTAAACCTCTTGTAATGCACCTTAATAATATATATAAATTTCAATGCGTTTAAAATAGTGAAATATTATTTAAATAAACCGCAGACGATTTTTCTCCATAGACGTAATGTAACGGAATTCTTTTGACTGTCCCTGTATAGTAACTATAAGTGGTATGCACACCCTATTCCATATTAAGCTTCTTCTAATGCACCTTAGTGATATATATAAATTTCAATGCGTTTAAAATAGTGAAACATTATTTACATAAACCGCAAATAATTTTTCCCCATAGACCGCAATGTAACGGAATTCTTTTGAGTGTCCCTGTAAAAAAACTATAAGTGCTACACACTTCCGTTGAAATAGGGAACATGCTATAGATAACGACAATAACATATAAAAATTGCAGAGCAATCCGAGCATAATTACGGGAGTTAGAGCACGGACAGACGGCCAGACAAACCGAAGTCATAAGCACTTTTCAACTAGGTTGGAAAGTGATAAAAACTTAGTTGTTCCTATGCACGCTACTGGGAAATCATTTTTGGCAGTAAAACATTTAAAAACATATGTACGAAATTTCAAACATTAATTTGGTTGACACTAACTTCAATACGACACCAAAGAAGCATCTAAATGCGATTGTAATTTTATTTTGCAATATTTTTTAATTATATTATACTGAATTATTTGAATTCACAATAAAACTTAATAAAGACTCGTAACACTGGTCTCTATACAATTAGTAAACTAGTCGTTGGGGGCCACCGTAATACTTACCCATCATGTTTATGCATAATATAAAATATGAAAATAAAACATGTGTAAACTGTTTATAAAATGTATTGCAATTCGAATAAAATCGTGGCTTGATGACGTCATAAACTTTAAATGCTCTATTACTGAATTGCGTAAAAGAAACATCTTTATAACTCCAAAAATTATAATAATATTATCTAACGGCTTACTGCTTCGGATTAAGCGCCTCATTTCCAATTAAAATATATCTTTGAATTGAAATTTGAATGAAATACAGGGTCATGAAAAATCGAAGAGTGTGGGAAATAGGATTACAAATATCTCGGCAACTCATTATCCGATCGACTTCATTCTTTATGCAAAATTTATGTTTTTTTATTGTTTTTATATTCACTCCTTAAAATAAACAATTTCGAAAAATTTTATAGTACCTTTTATCAGAACGAGTATTTCGAAAGTCCGAAAAAAATAGTTCCGGATCATCGAGGCTACTGAAATTCAATAAGCTTCTTCCTATTACTACATACTAAGTACATACCAAATTTCAAGTCTATTTCAATTTGTTCTGGAGATAGAGGGTTTTTACAGACACACAGACAGGCGGACGGCAATTTTTTTTTTTTCTTAAAATATGTTTTCGGAATCTCCAGTGTCTGAAACGTGTAAAACCGTCAATTTTTTTTTTTTTTTCGATTTTCAAAACGATTACAAGACTTACTCTATACGTAGTATAGAGTAAGTATTACTTACCCATCATACTACGTATGATGAATAAGTAATACTACTAATTAAAATAGAAAATGTTTATTCCAACCCTTTTGCAAAAAGCGGATAAAATGTTTATTTATGATTTCCGCCCACCACCTGTTCTTACAGAGGAAGAATTTTTGAAATTGGATTTGTAATTTCAGAATAATTGCTATTTTAGAACGTTTCTCGCTCATTTCACACTTTCAAATTTCGAATTTTTAAAAACTGTTCTTAAACGTAATCACCATTTCAAATTTCAAGTTTTTAGCCGTAGCAGTTCAAATAAATCGTAATTTTAGAACATCTTTCGCTCTTGCACCCGATAGTATGTAGGAGTGGTCGAGGGAAAAATAATGGCATATTTAAGTAGGGATAAGAAATAATTTTTTTTAATTGGTTCGGTAGTTTCACAGTAATTGTGATTCGAAAACATTTTCTGCGTAGTTTATTCTTTTAAAATTCTTTCGAATTTTTAAAAACTCGTTCTGTAGGAACATTTATGTCTTAAAAGTAACCATTATGACAAATTTAAAGTTTATAATCTAACTCTTAGAAATCTTAATTTTAGAACGTTTTTCTCTGTTGCATCCCCATTCCCACCCTGGTAAGCACATCTCGAGATAAAAAATATGCATTGTTTTAGCAGAGGTAATCACCATTGCAATACTGAAAGTATTTTTGAAATCGCTTTGGGAATTTCGAATAACTGATTTAGAAATTTTTCTGCTCATTTCACCTTTTCAAAAAATTTCGGTTTTTACTTTCATCTATCTATAACATAAAAAAGTATTGTAAAAAAAAAAAAAATCGACTTCCGGATTTTGACGATTTTACATGTTTTAGGGGGTCATAGATCCCAAAAAAACATGTTTTTACAAAATGTCTGTCTGTTCGTGTGTGTCTTCTTTGTATCATCGAAAAGTGTATAAAGTTATGCAAAGAATTGAACCAAATTTCATTTATATGTTTTTGGCTATAATCAGCAGGTCTCAGTTGAATTTGGAAGGGGGTTGCCTTTCATCCGGAAGAGGGCTCTGCGATAGCGATTTTCTCGATTTTTCATCGTTGTGTTGAACATTCGTGCAGCGAAGAGTGTTTCGCATCCAGGTAACCCGGCGATTCGCAAGCAGCTGACGTACAACAGAATGAAGAAAAATAGTGATTTTATTGGCGCTGTGATAGCGAATTTTGAATTATTAACATGTATGAGATAGAAGCAAGTTTTGGGATTGGAACATCCGCGACTAGTTTTAAAAACTGTTGTTAATGAGCATTTACCTTTTAAACGTAACCATTATGTCAATTTACAAGTTTTCAGCCCTAATAGCTTTACAGAAATCGTTATTTTAAAACTTTTAACGCTCTGGCACTCCCTTGGAGACAGGGGTACCGACATAAAAAGTAGCCTATTTTGGAGCAGAGACTACCATCCTTATTTTTTTAATTTGGTAGGTAGTTCCAGCGATAACTTTCTACAAACAGTTCGTACATAAAAACAGGTACAGTCCGTATATTAAAAAAAAAAAAAGGGGGGGGGGGGTTCTTCGCGCTTTCATTTTCAGATCGTTTACAAAAACAGAGCTGTTATTACGTTTAAAGTATCTTTTTTTAAGAATATGAATAATTTTTGAACTAGAAGGCGTCTACGTAATGAAAAGTGCACCAACTTTGATTTTTCAGATGGTGACACTCACTTTTTACATCATCTTGTATCAAAGCAGCCCGGAAAAAAAGTGTAGTTTATATACTTACTAGCTAACCAGCCCGGCGTTGCCCGGGCCCGAGATAATTACAATCTCAGAGAAAGGGGTTAACCCCTTCCCTCCCCAAACCCGTAAATATAATAAATAATTTGTTCAAGAGAACCACCGTCACCTACATTAACGCGATCATTAAAAAAAGAATTACATTTTTCTGATAATTAGAACATAACGAAAACGCTACGCTAAAATAGCCGGCAGATGACACCCCCTTCCCGACCTCAATTTCAAATCTATATCTTAATTAGTTACCTAAATTTTTGTTCATTAGTAAAATTTGGCTATTATTTCCTTTCATTTTCGCAAACTAAATGAGAGGGATCGGCCAGAGAAACAGATCTCTTTGTAGTTCAGTTTTTAATGAAAGCAGATCCCTGTCTGAAAGATTTCTCGATCGTTTTCAATGGCGCCGGCAGATTTTTGGCAGTTTTTTGCATAAATTAAAAAAAATTACCGACCGAATTTTTCAAAAATCACATGGTCAGATGCAGAATATTTTTTTACATATGATCAGAAGTTTTCAAATTGATATCTCAATTAGTTTTCTTAAAATTCGCTAATTAGTAAAAGAATTTCGAATTTGTTCATTTCAGCTCGCAAATCCAACGCGCCAGTTCGTTTCTTTCGCCATTTTGTTTTAAAAGATGACATTTTAGAAGCGATTGTTAATGAGAATCTAATTAATATCTAGGCTAATTATCAAAATATTAAAATTCTGAGGCTCAGGTGCACATGGCCAGACCTTGGACTATCCACACCTAAATTTCCAGACTTCTAGGTGGGCTAGATTTTGCTAGCCATCGCCAACAGACACACACACAGACAGACAAACACACACACACACACACACACACAGACACAGAGCGAAACTTTCTTTTATTAGTATAGATTAAATCTTCACAGAGTTATAAAAGAAAATGTGTTACAGGTTTATCCAAGAATTTAAAAAAATTAAAGACCTTACAAGAAAATTTTAATTATCAATCAGATAATTTTAAAGAATATAAATTTAAAATAAACTAGTTTTAATTTAAAAGAAAATTTCGTATAATTTTTCTGGTCTTAACGATTATCTTATATATGGTTGAATGATAATAGGATAGAGTCGCTTTAGGCTGTCGAAAAATAAGTTTTCTTTACGGTAAGCGTACCAGTAATTTCAAGTGAACAAAAATATTACGTATAAACATATTTATATTTATATTAAAATCATTAAAATTACAGACATTACATTACAATTACATAGAACATTAAAAACATATTAAAATTGGACGTTTCGGATTTACATGAAAATCCCTCATTAACAAACATTTTTCTTAACGTAAGTCACAGTTTAAAAATATCAACACATAGAAAATGCAAAAAGTTGCATTTTCTATGTGTTGATATTTTTCAACTGTGACTTACGTTAAGAAAAATATTTGTTGATGAGGGATTTTCATGTAAATCCGAAACGTCCAATTTTAATATGTTTTTAATGTTTTATGTATTTGTAATGTAATGTCTGTAATTTTAAGGATTTTAATATAAGTACCAGTAATTGACACTATAAGGAATGTCTTAATTTTTTACATTCAAAAAGAAGCCTTTTATTTTAAGAGAAGTTTCAAAACATTTATCTAGTTTACCAAAGACGTAACTGTCTTCAAAAAATAAAATATCAGCTTAAGAAAATGTAGTTGTTTGAAACGTATAACCCTCTTATTGCATCTATAGTTGTCAGGCCAGATGCAGTAGTTGACCCATCTGAGAAGTACTAAGATTTTATATGTTTTTAAATTAACTTATTTTAAAACAAAAAGAAACAAGAACAAAAAACATGCGTCAAACAGATTATGAAACACTTTCCAACACATTCAGAATACAGTAACAAAACTTCACCGTTTAATAAGGTGAAAGATTATGTCTAAGTCAACAATTTGAAAACCCAATTTCAGAAATTACGACCAATATTCGGGGGAAAAAAACACTAATAATTTTGCGCAGCTCTGTACATGATTTATAGATTTGTATACATACTACATAGTATGCTAAATTTTAGTTCAGATAGGAAACGCATAGCACAGTTGAAAATTCCTCTTCAGAACTTTCCGTCAATAAACGAAAATGTAGTCGAGATCTTTTGCGATGCTTTGTAGGATTCTATATAATTTATGCACTCCAAATAATAAGCAAAAATTAGTTAAATTAAAAAAAAAATGCGTACCTTAACTGAAAACGTATTTCAAGAAATTGTTTATAGACCAGTATTGTAATAGAATTCTTTTGTGTCCCTGTAAATGAATGATAAATGCTAATGCACACTATTTTATAGTAAGGCTCTTGTAGTGCACTTCAGTGATATATATATATATCAATTTTAATATGCTTAAAGTAATATAACATCATTAAAATACACAGCGAACGATTTTTCCATATACCGTAATGTAACTGAATATTTGGAGTGTCCCTTTACAGGAACTATAAATTCTACACACTTCATTTTCATCAATACCAAACATGGAATATTCAACAGTAATTATCTATATCAATTGCATGGCAATTCACGTATATTTACGTGCGTTAGAGCACGGATAGATGGTCAGACAAACCTGACGAATTCATAAACACTTTTCAACTATGTTGGAAAGTATTAAAACAGGAATTAGTAGGATTTTCATCATTTTTAATTTAATTATTAATGAAAAACATCTATATTTTTATAAACATCTGCTTTTTCAAATGACTAGACAGATTAACTTAACTTCTAAATCAAAATTTTAAAATTAAAATCTGTCCGAGTCATTTAATAAAACTATAAAACAACACATTAATGTCACATAATAAAATCAATTGCAGTAGACGTTTCAAGCTTTATACAAGCTCCTCTTGTATAGAGCTTATAACGTCTACTGGAATTGATTTTATGCGATATTAATATGTTGTTTTTAGTTTCTTTAAATGTTCGATTTTAAATGTCTTTTTTGATTTTAACTGTGATTTTAATAAACATCTTCGTGGAGTAGAATGTATTAAACGTAGAAATTTCACGTCTCATTTGGCAATACAAAATAAACAAAATTTTCTAAAACTTTTTTTTTTTCGCAAACGTACATTTTTTATACAACTTTATCACATCTATACAAGAATAAGGACTCAATTGTGAAATCATATTAGAATTACAGAATTAGCCTCATACAAAAGCTGAAGACATATGTTATCAAGAAAAATTATTGATAATGATCTATTTAAACGGGGGGGGGGGGCTGGTTAAGTTTGCGAAATACTTCAGAAAATTGACATTATGAGTTCAGGAGGAAAATAAAAAGACACGCGTTAACAAAAATGACATCGATATTACCTCCAGAAATGATTAACAGATAATTACTAAATAAAACCTATTATTCTTTTCTAATTAAAGCATAATATCAGAGGTATGCCCTGAAAAAGGGGAACTTTCGGGGATTTTAAACAATGAGAAAGTCAAACTAACTGTAGTTGCTAATGTTAAGGAAAATCTCTAAAGATCGATTAGATCTATGCTTAACGAAAATTTTGGAGCTTATCAGTTGTCATCAGAGCAAAATGAGCCTCAGGTTATAGTTTTTAACTCATCCGAAAATCTATGAAGTTCTGTATCATAATAGTACAAAAAGAAGACTGGGAGTTTCATGCAAACGTAACGCTTGCAATTGCAAAGCTTTTGAAACCCAAAATTAAATGCAAACATAACATTTACATCTAATTTGCACCCAAATTAATTTTAATTTGAACCCTAATAAATCTTTACACTGAAATTTACATGCAGAAGTAATGTTTGCATATAATTTTGGGTTGTAAAAAGCTTCGCAATTGCAAGTGTTACGTTTGCATGTAACTCTGGTTTTGTTTATTTTTATAAGATGCGAATTCGGACGATAATTTAAAACATTCTTCAACCTAGATAAAATTTTATATTTAAAATAATGTGCAGAATTTTGACTGTCTATTAAATATTGAAAATTGGCACAGGATATTTTTCGGATAAATTTGCTTAAAAAATCATATACATATTTAAAAAAAAAAAAGGTTTTACATATCACTGAGTGTTTAAAAGAAGGAAACTACAATAAAACCTCAATTTTATGTTCTCCCAATTTGCTTTTTTCAAGTAACAATAAAACTCGGATATACAGTCATCTCACTAGTATCTATAGTTAAACTGAAAAATACCAGCTAAACTGTGAAAATTGAAAAAAACAGTGGTTAAGGCTTAAATCTGTCTGGTAATATTCGGTTAAAATCAACACTGTAAAACATTTAAGGCTATCAACAAGGGGCAAACGGAAGAAAGTCCCAAACGTAATCCGGAAGCTATTAATAAAAATATAAATGTGTCTTTTTTGGAGGGAAGGAAGAATTATTATGCTGATTTCAAGGTATGACTAGATGAATGGACTTGCGATACGAGTATATCAGATTTACAATAAGTAAAAGTTTTCTATTTCTACCATGTTTCTTCAAAAATAACAGACATAAATTTTTGTTTAAAAAGATGCACCAAGTCTTATTTTGAGGGTTTGTCTTCTTCACATTTACAGCAATATATATTTGTTAATATAATCATTTGAAACTATCTATACAGATGCGTAGATTTTAATTCATAATATATATATATAAGCTTTCTATACAATTAAACCGTTGAAACACAAGATATTGACCATTTATAATTACGTCATTTTCACAGATTTGATTCCACACCTTCTAAAGTTACAGACCAGATATCCAAGTCTCAGTACTAGTGGAGTAAAAGGTGAAAAGTTACGTCATTTTATGAAGCTATAGAAAAAAAAAATCCATTCTTAAAAAAAACAAGAACGAAAAATCATGCGTCAAGCATAGATTATGTAACACTTTCCAACGCTTCCAAAATAGTTTTACAAATCATACCGTTTAATAAGCTAAAAGATAACATCTAAGTAATCCGAATACTTTTATTCAGCCCTGTATAGGATCTATAGATTTGTATATATACTACATAGGATGTTAAATTTTAGTTCAGTTAGGAAACGCGTAGCACAGTTTCAAATTCTCCATCTGGAGTTAAATAATACGGAAATGTGTTCGCGAACTTTTGTGCGTCCTTGTAAATGAACGATGACTGCTGTACACACACTATTCTGTAGTAAGCCTCTTGAAATACACCTTAGTGATATATATAAATTTCAATGCGTTTAAAATAGGGAAAGATTATTTAAATAAATCGCAGACGATTTTTCTCCATAGACGTAATGTAACAGAATTCTTTTGACTGTCCCTGTAAAGTAACTATAAGTGCTATGCACACCCTATTCCATATTAAGCTCCTTCTAATGCACCTTAGTGATATATATAAATTTCAATGCGTTTAAAATAGTGAAACATTATTTAAATAAACCGTCAATGATTTTTCCCCATAGACCGCAATGTAACGGAATTCTTTTGAGTGTCCCTGTAAAAAAAACTATCAGTGCTACACACTTCCGTTGAAATAGGGAACATGCTATAGATAACGACTATAACATATAAAAATTGCAGAGCAATCCGAGCATATTTACGGGAGTTAGAGCACGGACAGACGGACAGATGGCAGACGGCCATACGGCCAGACAAACCGAAGTCATAAACACTTTTCAACTAGGTTGGAAAGTGTTAATAAAAAAGAAAGCAATTAACGTTTCTGCTGCTTCTGCCGCTTTCGTAATTGAATTTATTGTGACCGGGCTCTTTCTCGGCTTATATTAAAAAAAATATTTAATATAAAAAATATTAGAAATGGTATAAATATGATACACACGCTGAAGCAGAAAGTTTTTATATCTAAGAATTATTTTAAGCGCTAATTAATGTTGAAGTCGGCCAAAATAGTCCAGTTAAAGTTTTATAGCATCAAAAACTATGTATAACAATTTAATCATCTTTTGCATGCATATACTGAACTAGATTGTCGTGTACACTGTCCAATCATTTTTTAAATTTGTATATAAGTTTATGATGTTGCTTTTTACTGATAGAAGCGTATCTGTAAGCGCCATTCTGTAATTAGGCTACCAAATCATCAAACGACTATTTTGTAAAATAATTTAATTTACAATATTTTTTATTTCGCTAGTACTGAGATTGAGTCCCTAATCTCGAAAATGCAAAATTGCAACCCGAGAAAATGCCATGCTTATACACAACTTTTATTCATAAAACTGAAAATTTTATTTAATAAAAAGGAGGGGGGGGGGGGATTTTTTTTAGTGTTTTATTCAAGCCTGTTTCCAAATCCAACTTAGCCACTTTCTGACTTATATACGAAGGGATTTTCTGTCGTAAATGCATAAATTTTTCTCAAAGAAAAAAAAAGATTTTAAAATCCCCCTTTTTTAAAAAATAAATATACATTATTCGAAGTTCACATCATGATTGCGTGCCTTTTTAGGTGCGTTCATAATTATATATACGTATAGCACCTATAGTCGTCGTCTGGTACGTCCGTCTGTCCGCATATAACAGGGCCTACCCAACCGAATGGTTTGAAATTTAATATATAGAATCGTTGCAGGATTTTGTCGTGTCATTTCCAATTTTATGAAAATCGAATCAAAACTTAAAACGATATTAATAAAAGTTTTCTTTTCATTCTATTAAATCCTATCATACGTAATTAATTCAGTGATATCCCATGACAGGTAATGATTCTAGGTTGTCATGGTGATTACGCCCTATTTAAGATTGAGTCATTATTTCCGTATTACTGAATTTAAAAGCCGAATTTGTATTCTAAAATTGTTTAATTATAGCAATCCTATAATCTACCTACAGTTTTTTGGATATATGTTTCCGGAGAAATAGATATTAAATCGAAAAAGAGTCTAAATATGGATTTCAAGTTCTGAAATTTTCAAAGCTAGGCTTAAGTTTCCCATTGGAATTTTCCGTAAATGTCAATAAAAGATAAAATGTTGCCAACTTAAAATGTACTTATTTTATTACGGAAATTATTCATAATATAATAACAGATGATATAATTCATTTTTTCAGTAAATAATAACGATGACTTTTTTTTTTTTTTTTTTTTTTTTTTTTACATTTTCTTGTATTGGGAATTTGCGCATAGTATAATTTTAATGTAACAGAATTGTAATTAATTGTTTGTAAAAGTGTATTGAAACTTATTTTCATAAAAAAATATCTATAATATGAAAATCTGCACATGAAATAAATTTTGTATTCGTGCATTTTTGCATAAAAGTGCAGATCTGGATATTTATAAAACTAGTTATAATACGAACGCACCTTATTGTCACGGTTGACGTACAATTTCCAACTTGTTTTACCAGACTTCGGGCTCAAAGTGAAAATTTTGTTTATTCACTAATTCAAAAGCGAAAACTTGCTATTTAAGAAACAAGAATATAGTCAAACTTTCTTAAAGTGTTTTATGATCGCTTAATCCTAGATGACTTGACATACTTGGGATAGTAGTGAAAGGGCTAAACTCTCGAAAAAATTGCAAATTTTTTATATTTTGCATTTTTATGTGGGAAAATAGGTTTAAAAATAGTTATAATTTACTTCTCAATATTTTATTATCAATTTACCTAGAAAACAAATATTCTTATAACTATCCTCTTTACTCGTCAATCAGCTGTCGCCCGCGAAACTAGCATAGTCGTAATTATTACGACTGTCTAGTCTTCTAGGGTTAAAAATAAGTTTTAAGAGGAATTGCATTGTTTAATTTGGAATATATGGATAAATATTTTATCTTATTCTGAAGCCTTTGCACGGTGAGTGTTACTAACATAAAGAAGTCGTGGGATGTCCCTTGTCTATTCTTGCTTTCTGTTTGAAGTCCTTTTCCAGAATTACTGGGAAACAGAACTCGTTTCTTTGTGCCTTAGATGGTATGATATTTTAAAAGAATAAGAATTGTGACTTTTGCAGATTTCTGCCTGTAGTTGGGTAAAAATAACTAATTTGCTATATTAAACAGATTTTCAGGGACATGAAAATGACGAAACTTTTTCATGATGGTATATTTAGGATTCATACTTATTTCTGTAACAAAAGATTTTTCGATGAGGAAATTAATCTTGAAACAATTTTAAAATGTTGCGTATTTTCGATATCGTGCTGGTTCTGATTTCGAATCGTCGGGCTCCAAAAAAGATGCTGGACTCATCTCTAGTACTAATTACATTTTTGAGCAACCAATAACTTTGTGATTTTTTACTAAAGAAAATAATATACTGCACTGTCATGCAGAGAAGAAATTATACACAACTTTTCATTCAATACTTTACACATCCACAAGAGTGCTGCAAAGCAAGAACTGTGGTGTATTTTATTTGAAAACTTTTGAAGAGTATTATTATGCATTTGATCAAGGGAATTTTCACGTCACTGTTTAGCGGTTACATATTACCTCATTCATAAGGAAATTTCGAATTTTCATTCAATTTCGAAATTTATAGGAAATACACATTTCAACTGTTGCCGAGTTAACGCTGGAAACATCAATTAGTGGATCAGTAACCGGGAAATTAATGTCGATTACTGATTTTATTAATGTACGATTTTATCCATTCAATCATAGGCCAATAAGACCGATCTTAAATCATAACACGGTTATTTTCACCACAACTTCAAATAGTTTTTATGCACATGCATAAAAGATTTAACATTTTCTGATTTATTGCCTTCTCTCCAGAGGCAACATTAGGGGGAGACTAGAGGGGCAGCTGCCTCCCTTCCTCTAATTAATTCGATATTTCAGAATGTATCATCATAGGCAAGATTAAAAAAGAAAAAAATCAGAAATTGCAGAAAAGATAAAATGACGTCAAATTTAACTAAAACAGAAACACTAACATTTAGTAAACACTTTAAGCACAAACATTAATAATTATCAATAATATCTGCCACGGTTTTGCTATTGCAACAGCCTCAAAGTGAGATACATTTATCATTAATGAGAACTTTGGCTAATTTTTAAAATATATTTGAGAATAAAACTACCAATTGCTTCCCAGCAGCGCGTTAACAAGATCAAAAGAAGGTTCCGCACCCCAACACACACAAGAACGTTTTGAAAGGGCGTCCTTGCATTTCTTATTTATCAATAAAGTAATGTACATTTTAAAAAAGGGCATTGAAGTCTTAAAGTCATTTTCAGAACACTATAAAACCTTTCCTCTCCCCCCCCCCCCCCCGAAAAAAAAAAGAAAAATACTATACTATATATACTATAATGAAAATATAATACATTAAGAAATAAACATTTCACTTTTTTTTTATTCATTTGTATATAAAGTAGCATCTGAAAAGAATGTGGACGTATCGATACCCCCCCCCCCCCCCCCACACACACACACACACCCGGATAAGGTAAAACTAATTATTTTGCAAGATGTTTTGATTGTTTCGATATAATTTGGTATGTGTATTTACCTTCCTTTCTGACTGATTTTTGTTTGAAAGTTGTTTAAATGTGTTATACGAGATGAGAAACTTATAGGTTTATTTCGCATTTTTTAATGCACAGTATAATCCTGATTTAACGATAATCTATTAAACGATTTGCTCAATTTAACGATACATTTTCATGGTCCGGATTTACCTACTATATTTATTTCTATGTTGAATGATCTTTGTTTCAAGGCTAGTTTTCATCTAACGATGATTTTGATGAATTAAAAAATAATTTTATAGCCTTTTTTAGTTAGAAGAATTGTCAATTTTTACTCTGTTCTTTATAAATTGACCGGTGTGTGTTAGAAGAATTTGAAACATCCATTTAGTATGACATTTCTAACTATAATTTTTACGGTTCCGTACTTAAGAGCTTACACTAGTCACGAGAAGAAACGCTCACGCTAATGTTAAGTCTAGGGGAAGGTTATCGCGTGATTTCTCGCTCGCATTTTAATATTTTTAAATGTTTTTTTAGCATAGGATAGCTGACGTCGATATCTATCGTTGTTAGTTTTTACTTTTTTGATTTTGGCTCCAGTTTTTTTTATATAAGTTTATTCATTTTCAGAACCGGTTCCAAAATATAAAATGTCCGCTTATAAAAAAAAGTTTCACCAAAATCAAAAAAGTAAAAACTAACAACGTTGAAGATCGACCTCAGCTATCCTACGCAAAAGAATCATTTAAAAATATTAAAATGCGAGCGAGAAATCGCGGAATAACCTTCCCATAGACTTAACATTAGCGTGAGCGTTTCTTCGCGTGACTAGTGTAGGCTCTTAAAAAGTAAAAACGGAACCATAATAAGGTCACTCCTATCCTGTGTCTGTCCGTCCGTCTGTCACAGCCCTTTTTCTCGTAAACTGTGGGATGTGGAAAGTTCAAACTTGAGAAAGTTATAAAGCATTTTTAACCACATATTTTCAGATAATTAGCCATTCACAAATACGTTTATGAAAAATTTAGGGGGCTAATTAAGTTACTTGAAAAAAAAAGTTTTCCTTTCGTATATCGTGTGGGTATCGTGTGAAAGATCTCGTAATACCGAACTCAAAAATATATTTGTTTTAATTTTAGGTATTATATTTTCAGAGATATCGTCGAAAATGTACTGCAAAAATATGTCTCTCCCCCCCCCCCTTATTTTCGAATCTACTGAAATTAAAATTAGGAAAAAATTAGGGGTAGCAGGAGTTTATAAAGCAGGAAAACTGTAGTGATTTTCCTTAGGTCATACATTGAGAAAAACGCATTTTTCCGTTACATACAACCTTTTCGGGCGCTCAAATGGAGAGTTGACGGGCACTCGAGGTACGTATATATCCACGCAGAATCATCCAAGGATATTTGATAATGATTTTCAAAAATGTCGGTAATTAGCCGAGATATTAATTTACTTGAAAAAAAATTCTTTGTATCGTGTAAGATATTGTTCGAAAGATCTCGCAACATCGAATTCAAAAATATATTTGATTTAATTTTAGGTATTCTATTTTCAAAGATATCGTCGAAAGTATACTGAGAAAATATGCCCCCCCCCCCCTATTCGGAATGTATTGAAACTAAAATTATGAAAAAATTACGTGTAGCAGGAGTTTATTCATTAATAAAATTTAATATATGAAACCCTTTGAGCGCGAGTTATACTCGCACTTGAGCGATTTATTCATTTATAGATTATGTGAATTTCTCCTGCGTTCTCATTTGTGAACCATAGAACTATTAAAAAATTTTGTGACGAAAACAAGCAGAATCAGACTAATTTAGATTCTGATACAGAACATGATTGAATCTGGAAAGTTACTCCAGTTGAAGGAAATGTTGGATTAGATGCAGCGAAAAACACCTAAGGAGTTTGATATGGGTGGTCATTTATTTGTTGATTTTGGAACAGTAGAAAATCCATGTCACCGACTATATTTAAGGGAAAAGCAATTATCAATATTTATTAATATTTAAAAAGTGTATATTTAATGCCTTAAAATATAAATATTATTGACTGTAGGTAAATTTTTGAAAATTTAATAAATAAGTTAAAACTGCATAAATATTGGTTAACGTGTTTCCAGTTTTAACGATAACCTCATTTTAACGATAATTTCGAAATAGAAGTTTGACTGCATTTCAATTACGTTAATTTAGGGGGGGGGGGGGTTCCATATGAAGTTCTCTTAACACCTTCGTAATTATCGGATATGTTTTACTTTATTATATACATAATTAAATTAACATACAAAAAGAAAAATATATATATATATGATGGTCAACTACGATGATCAGCGCAGTTGAGTAGGCATTCTTCATATGGGAAAAGAAAAAAATGTAATAGAAATACATTAAAATTTGCTAAATGAAATGAACCCATGTTTCTGATCTTATTAAACGCATTTAAACATTCCTCAAACTAAAATCAATAAGAGAGGCAGTAAATATGCATTCTAAGTTATATTTAAACAATCAAAACATCTTAGAAAATTTTAAAACATTTCGATCGTATCACTAAGATTGGGGGGGGAACAATGCTTATCTTCTCACCTTCTTTCATGGATGCAGAGATTGAACTTATGTATATTATTGTGGCTAAACTTTGCTCAAAACTGTATTTATGAGTAATGGACAAAGATATGTTTGTGAAGCAGAGTAAATTAAGGAAGCCCCCTTTGATTATTTTATAATAACATTTTTAACAAATTGAATAGTTTTATGTGGGAAAATAATTTAATCAAGAAAAAATATAATTCTTATGGTAAAATTTGAAAATTAAAAAAGTACATTTTTTTTTTTTTAAATACACTTCCTTCACAATTTTGAACTTTTTACAATAATATTTTTTCTTATAAAATGTGCTCTATAACTGTAAGAGCCAGACATTAAAAAGTTAATTTGTTTAAGGAAAATAAATAAAATGTCATGGCATATATAAAAATGCAGTAAAACCGACTATTTACTTAACATTACATTTTATTTTATTTTTTAAATAAACTATTTATATTGTTGCTAATCTTATCATTAATTTAATAAAACACACCGTAAGGAACATCTTTAAAATAAAAAAAATCAAGTAAATTGTGAAATATATGTTAAAGTTTTAACATTTTGATCCTACAATTGAAAAAACACAAACTAGAAAAAATGAATTAAAATCTTAATCATTTAAAGAATACCGAATGCAGTAAAATGTTTTTTTCCAAGCCTCTTTTTTAATGAATGAAGAAAATCAATTATTTACGTTAACTTCGCCAGAATATACCAGAGATGTATAAATACATTTTAAGTAAAATATTAGAAAAAGGATATTCCTTTCAAATGCAATGAAAATCAGACGATGAGTAAGAAAAGGACACGCTAGAGTACTCACTTTTTCTGTGGCATGTCTAATGTAAGATTTGGCCGACGACCCATCATAGCTCATCCTGGCTCTCAAGCGAAAACATCCAAACTCACACACTCTCTTGGCTCTTTCTTCCTCAGGCACTGATCATCTCAGGAAGATTCCTGCCTCTCCGACTCACTACGATCACCTGTGTGTACCTGACCTTCGCCAGTGAAAGTGACTGAGCCACTTCGTTGGTTTCCCCCCTTTCTTTTTGCCTGACCGGTCCGTATCTCGCGGTATGCGTAGGGTTGAAAAACCGTCGGAGAATGAACAAAACAAAGCAAAAACATCTCTTGTGGATTGTTTTGGCGCTGAAGTTTGGTGAAAAAACACGTTTCAAACAGCGCGCGCACGGCAAGACTGCGACACCACGCAGGTTCAGATGAAGCATCTGATCGTTATCCAGAGGATTTACAAAACATTTTGTTTTGTTTTCCATCCGAGCGGATGTGGAAGTCTTTTAGACGTTATTATGGTCAATTTCAAAATTTCAAACGGGCGCGTAAGAAAGGGGATGGCTCTTAGGGCTCAGAGTCTTGTACGGGTCGGTACGTACCGGACCTGAACCATACAAGTAAAAATTTCGTTAACCGGAAACGCGACCAGAAGTGCTGAACCCCGTACACTTCAATCCGAAACCGAAATATTCAAACCCGTACCCGAAGTGAAAGAAAAAATATCCATTTTTTAATACAGTTATGGTAAAGTAGTCCACAACTATATCTCTAATCATTTTTTTCTTTTTTTTAATTAAAATGAATATTGATATGTACACTCATTAATATTCAAATATATACTTTTTTTTTTTTTTTTTTTTTTTTTTTTTCGTTTCTCCAATTCAAAAATATTTAATATACTTTTGAAAAATTGGGTCAAACCAAACCCCACCCGAAAAAATCAAAACTCAACCCGGAACCGACTCGAATCTTTTTAAAGTCAATTAGAAACCGACCCGAACCCTTTTAAAGTCAAACTTCCTCAAACCCGACGTGACACGGCCCGACCCGACGAAGACTATACTGCATCAGGTCGGGTTGTCCAATTTTACCAATTCACGGTTTGGGTCGGTCTGGTGCGATTTTTTTTTTTTCCGTTGCGGATCGAGTTTACCCGATCTTTTAAAAAAAGTCCAGAATATTATTTTAGGTGGGAAAAAAAAACATATATTTGAAAATGAATGAATATATGTATAATTAATTTTTCAATATAAAAAGGTAAAGTTGACATTAGAGATAAAATTTTATTCCAAAATTACATTAAAATATTATTTTTTTTCTTTTGTTTCGGGCCTTAGATTTAAATGCGTCGGGTTTCAGGTTAAGGAAAATTATTTTGTCGGGTTCGGGTCAATGAAAAAGTTTTTTTTTATATTCGGATTTAAAACGACCCGTAGTGGACTCAAAGCTATACGCCCTTCAAATAAAGACATTTATTTTTAAGTCACATGAACTATTCCAAATACTATTATTTTCTGTCTTCAATGTTTAAAAAAAATTTCTCTATATAAAGAAGTATTCTATAAATACTGATTAGATAACTAACTAGTAGATCTACAGGCTGCAACATCAACTCTGCATTTTATTTTGAACAAATTTTATTTGAAACTAGCAGAACCACCCGGCTTTGCCCGGGTTAACATAAATTAAAATACAATAATACGACAATAACGGTGGTGTACCGCAGAAAGGCGTGGCCTCGCCTCTCTCTGTAACGACAAAGTCTGCCTAGCATTCCATCCCAAAATTTTCTTCTACATCTGGTGCAACGTAGGGGCCATTCAAGTATTACGTAAGTAGTAAGGAAGGGGGGGGGGGGTCAGGGTCTGCTTATTTTTTCTGACAAGGGGGTGGGGTGGGGAACCACGACAATTTTTACGTAAACATTAGACAACGAAACAACTATAGTTCATCAACAACAAGCAAACAAATCATGATGGTAAATGAGCGTTCTGTGGCACACCATGAACATCGACGGACATCCTGTCCACGCAACCCACGTCAATTCTATTGAACCTGAACTTCCATTTGAGCCACAAATAAAATGGTACTCCGATCATGCTCGGGAAAGCCAGTACTTATTTCAGGTAGTAAAATGTAAAGATGAAGCTTGTTGTCTTCGACAAAGAAGCGGAATATTTGAAATTCTCAAATCACGCTTCTAGCAACCATCAATTAAAATGAAGTAAACCTCACATGACCTGATTGTAAGTGATGAAGGGGAATTTTTAGGCCTAAGTCTCCGTCTCGCACTAAGATTTAGAAGTTACTTCAGTAGGGTTTACCTAGAACTCCTATAATAGGAGTCTTAGGTTTACCAAAGTACCTTACGATTATGTTTGTCCAACAGTGAAGCCGAAGCTTTCAAATCATATCTGTCAGGTTTGTGAACCTTATATAATGCTTCTAACAAGTCAGCTGATCGCCACAGGAAAAACATTCATTGCACAAGGTGTCTCGCAGCCACGAGTGCGTATAGCGGTTCGGCATGCCAACGAGTTGATCTGTATTCTACAAGCTCTAAATGGTAACGGAAACATTGGATGGCTTTAGAAAAAGGGGTTGGGGAATACGCACTGGAAACCAGCAATATTATAGCCCACCGTTCCAGAAAACATAATAATAGACAATATAGAAACATGGATTCAAGGATGCTGGACGTTAGACTAGAAATGTGAACTCCAAACATTTCTATGATTCCTGTTAAAAATTTTAATTCTGATGCCTAATTAAGTTAGCACATATTGTATTTCTTAAGTTTTGATGTACAATGCGATAAATAATAATATATTTAAACCATTTTGTGTTTTGTGGATTATTTAATGCAATAAGCAACAATATATTAAAACCATTTTGTATTCTTTGATACCGCGGGTTACAGAACATATAGGTGGAAACCATTATTATTATTGAAAAGTGTAATAGATCTTTTACACTTAATATACATTTTTAAATTGCCCTCTAACAACGCTAAAAGACAATATTTTATTCAAATAAAGTTTTGAAATTTATTAATAGCGATACTTTCGTATTAGTCGCATGTCATGAGATGAGTTAATAGCCGAAGAAAACGCCAAAGATTTTGCTACTTACAACAGCCTTTTTGATTTGGATAATTTCACTCATTTAAACGCGTATTCGATTACATGTCTGTTAAAATGGTGGTGTATTTATATTATTTTATTTATTTATTGATGAAGTTTTAATTCCGTTATGGAATATTAGCCGGAAACAAATACTAGACTATTTATGTTGTTTTAAGTGAAAACGTACTAATCTTTCGTAATACGGCTGATCGCGATAGAGATAGATTTAAAAAGATTCATGCTTGTTTTTTTTTTAAACCATACAAAATCGGTCAATTAAGATACAGTTTCCAAACAAATTACATTTGAAAGGAGATCCCCCCCCCCCCCCCTCACTGCAAAAAAAAAATTGTTAATTTTACAGTATAATACTGTCATCCAGTAAAATAAACAGTAATAAACTATCGCGCATGCGCGGCAGTGTATTACTGTTTATTACTGTTAATTTTACAGTATAATACTGGCAGCTGGGTTGTTAGTATTATACTGTAAAATCAACAATTTTTTTTTTTTTTTTTTTTGCTGTGTATTCGATGGTGTAAAAATAGAAACTGGGTGATGTTTAGAAGTTAAAAAAATCGCAACAAAAGCAAAATTTATAGGCCAAGGTGTTGATATCATCAATTTGACGTCAGCGTTGCTCACGGACATGTTTTTGCTTTATAATATAGATTTCACATATAACATTGTCCTTAAAATAACATTTAAAAAAAAAAAATAGGTATTGTTAATTTTATGAATTTTTCTTTAAATAGTGCTAAATTTTGAAATGCGGCTTATACAAAGCAGCGTCTTATACACGGAAAAAAAAAAAAAAAAAAAAACGATAACTAACATACAAAACAAGCTACAATCTTAATAAGAAATTTCATATTTTTGTCAAAATAACGTTGTTGAAGGCGGCATTTTAAAATTGAAAGCTTATAAAATTTACCTTGAACTTGGTGTTTTAACCGGTTGGTGGGGCGCCATCAGGGTTAAGAGTGAGGTCATTCCCCTATAGCAGAGTGAAGTGAATATATAAGTGAGAGGTTGTGACAAGACTAAAATCACTATCTGGAGCGGTATTTTTAATTTGCTTTTCATCTTACGGCACATTTGACGATACAGTTATATTTCCACGGCACACACAGATTATGATTTAAAAAGCATATATTAAAAATAAAATGAAATTTATCTATAAACAGAAACAAAATACTCAGTGGGGGAAAAAGCGTAACAATTTATCTTGATCTACATTCATTATTAACTCTAAAAATTACAATTAAAATTTTAAAAAGCTTATTATTTTTATTCTTATCTTATTAGGATGGAATGGAGGAACTGGAAAAAAGAGTAATTTGGTATAGAATTTGGTATATAATTTGGTTATTAGTAAGTTTTTTTTTTTTTTTCTCCGGTTGAATGTTTGGTTTTGTTTCTATTTTTGGCACTTTTCGATCAAAAATCTGAATTTCGGAGACTATTCGATTTAGGGGAAAATACACCAAACAGCCGAACTTCGACTCATACCGAAACTGCAGTCGGACCTGATAATGGGGTGTCTGTGAAAAACCTTTGTATTACACATAGTGCATTCGGGTGTTTTTTATTAACACTTTCCAACCTAGTTGAAAAGTGTTTATGACTTCGGTTTGTCTGCCCGTGCTCTAACTCCCGTAAATATGCTCGGATTGCCCTGTAATTTTTATATGTTATTGTCGTTATCTATAGCATGTTTTCTATTTCAACTGAAGTGTGTAGCACTTATAGTTTTTTTACAAGGACACTCAACAGAATTCCGTTCCATGACGGTCTATGGGGAAAAATCATTTGCGGTTTATTTTAATGATGTTACACAATTTCAAACACGTTGTAATTGATATATATCACTAAGGTGCATTGCAAGAAGCTTGATATGGAATAGGGTGTGCATAGCACTTATAGTTACTTTACAGGGACAGTCAAAAGAATTCCGTTACATTACGTCAATGGAGAAAAATCGCTTGCGGTTTATTTTAATAATGTTTCACTATTTTAAACGCATTGGAATTTATATATATCACTAAGGTGCATTACCAGAGGCTTACTACAGAATAGTGTGTGTATATCAGTCATCGTTCATTTACAGGGACACACAAAAGAATTCTCTATTGTCTGTTAACAATAATTCCTGGAAGTGCGTTTTAAGTTACTGAACGTGATTTTAATTTTAACTCGTCTTTTGTCTATAACGTGGTGTGTATAAATTCTGTAGATCCTATACAGGGCAGCACAAAAGTTCGCGAACACATTTCCGTTTATTGACAGAAACTCCAGAAGGATAATTTTAAACTGTGCTACGCCTTTCCTAACTAAACTAAAATTTAGCATCCTTTATAGTATATATACAAATCTATAGATCGTATACAGGGCTGAATAAAAGTATTCGGATATTTTTCCGAATATTGTATCTGTTGGAAATTCCTGAAATTATGTTTTTAAATATGTTATGAGTTTTCCAAATTGTTTACTTAGATGTTATCTTTCAGCTTATTAAACGGTAATGATTTGTAAAATTATTTTGGAAGCGTTGGAAAGTGTTACATAATCTATGCTTGACGCATGATTTTTCGTTCTTGTTAATGCTATAATTTTATTATTATTCGATAGTAAATCGGTCAGTAATAATAGTATAAGTTAATTCTTTGTAATAATAAAAATGAAAATAATATATATATGACTAAATATATTGATGGAAGTCCACCGGACCTGAATGCCAAAAATCTGTAAAACTAATTATTATTATTTTTTAATTTTCAATCTTTTTGATATTTGCATCAAGAAATAATATTCTTTTTTGCCAATGAATGTTTATATAACTTTATGTATCGTGATGAAGCTCTAGATATTAATAATATATTTTTCGTAAAAAAGGCCTTTTTGTTTTTATTCAGCATATTTAACCGATTACTGTTTGTAATGAACTACTTATTATAAATTACAATTACTGTTTATACTACTATATTTGTGTTTCACAAAATATCTTAGTCATAATGCATTTTATATGCTTTAGAAAAATAAGCTTAATGAGTTAATATATATATTTTATTTATAACAACATTGTTTGTAAAAGTAAAATAAGCATTTTTTACGAAATTCTCTGTAACAATTTAAAACATAATACTACAGTAATCTCTCACTAATATCTCTTAATTATAATTCGCGTTTCTCACTTTTATGCGGGTTTTCAATGTACAAGCATGAGGAACGAGACAATAAGTGCGCTTTATAGTAACTTCTGACATAAACTCCATTCTTCAAATGCAGTCATACATTTTAATGAATTAGAAAAGTCGTTGTATAAACGCAGCCTTACAAAAGTAAATAATATTGATGTACAACTGTCAACTATCTTGTTTTTTTTTAAGGTTAAATAAACATATTTTGAATAAGAAATTTTACGTAATCAATGAAACTAAATAAGTACCATATAGAAACAAGAAACACTTTATTAAGTAAATTTCCTAATTCAAATATTTTCTTTCCCCTCATAAACAACAAAAGAAAACAAAATGCGGAAGGTTGGCAGCTATGTTGATGATTCATTTCATAAAGATTAATTGGTAATACTCTGATGCAAAGTACAACAAAGAATGTTTCTTCAAGGTAAATTAAGGTTTGGTAAAATAAACAATTAAAACAAGTGGAATTAATTAAAAAAATCAAAAAACCCGACTGCGTAAAAAGCGAACTAATATATATTTTTTTCGTCTCTATCGCCGTTTTGTATTTTACGGCCGCCATTTTGAATTTATGAAAACAAAACGTAGCCTATAACCATCGCACAGTGTGGTATTTTGTTGAAAAACCTAGCCAAAATTATTTTAAATCTTTTGTGAGTTCTATAGCAGATAGAATGTTTTAAGAAAACGTAAAATATTTTATTAAGTTAAAAACAAATCACTTTTCGTAGAATTCAAGCAAATATGTGTAACCAAGTAGTGTCCTACTGACCATCATTCTTTTTGTCATAATCTTCCACATCATTCTCTTCAGAATCACTTGAAACACTAAATTCTGGCAATAAAAACTGTAACGCCTCTATAGAAAATTTTTTACGTTTTGTGGAGTTCTTTCTCATACTACAACTTAAAAAAGGATCGGAACTCAAAAGTAGCCAATTGAGCACATCTTGATTGCATTCTATGTGCGAGACTTTTCTTGAAAAGTTTTGACTATATGAACGAAAATGTTTGTTGCGGGCTTCATCCTCTTCCTCTGATAACTGCCCGATTGGGAGCAATGCATGTTCTATAACAGTAGCTCCATGACTCAAAATTTTGTGTAATGTGGGTGACATTGGGTGCCAACCGTACAGATTTACATTGTGTTTAGAGGTATCATTCACAAATTCTTCAAATTTTTTGGTATCTATTTTATAACCTCTAGATAATACTTCTAGAATAGTTTTTAAGTTTTGTATTAGTTTTATGTCAATTCCTGTAATTTTACCGGATGTTTCTGGATCTGAGAAAAACCTTCTTGAGGTGTCATTGAGGTCATTGGTGTTTCCAAAACTGGCTTTAGCAATGTCTACCAGTAATCCCATCTCAATTTTAAACTTATCTTGGTACTTTTCGGTTAGCCGGGTGCCAGTGAAATATATATATTTATATAGATATACATATACTGTTTGTTATAGAAAGATTTTTATTCGACATTTATCTGTATTTTTAATGATATTTTACCCATTTATTAGTTATTTCGTTAATTTAATTAATAATTACGATCTTAAACGGCACACCATGATATTAAAAGAGAAAAAGCGTTGAAAAAATGTTGCTATGTATAGTTACACACAACAGATCCGTTTCAACTGACATCATAAACACTTATCCATCAGCCGAGGAGGATAATTAAGAAAAACATTGTAAATAAATAAATATTTAAGATTACTTTTTTTTCTCTTTTCATTAATGTATTATAAATTTTATTGTTTAAAGTAACTGATAGTTGACACTGTGAGTGGGGCTTTAGATTCCAATAGCAACATTCTTCCACTGTTTTTTGGGGGCATTAAAGTTTGGCAAATAATTTGGCGATAGTTTTTTTTTGGGGGGGGGAGGGGGGGGGGAAGTTATCAACGGTATAATGGAGAAGTATCGAAAATTGTTTTCAGTAAGACGTTTTAAATGCATCCTTTCCAATGTTTTCTTCCTATTATTAAACATAAAAATATTTAATTGAAGGAAAATATTATTATTTACGCTGTTTTAAAATTTGCAATAATAGGTAAAATATTTTGTCGAAATAAATTAATCTCTCGTGTAAATATATTTTTATATTGAAACTGTTTGGAAATATCGTTATTTGAGCATTTTAAAAATGACATAAGTTTCCCCATTTAATGCTTTGAACGCATAATAATTTAATTATTTTTCTTTTTAATATTCACGCGCAAGTATATTTTTTATTACGTAATTTTCTACAATTACTGCTTTTAACACGTGATCATTTAATTATTTTTTTTAAGTTTTATTTCTGTTTTTGATAGTCACGTGTAAATACATTTTTTAATTGAAAGGGAATATTATTATGTGCGCTATTTTACGAGTTGGCAACAATTCAAATAATGGACTTTTTGAAATATGAAACATATTTCCATGAAAATAATGAAAATTTGAATAAAAAATTGAAATATAACCTCAAAAAATTACTCAAATTAAAAAAATAATTTCACTCTGCACATCGCAAGCTTGTCAACTATATCCTTTTAAATTACGGTTAAATTCCTGTGCATAGTTTCGTTCCTATAAAACTTTTTTAAGAGTACTATTTTGACCAACTTTAATATTAAATATCTCTTAAAATAGTTCTTCTATTTAAAAACTGTGTTTCAGTGTGTTTATCAAACATTTCTTTATAAAACTACCAATTTTCATATTTTTATATGCAATAGTTTTCTGGATATTAGTACAGAAATACCTCAAGGCATAAAATCTTCATTCACAGAGGCTGCGGCGGTGGTTACTTTTTTTTTAATATAGAGAGAGACGAAATACGTGAATGCGCGCACTCTATAACAGAAGAAAGTTTTATGATGCCACATAATACTAGTCATCTTTTTTTTCACTATTTTCATAGAAGCCGATTTTGTGGAAAACTCTTTTCCATATTCCAAGAAACACTTATCGTGCGATCACAGTGTTTCCCAAAACATTTTGTTTTGTCCTTCGGCCTGATAGATTAGTGAGGTTTTAGTTTTAGTTGAGCGATTACATGACAGATTTGTATTTTTATCCGACAATATCAAAGTTATACATGTAAGTTCGCACATCGATACATAACACAAGAATTTTGGGGGGAAGGATACATCTGTGTGATCTTTCGGTGAATTTCTAAAATGAATTTCACTGAAAACGAAGAATAAATTAGCAAAGTTTGACTTTCTTTTTTTTTCGGTCTATTGTGGCCATGAAAATAAAAACATTCTTTTTAAAATTCATTATTTCGTTTTAAATATACAAATTATATTTAAATAAAGTTTACATGAAAATTATAACGGTAAGTAGCTTTAACAAAATCTTCAAAGATAACATGTTTGCCAGTATTGAATATTTTTCATGGCTCTATGTTTTGTAGTCTGGCTAAAGCTGTTGTACTTTGTATCTGCTTTATTTCATCTTCATTTTAAATGTTCTATTCGTCATTGCTGTTATAATATTTCAATGATCCATCGGCTTTGGTGAAAGGGATTTCACATACACCCGAAAGTTGATCAGGTTCTATTGGATCTATTTTCTTACAGACTATGCTTTTTAATTTTATTTTTAAATGAGGATGAAAGAACATACAGCAGATATAAAGTACAACAAGAAAACTAAGCTTTAGCCAGACTACATAATATAGAGCCTTTACAGATTAATTTTGAAAATAGTAAAATAATTTATAAATCAAGGTTCAATTAAATATGAAATTTTATAGAATTCCTTGCATTAATTCATGAGTTACAATGCCCACAAATTTTCTGTGATACGCAGATAGATATCGGTTCAAAAATAATCAAATAATTTTCAGGACATTCCAAAAGGTATACATCCGTCAAAAACTGGAAGTTAGGAATTTCGACGAAACCAATATTTTCTTTTAATAACGTACAAGAAAGTAAAAAGCACCCTTCACAAAATATTATTTTATAAAAAAGGGCTCTTCACAGATTTTCTCTTGAAGAAAGAGAACGTTTCACAAAATGGATACCTACACAAAATTCCATTCCATAAAAACGAATTTTTCAGAATAATTTTAAATTTCTTACAAGGAAGGTCTCCATAAGCGCATACTCAGAAAAAATTGAAAATTTTACAGAATGTTCTTCTCATGAGGATAGATATGTCTATAAAAAAAATTTCTGCGGAACCTCGATATAACGTCCGTAATAATTTAGGAAAATTTCGTTTATTTGGCGATTTATCACCGGTTGGCTACGGAATGAAATTAAAAACAATACGTTTTTATGACAAATACTCTTTAAGGAAAAACTTCTTCGTGCTGAACTTGTTTATGTAAATTTAACTTACATAATAAATAAATTTTTATAGCTGCAATTTATTTATACATTTATATGTATATATAATGGAATTTAACGATTGTATTTTACGATTTAAAATAAAATTTAAATTGATTAAAATTGTTTCAAGCTCAAAAATATCCCGATTCTGATAACATTTTCAATTCAAGAAAAAAGTGTTGTTAGTGGAAACAACGACTTCTTCGATATATAAATGTATAACGAATCCGTTTGTCATCGTTTGTCCTTTTAAAATACATTCAAAAATTACTTGTATAACCGGTAAAGCCGTTTAAATTAGAAAAAAAATCGTGGAATGAAGGATAAAACAATAGAAAATTTTAATTCAATCGGCAATAAATAGAGAAAAAACGTGAGTGATTTATTTAATCTGATTTAAAGAATATTTTTAATTAATATTACTGCAAAAGTACAGGGAGTTGAAAATGTTGACCGCAAAATGCTAACGATTCTGAACAAGAGGGTATGATATGAGCCCTAGAATTAACCCATTAGTATAATTTTTTTAAAGCTAATAACAATTTTACGCTTTCAAATTTTACAAAAATGCCATAGGTCTCATAACAAGAATTTCTTCAAACTCTTCGTTTACCTTTATAATATGCCTTTCAGATTTATGTATTTTTAAAATTTCGATTGTCAACTAAAAGTGAAAATACACATTTGCAACTTAAAAAATAAAAGAAAAAAAAAACAATAAAAACCAGATTTAATAATTCAATAATACTCATAACTGAAATGTCAGCTTCGCAATAACATAAAATAGATATTTGCAGCTTCCAAAACATTGAACATATTTTTTCAGTGGTAAAATTAAATAACTGTAACATCAAGCGGCTTGTATATATTATACAAAAAATAATAAACTATTTCATCGTTTAAGTTTAATTCATTAAGTATTACGCATTCGAATAATCATTTTACAAGTAATTTTAAAATACATTAAAATCGTTTGCATTTGGCGAGGAAAAAATATTGCTAGACAAATCGCGTCTTTTTGCGCAAAATAGTCGAAAGTATTTTATTTTTTTGCAGATTTTCTACTGGGATTCCGCAGCTAAATTTCACTGTTCCTTTATTACATACATGAGTAGCTTCATTAGCATTTTTTTTTTTTCAAAATTTTCTGAGTATGCGCTTTAAGGAGACCTTCCGTGTTAATATTTTAAATTTGTGTAATTGCTAACTGTTAGTATATCGTATCGTAATTGTAATCGTAGCATTACATCTTAAAATTTATTGGATTATACTTTCGTGTAAGCTTTCTTGCACGTCCGGGAACATGACTGCAGGGTGCAGAATCCCAGATGAATTTATAAATATAAGTGATGTTCAATTTTCAGTTCAGTTACTATGTTTTTGTCATTGTGTAATGTTATTTTGTAACTCTTTTTTTTTACCTAGCGATGGAAAGTCAGAAAGAATTGTACGCAGTTGCTCTTTTTGAAGGTGACGGTAGAAATTTTTCTGTTTGGAAAAGGCGTGTAAAAGCCATATTTGCGGCGAAAGATTTGGATAATTTTTTAGACAATGAAGCGACAACTGAAACTGCCGAAGTTGTAAAATCAAAAAACACTTATGCTTTATTATTATCGCTTTTAAGCGATGGGGTTCTTGCGTCATTGCAAGAAGAAAATACTGCGCACAAGATATGGAATAAATTAGAACGAACATATGATACCAAGCGTGCAGTCAATCAAATTTTAATTAGAAAGAGGTTAGCAACTATTAAAAAGGATCGTGTTGTGTCTATGAGAAGTCACATTGATGAAATAAATAAATTAATTTCGGAACTTAAAATTTCCGGTGCTGAAGTAAGTGAAACCGATACTATTGTTTATATTCTAATGTCGTTTCCTCAAGAATTTGAAAATGTCAAAACTGCGTTAGAAAATCAACCGAATACTGTTTTGACTCTAGATTTTGTCACACAACGGCTGTTAGATGCTGAAGCACTTCTGCTCGACTCAAAGAAAGAAAAAGTGCAGTCCAAAACTGCTCATAATAATACCGCGTTTGTATCAACTCGCAAAGAATATGTGTGCAAAAACTGCAATTCAAAGGGGCACATAGCTAAATATTGTAGAAAGAAACTTACTTGTTTCAAATGTGGATTTCCTGGCCATTTTAAACGTAACTGTAAAGCTGTTAAAAATTCAAATAAGGAAAAATTTGCTTCTTCAGCGGTATCTTTTGCTGCAGGGAACGTTAAAAAGAATGAATTTATAGTGGATTCTGGAGCGACTTCCCATATGTGCTCTAATGAGAAATACTTCACGTCTTTACAGCCATCTTCAGGAACTATTAAGTGTGCGTCGAAAACAACGAATCTTGAAATTAAAGGTGTTGGAAATATTATCGGAAACTTATCAAACGGAATGGAAATTACCCTAAATAATGTTCTTTACGTACCAGATTTAAGTGGACAGTTGATTTCCGTTACAAAAATCGAAAACGCAAATTATGCAGTTATTTTCAGGAATGAAAAGGTGTTCATAGAAAAAGGAAGAAATCGTTTTTGTTTTGGTGAACGTGATTCAAATGGACAACATGTTAGTTATTTTGTCCCAAATTATGAAACTGTTCTCACATCAAAAGAAAGTGATTCTGAAATTTGGCATCGCAGAATGGGCCATCCAAGTGCCAAAGTGTTGAAGGAAATGAAACTTCCAATACCCCTTTCTTTTTATGATGTTTGTGTTCGAGCAAAACAGAGTGCAACACCAATGGGAAGAGGACCTAGGAAAAGAGAAAGTACCCCAATGACTGCTATTCATTCTGACATATGTGGCCCTATTCTTCCGAAAACTTTTTCTGGTGAATGCTATTTTATGACTATCATAGATGATTTTTCGCGATTTACTGAAGTTCGATTATCGAAGCATAAAAGTGAAGCTTCAGAAGAATTGAAAGTTTTCTTAAAAACTAATCCTACAGTAAAGAAAATCAGATGCGATAACGGAAAGGAATATTTAAGTAATGATTTAGTGAATTTCACTCGAGATCTTGGTATAGTGATTGATCCTGCTCCTCCATACACCCCAGCTTTGAATGGAGTTGCTGAAAGATGCAATAGATCGCTCCTGGATATAGGAAGGGCTTTAATTGCTGAATCAAATTTACCTAACACTTTTTGGGGTCAAGCTATACTTACAGCAGCTTACTTGAAAAATCGAATGCCAAGCAGCTCCATTGAGAACTTAACGCCGTATTTCTTAAAATTTGGAGAAGATCCCGAGTTGAAGCACATACGTGATTTTGGATGCAGTGCCTACATGTTAGTTCCTTCCGTTCATCGTAAGAAGCTTGATGATAGGTCTAAACATATGATCTTCATAGTTTATTCTTCAATGGGATATTGATTGTTAGATCCTGAGACGAAACGCATAACTATATCAAGAAATGTCAAATTTGATGAAGAGAAGAAGCATACCATAAACTCAAAGCAACACATAGTGGAAAATTCAGAATTGACTGATTGTGAAATTAACCCAGATGCTCAAGAAAGAACTAGTGAAGAATCAGAGGATTCTGAAGAGAAAGAAGATAAAATGAGAAAATCCGAGAGATCAAGAAAACAACCTATTCGGTATCCAGCTCCTGGGGTGTATAAAGCATTACTTTGCCAACAAGAAACTTTATCTTTTGATGAGATCAAATTTCTCCCTGTTGATGAACAACGTTTATGGAAGGAAGCTATGGATGCAGAGCTAGAAAGCATGAAAATCAACGACGTCTGGGATCTCGAAAAATTACCACCTGACAAACAAGCTATTTCCTGCAAATGGGTGTATACCATCAAAAGAGATGGACGTTATAAGGCTCGCCTTGTAGCCCGTGGATTTATGCAAAAAGGAGGACTAGACTATAGTGAAACTTTCGCCCCTGTAATAAGTATGCCTGCTTTACGTTTAGTGCTTTTTGTGATTTTAAATGAAGACTTACATGCATTTGTTTTGGATGTAAAAACAGCTTTCCTGAATGGTAAGTTAAATGAACTTGTTTTTATGGATCAGCCGTAAGGCTATGATGACAAAAGTGGGCTAAAATGTAAACTCAAAAGAAGTTTATATGGCTTGAAACAGGCCCCGCGACAATGGTTTTAAAGGTTTCTTGAATTCGTTTCAAAATTAAAATTTAAATTTCTGGATAATGAACCTTGTATTTTTATTCATTATAGTAATGGTCATAAAATAATTATTGCTCTGTATGTTGATGATATGCTTATAGCAGGTTCAGATTTAAATGAAACTAATGTCGTTATTTCTTTACTCTCTAAAGAGTTTCATATGTCAAAATCAGAATGTGTTTCAGAATTTCTGGGTATTCAAATGAAATTTAAATCTGATAGTTTAATAATGGATCAAGAGTCTTATATAATTAAATTGTTAAGTAAATTTAATATGCTAGAATGTAAACCTAGTGATATTCCTATTTCTCCTAAATCCACTCCATCTGATTTCAAAAATGGAAAATCATTTAATGGTCCATACCGTGAACTTGTAGGTTGTTTATTGTATTTAGCATATATTTCACGACCTGATATTTTCTATAGTGTTAATTGTTTGAGTCAAATGCAGGGAAATCCTACTGAAGTTGCATGGATGATGGATTGCACTAAAGAAAATCTTAAGATATTTGAAAGGAACTTCTTTCCTTTAAACTTGATCCTTAAAACTTGTGTATAAAAAGCAAAAATCTTATCCTAAATTATCTATGTATGTTGATTCTGCTGGGAGGGGGGGCTAACACAAATGATAGAAAATCAGTATCAGGTTACATTTTAATGTTTTGTAACATGCCTGTTCTCTGGTGTTGTAATAAACAAAAATCAGTTGCATTATCGTCAACTGAAGCTGAAGTTATTGCCTTAACTAAAAGTTTGCAAGACCTGTTGTGGTTCAAAAATATTGCTTGTGAAATTGTAAGTATTAAGGATGTAGTTTTCTAGAGGATAATCAGTCTTGCATAAAATGCATCAGTAATGAAAGTAGATATGGTAGAATGACACATATATATATAAAACTAAAATTTGTTCGTAATGTTGTAAAAGAAAATAATATCGAAATTGAATATCTTCCTACAAATGTGCAAATTGCTGATATGTTTACAAAGGCATTGCCTAAAGCTAAATTTTATATGAATTGTTGCAGTGGTGTAGTCCTGGGAAAAAAAGTGGGGGGACGCTCATAGTCTCGATCATTAGGGTCTGTATCTGTATCACCCATAGGGCAAACTTGATTATGAATCTTGCTTTTCATTTTGAATTACAGATAAAAGTAATTGAAAGATTAAATTTTAAATTAAAATTTATTTAAATTAAATTAATTAAAGTTTTTTATCTGTTGGTCGTTCATAGCTTCCCATAAATTCAAATATTGTTAACCTTATTTCATGTGTGAAAATACGTATTAATAGAATTCGTAATTTAATAACACTAATCCACGCAACGAGACTTTTGTTAGACATTGTTTATTTTTGAGATAATCGTAGAATAACTATTGTATACTAACAGCATTGAAAATTATTGCATTTTTACATTACGGACACGTATAGTGTAAGGAAAATATTGTAATCATGACAAGAAAAAAGACTATGAAATTTATATCTTTACTTTTATAGGTTCCCTGAGTCCGCTTTTCCTATTTCTGAAACAATTCTCTATGTATCTGCGTATGCATGTGTGCGAGTCAGTACTTTCTTTAAGATTCCCAAAGTCTGCGTTTGGTGATTTTGCAATGAGTCAATATGTGTATGTGTTTGAGCAGGGTAGCATTTAAACGGTGTTTTCGGCTGAGATTAAATTTCGCAGGTATGTTATATATGATGAAAAGATTATTTAACATTCTGGATTATATATGCCACTGCCCAAACTCTGTACAAAATTTTGAACAACGTGTAAAAATATTGGGTTGTTCGGAAAGTTTCTTCCGTTTGGATTCGTACCGGAAAATTCTATCATTTAATTATTAGACATTAATTTCAATATCTAATGTCAATTGATGGGCAGAATTTTCCGGTACGAATTAGTTTTCCCAAATGGAAGGAACTTTCCGAACATCCCAATACGAATTTGAAAGGGGTGAAATAGACTAGTATCCTTATAAAGAAAATTTCTGAAAATCGCCTTTTATCAAGATTCTTGTAGAATTAGTAACTCTTTAAATCAGTAACTAGGTTACTTCTAATCTGTAAGTATTGAATTTTTACGGGATGAAATGGAGTAAGACGTTCAAAAATATTGGTTTCATCATGATTTGTGTGGAAATATTCGAGCAAGAGCAACTGACTTAAAACTTGGCACACATATACTTTCAGGACGTAAAATCTTATTTATCGTCTAAAATCTTATTGCTCGTAAAATCTTATTTATTATTATTTTTTAATTTACATTTTAAAAGGATGAATTGTCCAGGGCTCCCAAATGGTTCGCCAACTGAATACCAATATTTTTAACAGAAAATTTCTTAGTAGGTTTCTAAAACTTTTCGGCAAAAATTTACTTCCGAAGGTTGTTTCTGCAAAATTTACAAGAAAAATCTAAAAATAAATTTTTTCTAAGAAAATACTGGTATTTAAAAAGCGGACCATTTGGGAGCCCTGATTGTTAAGTAAATCTTCTAAACTCGTTTCATCACGATTTATCTGGTAGCTATTAACATGCAGATGCTCACGAAGAATGGCTTTTAAAATATTCGAAATTTTAAGTGCTGAAATAAGCCGAAAACTTTTTAAAGTTGTTTTTCTTCTGAAAATGAATGTCCAATTCATGTATTTTCCTCAGGTATACATATATATATGTAAGATATCGATACGCCTCTGTATAACGGGCGCACCTCGATATAACGAACGCACATCGATCCCTCTGTAACGACGGACGGTTGATCGCCGCTACCACACATCCCAGTAAGGTATAACGTCATTGATGTAGTCGTGCGAATGTAAGAAATCAGCAGGCATTTTCCTGGGAACTAGCTTTTATTCCAATTAATTACAAGTCTCTCTTTAAGCTAGGCCCAGGGGACAGTTTGAAGAGTCTTTTACCGGGGAAACATCGTCTTATCGTTCATATTTCGGCGAATTGCCGGACTTACAACGGCAAGGATGCCGTCGCACTTCGAAGAATACTGGCCGTAGTTTTTGTGGAGAGTGATTAGAGTCAAAAGCCACGCAAAAACGTGCTCCTCACATTATATACATCGAAACTACCGCCAGAGACCGCTTTGCAACTTATGAAATAATGTAATTTAATTGGCTAATTAGCCCTTGACTCATATCTGGGTAAGCAGCCCAGATAATTAACATGCAAGATGCAGCCACCGGGAGAAGAGAGATGCGCTACCGTCAGCACTTTTAATCTTAACTAGGATTCAAAATTGGTATCTGTTCGTAATAAATGTATCGTAAGGAAAGTTAAGTTACAGGGGCAACTAGAAATGAAGGCAAGACTTTAAAATTTTGACACACGATTTAGGGATTTTAAACTTTGAATTTTTATATTTTAGTTTTTGATTTGGAATGGGTTTAACTAACTATCCTTTCATATCAATCCACATTCGTTCACATTCAATATTCTTTCATACTTTTTCACATTCATTTCACATCCCCCCCCCTTTAAAAATGAGCACCACAGTACTTGTCAGCAAGGGCTGTGGGGCTCAACCCCATAAGTTAAACTCATTTTAAACTAGGCTATCGAAATTTTTTTTTTTTTTTTCTTTTTCTACGGAATTCTAATTAGACTCTCAAACTGCTTGGGCTTACTTTTACATAAAATACTGATACTATCTGATGATATACACTGAAGATTAAACATATGACATATATTGTAAACAAAACACACAGCTGCAGCAAAAAAAAATTTAAACATTTCTCGCGAGAACATTGTGTGCTATTTTTTTTAAAGTCTTTTAGCACATTTCGAAAGTTTCTGTTAACCAATATGTCCTGTTAGAATTGTTCGTGGATTATATTTGGTTCATCAGGAAAGGGAAACATTGCACCTTTCTTCAAACATACAATACAATAAAAACTAAATAATATGATACTTTAAAGCAGAAATATAATATGGCAATTACTTATATTATTTACAAACACAAACAATTAAAATATGCACTTAAACTTATAAAAATACTTCAACATGATATAAACACTTATTCAAAATATTAAATTTAAAAAATATAGCATAAAAGATATTTCAAATATATTGTAAATATAGGACAAAACAATTACTATAAATGTAATAAAAACAACACAAACATGAAAATGTCATATGAGCAGTTACAAGGTCTGTTACTACTCCAAAATATCTACTTACAAGCATCTTTGGGCTTATAGGACACTAGTGGGAATTATTCTCAGGAGAGAAAAAATATTGAACTTGAAAACTTTGTAAAAATAGGAACTTCTAATCAAAAAAAAAAACTTAGGTGAGGATAGGCCCTCTTGTAGGGAAATAATAGTCTAATTTATGCAGTTGGTTAAAAAAGGTAACCAATTGTTCTTGCTTTAGCCAATTATCTAGTTTCGAACAATAGTTATTAGTTGGCAACAAGACAGTTGGAAAAAAAGGTTAAAGGTACCAACTTGGTAAATTGGAATACGGACTTGATTGATTGGTAAACTGGGTACAACATATGAAAATAGAGGATTTTTTGGAAAAACATCAAGTAAGTCATTATTTGCAGACTGAAAAATTTCTATATTTCACAGTGGCGTTGATAACATACATTAATTTTTTTCAGCTACCTCAGTATGGTGGTATATTTGGTAAAAAATGGAATACTGTTTGGGATAAAAATGGAATATAAGGTTGACATAAAAAGTTTTCTCATAGAAAAAGGGGTTTGATCACCTGAGACATTAATCAAAGCAGCAACTTTGCCTTCGGTCATTTTCAATAACCTGCTGACATTTATTTGCACGCATTTTGGATGTTTTATTTTCGAGGTACCCGGGTACTTAAAAAAAATGCCGGAGGTTATGTTTACATCACGATGTACAAGAATTGCCACTGGATTGACCAGGAATTTCGAGATCATCCTTATTTTTGGTTGCTTTGTTGGGGTTTTAGCACATACTAGAATCATCGCTAGGGTTGTGTCTACCAACGGGTTCATTTTGTCATTAAATGAGGATAGGGGTGGAACCTATACCTTTCTTTTCACTAATATAACTTTGGGGATAATCATGACACTAATTAAATTCTTGGTGCATTTACTAAAAAGGCAACTGTTTCAAAAATATATTTGGTCAGGGAAATACTAAAAATATAATTCTTCAGAATAAAAAGGTAAATATAATAAAAATAGCAATAATAACAATAACGCAAAATAAAAAAGCATATATTTTTCTTGAAAAATTGTTTAGTCTTACTATGACAAAAACAGATATCTCAAGAGTTAAACTAAAGCAGTAAAATATGGGCATTGGCACTAGCACTTTTGTGCACAGTGCGCCAGGAATCTTTGAAAATTCGTGACATCAATTTTTGGTGCACCTCATCACTGTACAGAGGTTAATTCTTACCTGGAGCACACACATTTATTATTACCACTTGATTACCGACATATATAAACTTTTTACAACACATATTTACAGAAATATCTAAAAACATTTAATAGGTCATTTTTATATGAGAAACTAGTTTTTTTTTTTCCAAAAAATTTGCCCTTTTTTTTTTTTTTTTTTTTTTCTTAATTTTTCATTAAATCCCGCTTAATTTTCCAAAATAATAAACAAAAATAACCTGCTTCATTAAATCACTTAAGTGTAAAAGGATGAGATAATAATACAATAATAATAATAATAATAATAATAGTAAAATAATAATAGTATTTTTCAGAAAAATATTTTCACATTCATTTCATATATATATATATATATTCCAAATTTCAAAGCTCTACATCAACAGGAAGTGGGTGAAAAATGAATCACAAGATTGGACTGCCACATACATACAGAAATGTAAGATAAAAGAAAGCGGGTAAAAAAGTGGCTCAAATTAATTTCTTTTATTTATTAAATATTTAAATAAAAGGGGGAAAATGAGTTGAAAACAACAGCAATATATTTAATTCTCTCACAGTTTAATAATATGTATTATTTTCCCTCTTTCAATGAACTTTACAGAAATACTTATTTAAAAAAAATTCACCTCTTTACATTTTCTATATTTGTATCAGTAGCCATTCTATAATTTACCGCTTTCCAAATTTTGAGTAAGGCTGTGGTTTTCACTTAGATAAGGATGAATCGTTAAAGATTAGAATTAGAAGATTAAACAGATTATTATTCATTAAAGTTAAATTACTATTATAAATTAAAAGCATCAAGATTTGTCACTAAAAACCACTTTGAACCACGTTGCTATCAAAGTATTGCATTTTTTGACAAAGTCTTCAAGTTTGAGCTAAGGTCGACTTTTACAGGGCGTCCGAAAAAATTTAAACTTGAAGATAAGTAGTCAATGTAAGATGCAAAAAAGTTTAAAATAAGGTAGGAAATATGCAGGGGGGAGGAAGGGGACAACGACTATCAAATTAGAAAAGCTATGAGGTATTACAAGAAGGTAACAGTAACATGGATGATAATAAACATGTGCGGTTGACCCCCGCAGTTATGTACTGCAGCTGACGGAAAATACATAAAGCATGCTTAGTCAATTCTTCTTCTTATTTTTTTTTATTTGTAAGTTTCAAAACTACACTGTCTTTTTACATGATTTCTGCCCGTGCAGCTTTTAGGTAGATTTCGTAAGAAATACTACCTATTACATTCTCACCTAAGTTGGAATTTTTGAAAAATTTTTGCAGATCTACGCTGATCATGACTCTCAGAACCCAACCCCCCCCCCTCCCCCAAAACTTCAAAACTTTATCTTATCGATCTTACTTTATCTTTATATTATCGATCTATCTATGTCACTTTTTTATGGACACGATAACTGCAATAATTCTGCACAAATCTCTTCGAAACTGATACATAAAATCAAGGGGCATAAAATCTCGGTCAAGTTCGTTAATGGGCAAAATCGAACCATGGGGGGGGGGGTGTTTGTGAAAACAGAAAAAAAACCATAATTTCTTAATTATGATACGTATCGAATCCGTTTGAAGTTATTATTACTTCTAGGAGAAGGGCCGAAAATTTATGTATGACAAATTTTTGATATCATTAAAAATGGCCACAAGGGGGGGGGGGGGTTGTAGAAGAAAAAAATTCATAACTTCGTCAATTCCCAAGAATTCAAATCTGCTTAAATTTATTATAAATCCTCTTAATATTATCTAAAACTTTTATATTGACAAGTTTTTTATAGGATCAACTCTTATTCCCCCCCCCCCCCAAAAAAAAAAAGAAAAAAAACCGTGCTGGCTCTGCTTGCAAACAAGTTAGGTTTCGAAGTAGGCGATTCCAACTGCCGCATCATGGCAAAAAGGTCATTTCTTCCGCAATTTCCTTCAAACAGGCGCCCCACGGTCTGCGTCTTTGAAATCTACCTGTGCCTGTAGACCGAGCCGTCAGGGATTTTTTATTTAGCGATGCATTTGCGATGCATTTTTTTCCCTTTTTACACTTATTAATATTTAATTTTGTTCTAAAAATGCTATCGCCAATATGTGCACAGGACCATTTTCACTGATAAAGTAATATTTAAATGGTTCGAAAAGGTTTTATAAGTCAGCTTTCTTCCTTCATTTTTTAAATTTAATTTTAAATATATAGATATGCAGATTTTTAATGATTTTATTGCAGCAAAAAGGAAAATTTTTCTGACTGACAAATTTTGAATAGAAGAGTCGCATAAAGAGTTATTGTATAAATGTTTGAAAATTAACAAGATAATTATTTCATTGACAATATTATTTCAATATTATTTTTTTACTTTATTTTAAACTTTTTTATAATTTACGTTATCTACACTCATGTCCAAAATTAAGGTCACAAACATAAAATCTGTAAAAACTGGTGAACTATTCACTGTGTTGCCACGAAATTTGGCACAGAGGTATATTACAATGGGAGAAAGAATATAGCAACATAACAATATGGAAAGGATTTTAATTGTGAATTAAGATACAGGGTATATTAAAAAGTGCTAAATTATGAATCGGAGATAAAGCATTTATCTCGGGAAAAGTATGTCTGATATGGAGTGTGACCACTGTGCACTGCTATACAAGCCTCAAAACGAGCTCTCATACTGTTTATGAGGGTGTCAATAAATGTTTGTGGTAACAAAGCCCATTCTTCCAAAAGCGCGGCTTTTAACTCCTGGAGGGTCCTAGGAGTGAGGTTACGCTGTGCAGTGGCTCTTCCTAGACCATCCCAAATATGTTCAATAGGACTGAGGTCCAGAGATCTCGATGGCCAATTCATACAGCGAATATCCTTCTCTTCAGGAAAATCATCAACAATGTGAGCACTAAGTGACCTCACATTATCGCCCATAAAAATGAAGTCTGGGCCTACAGCACCCCGGTACAACCTCACATAGACTTCAAGGACCTCAGCCATTTAGCGATATGCATTGACAGTACCCGCATCGAAGACGTGCAGTGGGGTACGGCAGCCCAACCTTAAGCCGTCTCAGACAAGGATTCCTTTGCCACCAAATCTGTCGATTTATTTTACGCAGGAGGGATGATAGCGAGCTCCAAGTTCTCTCCAGATGAAGATTCGACTAGAATCACTTTCCGTGGTGAATCCAGACTCATCACTGAAAAGAACACGCTCCTACTCTTGTTGTGTCCAAGACTGATGTCTTCGGCTCCACAACAACTGGGCTCTCCAGTTCGATGCAGTGAAAGGGACACACACGACTGGATGCCGGACGTAAAGTGCCCTCTCTGCTAGTCGTCTATATACTGTTTGCCTGGAAATTCTTATTCCAGACGCAGCAGTAAAGTCACCAGCAAGCTGAGGAGTCGTTGCCAGCTTATGTTGTCGTGCACTCAACGCCAAATAGCTATTCTGTGCAGGTGTCGTTGCTCTGTGGCGGTCTTGGCTGGCCTTCCTGGTGGCATTGGGATGGTCTAGGAAGAACCATTGCACAGCGTAACCCCCCTGCCATGACTCGCCAGGAGTTAAAAGCCGCGCTTTTGGAAGAAATTTCTTTGTTGCCACAAACATTTATTGACACCCTCATAAACAGTATGAGAGCTCGTTGTGAGGCTTGTATAGCAGTGCACAGTGGTCACACTCCATATCAGACATACTTTTCCTGAGATAAATGCTTCATCTCTGATTCATGATTTAACACTTTTTAATATACCCTGAATTTTAATTCATAATTAAAATCTTTTCCATATTGTTATGTTGCTATATTCTTTCTCCCATTCTAATATACCTCTGTGCCAAATTTCGTGGCAAAACAGTGAATAGTTCATCAGTTTTCACAGATTTTATGTTCCTTTTTATGATTTTATGACCTTAATTTTGGACATGAGTGTACTTATCTCCAGCAGGTAATAAATTAAAGTGCGTGTCAACTTTTACAATACACAGACACACTGTATACCGGCTAATATATATTATATTCATTACACACAAATGTTTGTAAAATTAATTTGGTGCAACAATGTGTGAAGAAAAAGCATGTCTAGCGTTTTTTTTTTTTTTTTTTTTTTTTTTATCGAAAATATAATTTGGTTCAGTTTAAACACATACCAAGCAATAATTATCTATAAATGGTAACGTATTCATTCGAAATATTTTGAGTGGTCATGTATAGAAATTAATGGTCATATGCTCATCACATAACACACTAAAATTTAAACCAGCTGCAAAACGCATTTCAAGAAATATCCGGCCATGACGGTAGTGTATTTGGATTATTTTTGTGTGGCCCTGTATACGAATATCATTTACGTATCACTTAGCAAATGGATATTTTCTTCAGCTGAAAAATACAAAATATAATCGAAAACACGTTTCGAGCAACTGAACCCACGTCTGACAATGTGTCCGAATTCTATGGCCTTGTAAGATAACTATAAATGTTTCGTGCACCGTTTTCCATGCATTGCAAACAATTACTGTTAATAACTCATGGTGTTTTGGTGTTTCGAAATATTTTTAACGTCCCTGTAAACGAACGATAAATGCTATTCTTGATAGGAAATATGTTATAACGAATTTCAATACCATATGGCATTACTTCATTTATGTGTATTTTAAACAATCTCCGCCCAGTAATCAGTAATATGAAAGAACTCTTTTTTGATCACTCGTAAACGAAATACTGATGCTATACACATAATTCACAATAGTGATAAGGCTACATTGAAAAAAATATACATAAAATTTTGTCGAAATTCAAGCAAACTTTTGGAAGTTACAAGTAGAATGCGAACAGATGGAGACAGACAAGCGATCTGACACCGTAAACACTTTCCATGTTGTTGAAAAGTATTAAAAATCAATGCCTTATTTCTTAAAATTGTTGATTTATTGGTGTGCTCATAATTTAAAAAAATTAGTAAGTTTGTAAAGATTTGTCCTCTCGCGTCTCTAGCGTCCCCCTTGAAAATAAAAAGTAAGGGGACGCTCGACGAAAAATAAAAAAGTGAGGGGACGCCGTCCCCCCTCGACTACACCACTGAATTGTTGGTTCTTTGCTGTTTGTATAAGCAATGTTTTAACTGTATCATACTTTTAATGTTTGTTTATTATAATTTTTTATTCTGTGTTTTTCTAATGTAATGCTAGATTATGGGCGGGTGTTAGTATATCGTATCGTAATTGTAATCGTAGCATTACATCTTAAATTTTATTAGATTATACTTTCGTGTAAGCTTTCTTGCACGTCCAGGAACATGACTGCAGAATCCCAGACGAATTTATAAATATAAGTGATGTTCAATTTTCAGTTCAGTTACTATGTTTTTGTCATTGTGTAATGTTATTTTGTAACTCAATATATATTCGATCCAAGGCCTCGTCTGTTTATTTGCTTTGTTATTTTATCACTAACAAAATAATTTCACCAGAAAGGAAAACATTAGCAGAAGGAATTTAAAAAGTTAGTATTTATAAATGCTGAGTAGATTCGAGTTACTGGATTTAATTTCTCGTTACAAAATTTAACTTTTCACAAATCTATTTAAATAATACGCAAGTGACGTGACGCTTCCGGTCAGGACCCCCCACCAAAAATGTACAATTTCACAATAACGTACCAATATCTCACACGTAAACAAATAGTGAGTCATTCATTTTAGAAATTCATTGATAAAAATTAAAAAAAAAACTTCCATTGTTGCAGAAAAAAAAAAGAGAAATAATGAAAATATTTAAGACACATGGTTTTTTGGACGTCTTTTATTTGCAAGATAAATTTCCGTAAAAATATTTATGCGCGTGTACTTCATTTTTATAAGCGAATAAAAAATCATATTTATTGTGACGTTACGAGAATATTATCCATGGGTTTATTATGTTATATTTATGCTTACTGATGCCATTTTTTTTCGTTACAATTAACCCCTTAATCGTCGTGCCCGAGACATTCACGGGCAGTGTAGGCTACGCCTGTTTTATTCAGATTGTTTCATTCCCACCAGTTTTTTAAAATAGTATAATTGGCTTTATTCTCGCATTATTTTAGCTGCCTATTAAATAAACCGAATATTTCTACTTAAAAAAACTGGTGGTAATCAAGCAATCTGAATTATTAAAAAGTAGCTTACACTTAAAGAGCGCGACGATTAAGGGGTTAAATAGAAAATATATTTTTATTTGATTACATGTTGGTGAAGCATAAAAGTACATACATAAAGTACAAAGTTTGAATCCGTGAAAATGACGTTATGCTTAGCATGAAATTTATTTTTATGTTGCAAAAACTAAACAGAAAAATTTATATGATTGTGTCAACATGACGTAATTTTCAGATTTTAACTTTCTTAATTATTAAGATTATGGATTTGAATGGCAGCTTTTATTGATTACTTCATCTTGATTGTATACCTTGATTATATGTTAACGATAGCTTAAAAGTCTTCTTACGAGCGCTTTTTACACTAAATATTAATATTTTTTTGCGAATTTTTCATTTAAAAATATAAATTCATAGAAAATGGGGTTAAAAATATAAAATCATACAAATATGAGGTTTAATTAAGGTTATTATCAGGGGCCAGGGTAACGCTGGATAAGTCAGCTAGTATATAATAAAATTCACTTTTTTTTTTTAAACAATTAAAAAAAACTGCATCTATTTCTGGTCTTCCATGAAGAAGACGCACTATAAAGATCGAAGTAAATAGAAATTTGAAATCGAAGAATATGCTCTTTCTTGCATATTATACCTGTATTTTAGAAACAGTTATACGTGTGCTTACAACAACAATTAAGTTTATTTTGAAGTGAAGAGCAATGGGTCATTACTTAATTCGGTCTTTTGTTTCGGACAGGACTGTCCCTTGATGTGAAGGTCGCAAATGTGACGTCACCGTTCTGCGCCGCTAGCCTTCGGAGGGAGCGATGACCTTCCGCAGAACAGAAACGTAACTAATGCCCCAAACGCTATAGTTACTAGTATAATAAATGCTACGATTTTTTCCTAAAACTAAGAGGACAAGTGTTTTTCTCCATGGGTATACGCAGAGGATTGTAAAGGAGGACCGCATCCTCCCTAAATCTTTGGAAATAGTAAGATCCAACTTGAAATACTATAAGAGACAAAGGCGTCGACAGAAAAAAAATCTAGGGAGGGCCAAGATTTTGGAACAGATGTGTCTGTAGCCCACGGTCTAGTCCGCTTTTTTAAAATGCAGAATATAAATATGAAATAAGAACTTTTTTTTTTTTGTCAGAAATCCCCGTGCAAGACAAATTTTAAATAAATCAATATAAAAAGCAATGCCCAAATTTAACAACTAAGAAATATTAAATATTCTAAAATAATTTTCTATTAGCATTTTCCAAAACAGAGAATTAACTAACAGCTCAAACTTAATTTTCGTCAGGGAGGGAGGTTCGGTAAGGGGCTGCCACCCCCAACCTCCTATTATGATACATTTGAAACACATCCACGTAAAAAGAAAACAGAATTTAAAAAAAAATCTTCCATTAAGGATTCAGGGGGAAGAATCCCGCTGACGAAAAATTCCCAGTTTTTCTTTCTCTTAGTGTTTAATTATTCTAAAGTTACTTAAAAAAAAAAAAAAATTATCATTTTTTTTTTTTTTTTTTTTTTTTTTTTAGTAATCAGAGATAAAGAAAATTTAGTTAATTAAATTTTTTAACATTTTTTATTATGCAGGATTTTCTTATTTTGTGCGCGATTTGTGAAATCCAGCACGCTATTTTAAACCCTGCCCCTCAACCCCCCCCCCCCAAAAAAAAAATCTTGAAGTGGTGCCTTTGCTTTAAAATATATAAATCATAAGTAAAATATATAATGCATACCGATTTCATAAAGCGCTCTTCAAACAATTTATGTCTACAGAGAGTATGCAATCTAACTCTATAAATGAACAATAAATGCTATGCATACCATTTTCTATGGCCAGCATGTTGAAGTGCACATCAATAACTCATATCAATTTTGTAATGTTAGCATCATTAAAATGTACTTCACAAAATTATAGCTCATAGACCATAACATATCCAGATTCTTTTGAGTGTCCCTGTAAAGGAACTATAACTGCTACACAATTTATTTCTATTAAGGAATATGCCATAATAAATCTCAATAATATATACCAATTTCGTGGCTCTCCAAGTATATTTATGAAAGTTAGAGCATGGATAAGCAGATAAAGCTATTGATTAAAGACAATGTAACTATAAAGTATAAAGGATACAAATGAAAAAATGACCAAATATGCTACCTTCTCAGTGTGAGCGAGTCTTTCAATATTTTGTTCAGAGCAGATTCCATTTAAAGGAAAAAAATACCATTTTTTGAGTACCATTTTTTTTTCTAATTCAAACAGATATTTACTACCTATGAGTAAAGATGTAGCTACTTGTATAAACTTACAGAGGTTTCAATATCACTAAATAAAGAGTTGGTGGGTGCAAGTAGTGATGAACCCTGATCCAGAAGATTTCAACTTAAAAAAATTTTTGAGTAAAATATATATTTTGCAATTTTCTTATTTTACTTAAAAGTTATACAGAAATATAGATCTCTTAGAAGAGAAAACTATGATTGAGAAAAATAATGGATTATTTTATCTAGCCACGTTTAAAAGAAAGAGAAAAAAAATTGGAAAGATTTTTGAAATGCTGAATATTACTAATATTTAGAAAATAAAATGAAATACTTGACAACAATAAACACTGCATAAGTAAACTAGATTTGTTGTTCTCACAATCTAAAATCAATGAACATATTATTAACGAAAAATCATTTGAAAAATTTATATTTCACATGTATTATGATTCAAAAGAAATATGTAATTCGAAAAGTATAGGCAGTAACACAATGCGATTTTCACATAAGTGAAAGATATGGTATTTTTCGTTAGCAAAAAAAGTTACTGCCAGAATAGCTACACAAGTCTCAGCCAGTCCAAAAGCTGCTGTCTATTACTGTTTAATCAATTATGTGACAGGATTTGCAACAGAAATACTTTACGATGCTCTGCAAACTAGTCCCTTCTCTCAGCTATTCTCACTAATGAGCAGGGCTCAAACAAATGAGGGGAACAAAATTATTTCATCTGATAAGTATGTTTTTAGTACAGTGACATCCCTCATTTTTGAATAATAATATTTTAGTCCATAAATTGACATAAAAAATGAGTGCAAGTGGCCTTTTTTCTTCCCCATGTGTGACATGCAGTGATCTCCATCTTCTCTCGTGCTATTAAGGGGCCACTTCACCAACGCGAAAACACCCACTTGCTAATGTTAATCCTATGGGAGAAGGCTTTTAGAATATCTCATTTGCATTTCATATTTTTAAATGATTTTTTTTGCATTGGATAGCTGAGATCGATCTCTATTTAGGCCTTTTTTTACTGTTCGATTTTGGTTGCAGTTTTTTTCAATGAGGATACTTTCACTTTCGAAAGCGATTCCGAAAGTAAAAGTATCCTCATACAAAAAACCAGTAAACAAAATCAAAAAAAAAGAAAAAAGGCCTGTATAGATATTACTTCAGCTATCCAATGCAAAAAAAAAAAAAAAAAAAAATCATTTTAAAATATCAAAATACAAATGATAAATTCTAAAAACTTTCTCCCATAGGATTAACATTAGCGAACGTGTGTTTTTGCGTGAGTGAAGTAGACTCTTAATGGAAGAACCAAACTTAAATGGCATTTTCCCCTCTTATGCCTGGAAAATGCTGATTGCCTATTTCTTTTTCCCTTCCAGCCAGCCATGGCATGGCTTTTCTCAAATTTGAGAAAAAAAAATATTATTAAATTTAAAATATGGGAAACAAAAACAAAAAATCATGCATCAAACATAGATTATGAAACACTTTCCAACACATCCAGAAAACTGTAACAAAATTTCATCGTTTAACAAGGGGAAAGAAGATATGCAACTAAGCAGTTTGAAAAAACACGTTATACATTTAAAAATCCAGTCTCAGCAATTACCATCATAGTCAGAAGAGTAGTTGTATTATTTTGGGCAGCCCTGTACCTGATCTAGAGATTTGCATACTACATAGCATTATAAACTTTAATTCAGTTAGAAAACACAAAACATAATGAAAAATTCACTTTTAGCAATTTTTGTCAATAAGAAAGATATGCACTCAAATTCTTTTGTGCAGCACTGTATAATATTATTTACAGACTCATACATACCATGTATTACACTGAAATTTAATTCAGGTAAGAAACACACTTCCAGCAATTACCAACTGTAAACAGCAATGTATCCAGTTCCTTGCATAGCCCTGTATATGATTTATATTCCACAAGCTTCTCTTAATACAGTAAACATATTTTAGCAGGAAAATGCATAACACGATTAAAAACTATCCTTAAGCAATTCATGTATACTTATTTAATACTTATGAATTTTTTGTGAGGCCTTGTGTATAATTAATATAATTTATTATTTATTACCACATAATGTGCAAAAATTTACTTTAAACTTAACAAGAACGAAAAATCATGCGCGAAGCATAGATTATGTAGCACTTTCCAACGCTTCCAAAATAATTTTACAAAACATACCGTTTAATAAGCTAAAAGATAACATCTAAGTAAACAATTTGGAAAACGCATAACATATTTAAAAACATAATTTCAGGAATTTCAAACAGATACAATATTCGGAAAAATATCCGAATACTTTTATTCAACCCTGTATATGATCTATAGATTTGTATATATACTATATAGGATGCTAAATTTTAGTTTAGTTAGGAAACGCGTAACACAGTTTAAAATTATCCTTCTGGAGTTTCTGTCAATAAACGGGAATGTGTTCTCGAACTTTTGTGCTACCCTGTATATGAAATACAGAATTTATACACACCCAGTAATAGACAAAAAGTGAGTTCAATTGAAAATCGCGTTCAGCATCTTAAAACGCCAGGAATTATTGTTAACAGACAGTAGAGAATTCTTTTGTATGTCCCTGTAAATGAACGATGACTGCTATACACACACTATTCTGTAGTAAGCCTCTTGTAATGCACCTTAATAATATATATAAATTTCAATGCGTTTAAAATAGTGAAATATTATTTAAGTAAACCGCAGACGATTTTTCTCCATAGACGTAATGTAACGGAATTCTTTTGACTGTCCCTGTATGGTAACTATAAGTAGTATGCACACCCTATTCCATATTAAGCTTCTTCTAATGCACCTTAGTGATATATATAAATTTCAATGCGTTTAAAATAGTGAAACATTATTTACATAAACCGCAAATGATTTTTCCCCATAGACCGCAATGTAACGGAATTCTTTTGAGTGTCCCTGTAAAAAAACTATAAGTACTACACACTTCCGTTGAAATAGGGAACATGCTATAGATAACGACAATAACATATAAAAATTGCAGAGCAATCCGAGCATATTTACGGGAGTTAGAGCACGGACAGACGGCCAGACAAACCGAAGTCATAAGCACTTTTCAACTAGGTTGGAAAGTGCTAAAAACTCAAACCACAGCTAAACTTTGCTCTTCCAGAAATTATCACTGATAGACAGTGTCCAAACCAAATTATTTTGTTTGTCCTTGAAAATGATGATAAATGTCAATGCACACAATATTTTACTAAAAGCATCTTATAGTGCACAGCAGTAATGTATATCAATTTCATTATGTTTGAAATAGTGAAACGTCACTAAATTCCACTGCACACAATTTTTCCCTGTAGATCATTATGTAACAGAAATCTTTTATGTGACCTTATAAATGAATAATAAAGTCTTTTCACTCAATTTTCTACAGAAAGCATGTTTTAGTATACCTCATAAATGCATAGCAATTTCATTATGATTGAAATAGTGTAACATCACTAAAATAGACTGCAAACGATTTTTCCTTATTAACTGTGATGGAATGTAATTCTAAATAAGAATGTGTTCATAAAAAACACATAAAATTGCTAAATCATACATAAAACAAGAACATTTATGTGCACTTGTATAAATAAATATGATGGTAATGTAAAATCTACATTTAAAAAAAAATGTTAAAGTGATCTGAAAGTCCAGAAACAAAAGCTTCTTGCATGAGAGACAATTTGTTAAGTCATCGACCAATTACCTGATTGGAAAACTGCAGCGGCACCATCAGTATTGACTTTAGAAACTTTTCTCCGACAGGGATTTCTGTGGCTCCTGTGGGACGGGAGGGGGGGGGGGGGAATCTCCCCACCCCCTCCTTGGCCATCCACTGAATTCAACACTGGGCACCATCCAGTGAGTACACCAGAAAAATTAAAATGAAAAAATTTAGAAATGAATCGAAAGTTTGATTGAAGATTATCAAGTGTCACCATCTATGACCAGGAAAACAGACTAAATTCAAACAAATTCTTTTGAGTATCACTATAAAGGAACAATAAATGCTACACACTTCATTTTCAATAGCAATCATGCTATATAGTAAACTTTCATAACATATATATGAATTAAATGGAAATTAAAATATATTTTTGGTGGTCAAAACACTGACAAATATCAGACAGACAAACCGAATTTATAAGCACTCTTCAACTATGAATTATATTAGAAAGCATTATAAACTGACACTGGGCACGAGGGGGTAAATATTTGTTACTGCCTAGATTATTTTCAAATTTGTAGAGCCCTTCTAATGACATAGATCAAATTGAACATTTAAAAAAAAATTTTTATCCTAGTTACAAATTATTCTGGCAATATTTATTAAAAACCGAGAAAGTATTTTTATATGAAAGATACCAATTATTCAAATAACGTTTCGAAATGTATTACCCAGTGGTTAACAGCTGCAGAAATTTCAAAAGATTTTATTATTTAGAGCAGCCTTTTTAATTGTGATTATTTCATTGTTTAAGCACATAGTTCTCCATTGTGGTTACCTAAGTAGGTCTCCACATCCCTCGAGTTCTGGTAAAGCAAGTGCGGGTCGGGGAAACCTGACTTAAGGCCTAGAACATAACTCCCTTTTGAGTGCTCAGCGACGAAGCTGTTGGGAAGTCCGACCCGTCCCCAAGTGTTTTCGCGGTGGTCTCCTCTAATAATGGGATCCACCACATATCGCAACAACCTATGTCGTCAATACATGGGTTCAATCAGGGTGATACGCAGGTGGCAGTGCCCCGTCCGGTTGCAGAGCATATGGAGAGCAGACTCTGGTCGTGCGTGTTATATGTCCCTCAGGACATGGGTGCGACGATTGAGATGCTGACGGGTGCCACTCAGGTACCTGGCGGCGCAGCTCAGTTTTATATCTGTTAAATTTGTGTTTATTTTTATTTATTTAATGAAGTTTTAATTCCATCAGAGAGTATTAGCCAGAAACAAAAAGTGCAAACAAGTTAGTCTTCCTTAATCAGGCTTCATGCGATAGAGACAGATAAAAAAAAAAAATCATGCTTGAAAATTATTTTTAAAACCATAAAATATCTGTAAATTGAGATACAGTTTTTAGACAAATTGCATTTGAATCTACACTTTTTTACCCATTTGACAGTGTTTAAATTGTGCAATGTATAAAAGTTAATATATTTCTGATAAAAGCAAAATTGATTAATTACATCATTGCCATCATCAATGTGACATCAGCTTTACTCCCAGACATGTTTTTGCTTTTTAACATAGATCTCATGTTTTTTTGCACGTTTCTGTCAAAACCTCATGATGCTACTTTTTGAATTATCATATATATTATTTTTGCTGTCAACATCCCTTTTTGTTCAACATCAGCAAATACAAAATGCAGAACGATGACCAAGATACCATATGAAAGGATTTTGAACAGGCTTCTGACATAGTACACTCACATTTCATTAAAGCATTGTTTTCATAAATGAAATGAAAGGTTTTCTCAAATCAGTGTTGTTACAAAAATAAAATACTGCATTATATCATGCTCAACAATGATCATAAAAAAAAAAAAAAAAAAAAAAAAAAAGATAAAGTGGGATGTCTTTGCATGGGTTTATTTTATATTAATGATTAAAAAGCAAAATTGAAATGTTTAGAAGAAAAAAACACCGTCGATCGATCAAAGCAGCGATATTTCACGTGTAGCCTAAATATATGTCTTGTTACATTAAATTAAATTGTATTTTAAATGTATTCACTTTATTTTTTCTTTGTCCCATGTTTTTCTCGAAGCGGATAACATCCTCTGATACAGTTAAAATACGATTGTTAATTTTTTTTTTTTTTTTTTTCGTGCGCATGCTTTTAGTTATATTTGATCAGATTTTACTGTAACATTGATGGAATAAATGAGATGATATTTTGGCTTGACTTATGTTGTTTGCAGATTTTTTTAGTCCTTAATTTTCTTTTAAAAGTTTAAACCTGCATGTAAAAAATATTTGATATTGATTAAAAGTATTAGACTGCAGTATGAAATCTTCACAAAGGTTCACTAGTTGAATTTTTATTTCTTTTGTCAGTTTTGTACGCTGGTAATTCAAAATTCCTCGACTTTTCATTAATAATAGTAAGACACACAAAGACAGAGGAAACAGGTGGTATGAAAAGTAATATCTGCAACTCTGTTGATTCATACTAAAACTTTATTAAAAATGGCATTTACATGATGATAGGCAATATTAAAAGTGTATTTAGCTAAAATACAGATTATATCAGCAGAAAATTAGAATGATACATTAGTCACATTAAATAATAAATTAGATAATTTTATATATAATTTTGATATATAAAATAATTAAAAGAACATGATTTGGATAATCAAGTAGTAAAAAAAAAATTATTTAATATTTATTGCAATTTTGATCATAAGACAACTTTTAATACATGAAAATGATGATGATGATGATGATATTTATTTATTTATATTTTATTTTTTACTTCACAAACATGGAAATAAAGAATTCAAAAATCTCCGAAAAGTAATTTTAGATAAAAATAAATGCATGGTCGTATGATTTCATTTTAACTCCTTGATTATATGAAACCTTGAAACTAACATGGGTTCTGACAGCAACATAATCAAGGAGTTAAGAAGGAAAAAATAAGATTAAAAAATATGCTGCGATTCAATTTAAAAACTGCGCATTTAAAAATATTGCCAACACATAATTAGCTTTTAATAAATGTTATTTTCAACTGATTTAGACAATAACAGAATGGAAATATAGACGAGATCAAATGAAAACTTTTACTTTTAAGTGTCATATATGATTTTAATAATACAGCCAAACCTGGTTAAGATGCTCCCGCTTAACACGCAGATTTTTCTAGACACTTGAACATCGCCCATAAGATTAATGTAAAAATATCACGTTTAATACAACAGTTATTATGCAATCCCGCTTAATACACGATAAAGTTTCGGTCCCTTGAAGCAAAAAATCTTGCTTAATATGCGAATTCGTAGACCAATATGCGATTTTCTTCTATAGTGCTGACAATTTAGTGGGATTTTTTAATTCAGATATCTACCACAATTTCCAAACAGAAATATGGGCCTTTTTTAATGACAGTTTATCACACATCCAAATATTCTTTGGCTCTTGCTTCATGTATATTTTTACTGAAGTAGAGAAAGATTTGTTATTTATATTTTATAGATATTTTATATGTTATTTATTCGTTTTTATTTGCACAGTGTATGTTGTCGATTCTGATCCCCCCCTCCCCCCCCATACACTGTAGTAAATAAAGTCCCCTTTGTACCATGAAATTTTTAACACTTTCAAAGAGAAAAGGGAGCGTTTTTTTTGTTTTTAATTCTATTTCTTCATTATTTTCTTCTGATGTGAGCCCACTCCAGCTTTATTCATGGCCTGCGAGTTTCGTAGAGTCAAGTCGTCTCTTATTGTGTTGTTAAGTTTTAGCAATTTTTTCTGTTAATATGGAGAATAGTCATAGAATCAATAGGAATGCACTATCTGTGTCAGATAAATTGAACATTATACAACAATATGACTCTGAAAGGCATAATAAATAAATAAATAAATAAAAAGCTTTTGCAAAATCAATAAATATTTTGGAATAATGTTGTGCCCTGTAAAAAAAAACAGACATAATTGACAAAACTGAGATAATTATAAGATGAGACTGATTATAAGAATACTCATTATCACAAATACCAAATATAATTTTAATAATTGGGTGCAAAGATTTAAAATTTTTGGTTTGTGTTGAAAAAAATTTGACTAGCAGGAAATTAGTTTTGTTGTTTTATTTTTGGTTGTAACATATTAATCGACAATAAGGTCATTTTTGAATCCATCTTTTTCTTCGCTCATTCTTTCAGTTGGTCCTATAAAAATAAATGATGAGTTACATTTGCATACAGTTAAATTGTAATCTAAATATGCATAAAAAGAACAATTTTCGACTGGAAACATATAAGCTAAAGCTCGAAAGTTCATTTAAACTTTTAAAAATCTAAATAAGTACAGTTCCTGCAACATTATGCAAATCCCGCTTAATATGCAACTTTTGTCTAGTTCCTTGAAACACGTCTTAACCGGATTCGACTGTATATCTAAAATACATTAATATCATCATCATTCAAATTAAGATTCAGAATAAAAAATTATTATTCTAACCAGTAAAAGAATATACTACTCTCAAACGACTCAAAGCGTCAACTAATCATGTTTGAAAATAGTTTTTTATCTTATAATTCTAATGTTAAGTATCATTAAAAAATATATGCATAAAATATGAAGGAAATATTTTAGCTCAAAATATTATTTAATTAGGATAACATAAAGTATTCCAATTAACATAACATAAAGTATTGTACAATTTATTAACACAGATTTTGGAAAACAATCAGCAATATTCATTAAAATTTGGATGTTTAAAAAAAGGACAACTACTGTACAGAATAAATTAACACAAACATGCAAAACAATTACAGCTGCCATAATTCAGAGCTTCTATGGCATTGAGAAAACAAAAGTCATTTTTGAATTATAACACAACTAAATACAACTAATGTTAAAAAATATACAACTATACAAAAGATTACAAGCTCATAACATACACACAATAAATATGATTGCAGATTCACATAAGACTTTAAATTAACATTCAACATCCAGTTTCAGGTTTAGCTTTACCTCACAGAAATATAATCAGCACACATTACAATTATTAGTATATAAATGCTTTTTATGTGATTTAAAACAACAAGTGCAGTATGGCACATAAAAACAAACATATTCAATACATTTAAAAATATAACAAAAATTATTAAACAAAACAGTTCTTAAAAGCTAAAAATAATACATAAATTAATCATGTACAAAATTTACATTTTGATAAATATCTCATTCAGAATTAAAATACATGAAAGCTAAATTTTGATTTTACTGAAATTTATCCTCATCCAACTTCACAAAATACAGAACTATTTTTTGTTGTTAATTTTGTGAACTGTTAATTTCTCTTTGAAATGAGCAGGAAATGTGATATAATCAATGTAATGAAATATTCTATCTTTCATAGTATAAAGCAGGACTGCCCAACCCAGCACCTGTGGGTGCCATGATGCCCTTTGAAGGCTTTTGGCACCCTTGGATGATTTCTTTAAAATCAATAATGTTTGTGTGTTTCTATATTATGGGGGTGATTAAAGTTTCTGGCTCATTACCTTGCAAAAGTTTTTGGGATAGCCTCACTCTCCCTTTTAGAATAATGTAATGATATATTTACTACGATTTATGTTTTTTTCTGTAAATTATTTTTACATGGAGAGTTCTGACATCATAGATGACCTTATGACTTCCACTGTGCATCGTATAAGATGTGTGTATATAACTATCATCACTACTATTAATGGTAGTGCAGTGTTACAAATATAGCGGATTTTTTATTAAAAAATCTACCAATTTTTCCTATCAGTAATATTCAACTTATTTAATTTGTCATTAAATAATATGAAAATTACTTTTTGGAAGTAGAGGTAGTATAAATAAAAATATACACTAAATTGAAAACACTGCTAGAACAAGATAATAAAGTTGGATGTTTCCAATCATGTGATTAATGGCACCCTTCATTGTTTGCGACCAGCTGAGGTGCAGTCATGCTTACTTAAGGTAATTCACAAATGACCGGCTCAACAACGTAAAACTTTCTGACCCATTTTCTGGCTTATTTTTAAATGCAAAGGCATAAAATTGTCAGGCCTGCCTATTAAACCAATTTGGAATCAATATCAGTTTTCCATTGTTTGATAAATTACTTTGATAAATTACTTATTGAGTTAAAAGCGATTAATGTCACGTGACAACACTTTTTCCGCCTTGTTCACGGCATTGCAAAGGGAATTTAGTTCAAAACATTGACTTTGACAGTATTGTTTGAAAGATCTTCTACCTTATAGATAGTTTATAAAAATAATAGTACCAAAATAAGTTTAGATTAATAATAAAAATAAATAAAAACACCATTTGACAGAAATTCAATTTGAGACCATTCAATTTCTTACCAAATTCTTTTAATGTTGATTATATTAAAATAAATAAAAATATAACTACAATAATACTGTTTAAACATATCAAACATTGAAAAACAAATATAAATCTCAAAAAATTAATAAATCTAATTGTGCTATAGGATGTAGCATTAATTAAATACAGTAACACTTCTTTTTTCAACCATCAATTTCTATTATCTATCTTTTACTAGAACTTGTATATGCAGGGTTCCTGCTGATGATCAAAATTGCACTAAATTGCGGCAGAGAGAAAATGAAAGATTGAAATCTCCAAATTGCAGGGAGTTGAAAAAAATAATAATTTATTTTCTTTTGGTGACAATCTTAATCACATTAACATAGCTGCCAATTTCAAGATTAAAAAATTCAGAGTACAAGAATTAAAAAAAATATATTGGAACATGGAGAAAAGATAGAACCAAGATTTGCCATACAAATCTCTCAAAATAAAACTTTCAAGCCCTTTATATATGTTTTGTTTTAGTAGATCCCATCCCTCTAAATAGGGAAAATTCACCTACCTGAAAAATCGTGACTTTAAATTTTTAAGATTATCCTGAAACTTGTCTAAACATTCTTCTTTAATATAAAACATACCAACCTGCCTAGTATTGCCCAAGCCCGTGATAATAACTTTAAATTCACCTAAAATCAGTGTTGAATGCTTTTATATTTTTAAACAAAAATCTATCCAAATGAGTCTAGAGTTGGGACCTTACTGCCTTCAGCTGTGTACATCTTGATTTCGTATTATATTTTTTTATGAAAAGCTATCTAAATGAACAACAGGGTCCCTTTATAGTGATTGCCGATCTAATTTCTGACATTCAGAAATATTAGATTTTCAATTCTGATCAAAAGTTCCTAAGAAAATCAAAATAATATAAAATGCGCTCCCCCCCCCTCTTCCCTCTGATAAAATTTCAAAATGCATTTCTGACCCAACACAATTCTCTTAAAATACGAAATGATATCTGGGAAGGCAGAGAAAAAAAAAAAAGTTTGGCAATTTCATGAAAAATGACTTTCATATATTTTTTTTTACTTTTTAAGTAGTAAATATCAATGTTTTTTAAAACCTGATACATCATTAGAACCAGAAAGGATTCATAAATAAGTGGATACTTTTTTTTTTTTTTTTTTTTTTGTATTTCAATCAGGAAAGCGGATGTGGTATTTTAAATCTGCAAAGGAAATTAAAAACTTGAAATCGACATTCAGAAAATATTTCTTTGAAACAGTAAATGTTAATATTTTTTTATAAGAAAGATACCATTATAACAGGGAAAATACCTGGAACAAGTGATTTTTTTTCTTTTTTGTATTTCGATCTGGGAAGCAAATGTGGTAGTTTCAAAATGCAAAAATATCATTTTGGGGCAGAAAACTGTGACAATCCACCATTTTCGTGATGTTCATTAGTTTTTAATTAATATTATGGCTAATTATAAAAAAAATGAAAAATATAGTGTTCAGGTGCAATTGGAGCTGTTTTCATCTATTCCTCATCCAAATTTTTAGACATCTATATGCAGTAGATTTCCCTAGCCATCATCCACAGATACACACACACACTCTGACAAACATATTTTTTTTTTAATTCATTTATATAGGTAAAAAAGCATCATTGCTCCATAAGGTGGTCAACACACTTTTACAATGACATCTAGCTTTTCACACCATGCTTTAGAATTTATTTTTCTTCTACATTATATAACTTTTGAATTTTTTTAAACTTTTTTTTCATTTATATTTTTGTTTAAATAATAATAAACATCAATTAAAATTTCATCAAAAGAAATAGGTAGTATAGGAGCATATGCATGAAAAATCAAATTTTTAGAAAAATGAAAATATCGAAGAAACTCGGTTTTTTTTTTTTGTTGTTTTTTCAGAGCACTTGGCAGCTATGTATTAGTAAATGATTGAAACTTTTTTAATGTAACAATTTATTTGTGTAATTTTTCACAATCTATATTTTTCCTTTTTATTTAACCCACTAACATATTATTCTGAATCCCAAATTAACCCGAGTTCTGCTTTATACTCAAGTTCTGGTTCTCACTATTTAAAGATAAACGAGGTCAGATTTTTTTTTTTTTTTTACTTTGGAAAGGATCTAGATTACACTTGTTTAAATAATTTGTATAACCAAAATCTAAATAAATTTAGATCAATAATTGATCACAAAACAAATACAAAAAACTGTAACACCTACTGGAAAAAAAGGTAAAAGGAGGTACATTAGAGGATTAAAGAACAATTTTAAGATCAGTGTTTCATGACAAATCTATTATTAATATTATTTTCATTGCTGATTAGCCAAATTGCTAAAATGATTCAAAAACCAGTCGGAATCCTGAGAGTATATGTACAAAAGAAGATTATAAATCACTTCATCATTATTTATTGTTTTCACCAAATATTTATAATTGGAAAATGACTCAATAAGTATATCAGGAAAATCTTCTCATTCAACGAAGACAACAGATTAGATACTGTACCAGCAGTACAATCTAAATGTAATGCACTATTTAATAAATCTGAGTTCACATTTTTATGTTGAAAATTAAAGCACCATCAAAACAAAATGTATTGCATATTTTTAATGTCTTGGCTACTTGGTTTTTGATTAACATTTTAAATACAATAATACTAATATTTTTACTGTATATAATGTACTAGCTTCATAGCTAAAAAGTTATAATAATCAATTTTCAATTCTAATCTTGATTTGTATCTATATGTAATATGAAGTCCCGTGTTAAAATTTAATGTTCGTTGTCAATTGCAGCCATTTCTTTTGTGGGAGGGAATTTCTATTATCCACGTATTCTCTTATCCATCACAGCACCAGTCTCTAGACTGAGGAATAATGGAAGTTTTATTGTTTACAAAGACTATCTTAACATAGATTTTTAATTTCTCACTTCATTTTAAAATAAATTAATTAAATTTAAATATCTTTTAAAAATTTCCATGCAAAATAATTAAGTATATCACACATTCAGCCGTACTAAACTAAATAAAGTTTCATGTTTTGTACATACTGTAAAAAGCTTTTAAAAGTTTATGAAGCATCGCCAGAATGTAACACTAAATAATCAAGTTGAGATGCTTACAAGAGAATAGATGCATTTGTCAGTCAATATAGTAGTTTAAAATAATTTTCTCCTTCGATACAAAGGGAAAAAAATTTCATAAAAATGGGAAATTCACAATACATTTTAAAAGTAGTATCAGTAGTATTTCAGAGTTTTAGCACATCTAGTTCGCACCTGATGAAGAAGGACTGGGTTCTTTCGAAATGTGCTGTACTTAAAAAAAAAAAAAAAAAAAAAAAAAAAAGAATTATATTTGCATTCATATCGAATTATATCGCATATTTTTATGGTGTTTTTTAGAAGTTTACCATTTGTACTGTGTTTTACACTAGATTTTACAACATTTCATTGTAATTTTCTTACTCTTGGATAAATCAAATTCATCAGTGGCAAAAGGGGCTCAAATGAACTTAAAACATTTTTGCTTGTCATGTGGAATGCGAGTCTTGAAAAGAACAGAATCTGCTCGGAACTGTGTATTTAACAGTGGCATGTAACCATAAACATGGGAGAAATAGTCAATGCATTTGTGACGCTCTTGAAAGTGGGAATCTTCTTCAGAGAGTGATACTGGGCATCCCGGACAACGGAAAGTCCAGCGAGATGTTACCTATGTACATTGAAAACAATATTACTGATATCAAATAAGAAAAGTGAACAGGTAAATATTTAATAAATACAGTAGAACCTCGATTATCTGACATAATTAGGATCGAACCTACATTGGATAGTTGAGAATTTATCAATAATCATCTAGTTTAATATATAACATCGTCATCGAACTGCTATTATAACTATTTAAACTGCTAAATAAATAGCTAAATTCAAATTATGCATGGAAATAAATTTATTTTGAAACAAAAAACTTCCGGAGTAAAATCATCCACGAAGGGTAGGGTGAGTGCTTAGTGAAAATATGACATTGATTTCTCCTCCCCCTTTTGAAATTCTGCAGCTGTGAAAATTTCTGTTCACGAAAAGATGACAAAAGGGGTTTTGCTCTTTGTGCTTGCTTACAATCAAAGGGTTGTTGTGGCACTCTGCAGTACGGCCTTCCAAATTTCAAAAGGGGAGTGTTTTTGTTTAAACAGGGATGTGTACACGGGGGGAGGGGGGGGGGGAGAGTACACTTATACCGGGATTGGAGCTTGCAGGAGCTCAAGCTAATTTCAAAGGAATTCTAAGAAAGGGGAACCAAAATATTTATCTGTACTTGTAGTTCGGAAAGGACTGCTTGCATACACAAAAAATGTAAAAGTAAAAAAAAAAAGCTGGAAAAAAAAGGTCAGGAAATCATTGTTGGTTTATGGAGAGTTCCGGTTAAATGAGGGTCGGATAATCGAGGTTCTACTGTATTACTAATCAAATGTACAAACAAAAGCTGTAAACATTAAAAGAAAAAAACAACAGAAAAGAAAAGAAATGTAGATTTTCCAGAAAAAGCAAAAAATGATAAAGTTTGGAAACACTGAAATTTAATATTAGCATAAATAGGGCTAAAGTAAGATCCCCCCCCCCCCCAATATAAAGTTTGTTTTAGCTATTTTGCAAACTTTAAAGTTTAATTTTAAGATAAGAGATTTGCTTTCTTTTTTCCATTAACTGAAAAAAAAGTGCACAACTTACAATCAAAACTAAAACATACTGCATAGGTAATATTTGAAATCGTATAAATGAAATGTAATGTTCATTTCCACAACTTTTTAAGCATTCATTAATGCTACACTTTATTTATTAGAACACCTTCTCCATTGCTTTAAGCTAAAATGTATGATCTAATTTCTATTCACAGAATTTACTGTTTACAGCATTTCATCATAATCAGATTTCCAAGAAATTAATCTGAAATTGAAGATCAATATTTGTTTATATATTTGGTAAAAATTTTTGCACTGTCAATTTGCTGATTAACACATTTCTTAAAGCAAAAAGGAAATGTATGAAACAGACTTATCAACATAAATTCCCAACATTTAATAAACACAAGGATTATTCAAAAGTTTCCCCCTAATAATATGGATTTTAATTAATTTTAAATACAATAAATCTATAAAATTGTAACTTTGAATGTTTGTCTTAAAAATTTGAGAGAGTTTGAAAGTTTGCTCCATTTATCCAAACTTTTTACATTTATTTTTGAATTTAAATAATTTCTTAATATTTTAGCCTTTAATGTTTCAATAAATTCTCAGACAATACTATCCATATTAAATTTAATATTCAAAATTATACTGTAAGTAAATAGATATTAATTATTCATGATTTAAATTTAAATTGTTTCTCAGCATTAGGAAATGAAAACAAACAAATATTTATTTTTAGATAAACAGTAAAATAATACTTTAATACAACCAGAACATCTTTAGAAATGTTAAAATATGATAGCATAACAAAATGAAATAAAAATAGTAATTTCTTCATAAATGCAGAAATAAAATAAAAGAAAGTGAAATGTGAAAGAAAAAGTACGAGAGTTAAAATACAGATTTAAATGCGTAAGTGATAAAAGTAGAACACAAGAAAGCTTATAAAAACCTTTTAATATAATGATTGACATGTTTCAAACACACGAACAGCTATCAAGATCTACATGATAAACAAATTATTCTTGCAAAAATATTTGAAAATAAACTTGAAACACATAAGTCACAAGATCATATGTGTAATAAAAGCAGGTGCTTAAAAAATAGTAGTTATGTTTTTCAAGTTTATTTTCAAATATTTTTGCGAGAATGGTTTGTTAATCGTGTAGATCTTGATAATGACACTGTTTGTGCATTTGAAACATGTTGATCATTATATTAAAAGGTTTTTTGTGTTCTACTTTTATCACTTAAGCATTTAAATCTGTCTTTTAATAATAATTAGTGATTTTATTATATGATTAAGAAAGAGAGTTGTTTTACATACTCATTTTCATAATAAGAGAAATTTAAATTTGACAGACAGTCAATATAAATACTTCTACTTTTCTTTAAGGTAATTTTGCTGTATTAATAAAACTTTGCACTGTTACAGTCATGTACATTAAAAGAAAAAAATTGGTAACTACAAATCAAGCTAACTTTAACAGAAATATTTATAACAAAGGGAAAGGATATTTCTTTGTTATAGTGCCCCCCCTCACTCCATACAACTACAACTATGCCATGTTGCAGTCAATTTCACCAAGCTTGTGAAGTGCAAACATAGCCCACAATTATAATAGATATATAAAAATAAATACAATTGCATAAATATTATAATATTTTATGGTAACCAGAATATATTACAATGTTTCATAACTTCTTCTTACAATGTTTAACAACTTTTTAATTTTTTAACACATCTCTCATCTAACTATTCCCATCAACTGCCTCATTTTCACCCATGTATAATTGTATCTTGCACCATTTTGTGGATGTTAATTCCTCTGCCCAAAAATACATAAACTTTAAAGCAGTTTGAATGGTAGATATTCTTGAATCACTAAACCAATTTCCAACATGGAGGCCTTTTTTTACAACTTTTCTCATTGCATCTCCATATAGCTTCATCAATACAATAACATACAATTTCATATCATGGCCATTTTCACATAGTTGTTTGTTAGGTAAAAGACCTCGCTTTTGAAAAAGTGTGATTGCATCGATCTCAGTACTATGTAAATAAAATATTGTTTCCATATTTATAAAAATAAATACAGGCAATTAAAGAAAAAAACAATACAACATGCAATTAAAAAAAAACTTATGAAAAATGTTCTGGAACATCAACAAAAAAAGCAATATGATGATAGCACAAACATGGGATGTTTCTTTAGGTCTGCAAAACATTTGATGAAATTTTACAATAAAACATGCCGAAATATCTGTGCCATTTGGTGATTCATTCTTGGGGGCTACTATAACGAAGAAATATTGGAAAAATACTGATTACAAATATTCCAGACACTGTTGCCATCTATTGTTATAGTTAGCAAGAAAAGTTAGTATGTTGAGTTAATCTTCCTTAAATACTTATTTTTAAATTAAAGATAATTTCAGTTCAGAAATCATAATAAACATTAAATTAGCAATAGCTTAGATGAAACTTTTATCGCATTTCAATAACTTCCAAAAGACAATAGATTGTGAGAACTTACTTTGATTGGTGGTTTTCTTGTTACATGAGAAACCAGAAAATTCATAGCTAGATCTTCACAATTCATATATTCATCAACTTTATCTCTTATTTGCTGAGGCATGGAATAGCTGTACAAATATGTGTAGTACTAGAAAAAGACACAAAAGACCACATCATTATTTTTATAATTTTAGCTCTAAATGATAAAAGTCCAAATTTTACCAAACTACTCATGCTAAGTAATTTTTTTAAGGTCAAATTTTGATTTCGCACATATTCCTTAGTCAATGTACTTTGTAACTTAGTACAAACACACAAAAAGTATGAATGCGAAAATGACAGCAAATAACTGAACTACACTTTACAAAATCGTAATCAACTAGTGTAAATGCCCATCCTAGGATGGTGGGTGGAAATCATAGTTTTCACTTTAGTTTCTACTAAAAGAATATTGCAGAAAATTACACAACTCTTTCCATATTTCTTTGAACGTTTTTGAGAAACAACAAAAGGAATAAATATAAGTGTAAAACACAATACAAAAGGAAAAAACTTCCCTAAAACACTATACAAACGAAATAAAGCACAAGAAAGAATGTGGTATTTCTTCATCAGAAGCAAAACGACATGCTATTACTTTGAAAGCAGGAGAAAGTGTTGGTTCTGTGCCTGATGATAATAGAACATGCTCTTTCTAAACATGTTGTGCTTTGTTCATTGGTATGGTGCATTACAGAATAGGGTGGCTGGCATGTGAACTTTTGCATTTTCTCTGACTTTGTCATATCATTTTCCCCGACTTTTTCAGGTCATTTAACTCCACTTTTCTATACAGGTTTTTATTTTTATTTTTATTTTTATTACGTTTTTTAATATATAAATAATATGACTTTCAGAAATCTAATTCGCTTGAGAATAATTTTTTAATCAGAAGAATTTAATCAAAATTTGAATCAGAATTTAATTTGCTTGAATTTAATCACAGCAGTAGCAAATTTTACCGGAAAATTCTTTCAGTTTTAGAAAAAAAAAAAAAAAAACTCACCACAAAACATGAAAAAATTCTAAAAGTCACATAAAAAGTTCCGGAAAAATTCATAAGTTGCAGAGAACAAAATTTGCAATATTGGGCTAATAGACTGGTTGGATTCCTTTTATGAATGTCAAAAAACTTCTACAAAATAAAAAAAAAATAAAAAATGCTAAAATTACCATAAAAATTTTTCAATAAAATAAAAATATTGCACAGGACAAAATTTACTATATTGGGCTAAGATTGAAACTGAATTCTTTTTACAAATGTCAAAAAATTGCCATAGAACTTGGGAAAACAAGGCTAAGTTAAAAAATAACAAAGAACAAAATTTACTATATTGGGCTAAAAGATTGAAACCGGATCCCTTTTATGAATGTCAAAAAATCACTGTAAAACACAAAAAAAACACTAAGAATCGCATAAAAAATTTCTCGAAAAATTCAAAAATCTCCAAACAAATTTTGAAAAACCTTACTGAAAATAAGACAAAATTTACTATATAGATCTAAAATATTAAAATCGGATTCCTTTTACTAATGTGGAAAAATCACCACATAATGTGAAAATAATGCTAAAAATTACATAAAAAATATCTAAAAATTAGCCTAACTTCAGACATGCCAAATCTAGTAGCTCTGCATGTAGCGGTCTCCCCAGAACACAGCACATAGACATGGAAACATTTATCTCTATTATCATAAATGAATGTTTTTCAGAATATTACTCTTATAAGAACATCCAACTTACCTTGTGGAAAAAAGCAGCTCCAGTTAAAACCATAGAAAGTTCACAAGAATAGTTTGAATTATATAACAAGCTACCAGCGACAGAATCCCATGCATGATATCGACCAGGAAAGCCAACAATGCGATCTCGAGCTTCTCTCCAAACTCTATTAAACACAAAATGAGATATATTTATTTACATTCAAAATGAAAGAAAACAAATAAAAAATTTAAAACAAAAGTATGGTGAATACAAAGAAACAAAAAGCTATCTTATGGCATCCTACACAACTTCAAGGGTCATTTTCAAATGAATTGCTTGTTTAATGGCTCAATCTTTAAATCCATGTTTCACATTTAAAAAAAAAAAAATCTTTTGATACTGTTAAATAAAATCAATTACTTTATAGTTAATAAAATATATCCATTAAAATGTTTATGGATTTTTATATAATATTAGATTATTTTAGTTATCAAACTACAAAAAATTATGCATCACAATAAAAAATATCTAATTTAACAAAGTCCTTTTCAAAGCTTTTTAACTAGACTAGCTTTTGTATTTGAATGAAAAGTGTGGTGTTAAACTATAATGAAAAAGTAAGTATTTCTTCTAAAATATTTATATAATAGTTTAAAATTTAATTTTAATATTTGTCTGCTCTACATCTTATGAATTGTATTTTAGACAAATTTTGATTTTTGCTGTTAATAACAAAGCTAAAGAAGCTATATTGTTTTTTTTTTATTTATTTAGTGTAAACAAAGAACAGGAAAACTACTACTATATTTTTTTATTAATTGAAAAGAAAAATAGATATAAACATATAGTTTTATTTATCACGAGTTTTAGCAATGTATTTTATTAATTATTTACCAGATGGCTGAGTAACCTAATGTGTTGCATTATACAAAATCTTTTTTTTTTTTTTTAGAAAAATAAAGCTAATTTTATTCTACATCTAAGAAAGTTTTATATATTACCGTAAAATGCCGTTAATCCGCCCTTCCCGATTAAGCGCCCCCCTCCCACTTTGTAAACAAATTGGAAAATTCAAAAAATCCCGAGAAAGCACCCTCCCCCAAAAGAAATTTTGCCGTGCGCGTCAAGATCTCAACACCAAAAATTTTATCTCCCGAGTGTTTTTTATTTTCCGACGGATCAGAAAGGCGTGACGATTCTTTGATATATCGCAAACATGTACAAACACATTGTCGATATGAAAAAGCAATATAACCATTAAACATTAGTTTTAAACATTAGTTTAAACATTAGTTTTGCTGTAAATTTATCTCCATGGCGATATGAAAGTAATAAACATATCGATATTGAAAGTTTCTCATGAAATAAGTTAAAAAAATGTGTGTTTGATGCTGTGTGGAAAATATTTTCATTAAAAGAGTATTTATTAAAGAATTTACAGTCGTATTTAACATTATTATGAAAACCAATCACAAAAATATATATCGATTGATTGATCAGATCAATCGAATTGTCGATACACACTCGAATTTGTAGCGTAATTTGTGCTGTCTTTGTGGTAGTAATATTTATTGTTTTAATAATCTGGCAACACTACCAATTCGTTATATATCTACTCAATTTTTGTGATTTGTATTATTTATTTAACATTTATAGATACGAAATCCTGATTTTAAAAGAAAAAACGGTTATTTAATCTTCCTAACTTACAACAGATGGCGACACCGCATAAAATGTTACTAGTTCTCGAAATTACTTGAGGACGTTTTCAGCTACAATTTCTCAGTGTATTTTAATTATTTTAAATTATTAAGTTCCTTTTATTTTTCTGTTACCATATTAATAACAGATATTAGTGTTATTATTTATCTAAATGCATTCCAGTTTCAAAGCTTCTGAAATCCAGAATTTTCTATAATCTGAAATCGCCATTAATCGTGAAGTTATAGTCTTTTTCTATTTTGTCTATCATTTTTTTTTTCAAAATGTTTTTCTTTTGTTACTTTATTAAAATAATGCATGCTTTGCGATGATCTGCCATTAGCATCCCCCCCCCCCCACCACCCATAAATATCATATACTACAGTTTTAATACCGTGTAAGCGCCCCCCCTGCTTATTTTACGAATTTCCGTCGTGTTTAGGGGGGCAGATTAACGGGATTTTACGGTACTTTTATAAATTTGCTTATTATAATCAAGAAACCATATAACTTTGTGAGTTTCATGGGATAGGGGTTATGATACAGTTTTCCAAGCCAGAATATCAGAATCAAATTTTAAATATGACACCAAATATGTTGAAGATAATTACAAACTTTGTTAAATAAATTTTTAATTTATCAAGGATCTTTTTAATGTAAACAGTGGGAGAGGGGGGGGGGGGGTGAAGATGTGTATGTATGATATATCACTGTAAATAACAAAGAAAAAAGTCACAAAGATAAAAAAAGATCATATATAAGCACGAAAATTTTCTTATTCTTAGATAAATAACCTAGTCTAACATCACAAAACAGTTTTATAATACTCAGAAATTTTACACATAGCTTACTTAATTTAATTTAAATCTGAAACAGTTAATAAAAAATAGACAATATGAAGTATAAAGTAAAACAGAATTACCTGAATCCAAACACAATTTCATCATGTCGCAGATGAGCATCGTCATCCACAGAGAGTATTGCTTCTGTCTCAATGGTATCATAAGGAAGGAAACGATTATTTAAACTATTCTTTTTGGATTTAATAACCTATAGAAAGAAAAAGATTGTAACTCAATCATCTTTTAAAGACTAAATAAGTAAATTAAATGTTTAAGGGAGAAAAAAATCAAATGTATATCTTATAGTATTAAACGAGCAATTTTTGTTTATTTATATATTTTCGGGTTCTCAAAAACTGCTCTATGAAAATGACAGATTAGGGTATTTTGGGGTCTAGAAATTGATTTGTCAGATTGTCAGCCATCTCTGAGAAAAATTGTTTTCATGCAATATACACTTTTTGAACAAGTTGAAAATATTGCAGGAAGCATAAACAGCCAAGAACTGGCAAAAATTGAACTGAAAGATAAAAAATTTACAAATACTAGTAGGTATATAAAATAAAACAATTTAATACAATCGGACTGGGTTAATAACTACTGGGTACTATTAATAACTGGGTTAATAATAATAACTCATGGTTAATATGCGATCCTGCATAATGCATAATTTTTCTGGTTCCTTCAATATTGCCTACAAGATTAATGCAAAAATATCATGTTTAATACGTGAAAAGTTATTATGCGATCTTGCTTAATACGCAATAAAGTTTCTGTCTCTTGATGCAAAATATCTCACTTAATACATGAATTTATAGATCAAGATGCAAATTTCTTCTCTCTTCTCCAGTGTTGCCAATTTAGTGGTATTTTTTATTCAGATATCTACTACTATTTCTGAATAGTAATATTAGGCTTATTGAATGACAAATAATTAAGGCTAATAGTACTAATCAGAAATAGTGGTAGCAATTTGAATAAAAAAAATCTTGCTAAATTCGCTGGAACTCATATTTTTGGAACTCATCTTTGATCTCGCAACCTAATATACTTTGTCTCTCACTTCATGTGTGTTTTTACTGAAGTAGAGAAAAATAGACAAATTTTTGTTGCTATTTATTATTTATTTAATCTTTTTTTCTTTGTGCAGTGTACGTTGTCTGTGTTTTTCTCTTGTACACTGTAGTAAATAAAGCCTCCCTAGTACTTTGTGCTTTTAAACATGTTTGAAGAGAAATGGAAATGTTTTTTCATTTTCAATTCTATTTCTTTGTTACTTTCTTCTGATTCCTGCCTTATCCTATTTTATCCATGTCCGATGTGTTACTTGACCACAAGTTTCAAGGAGTCAAGTCATCTGTGATTGTGTGTGTCGAATTTCAGCAAATTTTGTGTTAATATGAAGAATAGTCATAAAATCAAAAAGAAAGCTTTACTCATTATCACAAGTAATAAATATGATTTTAATAACTGGGTTTTTCTGCAAAGATTTAATATGTATGGTTGTGTTTTAAAAAAAGGAAACAAATTAGGCTAGCAGGAAAATTATTTTTGTTGTTTTATTTTTGGTTGTATTGTGCATGTTAAAGTCATATTTGTATCTAATTTTTTCAGATATTTTTTTTAGTCGGTCCTAGAAAATCACAATGAATGAAACTTGAATACAGTTACATTTTAATCTAAATATGCATAAAAGACATTATTTTTTACCATAAACATATAAACGAAAAGCTCTAAAGTTCATTTGTACGATTAGATGTGTAAATAAGCTCTATTCCTGTTCCTGCAACATTACAGAAATTGTGTTTAATACGCGATCCTGCCTCCTGCCTAATATGCAACTTTTGTTCAGGCCTTTGAAACACGATCAATCAGATTTTTTAATCAGATTCGACTGTATGTTACACCAATGGCAGATCACAGGGAGGGGTGACCGCCCCTCCTTGGATCTATTTGACTGCTGAATAAATATTTCTGTAATAAATTTCAAAGTATTCTTTATTGAACTACTTTAAAAATAAAAAACTTTTTTTTAATATTTATATGTACTAAGTATTTTTTAAATATATTTTACAAAAATTTTGAATACAGCAGTTAAGATTGTCTTCAGAACAGATATCAATGACAATAACAAGTCTTTGTAATATTTTCATAAATGAATGGAGAAAGAATCACTAAAATTAAGGAAGAAATAGAGTTTTTTCTCTTTTTGAAACATTCAAGAAACATCCTCTAGGTTTTTTTTTCATGCACAATCTCTAATAATTATGATAGATAAGCTGAAGAAACTTGTTTTATATGATAGTTGGACTATTTAGTTGCTCTATTCAATATAAAAGTAATGTTTCATGAATAGTTATATATCTCGAATTTCTTTTGAATGGTTGTTAGAATGAAAAAGTAGCTATAATAGGCTGTTGTTATATCGAATGACTACTGCATATGTACTGTTGAGTTGTTCCTTGTTCAGACAGATTGTAAATCCATCCTTACATGGAAATACCAAGTTTGCAATATCACCCATTCCTCCTTGAAGACTCTCTATATCCATCCTTCATTCTTTGCATGGGTAAACTGGCTATTTTTTTGTAACAAGGTCTGTAGCCAAGATTGGCTTCTAACAAAACAACCATATACAATTTTAGCTGTATGAAAGTTACAACAATGTTTACAAAAATGAAAATTTTTTGCCAAACCTATGCCAATTGGCTTTGAGCCCAATTATAGAACTTTTTCCAAGCAAAGATTTAAAGAAGGTGTATAAGCATACAAAAATTGTCTATAATTGAAATCTTATACTATTAAACGAGAAATTCTTCTATATTTATTTAATTAATTTTTACTAGGTTTCTTGAAAACTAGTAGGTTCTTTTACTAGGTTTCTTGTTTTTTTATCTAAAAATAAAACTCTCAATATGTCACCTGCAGAAAAAATCTTTTTCAGGTAATATCTGCTCTTCACACAAATGAAAATCACTGCAGAAAGCATAAAATGTGTACAAAAATTGTCAAAATTTAAATTAAAAAAAATAAATTGCAAGTATTATGTGGTATGCAAAACGGAACAATTTATTATATTATGAGTTGTAATTTTCTAACTGGGTGGAAAATGTCCAGGCCAGGATTTGGACCAGGGACCTCTTAGCGTAAACTGCCAATGCTCTGCCAACTGAGCTATCTCGGACGAATCTGGAGGACCTAATTTACCAGATAATCTTATTGATCATAGCATCTGGTCTAATATCTGAATCAGCTCAATAGAATAAATCGAAGGTAATGTAACTCCAGTAAACGCTAGATATATAATTAAATTACACTAGATTAATGTCAACACAATTATTCTAATTGGTAAATAAATCATATGAGTTGTAATTTTCCAACTGGGTGAAAAACCCTGGCCTGGACATTTTGTATATTTTACCTCAGTTTTCATTTCTCAGAACTAATTATAATTATTTGTCAGGAAAATACAAATTTCATGTTTCAATAAAAAAACACAATTATTGCTATAATTATTTAAATTTCTATGCACAGAATTCACTTATAAATAGCTACATTTTATAGAAAATTAATTTAATGTGTTCATTAGTAACAGCACCGTTTAGGATGAATGTTAAATATTTTAAATTATAATGCTTGAAAATGAATAATTTTAAAAAAGAAGATAGACAATCAATTCAACAAAACAGAAAACCAATTTCAATGGATAATTTTTACTTATACCTGTGTAGTTTGTTATTAAAAGATTTTGTATGGAAAGTCTCATACATAAAAATCTTATAACTCATACTTAGCGAATTTGTATATGTATACAGTTAATTTAATCATGTTAATGTGAAGATGCTTAACATGAATTGCTTCCACAATCCCTGGCAAAATGAATACAAAGATTTAAGTTACTTTGAATAAAATTTTAATTCCCTCGAGATTTATGTTAAAAAGGTTCGACTGTATATTTTTATGAAGTAACATATCAAAAGTGACTTTTGAAAAAAAAATTGCTTTGAAATTAATCAATGCTATGCTAAGTTCAGTCAAAATTGATAACTTTTAATTCAAAAGGAAATTAGAGTTCAGATGAACAAAGTGGATATAATTATTATTATTTTTATATACAAGGAATTACTTTAGATACATTTTCCCTCCAAAAGAGTTTGTTTTCTACTGTTAAAAAAATGCCCAGACATACACAAAACATGTTTAAATTAAATATTAGAAACAAAATATCAATGAAACATTACTTAATAAATTTAAAAATAAACTATTACATGTATAGGAACTCCAATTTCTGGCCACCTTAAATCAGCAGATGGTAATTTTTCACTGTTCCATACAACTACTACTTTATTCAAGTAAGGTAAACCACGTAACCGTTGCAAGGAATCAATTAAAACAGCTTCCCTCTCATAAGTCAGTATCACAACTATAAAAGAAGTTTAATTAATTTATTGAAATGTAATATACCAATAAATAAATAACATTACAAACTATAACAAATAAAATTTCAAAAAACAAATCAATATAAGAATATAATTTTGTTAAAATATAAAATTGAAATAACTGAAAAAAGCCAGCTCATACTGTAAAGATTCAGATATCGATATTTATTATTAGAATATTGTGTAATTATTTTCATAAAACATCTGTACTATAAAGCACAATTCATACAAAAATGCTATGTCAGTAAATAAAAAAAAGAAATAAAATTGAAATAGTTTAAATTTTTTATTTTTTTTTAAAGGTTCAACTAATTACTTCTTCCTGTTTTTTTTCGGATTTTCCTGTTTGTTGTACTTATCCCCAGTTCCTTCAGGTTTCCCATTGCTGGTCTACTTGTCCCCTGCCCAGCAATTTTTTTTTTTTTTTTTGCCTTTTTTAATTTTTATATTTTTCGTAATTTTGGATTTTCCCATTCTTTGTACTTATTGTTAGTTTCTGCATCTTTCCCATTGCCGGTCTAATTGTATTCTGACTCTGATAAACTACATAGATATCCAATTACAAAGTTTGAACAGTCAGGGAAAAAAAAAAAAAAAAACCACCTAACTCTGCTGGAAATCATTATTTAAAATTATGATTGGTACCAATCAATTAGTAATAATGTCTACTAATTAATGCTATACTTAAATTTTGTTTAAGGAGTCGTCTACATATAGAAATTGTAACAAACTCTAAAATTTTCAAAACAAGACCTAATTTTTACATCATATTTGGATTCTTTAGTTTATTTATCCTTTGGATACCACATAGGAAGTCATTTGGTCAAGTAATTTAGGAATTATGTAGTTAAACCTACATAATTCTTTGGAACTCCTAATGTTAAATTTGTTTTTAATTGTCGCAAAACATCGGTAGTTTTTAAAAAATAACTCAAAAACTACTTGGCAGAGTGAGCTGTAATTTTCTATTCTCATATTTGAAGCTTCTAGAAATCGATTTCAGTTTTAAAATTCATAGGTTACATTTCTTATTTTTCCGAATAAAAAATATTTATTAACACAGATCGACAAGACTTATTGAAAAAAAGGTTTGACAGTGGAATCATAAAGCGGGGTTGTCCTTGTGATGTGCTGCCCTGGAGCCCCGCCCCTAAACATGGTACTGACTATAAAATATGTGAACATGTTATGACAGAAGATTAATTCCTTAACTTTTTTCCCAGTTAAATCTAGGTAATTATGTCTACATTCCAAAGGTATGGCAATCCATTTATCAAAAAATTAAATTTCAGTTCAGAGAATAAATGTAGTGTCACATGTAGTAAGTACACCACTGGGACTGGCATTCTAGAAAAAGTCTTGATTTTTTGCATCCCTAGCACTTGTCTCCAGTTACTGCACTGAACAGAAAAGTAAATGTTTGAATGATAAAAGCAGTTTGTTTAATTAGCATTAGCATAATTCCATAGCATAATCCTGATCCCATAATTAGCATTAATGGAATCAGCACTTCCGAATTGGAAAAATTGAAATTTAATTTATAAAATAATATATTCAAAATGTTATTACGGCTGCATTCTGATATTTTTTCTTTATGTTTTTCCATGTTCAGTGTCTCCCATGAAAATGTTAACATAGAAAATACGATCTGTAAGCAGTTTAGGCAGAACTTGAGTCCTTTAAAGGATCCTTTACAATTTTTTCACCTTAAACATAGGACTCTTCAAAAAATTCAGAATATTTTTCAGTCTACACTCTGAATCCTCCAGAAATGTGATGATTTTAGAATAACAAAACATGTCACATAACAGCTGAAATCGACAATGAATCTCTTATCTTGCTGTATATAGCAGTGGCCAAAATTGTGGAAACCTTTTGGGAAAAATGTTTTTTGAAGTTTGATGGCTCTCATAACACCCAATATTTCTTAGTAATACCATAAAAGCTATATACCACTAGTAAGATAATTTAATCGAAAATATCATGCAATACAGTTTGTTCAATTCTAATTAATTTGTCAAACGTTATAGACAAATAATTAGAAAAAGGCAATAAAACTGGTTAGGTTGATGATAATGCTTTCTATTTCTTGAATGTAGCCAATGCATATGAATGTTTGGAGTGAGAGACAGATCCCATTTTATTTGTTTAATGTGTCAAATCAAAGCTAGGGTAGGATTTCAAAAAAATGTATATGCCATATTTTGGTACTTATAGGAAGAATTTTATCACTATTTTTTATGATTGCTATTAAGTTGCTAAAGTTCTTTGCTACCTTTCAATTTTTGAGCTAGTAAAGCATAATAAAATTAACAAAACATCACAAAGAGTTGATTAGTTACCCAAAAATCAATGTGTAACAGAATTTTTAAATGTAGACTAGAAATTTATAGTTATGAAGAAATTTGAAGTAAAATTAGAAGTACATTAACAAAGGATGTCTAAGTCAAGCAAAACATGACTGGTAAATCAAGGAAATGTTCAGGAGAGCAATTGGCGGTAGAAGAGTAAGGTCCCTGTGTATAGGTCACAGAAAACATCTCGGTGAATACAACATGAAATGGTGCACTGAAATGTGGAGTTGAATCAAAGTACAGTTCTGTAGAAAATGCAGTATTTTGGTCTAAATGCAAGACTTTCATGAAAAACAAATTATAAATCAAATAAAGATTGAAAATATTAAACTGAGCTAAAAGACATGTTTACTAGACAGAGAAATAGTAGGGTCATGTTATTTGGATTTGTAATGTTTTATTTTTGTTAGATATATATATATATTTACTTTCATATTAAGAATTTAAAACTTAAAATAAAACCAAAACATAGGGTTGGTTTAGGTTTAGACTGGAAAGCTATACCAAAACTAAATACACAACAAATGAAAATTATAATTGTACGAAAATAAAATTGTAATATTGTAAATTATTATCCATTTTTAAGCAATAAGAGATATAAAAATGATAATATTTATTATGTCACAACTACAATAATTTGTTTCTTTAAAATATCGTCATTTATATACAAAGCTACTATGTAGAGAGGACTTAAATTTGCTTACAAACTGCAGTAATACTGGTTGAAACTCATAAGATTTTTTTTTAATTATTTATCTCTACTGGTAATTGAACAAATGCAACTGAAAAATCATTTCAGCAGAGACATGATATATTACAAACAAAGGTGTTAAATTAAGAAAGAAAAGCTACTGTGAAAATTCTGAGGCTAAAAAAAGCTAACTTTTAAAAGCTGGCTTTTTTTTTTTTTTTTTTTTTTTTTTTTTTTTAATATTTTCATGTAAAGTGAAAAAATATTTTCTTTAGTATGCAGACATTTAAAAAATGTTTATTATTTTGTATCTTTCAAGAAAATGTAACTTATTTTTGAAAAACATTTGTAAGAATTCAATTTTTCCAGAAAAAACTGGTTCTTTCTGCCAATTCAAAATTTCTGGAAATTTTACATCCCTACACAGTTCAGAATAGTACATAATTTAGAAAGATAATATAAACCAAGTTTTCTAAGGAAACTTATATAATCAAAATTATATATCTCAGTAAAAATTGGAAGAAATATTGTAAAAGCTGAATTAGCCATCATGTTTGGGAAATGTTGATTGCCGAATGCCCAGATAGTTAAGTGCTGCAAAATCTATACCTGATGAGGGAGGCATCGACGAAATAGTGAAGCAGGGAAACAATTTTTTGCCTATTTTCCTGTTAAAGTCAGTCAAATAATTCTGATTTTATTATATAAAATTTTGCATTTGATGAACTATTTTTTGACAAGTTAAAAATATTTTTTGTTTGAACATAATTTCTAAGTTTATTTATTTATATTTCGTAACATTGCAACATCTAGTTCACAGTTCAGAATAGTACATAATTTAGAAAAATAATATAAACCAAGTTTTCTAAGGAAACTTATATAATCAAAACAGGTTTTGAACAGTTCAGAAACAATTTTTTGCCTATTTTCCTGTTAAAGTCAGTCAAATAATTCTGATTTTATTATATAAAATTTTGCATTTAATAAACTAATTTTTGACAAGTTAAAAATATTTTTTGTTTGAACATAATTTCTAAGTTTATTTATTTATATTTCATAACATTGCAACATCTAGTTCACAGTTCAGAATAGTACATAATTTAGAAAGATAATATAAACAAAGTTTTGTAATGAAACTTGTATAACCAAAATTACATATCTTAGTAAAAATTGGAAGAAATATTGTAAAAGCTGAATTAGCCATCATGTTTGGGAAATGTTGATTGTCGAATGCCCAGATAGTTGAGTGCTGCAAAATCTATATCTGATGAGGGAGGCATCGACGAAATAGCGAAGCAGGGAAACAATTTTTTGCCTACTTTCCTGTTAAAGTCAGTCAAATAATTCTGATTTTATTATATAAAATTTTGCATTTGATGAACTAATTTTTGACAAGTTAAAAATATATTTTGTTTGAACATAATTTCTAAGTTTATTTATTTATATTTCGTAACATTGCAACATCTATAATGAGACATGAGAATTTTAATAATTTTAATTTAACACTGTGATTCAGATGAGTAACAGATACTTCTCTTGATAGAAATTATATGCAAGTAATTGGCGTAACAACCGGCTTGAAAATAAAATTCTTTACATGCTTATAAGTTAAATCCCAATATGAGAAATATTAAAACTAATTACATTTGCAAAATAACTCAAGAATTATTATGTAATATTCATTGGTAAAATAAACCATTCTCCTGCACTGATATTACATAATCGTAATCAGAAACCCGCTGGGGGAAAAGATTTATTTTTATTCAACAATTTACAATTAGAATTTAAGGATAAATAAATAAATAATAATAAAAAAAATAATAATAACTTTACCCTTCAGAAGTGCCATGAATGATTTATTATTTCCATTTACTGCAGATAATAATCCAAACATCTATAATTACAAAATAGTTTTGAGCAAATAATGAGGTCATGTAATTAAAAATTTTCTCTCACACATCCATTCAACCAAAATTCTCTGATAAATCGGGAAACTGAACCCTCTCACGAAAAACATTGGTAAACAACCTAATACCAGACACTTGTCTCCAAACCAGGGTGGCACTGATATATTCTGCAATGTGTGCAGTGCACACAGGCACCATGATAATAAAGGTGCCAAGCATTTTAGATAAATACATATTCTTTCATTTTATTAAAATAAATTATTGTTGAAATCTTAATTAAATTTATAGATTTACTTCAAACAAATTACTTATAATAATTTGTTTTTTTTCCCCTTTAAAATAAATGTGATAGGATAATCTGCTTTAATTCTGAATACAAGAATCAGATTTGAAACTTACAACAAAAAACTTGAGCATTTTTTAGCATTGTATCCAATTTTAGATGACACAGAGGCTGGAAAGACACTATTTCTTACTGTTTCATTGAAACCTCCTCTCTCCTTCCATGTCCTAATCATGTCACACATTATCTCGCTAGAGCAGATAAGAATGTGTTTTCTGTGCATGAGATTAAAAATGCCTTTTAAACCTGGTTCTTCCATTAAAAGTACAAGAGATCAAGAAGCTCACAAGTAGGGGCAGAGGAGAAAAAAAATGTGGTTTGTGCTCATTTCTTAGGTCAATTTTCTTTAGGTCAAAGCGAAACAAATCCAACAGCTTAAATAACGTGGTCACCAGATAAAAATACTTGGTTGCCAGCGACGACCTGGCGATCGCATTTGTGAAGCCCTGAATGGAATATTAGTTTAAATCTTGCAATCGGGTCATATTCTTCAACTGTTTGAATGAACCGAAGGATAACCTAAATAAAATGAATCTTCATTTGTATCATTCATATGAATAATACATTATGAAATATTCGTAATGCAATTCCTCATGAGAGCAATAATGGAAAACTTATTATTCCAAAAAAACTATAATGAGTTAAATGTGCAAAAATAAATTATTTTTTATCTCCAGGTGTCCTAAATACGTTTTTCATAGTTTATTTTGCAATACATCATTTTATGATACAGTATAAAATTTTCTAAGACAAAATTGCAAAAGATCCCAATTTTCTTTTTCTTTTTGGTTTAGACAGTTTTCCTCAGCAGGTGCACTATCCCTTATAGTTATATTATATTCGCTTCACCAAAAATAAGAAATTTCTGTTTAAGGTCATTAAATAAACTCTTTTAATGCTGTTGGTCAGTCAGATCTCAAATTCGACTCTTCAATGTTATTTTATAGGTTTGAAATGCATTTGTATTTTTAAAATGTCTCATAATTAATATTTTCAACTTATTTTTGCTGTATATTCTTATAAACAAGAACAAATTAAATTTAAAAAATCAAAAAACCCGACTGCATAAAAAGCAAACTAAAAACGGAGCTTCTCACTGTAAAATAGTCTAGGAAACATCATCTTTATTTTGAAAGACCTATCCAATGATATGCCACTCAATATTGTGCATAAAAAAGAAAAAAAAAATTCGTCTCTACTGCCATTTTGAATTTATGAAAACAAAATCTAGCCTATGTCTTCATTTTGAAAGATCTATCCAATAATAAGCCACTCATTATAGTGCGTAATTTTTTTTTTTTCATCTCTACCGCCATTTTGTATTTTATGGCTGCCATTTTGAATTTATGAAAACAAAACCTAGTCTATAAGTCTTCATTTTGAAAGACTTATCCAATGATATGCCACTCAATGTGGTGCATAATTTTTTTTTTGTCTCTACTGCCATTTTGTATTTTACAGCTGCCATTTTGAATTTATGAAAACAAAATCTAGCCTATAACCATCGGATGGTTAAGACGAATCGATAGAGACCTCATTCATTAAAATCCATCTAGCCGTTGGGATGTTTCAAGGGTATAAAGAAATCCACATACATAGCCAGATACACGTCAAACATATAACACTTCTTGGCAGTCGGGTAAAGAATACATGTCAAACACATAACCTTTCTTGGCAGTCGGGTAAAGAATGCCTCTTTCTTTTTTAGTTGATAAAATATTCCTAAAATATGTACGTAACTTTTATTTGAAGTGCTAAAATCTTTCTCATAACAGATCAACTTCGCTAAGACTTTAACACATAAAATATAAAATTAAGCGTGTATTTCAGAAATATTTCATCAACTAATAAAGAAAGAGCTTTAAGCTAGCAGGTTTTTGGGTATTTTTGGATTATCCCCTGAGGCATACAGATCCTGTCAAAGGTATCTTACTTATAATAAAATCCAAAGGCAAGAAAGTGTCTGTAACGGCTCCGGGCTCGACCACTCTGATCTGCGAATCGACCATAGTTAAACGCCATGTTAGGCTTAATGAAAAAGCTATGCTTCATCCGATTCTGCTGTTAAAATATTTGTAAATATTAGAGCTTTTAAATGTTTTAATTTTGTTTAAAACCTTCAAAAACTATTTCATATAAAACACGTATATCAACATTTCTGTATATATTTTTTTCTGTCAGCACTTTTCTTTTCAGAAATAGCGGTGAATTCTTTCGTTCGGAGGATTTGAATGATCAATCCAGTACATTGGCGCCATCTACTGGCGTATTTTGAAATTTTGCTTCCATCTTAAATACAGTACAGGACCTATTATGCGAAATTCTCTGGTTTTCCGAGTTTTGGAATTTTCCGGATTTTGGGTCCTCCCGAAGTTCACGATTATTTGACAAAATTCATGCTTTTTTTTTCGTGATTCTTTGACAAAATTTGCATTTTTCTGCGATTCTTTGAGGAAATTTGCATTTTTTGCTATTCTTTGACGAAATTTACCTTTTATTTACGATCCTTTGACAAAATTTGAGTTTTTTTCTGAGATTCTTTGACGAAATTAGCGGGGTTTTTTTTTCATGATCCTTTGACGGAATTCGCATTTTTTCTGTGATCAATTGACAAAATTTGTGTTTTTATTTCCTTTGATCCTTTGACGAAATTCCACTTTTTTCGCGATACCTTAACGAAATTAGAAATTTTTTTGCAGTGCTTTGAAGAAATTTGCGTTTTTTGTCGCGATCCTTTGGAGAAATTCATGTTTTTCCGCGGTTATTTGACGAAATTTGCGTTTTTTTTTTTTCCCCGATCTTTTAACCAAATTTGTGTTTTTTTTTTGTGATTCCTTGAAGAAATTTTACATTTTTTCGGAGTCCTTGGAAGAAATTTGCATTTTCTTCGCAAGCCTTTGTCGGAAATCGCCTATTTTCTGCGATTTGTTAACAAAATTAGCGTTTTTTTGCAATTCTGCGACGCGTCTTATGAAAAAGAAACGCAGATCAACAATCTGTCATTTTTGACGGGGTTATATACTAGTTTTTAATAATTGCACTTACTTGTAAATTGCTCTCTAGGTGAATTACCCCCAAGAGCTTCACTAAATTCTTTTCCTGCTCCTCCAGCACCTTGACCAATTGGCCGAAAACCAAAACTTGAACCTGAAAACATAATAAAATTTAGAACCAAATTGTACTAATTAGAATATTTAATATTAATATATTCAAATTCCATGCCAAAACTTAATGATGTGATAGAACAGCTGTAATGACAAATTAGTGCTCTGTTCTGCTCCAAAATAACACAGGCAAACTGAAATATTTGTACTGCACTAATCAGAATCTTTAATGCGTTCAAATGAATGAATAATGTGAAACTCCATGATGTGATAGTATCAACAAAATGATGAATTGATGCCCTGTTCTGATTATACTGTACCAAGATATGCTGAGGCAGCCCAAGCATTGTTTAACGTACACTTAATAATCTGTTTCTACATAATTAATTCATCTTGAAACTCAATGGTGTTTAATATACAGGGCAATTTAATATAAAATATTATGTTTCTAGCGTCTCAATAATAATATAGAAAGTCCTTTTCTGTATTCTCATACATTTTAGTTTACCGGGATTTCCTACCAAGATTTTTCCTACCCAGGCAGACCAAAATATTTAAAAAAATACATTGTTTAAGTTTTAATTTGGCTCCAATTTCATCTTGAAACTTGATGACACAAAAATTATAAACTGGCACTTTTTCCGGCTCATATTGTACCAAGATATGCCTGGGCAGACCAGCCATTTTTTCAGGAACTCTTAATAATCTTGTCCTACATCATAATTTCATGTAACTCAATGACGTAGTCATTTTTGTTGTTGCTGCACAACCATTTAAATTTAGTTACTCTGTTTCATGGTTGTAGGTGCTAGAAATTCCAAGAGTTGAGTTGATTTAGATCTGTTTTATCTTCAATATGGTTGCCGTATAAGAAAAACAACAACAAAAAGTCTTATTTACTAAGAATGGCAAGCAGACAGAGAGTCAAAGATATTTAATTTCCCAATTAGTTCTAGATAAATAACAAGAATTCACTAATCATTAATTAAATTAACTAATTAGATTGAGAATTGACTTAATCATTAATCAAAGAGAAAAATTGAAATTAAATTAATCATTAATATATCGGTAGAATTGAAAGAACTTTAATCAGTCAATCTTTAGTCATGATTAAGAATCTGCTAATTTTCAATCATTAATCTAATTAAATTTTGCATCACCCTAATACCAACTCATTCTATTGATGTGTTGTTTTATACTGTATTACATGTAATATTGCATTTATATTCAGTATTGGAATGTGGTGGTGGACAAATTGAGCAATTGCCTCTGTGCATCACACTGGAACAACATCTATTATTTTACAATTGTTATCTCTCATTGATATCTTTCACAGCAGCATCCTCTATTACTGAAGTTTTGAATTTTGAATATGTTTTTCATCCATACAAAATCCCCTATCATGATGAATAATAATCTCAAACTGCAAGTCTTTCTTCCATTTTTTTTTAGGTGCATTCATAATTATACAAATAGCACCTATAGTCCTCCTCTGGTCCATCTGTCTGTCTGCATATAACCGAACAAAAACTACCCAACTGAATGGTTTGAAATTTAATATATATAATCGCTACAGAATTTTGTCGAGATTTAAAATTTTATGAAAATTGAACGAAAACTTAAAAAGATATTAATAAAAGTTTTCTCCATTCTATTAAATCCTATCATATGTAATTAATTCAATGATTTCCCATGATAGGTAATGATTCTAGGTTGTCATGCTGATTACGTCATATTTAAAATTTTTTTAGAGAAGCTTTTCTTAAAATCCAGGAAAATCATTTTAAAATAACACAGGAAAACAACACTTATAAATGTTTAAATATACACAAAATTGTAGGGATCATTAAGTGTTTTATTCAAAGGTCATAACATCAGCCAGTAAATTAGGGAGTAAAAATAATAATTAAATAATAGATATGTATGTGGGATTATTAGATAACTAAAAAAAAATTCCACAAAATGCTTACAATAAATATCCTGGTTTCAAAACAACTACAAACATTTAATTAAACATAAAGTGCATAAAGAAATAAGAATTAGTTAGCTAAACAGTGAATTAATATGATTCAAAAGGATGTATGCTTAATTTGCCAAAATAACATTATAGATAAGTACTTATACATTCTCTATTCAAACATCAGCCAGCCACCCATGCTACACCTTTTCTAAAGAATACAGTTCTCGTCATATGTATTTTTCCAATAGTTAGCGCCGTTTACATCAATAGAATTGAGATATTACATATTTTTCTTATGTGTTTATGTATATTACAATTATAATAAGAAGACTAATAAAACTAATAGGAAAATAAAATCAGGTATCCAGGGTTCATACAGACTTGAGAAAAAAAAAATTCCAAGGAGTCTAGAAAAATTCTAAGTCCAAGAATTTTAAAGGACTTATCGTATTTTTTCATGTATGCTGCACCCTTGTCATGCATGTGAAAATCTATCCTAATTTTTAGTGCCTCATTTGGGAGAGAAAAACAGATTTTATTCTATTTGATTTTGATAACCTAAGAGGGACAGCTCAGACGAGGAAACAAAGTCCATAAAGAAGGTACATTTAAAAAAAAAGTTTAAACACTTGCCCTGCCTGGGAAGAACCCACACGCGACGTGGTATATATTTCTCACTGCCGGAAAACAGATTTCCCATGCGACACTGAGCAGTGAAGTTGGTGGTGAATTTAGTTCACAATGGCATCAAATGAGACACTTTGGCACTTGTACTATTTGAGTCTTGATGGTTATTATTCATGGAACAGGGTGTATTCCAGGCCACTAGTGTGTTAAGTTGCATAGGTCATGGGAAAAGATGTGAATATATTTTATCTTTGATAGAAGTGTTGGACATGTGAGGATGTTAGGAAGCCAACTGTTAGGCGGCATGGATGGGCGAATGATGTGCCAGCATTGTGTGGATTTTATTCTATTAAAATTTAATAATATTCATAATGTATTGCTTAATGGTTTCATAAATTTGAATTCAAAATTGCCAGCCAACTATTTTATGAATGACCAACGGTCATATATACAGAGGCTAGGCAAATCTCAAAATACTTTTCATGTATATGCATTCCGATTTTAAAAGTAAATTTTGAAGAGGAAAAAACCACATGTTAATACAGAATAATACAGTAACTTCTCTTTTTTCCTAAATAGCGTAGTAATCAGTTGTACTTCCTTTAAAGTTTAATTACTTTCATGCCATACATACCTAAAAAAATTATTATTCATCATGCAAGATACAAGCCTCCATTTTCTAATCTGCTATACTTCAATTAAATCATTGATCAACGCTAAATTTTGCTTTGTGATTGATAATTTAAAGAGTTCTAAGTACTCCTTGGAAACTTTTTCATATCTACAGAGTTTCCAAGGAGTCTAAGGAGTCTGTGTAAACACCCTACTGTATAAAAACTTCACAGAATTCAAGAAAAACTGATGATGAGACCAAAATAAATAACACAATTATAGTATTATAAAATCATTCCTTACAATTAATATGTTAAAACAAATCCATCTTCAGACAGTGATTATTTATTTATATTATAAGATAAAATTTCATACAAAGAAAGAAATCATATTTTGCATAATGATCTTAAAAATCTTGAAAATTATAAGGAATTAAAATTTTTATACCTTAATTTTATCTACAACAGATTTTTAAGATTAAACACAGGATAATAACAAAATCTTCAAAGAGAAATTAGATACCACTAGATGGAACCCGTCAAAACTTGACGGAAAAAAATACTATAACAATATCAGTAAAATAAGTTTATTTATTATTTAAGAAGGGGTGCGTAAGAAACAGTCTTTCAAATATTTTATTTTAAAAGTTTTTCCCCCAGTCAAATACAGTACTATTTCCGATGCAAACTCCAAGCAAACAATCCGTAAACAACTGAGTAATACAAATCAGTTTGACATTACCGCCATATTCCCCTCGGTAAGAAAAAAATTTCATGGACCTATGAAGTATCATACAAATAGTATATTCAGGGCCATAGCTAAGGGGGTGCCAGGGGCGGCTCAGCATCCCCTGAAATTTTCTGAGCCCCCCCTGGGAAAGTTGCCAAGGCCACCAAATGAACTTCTGTTTCAAAAATCTAAATGAAACTTTGTTCAAAAATTGAACTTAGTTTTGGAGGGCTTTTTACAGTTTTGCACAAATACTAAATTGTAGCATTTGTTTAAAGACTGCAAATACGTGCTTCAATAGGTGCGCATCCTATCTGCACATACTCAGAATTAGCAACCTTTTCTGATGCATATATATCGGTGTTTGTGCGTGCATGTGTCAGAGTGGGAGAAATAGTATGACCCCCCCCCCCCACATTTTCTTGAGCACCCCCTAATTTTTACTTCTAGCTACAGCCCTGAGTATATTCCTACGTTCATCTCTTAGTCAGTAAATAAAGCACACATCTCTCCCTCCCCCCACCCTGTGATTATGCAACTGAATGAGCTCCTATGCACATGTGCATTGCATCTACCTAAAAGCACCGTCGAAATTCGACGTTAAAAAAGTTTTAAAATGCTTAAATTAAAAGTTATAAAATGTCCTCTTTAATCATTGTTCGTTTCAAATTCATGTCTTCTAAAACACATCCATTGTTTTAAGCTAATCAATTTTTATGTAAAGATGAAGAATTTTTTATAGTAATAAATTAATCTGCAGATGAGGGAGATTTTTAATGTTTTCAAGTGTAATTTATTTGTTTGGATTCTTCGGTTCCTTCACATAATCAGAATGATTAACCCTTTTCCACCACAGTCAGGGATATTTTCCCTCTTATACAGTTGGCAAATGGATCTTTAAAAATATATATATATATAAAAATACAATTCCTAGCATATTCTGATATCTGATGGAACATATACATCAACGAATTCAAAATATCAATTTTATGTTCACAAACTGAAAAAAAAAAAAAAAAATATATATATATATATATATATATATATATATATATTAGACAGATTTTCGTCAGATTTGTCGATATTTATTAGACAGATTTGTTTAGCGCCAAAATGTGGATCTTATGGATAATCTGATGTTATGATTTATCACTGTTTTTATTATTATTATTAATAACTTTTTATGATGGTTAGGGAAATCTATTTTCAATTGTGGCAACTTTCGCATGGTCTATTTTACATTATTGAAGCAAACTGGTGGTCATTGATAAGATAGAATTAAAAAACTGTTGATGCTTGAAAATTATTAAAAAAGTCGTTAAATTAAGCGGCAGTTTTCAAATAAATTTCAATCGAAAGCTAATTTTTTTTCTCTAATTGATGATGTAAGAATTGAAATTGTAAAATGCAGTAAAATGTAGTAAAAAATAAAAATTTGTAGTATTTAGAAGGGATGTAAGCGCGATGAAAGCTAAAGCGATAGCGCCGTTTGTTGTCACAACCGTTTTACATTTCTAAAAATTGCCACTGTATTTTAGCTGGCATCTTTAGAAAAACATCTTTGACATCGAAAGAGAAATTCACAGTGAAAGAAATAAGACTTTGCGCTAATAAGGAACTGTTAAATGAACTTATAAACCTACCAAAATAATTCCTATGAAATATTAGTCTTACATTGTTTATTCTAGCTAAAAATAAAATCATTATTTCAAGGTTTTTTTTTTCTACCACAACACTATTTTTAATAAATTTAAAATTCCTGAAATCCTTTACTTTTGTGATGTTTTTTATTAATAAAGGAAATATTCTAACCTATAATTTAAAAAAAAAATGTAATTGGTAACATGTTATCAAGGTATGCAATCAAGATGAAGCAATAAATGACGGCTCCAATTCTAATTTTTATAATTAAGAATGAAAAAATCAGTTAAAATTACGCCATGTTGACACAATCGTATACATTTTTTTTCTCTTTAGTTTTATCAATGTTAAAATGCATTTTAAGCTAAGCATAACGCCATTTTCACCGGCGCAAACTTTTCACACGTTTTATACGTTACTTTAATGCTTAAACACCATGTATACAAATAAAAATATTTATAATAATAATCATAATAAATAAAAATATATTTTGTATTTAATTGTAAGGAAAAAATGGCATCAACAAAGTTACAACGCATAATGATAAAATAAACCCAATGGACAATATTCCGGTGACGTCACAATAAATATGAATTTTTATTCGCTTATAAAACACGCGGATAAATATTTTTACCGAAATTTAACTTGCAAACTAAAAAAATCGACCTAAAAGTCACGTGCTTTTAATATTTATTATTTCTCTTTTATCCACGCGACCACAGAGCTTAGAGAATAAACTCTGTGCTTCACAACAGTGGGCGTTATCCGAATTGCCTACTTTATGACGTCATAAGCAGAAGTAAAAGTTTAATTGAAAATTACGGCTAATTAATTAAATTTTCGAACAAACGAATGCACGATAACAAATCTGTGTCCAAATATCTTTCATTTAAAAAAAGAATGATGTAATTTGATGCAGTAGTTTGTTCTCACGGATTGTCGAAAGAAATCGCTTAGCGTTTTAAATATATAGATTTAAACAGTCTTTATATATATGTGTGTGTGTATGTTAGCAATAAAATCTAATCATTTAAATTAAAAGGCATATTAAGCCAACATAACAAACTTACCAATAAATTTTGATTCTGATGGTAAAATAGGATCAAATGGTGTATATGGATACAGGGTGAAAGGATCAGCTAAGTCATTCCATACAAAGTAGTGTTGTACATTTGTATATGATATATTCCTTCGAAAACTAGAAGAAGGAAAAGGTGTTTCAACTGGACCCAAATTCTCTTCTGGCTCGGGATCTTGAACAGCAGCAAATTCTGCTTTTAGTGGTTTGAAGGTAGAATTAAAAACACTAGGAGATGATTCATCACGAGCAGCTGGAGCAGGGATCTGAATGCGATTCCGTATAACTGATAAGATGGTCGAAATAACCATACGGGGACTAGAAAAGTAATGGTCAAAGAAAAGCCGGCCTGCAAAGAATATAATTTGATTGCATTATTTTTTTTTAAATTAAAGTTTAACAATTTCAAGTATATTAGTTCAAATAATAGGAACAGAACATTAAAAAAAAAGGAGAGAAAGAAAGAAAAAGAAATATACCATAAATCTAAACATTTTATTTCATCATGAAAATAGTGTTTCTAATTTACACACATGAAAAATAAAGTTGCTATTGGCGAGAAAAAAAATGTTATTTGCGAGATTTGCGCCCAGCTAACATAAAAGTGCCAAATTGTCTTCATGCTCTGACAGGTAAAATGGTAAAAATTCAATTTTACTGCAGCCAAAACTCACTGAGTTATGATACATTGAATTTTATGAAATTTTGAAGCTTTTTGGCATCAAAGCAGCATTTTCAATTTTTAGTGTAAAAATTTCATAAAATTCAAAGTATCATAACTCGCTAAGTTTTAGTCATTGAAGAATGTAATTTTTACTGTTTTACTTGCTAGAGTATGGGGAAAGTTTTTTTTTAACATAACTTATAAGACCAAGGGGCTGTATAAAAATTTAAATTTCGTAACTCTTTAACCCTTTATATACCAAATTATAAATCAAGAAATTGCAGCTAATGATCATTGTTTTCCCCCATTTTTCTTACTTTACTAACATATCTGGATCCATTCGGCTCAGAAGCTTTTCCTTTCTTCTTTTGGATATGTGCACTGACATAACACATTGGATTTCAATTGGACAAAAAATCAATTTTGGATAATGAATTATGTTCATTAACTGAAGTATCACTGTACTTTGCTATCTACCACCTTAAATAATGCAGCCCTTTTGTTTTCCAGAAAAGAAGTAGGTCCAGAAGGCTGACATATACAAATATATAGGTACACTAAAACTGTTAACATTACAAAGGTAATGTTAATGGGGTTGAATAATTAAAGCAGAGTACAAAAGTGCAAATGGAAATGTATGGTTGTTTTAAAATTCCAGAGTAATACAAACTTTAAGCTAGAGATCTTTTATGAAAAGATTAAGAGTCATTAATTAATTCAAATAACTATGTGTGATAGAAACAGGAAAGAAACTAGTTTAAAAACATCAACATTTATTAGTAATATAAAATATAAAAGCATAAATTAAATGAACTCTGAAATATAACAACTTAAACATATTTAACTGCAAACAAAACTTCATATGACCTAATGATATACTATAAGTAACAAAATGTTACAATATCCACTGAAACTTTACTTCCGAAAAACTCCGATCTGTCCAGAGTCACATCGCACCAGTTTCACTTGAAATATACAAAGCAATGCAGCTAACTGAATAATTAAATACTTTATTTCTAGCAGAAAGAATTTCTAAAGAAAAATGTATGTATCCAGTAATGTCAATTTTTTGACACGAAATGTCTGATAGCAAGAGTAATCTGAGAGTAGAAACACTTACAGAGTCCTCAAAAACATTCTTTTCATTTTCAAACAACATTTCTCAAAGTTTACAAAGAGTAAACTTTCTATTCTTCTTTCAGAGACTGACATATCTCAAGGATGATGAATGAAGACAATACTTTTCCACAGAGGAGCTCTGCATGATGAGTGATAACGACATCTTACATAAATGTTTCACTTCGCTTTAAAAAATACAACTATACGACATCTCGGTTCAGCATTGATGATGAAAACAGTAGTTAAAAGCTGACTAGACTATTATATTGAAGGAAGAAACTTTAATTAAAATCTTAGTTTATTAAAACAACTTTAAAAGAAAAAGCTGGGTCAAAATTGACATCGGCCCCGAAACAACACACTGACGTTGTCAGGCAAAAAATAAACATGCAAGAGAAAAATGTGTAATGATAAAAGACACTGTAGGCTGAACAAAAGTTCAAAGCTTGTATACGGCAAAGACATTCGAAAAATGTCACCTCCGGAGACACACCCCCAATTGCCACAATCTGATTCCCTGAAAATGGGGTGTGATGTAAATGAACTAAGCGAGATGCAATCATCTCGAGCTAATGACATCATCATATAGTTGGCTGGAGAAAGAAAGTTTGAACAACTTGAAATCAAATATGAGTTGCACGGGAATACGATACTAGAAGTCTGGAAATAAAATGAAACTGAACTTATAGAGATAAGATAAATAAATAAAGTAAACTGTAGGTGAAGACTAGGGAATATTTAGATCTTATTGAGAGGTAAGTAAACTTTAATGTACAGTAATTAAATAAAGATAAAAAGTTATTCTATGAATGTAAAAATGATATAATAAACATATGTACACTGATGAGAACAAGGGCACATGTAATCCCAAAAATAACCTTGCCAATCGAAACTAATTGGGACCAAAGCCTGTTCAGATTCACTGATTTTTCAGATTATCAGATCAATAGTACAGTAATGGATACTAAAAATTATTATTATTATTAAACTACATAATACATAATAATGAACTACGTATTAAATACAGTACTTTAAGACAGTCATATTGCTTTACCAGTATAGAAAATATACTGTATTGTACACCAATCATCCCACATCCATTCCTGTGTATGTGATGTCATTGGTCAGTTGCGATGTGAGTGGAAGGGGATTCTGGCATTTCATTCCAGCTTGGTTAGTCATGAGAGATTGAGTTAGCCATATCCCCACCTTTTTGCTAACACTTATAATATCTAAACTCTTTATTTACTAGGTTTCATTTATAACTATATTTTACTTTCTTTTTTATTTCAGCTGTTTTATTTAGGAGTTTTAATTGTACAGCCTTTCGATTGTACGTACTTAACCCTCTCTCTGAGCGTCTGAGGGCTTTCCTGCATTTTCACATAAACGCTCATAAAACTAATATTAATTGAAATTTTCATTCATGGTTTGTTTCTAAAATACACTTCATATCTCTTTATCATACATATACCTTAAAATACAATTCCGTTAAAAATATTTTTGTCTACAACCAATTTAAGTTGTTTCTATGAAACGGAAAAATACGGGCAAAAGGCTTAGAGGGTTAAGCATCATTGCTTGAGTACTTACGCATCATCGCTCATGCATTTTTCAACCCCTTTCCACAGCTCAATTCTTTCGCATCGGCGCATGAGATGAACATTCCTCCATTCATGTGGTCTGAAGCAGGGGAGGTTACTGTTTCTGGTATTTACAGTGCATGCTTCAACATTTTACTGGGCTATAAATAGATCGCTGTGAATTCAATGTGGTTGTTTTTTGAGTGCACCCTCTTCCCTTCTCTTTCGTTTTGCTTTTGCTGACAGATGATGGGATGAATCTCACAGTAACATTTCGTTTATTTAATGTTGTCAAATTAGTGAAAGCTTTAACTTGAAGTGCTTTCTTCAAAGTCATTATATTTATACAAAATAAAGGACAGTTCAATATGGAACATGCTTTTGAAACTTGCATTTATCAATTTAAAGATAGTTATTATGTAGTTTCTATAAATAACTATTGTATATGCGTAGCAAAGTTTACCACAGCTTTTCAGCAAAGGTATTGAATTTACAAGATAGCTTACGGGTGATATTTTTGCCTCTAGTCATTTCCGAAAGTATTGTTATCCAGTCAAAAAGTTCTTCTGAAATTTAAATGAAATGCATTACATATATATTTTTTACATTAACGTTGCATTTAATGATTTTAATAAATAAAGCTGGTACTTTATTTAAACATCTTTGTCATCATTTAGTTTTTTTTTAACACTTACTGCAATTCATATTTTTAATTTTTATTACCTGGAAACAAATGGGATTGTTTTTCAGCAAGAGCTTTCACAGAACCAAATGATAAACTCTGCTTAGTAAAAAGAAGTAAGAGAAAAAGTGCAGTGAAGAAATTGAGATTGTATGAGTTTCAAATTATCCCTTCATGGCATTGTTTGTTATATGAGTACTCTCATATAACAGATTGGTCAAAGTGAATTGTTGTGCGTTAATAATTGAAAATTGTTCCATTTGCTATTTGTATGTTGAGAATTTTAAAATTTTGCATAGAAAGGGCCAGTAAACAAAAACACAGTTCATGTACCCTAAAAGATAAGATTGAAGTGTTGAGAAGGTTGGACAATGGAGAAAGTGTGTGATGAAATTATCCATTGAGTTCTGTGTTGGTAAGGCAACGAAAAGGGATTGAAAAAGAATCGTGCCAAAATTGAACAGTTTTGTGTGGGATCATCATCTGAGCTTCTTGAACAACGTCATATACATTTTGATAAATTTGATGATGTTCTTTTTCTTTGGTTTTCTCAAGAAAGGCACAAATTCCATTGAGTGGTCCTCGTATTCAGGAGAAAGCAATCCATCTCAGCAAGATGATAAATGGCAATCCCAAATTTTGTGCGAGTAATGGCTGGCTAGATCGCTGGAAGAAGAGAAACTGGATTGAGCAAATTTTAACCAGAAAATTGTTATCTGCAAATCATCCCTCTGCACAAGAATACGTAACTAAATTTGCAGGCTTAATATTGTCTCAAAACTATTCCCTACAGGAAATATACAATTGTGATGAGACAGGGTTAAATTTTAAGCTGATGCTGAACAAAAGGCCTCGCCACAAAACATGAATATTGTGCACTTGGTTTCAAAATGTCTAAAGAACGTGTGACAGCGTTAGCTTGTAGCAATGTAGCCAGAACACATAAATTATACTTTATGGTAATTGGCAAATCAAAAAAGCTAAGAGCGTTTTAAAATCATAATGCGAACTTGCTTCCTGTGTTTTACAGACATCAGGAAAAGGCATGGATGACCAATAGTTTGTTCATAGAATGGTTTGAAAAACAATTTGTGCCTTTCTGTAAGAAAATTCAACGAAGAAAATGATTTACCATCCCGGAAATTACATGACAATGCTTTTTCTCATCCTTCAAATGGCGAACTTGTTTGTGGAGAAATAAGCAACAGTTTTACCTCCAAATGTAACTGTGTTGTTACAACCAATGGATCATAGGGTGCTTCAAACTATGAAAAGCGCCTAAAAAAATGTTTCTACAGTATTTAATTCAAAATGAAAACCTTTTACTCTCTATACTTGAACTTATAAAAAAAAATGACAATCAAGGAAGTAATCTACTGGGTAGCTGAGGTGTGACATAATGTCAGAGAGCCAAATGCTACAAAAGTCGTGGAAATAATTATGGCAGAAACTTTCTGTCACCAAAAGCCCAGATCAGGTGTATGAGAGATGTGAAGTTTTACATCTCTTGAAAGACATTCCATGCTGTGAATAAAAAGATAAAGTGGATATAGAGGAGTGGTTGTCAGCAGACTGAAAGTGACCAACAACTCTCAGACCAAGAAATTGTTTTTCTTTCACACAAGATTTCGATGAAGAATCTGATACAATTGATGAAATCAGTAAGAGTTAAAACAATAACTTTCGAATTCCATTACTTAATCAATTTAAAAAATGTGTTTGAAACTTGCAGTAAGCAGGCAATTTCAAAGCACACACAGAGTTTTCCCCAGGTTTAAAAAAGGGCAGGGTGCTGCTAATGAAAAAAGGCACTTTTTTATTCTTGAGGGTTCTTTTCAGATTCTTAAGGGCACTTTTTTTAATTGTTAAAGGTATTCTTTTGGTTTTTAAAGCCACTGTTGATATTTAAAAGTCAGGGCACTCTTTTCCAGACAACATGCAGATTTTTTAATGCAAAAAGGAGAAAGGGCACTTTTTGTTACTGAGGGGCAAGAAGGGTGCTAATTATTTTACTGGGGGGGGGGCAAGAAGGGTGCTAATCCTTTTATGAGGGGCAAGAATGGAGCTATTTTGTAAATCAAAGAGCAGGTAGGGTGCAACACCCTTCTGAAACTGTCTGGGGGGGGGGGGGGACTCTGCACACAAGTTTATTAATCACATCATGCACAAATAAATATTTACAACATTAAACATAAAAAAAGAATCATTTCTTCATTTTTAACACACACCACTTCAGGCGAGTTCAGAAAACTTCCCTTTTCATTCTCTGGTTGCCCTTCCCACTATCAAAACTTTGGTAGATGGAGAAATCAGAGTCAAGCCGATAAAGTTTTATTTCTTCGGAATGCTATGGAAAACTAATGATTCTAGACTAGACAAGGATGTTTTAGCTCTTTTGGACAATTTTACAAAGTTGATGATACGGAACAGCATATTTCATATTCTGAGAGAGCAAAAGTGTTGGAAGTATCACTGCAGTATGTAGAACAGCATCAGAATGCAATGGTGACAGACATCATGTTTATGCTTTGCAGGTTTAAAATTAAGTAGTGCAGGTGTCATCGTTTAGATTTACATCATTACAACAACAAAAAAAAGGCTGATTTCATGCAATCAAATAGTGAATAAGTTTTCTGTATACTGGTAAGCAATTGATTGCACTAGTAATGCAATTCATATGTGTATAGCTATATAATTATGTACATTTCATATTACTTTACTGAAACTTGTTAATATTCTTATTAAAATTTGTATCTTTTTACGGCTTAAAAAAAAGTATTAAAAAATTTTTTTGTTTGAATAATTTGAAATTTTAGAATAATGGGGTTTGGACTGATGAGGTATTAGTGTATTAGGGATTTAAAAAATGCCTGCTATTTGGGAGTGTCTGTTATAGAAGTTTTACCATATAAATATAAATTAAAGCAAAAAAAATATATGCCTGTATTAATGATTAGCCAAAGTAGAAAATGAACATAATTTTTCTAATTTAAAGGATTCTTTTTAAAAACAAAAGTTACAAATCTTTTTAAATAATCACATGCAATAATAATAATTCAAAGGGCATGAAAATATAGTTACAGCAGTAATATAAGTTACATTTTATATAAACAGTTTGTTATAATTACATCCTAAAGTGATTACACCATAACTTTTTTTAGAATAAAGTACACATAGTGAATTGCTAAAATTTATAATGCTAGAACTAAAAATATACTTGCCTTGATGCCTCATCTGCATAATATCTGCATCAGTAAAAGTTCTTAGGTAATAATGAAGCTCGGAAATTCTTGCTTTTGGCAAGAATAGAACAGCTCGGTTCCAATCTATAAATTCACTGAATGGTAGCTGGATGTGATTGCCTAACACAACAGGTATAGCTCCTGTTTTTAAAGCTTCATGGACACGAACTAGAATTTGTGGTGTACTGATCAAACTATAATTGGCAGGACTGATCACTAAGGAGAAAGTAGAATCTTTTAAAATAGCAATCCTGGATTCCTGTGTGCCACAAATTAACCATTCTGACTCTAAACCTGGTTGTGCACTTCCAGCACAAGAAAACTGAAAGAAAAAATTATCTCCCAAAGGTGAATTTTGCATTTCTTTGAGAGTATTAATAATATATTCTTCAACAGAATCAGCTTCTTTTTTAATATGAAGATTTTTGGATGCGTCTTTATCGACACCTTCAGAATCATCATTAATTGTTGCAAAAGCAGCAGATAATTTTCTAGAATTTACAAAAAGAGGATATTGAGTCCTATATTCACCCTGATAGGACAATAAGAACTTTCTGCGAGCAGGTGAATAAAGGAATGTTTGAGGTTGTTCATTACTGAATATTAATGGTGGAGCAATGATATCAAAACCTTGTCGAAACTGATTTGCGGGGAAATGTGACTGAACTAAAATGGATCTCCCAGTGTTAACTCCGTTGAACATATTAGTACGATTAGGATCTAGTCCAAAGTTTAATAAAACATGATTGCGTCCATCTCCATTCCAGTGTGTTAACGACTGGAGATATTTTTCTAATGAAGTAGTGTCTTTTTGTTCTGTTATGCCACCTACAAGAACAACATAAATGCATGCAATAGCTGGATCAAAAGTGATGTGAACATTAATGTTTAATGCTTCAGTGATAGCACTTTTTACTAACTGTTCACTGGCAGTCCAGGAACCAAAATCATCAGGATGATAAAAGTATACAGGAAAACCTGAAGTAAGGGAACACCGTGAAAAATCAAAGCACAGGTAAGCACGGCAAGACTGGATTCCTCTCAAACTGGCAGGAGCAATAAATGTACTGTCTTCAAGAGAAGGTAAAATTCTTTTAGGTGGATTTATGTGAGGGCTATTCTTTTCTTGGACTTCTTTTTGAGCATATTGGGCTTGTTCCACAGACACTCGTAATCTTTCTAGCTCAATTTGCTGATGGGTGTAGTCTGTTTTAAGATCTTCCATTCTTTGACTCAAAACTGATATATCAGACTACAAGGGGGAAAAAAAATAATTATAATAAAAATAAAATAAAATACTATTGGAAGTTACATAGCAGTAAATGACAAAAATTGCATAGGAAACAAATTAAGGCAACATTAACTAGAAAAGTGCATGTAGAATAAAAATGAGTTTGAATTCTTTTTTTATTTTATTTTATTTTATTTTATTATTATTATTATTTTTTTTTTTCAGAGCCCGAGCCTGAGCCCAACATTGAAAGTATGCAGTAGAAAATTGTTAATAACATTTTAAAATTGCTTCAAGATTAATTTTATTATTAAAAAATATCTTCTGACTTAGAAATAAGTATTAATCTTAAGATATTTTAATATATCAAATTTAAATTTAATTTATTTCAACAAGAATTAAGATTGTAGAAAAAATGCTACTAGACTAAAAAAGTCTACCAGCCACTGGCTATTAATGAAAATTTCAATTTTCATGTCTTCTAATATAATAATATTAAAGAAAGTACAACATATAAATTTGGAAAGTTTTAAGAATTTGAGGTGAATATTTCTAATAGATTTTCAGAAAAAAAAAATGTGTTATCTGAAAAACATACAAATACCACATTAAAAATTTCCTTCCTTTTTGTTCCACCTTATTTTATTAAAAAATTCTGTTAGCAGCAAGAACTTATTTTTTGCCCTCACAACACAAAACTTGTTTTTAAGAGGTAAAGCAGCTGATAGAATGGGGGAACACTCTATTAAAGGAAAAAGAGAAAAATATTTTGGTACAAATGTATTCAGTTTTAAACTTTTTCCATAAAAGTAGCTTAGCATTAAACTAATTATAATGCTGAAATAACTAATGGCTTTAAATGATGAAATTATTATCAAATTATAATATGGGTCTTGAAACTAAAAGTAATCATAAAAGTCATAGCTAATCAAACATTTAAAAACATCCAGTTTGATAAAAATAAATAAATAAATAAACATTAATAGATAACTAATCTAAAATTACTCCCTTAAAAAAAAAAAAAATAAATAAAAGAAGAAAAAAAAGGGAAGGGAGAGAAATATACTGCAGCTAGACAGCTGAATACATGGCTGCAAATTTTACTAGATATCTGGCATATTTAATATATTTCAAATATTACCAATATATATATTGGTAATATTTGAAATATATTAAATATGTATATTTTTATATAGGTCTTATCAAATTTCCCCAGGGGGTACTTATCACAGCTATTCTGATGTTTCCGTCAGTACCTAGAATCATCACCTTAATGATATGACCTAGAGACTAAGTCCAAAGAGGAGCCATTTATTTATTTTCTTGTAAGTATTCCAATTAATAATTTTGCCATCGTTTCCAAATAACTTAAACCATTTTTTCAGTTCTTTGCCATCTGTTAAGAAGATTATCTCTCTGGTCAATAAAATTAGGTTTGGGAATAGACATAAAATGACCAGAGGTCAATATCTGAAAATCTCCTGCATCTGTTGACAAAGGAGAGAGCAGTCACACATTTAAGATGCTTTCGAAATGTATAACAAAAGTCAAAAAATTCTTTTAGTACCAGGTGAACTTTTCCCACCACTCTTTTCAGATGATATCTAAAAGCCTTCATTACCGCCTCCCAAAGACTACCAAAGTTGGGAGCTCTAGGAGGTGAAAATTTCCAGCTGATACTTTCTAAGACTAAAAGGCATGAAATTTCTTCAATAGTTATTTTATCTTTTACCACAACAAGCAAAAAACCTGTTTAAAATTGCGATCATAGCTTCAGGCATTAAGGGGCTACTTTGCTCACACAAAAACACCCGTTTGCTAATGTTAATCATATGGTAGAATTTTTTTTAAATATCTCGTTTGCATTTCCATATTTTTAAATGATTTTTATTTTTCATTGGATAGCTGAGGTCGAGCTCTACAAAGGCCATTTTTTACTTTTCAATTTTGTTTGCAAGTTTTTTTTTTTTTTTTTTTTTTTTTTTTTTTTAAATGAGGATATTTAAAAAAAAAAATGAAAGTATCCTAATTAAAAAAAAAAAACCTTGTAAATAAAAACGAAAAAGTAAAAAACGGCCATTGTAGAGAGACCTCAGCTATCCAATGCAAATGAACTTAATTGAGTGAGGAACTGAAGACACCTTTTTTAAAAAAATATATCAGGGAAGAAATATTTTTTATGAACATGCATAATCAAGAAAAATTCTGCTTTTCTGTATTCATCAGGAATGCCTGTTTGTCCTTTACAATTTCTAATAAATTCTAAAATTCTAATTAACTTATGAAAATTATTACATTCGTTAGATCAAACAAATTATTAAAAATTAGATTCATTATGTAAAGTCAATGTTACTCTGAAGGGAGATTTAAGCTCATCCGGGTAAAGCTAAGACTTAGAGTTAGCTTTGCTAGAAAAAGGCATACTGACAATTTAAGTCTAGAAATTTTTTTTGGAGCCATGCTGGATTTACTACAAGGAAGCTGATTAATTATTTCATTGGTGCTGGACACAGTTTGAATATATATTGCTGCACTGTAAGCCCTGGAAAATGCATCAGCGAATCTGTTCAATATTGCAGATTTGATATCCGCTTTCAGAAAAATTGAAGCATTTTAATTGACTCTAATTACAGCAATGTCCCGATGAAGTACTACCATTTTTAATAAACTTGTGGTGGTAGTGTTTTGTTAAATTCTAATTTAAGCAATCACAATTGCTGCATAAAACTTTTTGCTTTAGCAATTCATGGTTTAAGGAGACTAAGTGGGTCACAAATGCTTTCAATTTGATAAAATTGGTTTATTTTAGTAAAATTATGATTTGCACCAGCATTGACTTTGCACATAAATGCATCACTTGAACTGTTCCACAACATATCCAGTATTTTAAATGTTGTTTCTTCAGCACTTTGATCAAGAGAAAATATCTGAAATTTAGTAGGTTGAGTTTTATTAGTATACCATTTGTATAAAGCCATTCCTCTTCTTTGAAGGAGATTGAAGGATTTCAAATTCAGGTAAGTCTGATGAACTAGAAAGAAAGTCATCATGTAGAAATCTCATAGCACAATTTTTGAAGACAACCGAAAGTCCTTTTTCTCATTTAAAGTGAGTTGTTGCAAAGTTTTAGCTGCTAAGTATGGAGAGCAGGCAGTACCATAGGCAATGTATTTCAACAGAAGAATCTTAATTGGTGATGATTTACTATCCTTTCATGGGATTTTTATAAATTTAAATTGCTAAGGATTTATTTTAATTATTCTAAACATCTGCTTTATGTCAGCAGTGAATGAATAAATGTGCTTTCAGGATCTGATTAATATAGAGAAAAAGTCTTGAAAAATTCTCCCTTAGATAATAAATTCATTTAAAGAGGTTGCATAAGATTAATTACAAGCAGACTGTATTAAAAAACATGTATTAAAGAATGGAGTTGTATGTGTGTGGCCAGTTGACTCAGACTGTTGAATCAGAAGAGTCAACTGAACTCTTTCATCCCAGCAAATGGGTTACAAAAATAGAGTTGCTTTGCAGCAGCAATGTTGGAGGTAATTTTGTGCGAATTAGTGTTCCATTGCCAAAGTAAAAGTTACAAATAAGAAACAATATCCAAAAGCCCTAAGTAACAGAACAAACTTTTCTAGTATGTATGGCATATGGGCAAAATTAGTAAGTGGTTAATGATACACTCGTTTGTGCTTTATAACATAGAATGCAAGATGAAGTGAAATGTAAAGTAATGTAAAAATGTTGCTCATATAAACATTTATATCTTTATTACATATTTGTGCATTCATTCAAATAGAAATAAAGATAAATTTTGTGATTTTGTTAAATTTTAAATACTGCAAGTTTTTTTTTTTTTTTTTTTTTTACATTAGTTCAGTAGCAAATGCATTTTTAATATTACATGTAAAACTAATCTTTACTTACTTGAATTTTTTGCCGACGACTTTCAAGATCTCTAAGTTCATCACTGACTGAAATTTTTATGCGAATCATTTCTTCAATTCGAGCTTTTAAATCTGTTGCTTTAATAGAATCCAAATCTTCGAACTGAATACCTTTATGGTGGATTTCTGCAGATGGGCTCTCTCCAACATACTAAAAATCATAAAAAAAGTTCATCAGATTTTTTTTTTTTTTTTAAATAATGTATTTTATAAAAAACTATATGAAAAAAAAAATCACCACATACAGAAGAAACATTTTAAAAATTTTGTTTAAAACTCCAAAAATAGTTACAATTAACAAGTTTTGCCGTATTTTCTAAGTAAAAATTTTCATGAGATGAGATATTCATTCATAACTCGATAATCTTATTTATTAAAATGAGAAGCAAAAGTTTTAATTTTTCAGTGCAAATTCGACCTTATTGCCCATGCCTCAACTTTTTTGGAACAGTAAATAAAGAAGAAAAAAGAATTAAGAAGAATGAAGAGCGCTGGGGAAAGAACAGCTCGCCTATTGGCCTGAACTGCTTGCAACCCTACCACTAGGAAATACTCCTAACTTCTTCTTAATTCTATGTTTATTTCCTCTTCCTGGAGCAAGCACCCATTCTCCCACCTGCTTTGTTTGAAAGTGGGCTGAACAAAAGGGAATTGAGGATTGCAAGGGGAAGGAAGGGATTAAAAAGGGAGGGAGACACTTTCACTTTTTTTAAAAGCAGGAAGAGAAATGGAAGGGGGGGGGGCAGTTCTCCCCTTCTATAGAATTTGAAAAAGGGTCGTTTTTCCCAGAAGAAAACATATTTATTTTACAACCAGATAAAAATATTTCTGACATAATTTTTACACAGGCTGTAAAACCTTTATATTTACCATTTACCATTAAGAATTTCAAAGGGTTTGGACAACAAAAGTTTTTTTTTTTTTTTTATGTTTTCTTACAAGCCCTTTTATCACTAATTATTAGTATTTTTTGTGATTTTGTCATTATTAGTCTTTATTAATAAAATAATGCATCAGTAATATTAAAGAATAAAAATGGAAACTTTTCCTTTTAGACTTAACATCTATACTATGGTTATAACATAAAATAAAACAGCATTTATGTATTATTTATACCAAGAAGATAGATTGCCAAAAAAGGTTATTGTCAATTAACTATACTGTTCAAAAAAGTAATTTAATATACATTTATGAAATGCGTAACAATGTTCAAAATGATAAATAATATAAAAGCAAGCTAAAATACTACAAAACAGTAACTTAGCATATATATTTTTTAAATACATAACATCAGGATGGCAGTTTTTAGTGGTAAAAAATAATTATGATGGATACGAGCAAATCTTGTGTGTCTATGTATGTGTGGTTATGAAAATTTTATTTTTAAAATGGTTCTAACAATTTTGACTAAATTTTGTATTTTACTATTTTCAGGCACGAGAAGACCATTGGGCTAAATCACATGTTCGAGAAAATTTGATTAGTGGGTCATTTTGAGTGGTCAAGCTAATTTTATCTAAAAAATGGCTCAAACGATTTTGATTAAATTTTGTACTCTACCATTTTGGATTATGAGAAGAGAATTACGGTACGTCACATGTTCAAGAAAATTCGATCAGTGGGTCATTTTTGGATTATTAAGGGTCAAGTTAATTATATCTAAAAAACGGCTCCAACGATTTTGAGTAAATTTTGTATGCTAGCGTTTTGGATTACGAAAAGACCATTGGGATAAGTCACGTGTTCAAGAAAATTCGATTAGCGGGTCATTTTGGGTCACTATGGGTCAGGGTCAAACTAATTTTATTTTAAAAATTGGCTAAAACTATTTTGACTAAATTTTGTATTCTACTATTTTGGATTATGAGAAAACCATTAGGCTGAGTCACATGTTCGGGAAAATTCGGTTAGTGGGTGAATCTGGGTCATTACGGGTCAATGTATTTCAATGTGAAAGAAGGTTGAAACAGTTATTAAATTTTAGAACAGTTGGCAGTAAACAAAGTCGTAAAGTTGGCAACATTGCGCCAAATATTTTCAAATTTGGCGAAATGATGACAACATTTGGTGGGAAAATTGACTTAAGATTATCAATGCCAAAACACATGCTTGGCACTAAATGAAAGAATGTCACCAAACTTGCGACTTTTTGCCAAATGTTGGTGGCTTTTGGCAAAAAAATTAGCTTTCATAATCTGAATGAATTTTCTAGAAATTCCAAATAGAAGGTGAGATACATGATTCAACCAATCAGATTCCATAGTTCTTTGTGCATGGAATGCTGTACTTTGATTTCTGATGTATAAAAAGGCGCTTAGTGCTAAAAGTCCTGCTACCAAAAGAAAGTGTGCAATGAACTAAAAATGTAGTTTGGAAGGATGCCCTTTTGTTGTAAATATGTAAGTAATGTAAAATTTAGAAATATATACATAGTTTTAAGATTGATTGTTTCTCTAACTAATACTGTTATAAAAAAAATGCTTTACAGAAATGATACAGTGAGAATTTATTGTTATATCAAGTTGAACACAAAACTGATTTTAAATGAGTGTAGCTCGGTCTTCCTCACTGGTATAGTTGCCGAAACGTCAGTGAAGGCTCACTGTGGAGACGTGAAAAGTTTTTGGTTTCCGTCTGTCTGTCTGTTCCGCGATAACTGCCGTAAAGTACGTCCAATTAGGTTGATTTTTGGTGGGTATGTTGGTATGGTGAGGTACCCGGAATTAGCTGGTGTATAGTTTTTAGTTACATTTGGTTTATTCATTCGAAAAATATAGAACATTTCTTTTTTAGGTCATAATGCTTTCCTAAGGGAATCTTCTGTCTGTTCCGCGATAACTGCCGTAAAATACGTCCAATTAGGTTGATTTTTGGTGGGTATGTTGGTATAGTGAGGTATCCCGAATTAGCTGTATAGTTTTTAGTTACATTTGGTTCATTCATTCGAAAAATATAGAACATTTCTTTTTAGGTCATAATGCTTTCCTATGGGAATGCAGACGATTTTCAAATTTCATTTTTAACTGAAATGAAAATAGCATATTTGAATAATGGATTTAAACGTAAAATTATGGATGCTAAATTTTTGATTTAGGGGTTTTAAATATATCCAATAGCTTTGCAAATTTGCAGATACATTTATTAGAATTTAGAAATAAATTGTTTAAAATATTGGAAAATTTTTTGCATCTGTTCGGGAAATGTAAAACATTTTACTTTCATATTTTTAAAAATTTTTAAAATGCATTTCTTTTTACTTTGGTCCTTAATTTATTAGTTGCTTATCAACCACATTTCAAAAACTATCAAAATAATAAAATTCAAGTAATTTGCACTATTTTGCTGCAATATTTTATTAGCAAAATAAACTATTTTCGGGTGAATTTAGCATTCTATTGAAATAAATGAGAATTTATTTTGATACTAGTTACCATGATGTAACTACTGTAGAATGATTACCAAAATATTTTTTTCCAAACGAAAATTACAAAAACATTGAACGTGCAATTTGGATTCAAGTCTAGTAGTATGAGTTTACATTTGTATATGTATATTTCTTACATGAGATATTATTCATTTTCTGGAACAGATGTGGATGTTTCGTCGTTAAAAAGTTAATATAATTTAAAAAATAGGATAAAATCACATATACAACGAGGTGGTTAATGTAAAGAAATTAGAGTAGTAAAACGATCCTGAAATGTTACAATTACTGGAAATTGAGAACATAAAAAGCTATCACAAAAAATACTTTATAGCGGCAAATCACGTTTGCTATTTAGTGAACTGGCAGTGGGCACAGTTATGAATGATTACCCAATAGGTTTAAAAGTTTCCAAATATGCTTATTTTCGGGAGATTTTAGTATGCTATTGCCATCGAGTTAGATCAGAATATACTTAGATAAAATAAATACAGAGCTGCCAAGTCTCCGGCTTTTTGGATACCAGTATTTTAGTACAGAAAATGTTGCATTATTTAATCGGAACATTTTGCGATTTAAGAGAACAACATTTTCTCTAAGATAATACTGGTATGAAAAAAGCCGGAGACTTGGCAACTCTGCAAATATTATAGAATGACCATCAAAACTGATTTTCTGAAACAAAAATTGCAGTAACACTAGATTTCTAAAATAGATAATAGAAAATCACAAATATAAATTTAATAAGATTACTATACGATTTCTTCAGGGGAGCAGAGTCCCCCCCGAAGAAATGTATTTTTTTTTTTTTTATTTAAAATATTACAAGAATAAGAAGTTCATAAGAATGTCAGAATATTATTGCATAAACCGTGTTTAATTTGACACTTCTAATTTCTGAAGCCTTCGAATTACGTTATATGCATTATAAATATATATATGTAATTTTTTTAAATTAATTTGCGGATTGTAGGATGGTAAATATTATGAAAAGTGAGATTAAAAAATAATGACTTTCAGAGCTGACGTTGAGGCTTCAGATCTGCAGATTTACTAGCATATATATGTACATCTATATACCATATTAACTAGTTCTGTATAAATACTTCGGCAATTGCCTTTAATATGGCAATTACATAATATTAGCTATCAATTACAGTGTAGAAAGATTAAAAATAAATGCTATTATAAATAGTATTATTGTAGTCATTGTTGACATGGTACATTTTCCTGGCATGGATATTACAAAAGTACCAATAAAAGTCTGATATTCAGCAAATAACTTTGCAATTTGCAATGGATAAGAATACAAAAAAATGCAAAACATTACTTATATGACAAGTATAAAGTAAAATTTAGAGTTACTTTTGTTAAATAATAATGAGTAACAAGTGGAACCATGATGAAAATGATGAGAACAAGACCAATAATCCGAGTGAGACGAGTTCCGAAGTAACGATGGCACAGAGGCCATGCTGGAAGAAGAAATTTTCCAGCAGATGGCTCAAGAGTCATTATCCTTGTGTAAAGCTTCCAACAGCTTTTTCATTAAACACAAATTGATGTAAATCTTGGTAAGACCTAAAATAAAAAGAAATGTCTAAATCAATAAAAAGTTACAACAAAATAATTTTATGTAAAACAATATTTTAGTTAAAATATTATCACGAGAAGATTTTATGGGGGTTTTCCCCCCATGAAATCTTCTTGTGAGCTAAAATATCTATATATATATTTTGTCTTACGTGGCGCGAAAATAGGGCTGAATTTGTAACTTATGGTTTGGCAACAACTGTAGTTTCCAGAGCTCAGACAAATGAACAGACTAGATTGTGTTAGATCAGCTCCGCCTCTGTCCAATATGGCGGCCAGTGTGAGAGCAGTGAAACTATAGAATGAAACTCGAACTAGCAATTATTAAAAATAAAATAACATGTACATCATCCAAAGCGTCTGAGATGATTCTTCATTTTAATTAGGAGCAATATCGTTAATTTCAAATGAATTCTCAACTCTTATCTAGAATTCATTTACGAATTTCACTCACTCAAAAGACGGAGAAAAAAAAAAAAAATCAACTGTCTAGATATCACCTGCCGCCATCTGTTGCTGTATTGATAAAGTAAAAAATAATTCATTTTGTAAAAATCTATAATCAAATAGAACAATAAAATGTCGAACACGTAGTTTTTTTTCTAATGAATTTAAGTCATGCTGTACAAAAGATCCTTTTTTCATAGTATTTAAATGATTTATATGCTCATTAGTAGTGCCAACTAAATGCATTTTCAGTTATGTTTTCAACGGAGAATTACTTTTTTACATTAAAATAAATTGCCAATTTCATATGTTCAAATGTTTTATGGTAGAATTTATTCCGGCTAGAATTGCTGAAAAAAAGGGATAAGCGAGCGAAGCGAGCTGTGACCGCGTAGCGGTCTAAATGTGAATTGCTTCGCAATTCACGGAGGGGTTGGCGAGCGTTAGCGAGTAGGGGTCTGAGCCTCCTAGTTGTAATATAAAAAGGAATTTAATTAAATATATATATATTACCCTTGCTTTTCTATATTTTCAGCTTAAAAAGTTGAAGTTTACGTGTATTACATAACTTTTCAAGCATTTTATATACTATACAGGATATGCACAAAGAATTTGTTATAATTATTTATTAGCCATATTTTTACATTTTACCAGTGTTTGTTTTATTTATTTAACTTTTTTTTTTCTAAACAAATTACCATCTATCAATTTTATCAAGGAAGAGGATGAATACAAGCAGAAACAGGCATACAGAATAGACAACAAAAAAAATATTTTTTAGAAAAATAAATTTTATCAGACTATATTTTTAAACAAAAGTGATAATTTACATCAATAAAATCAGTTTACATTTTAAAGCTATTAACTGTTATATTTCAATTATGAATCTATATACAACCATCTGATTATACATCATATTTAAGTTGACTTTTAATGCCATGTTTGATTTTATGTTTATCTCTGAAATAAAGCTGGTTTCATTCCTATAATGCACTAACCTTAATTAAATGTTAAGAGCCTTTATTTCAATAAAATCTCTTATGATCTGTCAGTTATTGCATTATTCTTAGTTAAATATAACGTTACAAAATCAATGAAGGAATTTATGATAAATTTAAATAAATTCTTAACAATTAAGTAAGCTAAAAGAGCTAAATTTTAATTTAGTTAATGGAAAAAGTTAGCCAAAAAGAAAAAAAAAATCTAGATGAGCCTAAAACTAATACTAAACACCTGAGTAGGCTAGCCAGTTTAAATTTTCATTTTTCATATCAAGCTAGGTCAATTAATTTTTATGCAGGCCAAGCAGAGGCAAGACTGAGAAGCAGTGTCAAATTAAATTACTACATAAAAGTTAAAATTAAAACATACAAATTAACACATAAAAATAAATGACATATTTAATCCTACATGATTAAACACTTGTCTGCCAATTAACTTTCCAACTCTAATTTTTGTAAGAACTCTCACATGACATTATTTATCAAAAAAGAGAGTGATAACCATTAGGGATGCACTGAATATTCAGTATGTATTTGGCTTATTCGGTTAAGCTCAATATCAAACTATTCGGTTTGCCAAATATTCATTTAGACCGAATATCCAACTATTCAGTCTTCCGGATATCAAGATATTTGGCCAAACCAAATACTTAAAGAAAACACATTTAAAAATATTTTATTAAAACCTCAGATAACTTTTATTTTTAACAGTCAATAAATAAAGATATTCAGGAAAATTTAAAAATAGAAATATATTTAAATAACAGATTGCTTTTACATTATTTATTTGCTGTTTGAAAAGTAACAATTAAGAAAATTAGCTTGTAATGACGACATTTATAGGAACTAATAATGCATAGTACACATATTGTGTCATTGACTAAAATTCAGTTACTTCCAATGATTTCATCACATTTTTTACAAAGCAAAATTAATATGATGAAAATCTCGCTAATTTTCATTATTCTTAAAGTTGTGAATGAAACTTTGTTCATCTTGTAGTGAACAGCGATGTTGCGGATGCGCTATAGCGAGTAAATTACGTGAAAAATTGGAGTTGGGATGCAAAAAAATAGCTTCTTACGCGTCCCATGGAATGCGTAAATTCATCAAAAAATCGCAAAATCTGTCCAAGGACCGTGAAAAATCGACGAATTTCATCGAAGGATCGCTGAAAAAAGGCAAATTCCGTCGATGAATCGCAAAAAAAAGGCAGATTTTGTAGAAGAATCGCAGAAAGAAGACAAATTTCGTCGAAGAATTGCGGAAAAAGTGAATTTCATTGAAGGATAGCGAAAAAACAGCGAATTCTGTCGAAGGATCGCGAAAAATGCAAATTTCGTCAAAGAATCGGGAAAAAATGGCGTAATTCGCCGAAAAAACGTGAAAAAAATTGCGAATTTCATTGAAGAACAGCGGAAAAAACGCGAAATTCATTAAAAGATCACAGAAAATGACTAATTTAGTCAAAGGGCCGTGGAAAAACATAAATTTCGCCTAAGGACCACGGAGAAAACGCCAACTTCGTCAAAGGATCGTGGAAAAACTGCTAATTTCGTCAAAGAATCGCAGAAAAAAAGATCAATTTCATCGAAGAAACGGCAAATTTCGTCGTCGGATCGCGAAAAAACGGCGCATTTCGTCGAAGGATCGCGACAAAACGGCGATTTTCGTCAAAGGATCGCAAAAAAAATGGCAAATTTGGACGAAAGATCGCCAAAAAAAGGTAAATTTCGTCGAAAGATCTCGAAAAAAGGGCAAATTTCGTCGAAAGATCGCCCAAAAACGGTAAATTTCGTCGAAGGATCTCGAAAAAGCGGCAAATTTCGTCGAAGGATTGCCAAAAAACGGCAAATTTCGTCGAAGGATCTCGAAAAAAACCCGGCAAATTTCGTCAAAGGATCGCCAAAAAACGGCAAATTTTGCTGTAGGATCTCGAAAAAACGGTAAATTTCGTCGAAGGATCTCGGAAAAAGCAGCAAATTTCGTCGAAGGATCGCGGAAAAAACGCGAATATCGTCCAAAAGCCAAGGAAAAAATGCGAAATTCACTTAGCCTGAAATCGACTTGAATCAAAAGCAGAGTTAATTTTACCTACAACAAAAAGTAGTGCTGAGAGACGATTCCCCTTCCCCCCCCCCCCCCTTTCTGTTGTAACGTAGCCTTTCAGAAAATTTGCTGTGAATTTCAGAAAATATTTCTTTTAATTCAGAATCGCTCCTGAAACTCCTTTCCAATGAAAATGTTTGATTCCAACACTGATCTATGCTGACAAATAATCCAATGATAAGTTTAATCAAAGCATCCATTCATTCAACAAAAAGTGCCCCTTTACTCAACAAAAGTATTCTTTTATCCAACAAAAATGTCCTTTTCAATAAATCCGTCCTCCCCCTTTTAAAAGAAATGCAAATAGTAGTGATACTTGTTATCTTCTACACTCAAATAATCATTATTTTATAATTAAGCATTTACATTAAAAAAAGGCAAAGAAAATTTCTCTTAATAGTTTTTTTAAAAAAATATCTTATTTGATTGGGAAATACTGGTTTTAGTTATTCATTATTTAATTATTATCAAAACAATAACTATTGCATTTCTCTTTTCCAAATAAACAAGTTCACTTGTTCCTTTAAAATATGAATTTGAATTATTATGAATGGGGACCCGTTTTTATAAAAAAGGGACCCAGATATTTGAAAATCCTGGGTCCTTGGGACCCAGGATTTTTAGTATCCAGTGACATCACTGGTGAAACACCCTGTATCTTTGAATAAATGGATTGTGATGCTGTTTCCTATACAGAAAATGTTTGTCTTGACCGGGTTAACTTCTTTGAAAATTTGTTCTAAAATTTTAGGAACACCTTGTACATTTCCAACCTCTGGAAAATACTAGCTATCTTTAGTTTAGACATTGTTTCACTTTAGGTTTAGATCCTCTGGTACATTCAAAAACTTTCTTGCTAAGTTGCCATCATTTGAATAGTTTTTATTAGCTTCCTGGCAAATAAACACTATACAACTGTAAAATATTCATTCAAAATTTATTTTTGATTTTAAAAAAATTGTTTTTGAATGTAAGAAAATTTTATTCATTTATTTTTAATTCACGGAAGAAGTTGTGGAGTTAATTTTTTTATTAATTAAAGAAGGATCCTTCTTTAACAATAATTCAAAGCATAGATTTTTTTTTTAATTGTGAAATGTTATGTTCATCAAGTTTGTCTTTGTGTTAAATATGATGTAAAATTATTTAAAAATTTACCTTTTTAAAACTTTAAAACATAGGAATATTCAGCATTCGACCAAACAGTTACTATTTGGCTGGTCGAATATCTGGTATTTGGTTCACCCGTGTGCTGAATATTAGGTATTCAGCCAAAATCACTATTTGGTGCATTCCTAATAACCATAAAAGCTGTAAATAAATGTCTTGGAATTGGAATCCATTTTACAATATATAAAGGAGAGAAAAAAATGTTTTCTAATACAGAATTTGGGACTGGGACTCAAGCAGTATAGTCCAATGCTGCAAATATTGGACTGAGATGGTAAAAAAGCGGGACAGCTACTTCTAAATTGGGACACAAAACATAAATGTTTGCTTTCAGTTTCAATGTACAGTGTAACCTCTGAATAACGGTTACCCGTGGGACCGGTGAAAAGTGACCGCTCTTCAGAGGTGGGTGTTATTCAGAGGTTTCATTAAAAAAAATCAAAATACATAAAATTAAATAGAAATACACAGTCATTTTAATTAATCCTTATTGTTTTAATACATTAAAAAAATCAGTGATTTGCAGTTGCTTTGTTTTTTTGCTGCAAATATCTTTCTCCAAAGAAATAACAATATGAGTTATTTTGCTATACAACTCATCATCATTATTAATTAATGAAAAGATTTGGAATTTCACGAAGGTTCGTCAAAACTTCGGCGTATGTGTTAATAGTACTATTAACACACTTTGGAATTTTCGTTTAGAATTCATCGTAATTTTCCACTCGTAATCAAATAATGAATTTTAATACGATAGTTGGTAACAACCTCAAAGGTAAGATCGTATTATTAGAAGGTCTATGGTAACAACGCACGAAGAATCACGAACAAGTAAGAAGTGTACTCTCAAGTTATACGAAGGGGCCCCAATAAGACAGACGGCAGAAAAGTTGAACAAAAGAATGATCAATCTTTGACATTTTTGTTCGGAAGTTTCCAGAAAACTGAAATTTCTAAAGACGCTCAATGTTTACAAAAATCATCTATCCGTTTTTCCCAAACGGAAATGCTTTTTCATTCCCCAATGAAACTTTCATGACAATTTCTATGGACAAAATGAGAATTTCAAGACCCTACACCAAAGAAAAAAAGTATTAAAAAAAACTGGGTGGTCACATTGTTCGTTTAACAGATAATTTGTTGTTGGTCCTTCTGTCCTCGCTCTCTCTTGAGTCTTGGAAATTTATGACATCTTGAGGCAGAAGTGATTATCAAAAAGATTAAGAGATTAGTTTTTGGAAAAGGATTAAATTTTTAAGAGATTAAGTGACTTTTTGTTGACATATCAAGTAACTTTTGTTTGATCTGCTTCACATTTCGATTTGCAAATAAATATGAAATTGTACCAGGAGCTGATATTTTTTTCTCGTGACTTTTGAGCGGCCGTTGTTCAGAATTCCTTATTTAGAGGTTCGTACTAATGTTAATGCTATGGAACCTGTTTGGTTCCATCAATAAGTGGCCGGTATTCGGAGGTTGTCGTTGTTTAGAGGTGACCGTTCAAGGAGGTTTCACTGTATTACATTTGCATAAATTAAACAGCCCTAAAGGGACAGAAATAAGTGAATTAAGCATAGCAAGCCCTTGGAATAAACAACAATATTACATGCAAACATTTGAATGCTCACAAGTGAAATTTAATCAATGTCATATTTAAGAACATATTACATTAATGACTGTCATATACAAAACTAAATATTTTACACATTGGAATGTTTTTTACTAATTGAATAACAAACAAACAGTATTGTAGTATCTTGAATTCAACTTTGCTACAGTATTTTAGATAGTAATATCTGTTAAACAATACTATAGAATTTTAGATAATAAAATCTAGTTTGGGTAATTTCAGTTATACTCAAGGCTTTTCACAAAACCAAATTTTTTTTTTTTTCTCCAATCTTTTCCTTTGTAAAGTATCATTCAGAACATATTATAAAAATTGCAATCTCAAAATTAATCGTCAGAACCTAGCAACTGTGAAAATGTGATCTTAGGTAGTAATTAGTAATTGACCATAATTAAAGATGTATCATAATTTAAAAAAACTGCTCCATTTTTTGTCATTTGAAAAATAATATTTTTAAATCTTATGCATACAATATGCAGAAATGAAAATAATTTTGCCAGGGAAATTCTTTATTTCTTTTCGAGACAGAGAAAATGGTAAATTTTGGAACATTCTTTATCATAAATCTTTCTTTCACTCTTTAAAATCATCTTTTGAACTCATTTAAAATATATAGTTTTAATGAAAAATCTGTCACAAAATTATACACTAAAATCTACAGTAGGACAGCACAACCTCTGGCCCATAGCCAACAATCTACCACTATTTTGGAATAGAAATAATTTTCTGTATTAATGACAAAAAAATTGGAATTAAATAAGATGCCTTTAGAAAATTGTGGTGGCAAAATGATTTTCAGGCAAAAAAGAAGTTATGCAACTGTAACCCATGGAGCCTTTATAAATTATTAGTGATTTTTCTATACTTTTCCAGTACAGGGGGTTTGGCATATTTTTAAAAAGGTTCGGGAAATTCAGCTTCAGAAAATGAGATTTGTTGCCAATTGATACAAACAGCTACAAAAATAATCCTGATGAACTTTTATGTTTGTTTATGCATGTATTTATATATTATACACATATAAGCACATTTCATGTATATATATATATGTATGTGTATATATTATTAATGTTTTTTATACACAATTTATTTTTGCCTTCATATAAAAATAGATAAATGGCTTCCTTAAATTAATTGTATAACTATTCAAAAAATTTCTTATGTATATGAAACAGTGAATAGGTTGCCAGAAAATATGTTGTCAAATTTCCTTCTCTTGCCAAGGCCATTTTCTCTGTCTCGCCAAAGCCCATATTACTGGAAAAGTACCGATTTTTCTTATATTTCAGTGTTTTAAGATTTCCCTGAAAACAAATAAATATCACAACGCAAGTAAAGAAATCATACATTTTGAGACATTTTGAACCGTGAAAATAAGGACATGTGGCAACACTACACTCAAGCAGGGGTGCAGAAAATATTTTTACTCCCAACATTTCCCCCAATCCATATGAAAATTCCCCCAAAATGTTACGATATGTTATAGGCTTACATAGGCTTCTGTATTACCGTAGGTATAGTAAATTTTGCAACATATAAGTCGCATCTTTAAAAATCTATAGACTGAACTTGTAACATGCCTAGTTATTGGAAAGGTAAATTAAGTTAATGCAATGTAAGCTTTAATCTAAGCTTTAATTCTTATTAAGCTTTATATTCTTATACCTAATATTTATTAATAAATACACAGTTTTAACCAACAAATACAATGTTTTTGATTATCTTTTCTGACAAATTGTCAATTATTGAGAAACTGCAATCTTCCACTCTCTTTGTGGATGTTGTCAATCATTTTTGATGTTTTGTAGATTTTGAGTCTGTTTCTTGAAGAAAATCTAGTAAAATGATAAGTTCCACCATGAAAATGTCTGTTTAACCCCTTTGCGACAAGCGTCCTTTACAGATTTTTTAATCTTTTACCACTGGTTTTTCATGACAGAAATTTTCGCCTAATCGAATCACAGAAATGTTAGGATTACATAAAGCAAAGCTCACAATAAAAAATAACTGGTGGGAATAATCCAGGATTCTGAGCATCTTATGCGTCACGTATACGTGTCGCTCGTCCCCAAGGGGTTAAGGATGTTTTTAATAGTTCCGTAGCTTTATGCATTGGTGGTCATTCCATGATATAAATACTTCATGAAAGAGATTATCAGATTTTAGGGTTCTGTTATAAATGTGTTTTCCAATAATAGAGCCAACAGATCCAGAAACACAGTCATTGTAAATTTTCAAGCAGTTTTCAAGGAGCTAAAGTATTTCTGGTACCGCTGTCTTGATCTAGAAGTGATGGTTTCTTTTCAGAATTTAGGATTATTTTATTAAATTAAGTTTTTAGAATAATTTTCTTCAAAGTTGTCCATAGATTAAAAATATTTTTCTCATTATTAAATTTAAACTATTTTCTATTTGTGCTCACCCATTCAGTGAGATCTTGTAGTGAGTTTTCCACCAGTGATGGGTGTGAGATCTTCTTGATTTGATTCTCTTTCTAAAGTTTTCTCTTTCCCGATTTTTTTTTATGTCAGAAAATTATTATCTTTAAAAAAAAATTTTTAAAGTAATTCATTAGAAAAGAACTTAGAAAGTTTGATTATTGCAACTGCATAATTACTCCGGAACATCGGCGTTTTTCTACTCCAAAAATAAATCCCATGTATAAAGTTGACCTCCCTCCCCCACTTTGAAGCAGATTATTTTTTCAAAATTTCTCGACTTATACATGAGTATATACGGTACATATTATTCTCAGATCGATTTTGTGAAAGTCGCCATACGGATCTTATTATTTGTAGGGAAACATTTTTCTATCTCGGGGAATTAAGTAATTCGTTGTTAAAATTGAAATCAGTTGTATATTTTTTTCGAAAAATTTTCCCAGATGACTAAAATTTCGACCAATCCTAGATCGCCGGATCGGACATATTCTGCACCCCTGCACTCAAGTGACCTAAATTTAAGTTTAGTAATATTTTATTTAAGTTTAAGGTTTTAAAAAATTATAAGTATTTTCCTCAGGGGAAGGGATAATTTTTAGTGCATACTTACTTTGACAAATTAAAATCTTTTTCTCAACCTCATTAGTGCTGCCTTTGTCTTTGGGAATGATGTCAGCCATTTCTGAAAGAATTAAAGAAAAAAACACAAGTAGCAATATCATATTTTAACATGACTGGGATCTCAGAGTGAATATTACCTTACAAATAAATAAATTTTGAAAATAGAAAACATTTGCTTGACTAAAATACCACACACAATTTTCCTGTATGAATAATCTAAAAAATTATCAAAATTTTGAGGGGGGGGGAAGAAAAAAAACAGTATTAAATCTTCTTATGCAATCTGCCTTCAGCAGTATACAGATGGATTTTTTATAATGGGCCAAAATGGATATTGACAATTTCAAAAATTAAAATTAAATTCAGAACATCAGAACATATTTAAAGTTATCTTTAGTATCAGGTATGATGATAAATTATGTAGTATGAATATTGAGGTAAATTTTCTAAAAAAGGTATCTATTTAGAGTATTTTGAGAGAAAAACCGGAGAGAATGTCAATTGGGTAACGTTTTTAAAACAGCTGTTTACAAAAGTATTAGATGAAGAATGATACATTTTTTAAATATATGAAAGGGGTTGAATATGTTTATTAAGAAAAAAGTCTTAAAACAATCTACATGAATATGTTTTTTAATAAAAAAGGTGACAAAAACATGCAAAAAAGAAATATTTTGTGATTTCACATATAAGAGTTTCAATTTTAAATAAAATATACTGAAAAGAAAGATTTAGACATATCCATCTCCTTAAATAGTACATACTGATACATTTCTAAGACAAATTCCAAAAAAATTGTATTGTTTAATTTATGAATTTTAAAATTATTGTTGTGTCACCCCATTGACAATCGTCCATTATAAAAAATCGACCCATACACTGGGTTTGCTGTAGGGTAGACCAGTACACACTGGACCTAAAGGGCAAAACTGGGAAATTTCATTAGTGGCCAGTAGTAGCAGTTTTATATGTGACCACTTTCTTGAAATTTGTGGCCACTTTTTTATTTAAAAGTTCTAAGCACTAAACTTTTGTTAAAATTTAAATTAGTATTAATCTAAAATTAAATAGCCCAAATAAATATGTTACTATAAACATATTACAACCAGTAAAAGTAGAATCCTTAATGAAATGAAAAAAAAATCTTACTTTCCTTGTAGGAAAGTGGCCATAAGGTGGCCACTGGCAGACAATTTTTTAATAGCCACTTTTTTTCATTTAGTGGCCCTGTGGCCGGTGCTAATTTTGCCCATTAACTGGACCTATGGGCACAGTGGACCACCCCCTAATATTTTATTTATTTAAAAAAAAATTAAGCTTCTCTTCTATCCTAAAAGGCAACAGCACCGGATTCAGGGGTTGATGCAGGTTTTTTTTCTTGGGGCCCATTTTGTGAAAAGTAAAGGTTATTTTTGTGAAATTTATTATATCTTTGTGAAAAGTAACATTTTGTAACGGAAGTTGAAATCCAATTAATCAAATTCGAACCAAGCATTTATAAACAAAAACTTTTTTTTAAATCCTTTTGCTGAAGTTTTCTTCTCTGGTGAACTTGTTTGTTTACAAATTACACATTTTAAAACATCACAAAACAATATATAAATAATAAATAGCAAGTTTTTATGGAATGGAATTTTGTGAAAGGACCTATTTTAGTAAAAAGAATTTTGTGAAGGGGCCCATTTTGTCAAATTGATTTTTGTGAAGGGAGCCCATTTTATTAAATTGATTTTTGTGAAGGGACCCTAAATAGGCCCCAAATTTTGCCTGGATCGACCCCTGGGATTGATTATATTTATAGCCTTCAGAGAACAGATTTAGCTCAGAATGAACCATTTTATCCTGACTGGTTGTTTTGAACTTCTAAAAGTAAAATTTTTCATTATCATATTTTTCTTTTTTTTTTAGTAATTAAAGATTGTAAATAAATAAGATAAAACAGTTATTTTGCAAAGCTAAGATACTTGTTTTTATTTAACTTTAAAGTTAATATGTTTAAAAGAAAGCTATAAACAATATTAATAGGATTATTTATTGAACTTCAACATGGGGCGCAGTGGACCACCCACTACCGGGGCAAAGTGGATCCACAATCCACTCTGCTTCTGTAAAGCAGAATGTACAAAATTTTTAATGATTGCTTATTTTCTATAAAGAAATATTGTTTTAAAGTAGTTATTTAACTGTAAAATAAAGTAACGAAAGAAAAAACAATTTATTTAATGTAGTAAGAAATATTTTGTCTTTACTGCTTTTGAAATATGTAACTATAGCCTAATTGGTGATGATTCTACTCAAGTAAAGATTCATAAGACAAAAATTAAATGGAAATCAGTTTATTTTTTCAGAAACTGTAGATGAATCTGTTCTTTATGTGAATGATTTCATAATGTTGCTCCCAGACCCAAAAGTATTTCAAGCAAATTCCAGGCTCAATCTTACTCATAAGCATTTGGGAATTTTAATATGCGTTGATTTTTTTGTACTTAGCAATAACTTCATCTAAATTACAATTGTTCTTGAATTAAGCTGTTATTATTTTCAAAATATAATAAAGTTTTTGATATATATATATGTAGGATTTAAGCTGGCGTCTAGGGGATGAGAGTAATAGTCCACACGTTTTTCCAATTGATTAAAACGTTATACTTTTAATTCTTGATTATCATATAAAATATTTACAACCTTAATTTAAAAACATATATACACTTAGAATTGATCCGACCGTCTGTCGGGCTTAAACATTTGTTAAATGCGCGGTTCCACCGACCGGCATAGAATTAACAAGAGACCACCGTCGATCCGTCTGATCGAGGCGAAGGCTGTAGCACATCTACTCTGTTCTCACGATAAAATTGCACATCATCAAAATTTATATTGTTCGCGAGGCATCATTCAACTTTACAAGCCCCAATAAAGTATGTGCTTGTGTTTGCAGTCTAAAGTTCAGATGAGAACTCCTGCGACCACAACTCGGCCGTCCTGACTGTGCTGTGTCCTCACAGTCATCATCTACTAATTTCACTAGGTATAGAACCAGTCGACTAAAATCTAAAATTATCAAATACACACAAAAAATATATATACAAACAAAACAATAAACAATAGTAAATATTGAAACATACAGTGTTTCCTAAAATATAAAAATGAAAATAACACAACAAAACTTGTTATAACGTTGAAAATTGCTTAAAGTTCAGAGTTCACTCATAATGTTCAATAAAAGTAAAAAGAATATTGTTTCAAAATATCAATCTGTCCAATTTGTCCATCGTTTCATAAAGTCAGCAGCACTCGATGTAATGTTTGGACCATCATGGTAGCCAATTTTCTTTACGTTGTATCGATCCTTTCCTTTCACTTTGGTGATTTCATAGGGACCGAGAAATTTAGGTCTCAACTTCATGCCTGTACCAAATTGTGTTTTTTGTATAGCTACTAAATCACCGAGTTTATAAGTGTATGCCGTTTTTCTTTTTTTATTAAAGGTTTTGCGATTCTCTTGCTTTTTATTACACAAAATGCACTCTATGCAATTCGCAATGACATTTTCTATTTGCTTCCTTAACTGGGGTATAAAATAGTTTTCTTTTATTATTGTTTCGGTTTTTGCTACAGCATAATGACCTTTATTGTGAACATGGCGTATTATTTCTTTTTGCATATTTACGGGAATCATCAACAGTTCTCTGTCGTTTTCATATTTATACAGTATGTCATTTCGATTAAAATATTCCGGGCTTTCATTTTTTTCGATTAATTTTTTGATGGTTTGAATATGCTCATCTTCTTGTTGCGCTAATTTAATTTTTGCTGTTAATTCGTCATAAGAACGTGTTACTACCAATACCGTATTTCTGCTTAGTGCATCGACATGCTTCATTTTATTTCCCGCTCGATGTACTATTTCATAATCAAACTCTTGTAAAAATAGTGCCCATCTGGCAACTTTTGGCGCAAGATCTTTTTTGTCGAGTGTCTTTTGGAATGCTTCACAATCAGTAACAATTTTAACTTTTGTTCCCAATAAATAATTTCGAAATTTTTTCATTGACTCGATTACTGCAAGTGTTTCTAATTCATAACTCGAATATTTTGATTGAGTAGGTGTAGTTTTTCTACTCATGTAATGTATGGGGTGTAGGTTTTTGTTTTCATCTTCCTGTAGTAGGACACTACCAAAACCTATAGCACTTGCATCTGTGTGCAACTCTAATTTAGCACCGCGTCTGAATATGTGCAATACTGGGGTATTTACTAATTTCTCTTTAAGTGTCTCGAAAGCTTCTTTTTCGATGGGTCCAAATTTGAATGCATTTTCTGCTTTTAACAAATCGCTTAAGGGCTTTGCTATTCTAGCATAGTGAGGAATGTATTTTCTAAAGTAAGATGTTAAACCTAAAAAACTATGTAGTTGCTTAAGAGTACGGGGTTCGGGGAATTTTTTCACTGCCAAGGTCTTAGCTTCTGATGGCCTAACCGTACCATTTTCTATTATGTAACCTAAAAATTCTATTTTTCGCTTGAGAAATTGGCATTTTGTAAAATTAAACTTAAGTCCGTAATCAGCTGCAATTTCTAGAACACGTTTCAGTTTTAAAAGAGCTTCTTCGTCAGTTTGCGCAAGAATTATAATATCATCTAAATAAACTAGTACAACTTTTTCTTTAATTAGTTGTTTAAAGACAACATGGATGTATCTTTGGAACTGTTGAGGTCCAACCGATAGTCCGAAAGGGAGTTTCTCGAACTGGAATTGAGAATTATGTGTTACAAATGAGGTATATTTCTTACTGTCCTCTGCAATATCGATGTGAAAAAAACCATTTTTTAAATCTAAGGTAGTGAAAACTTGCGCTTGTTCTATGTTGTCTAGAACTTCTTCTATTATTGGTAAGGGGAAGTGATCTTTAATTATTTTTTTGTTTAGGGGTCTGTAATCTACACAAAGGCGCCATGAATTGTCCTTCTTCTTCGCTAGAACTATAGGGGATGCATAGTTCGAATGACTTTCTGTTATAATACCTGAGTCTAACCATTCCTGTATCTGTTTATCTACGAATTCCTGTTCCGGAAATGCTAACCTACGTGGTCGCTGTGCAATTGGAACATCGTCTGTTAATATTATGTTTACTTTTAAATTCGTATCTTTAATTTTATTAGGCCTATAGTTAGTGATAAGTTCCGTTAATTTTGTTTTAATTTCCTTGTTTGTAATATGACTAGTATCTATCTCCTGAAAATTTATTGAATTTGCTGTTTCAGCTAAACAAATCTTTGTGGTTTCCATTAAATTCGGTTGCATATCTGTACACTCTTCATTTTCTAACAAACAGTCACTTTGCACTTTAATTGGCATGTTTGATTTCTCAGCAAAGTTAAAAATGGGAGTGTTGCGGTTAAATTCTTCGGTTCTCACGAAATCAGCGTGCGTTGCAGTTTTTTCAAATGTAGGAGAGGTTTTTAACACTGACCGCAAATAATTTCTGGGTGTGCTGAAACTGATGTGGGCAAAATTTTTTCTTGTGGTTTCTCGTGGGAAAGCTATTGCGTAATTGATTTTGACTTCTTTCAGTTTTCTTTTTCCAGTAATCTGAATTCCGTTTTCAGAAATATTGAAATTTACTTGTTTTAAAAATTTACTCCCCAATATAATATTATAATTTAAATCTTTTACAATATATAAATCGGTATTTACAATATAATTATCCATCTCAACATTTAGATTCACGTAGCCCATAGGTGTTACATGGTTTCCACCTATACCTGACAAAGTTATATCATTTGCATATAATTTGGGACGTCCTAGAGAATCATAAGTGTCTAAATTTGCCATATTTACTTCGCTCCCTGTGTCAATTAAACTTTCAATACTTTTTCCTAAAATCATCACGTTTTTCATTATTCTATCTGAAGAAATTGAGATGTCGCTTGCAAAGGAATTTACACTTTTAGGGACATTATAAGTACACTGATCCGCTTTATGACCTATGGATTTGCATTTGAAACAAATGGGTCCTTCTCTTTTACGTGGGCAGTTAATCGACTTGTGCGAAAATTCGTTACAGTTGAAACAACGAATTTTTACACTTGAACTAATTTTTTGGGCACTTGCGTAATTTTTCTCATACGGCACGCGACTCGTATCACTTCGATGAAATGTCCTATTACTTTCAATCGAACGTTTTCTAAATTTCGAATTCGGGTTTCTGTAATCATTTTTTCTAATATTGTTCCTTGCTGATTCATAATCGTCTAATTTAACAATTAACTCTTCTACATTTGTTATTTTTGGCAATTCATCACAAAAATGTTCACGAATGTCTGGAGGTAATTTTTTCCGGATTTGATCCACAACTATCAGGTCTTGAAATTCTGAAAAAGTCCGTATTTGAAGACCTTCTATCCATTCCCGTAGAAATGTGTTAATCTCAAAAGCATAATCACGCCAAGAAGATGAAATGTCTTTACGATGATTATTAAATTTCTGTCTAAATTGTTCAGGTGACAAGCGGTACCGTTTAAGCAACAATTTCTTCACGAAATCATAATCTGAAGCATTGGGGTCTGGTTCCCGACCAACGAATTGTACTATGTCAAGAGGTAACAAACCTAGCAAATGAGAAACCCACTCACTCTTATCTAATCCTATTCTATTTATTTGCCTTTCAAAAAGGTTAAGATATACCCCGATATCACCTGGTAATTCAAATTTCGCCATAATTTTTAACAAATTATTTTTATTTGTTGGAGGGGGGCCATTAGCACTAATTGTTGACTGCAACTCTAACTTACGAATTTCAAATTCCCTCTTTGATTGTTCCTCAGCTAATTGCCTCTCTCTCATTTCTTTCTCTTCCCTGTCTGACGTAATACGCATTTGAATATTTTTCGTGTATTCTTCATCGTAATTATCGGATTTAAGAATTAAGTCTGTCAGTACTGAACATTTTACATTTTCTGGCAATACTAGATTTAATTCTTCAACCAATGTGATTAGATCACACTTTTTAACTCGCGCGAGGTATGCCATTTTCTATTAAATTCAAAATTAACTATCTAATCGTAATAAACAATACACATAAAAAACATTTTTTTTTCACTTACTTCAATAAGAGATCCAATTTAAATATATAAAAATAAAACATATAAAATATACACTATGCATGGGAATCTGAGCTCCCTTTATTTTTTTAAGACCAAGGTTCGACCGCCTTGTCTTTTTAATATTACTGAATATTACCTGCACAAAAAATAAAGCACTACAGGTAATTAATTTTCGTTTTCTTTAAAATAGCGTAAAGAAAGGTACCACCACCTTTTTTCTTTTAAATATTACCTGCAAAAAAATTAACACTACAGGTATTTATTTTTTTTCGTTTTCTTTAAAATATTATAAAACAAAAGGTACCACCACCTTTTTTATTCTTTTTCAATATTACCTGCAAAAAAAATAAAGCACTACAGGTTTTTTATTTTCTTTATCACTTCGTTGAATGCAGGAAAAAAAAGATTACACCCTGCTTTAATCTTTGTAATGTAAAAAGATAAAGAAAAACAAAAATAATTTCACTGCTTGAAATCACTACTTGCGTGCACAAAAATAGCTACAACAACAACAAAAAATAATCACTTCACTTTCTTTCACTAATGAGACCAAAACATCGCACTCGATGCGAGGCCTTTTTTTTCTTCTTCTGTAGAAAGATGTCACAAACACTCAGGAAGCAATTCACACTATTCACACTTTTCGGTGCAAAAACACTGTAAAACACATCACATCTGGAGAAAAACGCACGTCAGTAGGTCAAATTATTTCTTTTGTCAGCTTCGGAAAACTTTTCTTCTTTCTCTTTTCGAAGCATCGGAAATTTATGATAAGAAGTCTGAAGTCTGTCCTCTGGTGTTCAAAAAATTATCGCGGCCGAATTCCCAAAATCTGTAGGATTTAAGCTGGCGTCTAGAGGATGAGAGTAATAGTCCACACGTTTTTCCAATTGATTAAAACGTTATACTTTTAATTCTTGATTATCATATAAAATATTTACAACCTTAATTTAAAAACATATATACACTTAGAATTGATCCGACCGTCTGTCGGGCTTAAACATTTGTTAAATGCGCGGTTCCACCGACCGGCATAGAATTAACAAGAGACCACCGTCGATCCGTCTGATCGAGGCGAAGGCTGTAGCACATCTACTCTGTTCTCACGATAAAATTGCACATCATCAAAATTTATATTGTTCGCGAGGCATCATTCAACTTCACAAGCCCCAATAAAGTATGTGCTTGTGTTTGCAGTCTAAAGTTCAGATGAGAACTCCTGCGACCACATATATATATATATATATATACTAGGTGGTTATAATATAAGTATCTCTATTTAGAGCTCTCTGTAGTTTGAAGGAAGAACCGGAATTAAACCAAAATCGGTACACTTACTATTCGAGAAGGGGGAAGAAGAATGGAACAATAAAAAAAATTAATTGCAATAATTGCCGACAGATGGTACTTTTGAGTGGGATGTGTAATATTGTGTAACGTGGAGAAATCACAAACCTCAATGACTTTACCGTATATTACAACATGTGCGAAACATCAATCCTGATGCGTTACATTCCACAGTTGAGCATGTCGTGCACTGCCTGGATTGAGTCCTCTAGCCCAATGACCATGTGGAACCTGAACATGATTACCACCTCCATGCAAAAGCATAACTTTGTTCACTATGACATTTTCCAATAAATTAAGTGTGCCATCTGATTTGACGCAGGGTTGGCAAAAACCCAACCCACCCGGGTTTTTGCCCCCGGGGGCACCGGCTGAAAACCCACCAACCCCGGGTGGGTTGGGTTTTTGTGGGCTTTTCTGGGTATTTGTGGGCTTTTCTGGGTATTTGTGGGCTTTTCTGTGTTTTTGTGGGTTTTAGTAATTTTTCTGTATTTTTGTATATTTATATAATATATATGTGTACTCATTTAAAAATATATTTATTAAGTTACATTTTTTAAAATTACATTTGATCTATTTATTACTAATTCATATTATTTATAATATCAGTTAATAAATTTATTCTATTTTGATATTAGTATTAACTTAATACTAATATCAGAATAAATTTATTAACGGATATTATAAAATAATATTAATACTATTAATAATTAATAATAATAATAATTATTATTAATTAATATTAATTATTATTAATACTATTATTAATTATTAATAATATTACTATTATAATTAACTTAATACTATTCAGTGATAAAAGTAAGTTCTTATCACTTTTAAATACATTTTAGTTGTCATAATGAATATTAATTTTTATTTTTGTTGTAACTATAATAATTAAAGTTGCTGTAATAATTAGTAACTATAATAATTAAATTAATATTAAACCCATTTTTGAAACAGTAATACAAAATTAATTACATCCAAAACACACTTAACTACTAGCATTTTAAACCAAGTTGTCGAGGTTCAAAAATATTTCCATAATCATCATCAAGCTCATGGATGGCTCAAAGATTATGATTGCTTGATGCCACAAATACCTAACAATACATGTTGGAATTCGCATAAAGAGTGCATTTCAAGCTTTTTGAATAATTATCATAAATATGTAACAATCTCATCTCAGCACCAAAATGAATTTGAGACACAAATTGCAAAAATATTGGATAATGTTGCACTTTACAAGGAATGTTTGAATTTAAACAAGCAGCTCATAATTATATTTTCAGCTCTTTTTGAACTGCAAAAAGATACAACCACACTGTCACGTTCTGTTGAGATTTGGAAAAATTTGATGGAATGAGAAGAATTGAAACAACACAAGGAAGTTATTCTGAAACGCTACGAACAGTTTATCGGGCCTGAGCATTTTTTAGCTAATATAATGGATGCAAAGTTTAGAGGGGAAAGGCTTAATTCAACAGAATAGGAAGAGGAAGAAGCTGAAGCATGGATAATGCAGTATCATTCAGAGTGGTTACCTGCAATATTGGCATTTAAAATTAAAAACAGTCTATTTTCCTAAATAACTTTTCTCAGAAAATATTGTGTCACAATTTTCAGCTTCAAAATGGTGGGAAATTCTTAAATAAAAAGTAAAGAAAAAGAAAAACAACAATTTACAGTCTGATTTTTGTAGTTTTTCCAATCTCTGCATTCTCTTCCATCGAGAGGATTTTCTCTACATTTGGATTCATATGGTCTAAATTGCCGAACAGACTAGGCTCAGAGCAGTGTGAAAAACTAGTAAAGATTTATAAATATTACCATAAAAATCAAAGTGAATGTGATTTTGATTGGTAAACTATAAAAAAGATCAATTATAATTATTTTAAATATATTTTATTGTATACATTATTTGAAATATATTTTTAATAAATAAATAAATTTAAAAAATAAATATAAATAATATAAATATTAAATATAATAAATATTCTGAAATAAACTTCCACCTGATTACCACAAATACGACTGATTTTTATCTATTTATTTTCATGTAATTTTGATAAAAGAAACCACCTAGGTTTTGGGCTTAAAAGGTAAACTTGTATTTTGTATTTCTAAATACTATAAGGGGGATTTGCAGACTCAGTAATGATTTTTAGCAAAAACCCACTTCTAACAAAAACTTAGGTGGGTTTTTCTGGGCTGGGTCCACTTTGCCAACCCTGGTTTGACGCCTTAATTTTTTGTTCTTGCATTACACGTTATATTTCCCACTCAGTACCGACTGCTATATTTCGGTGATAAATGCAATTATTTTTTTATTGTTCCATTCTTCTTCCCCCTTCTCGAAAAGTAAGTGTACTGATTTCGGTTTCATTCAGATCATTCCTTCGAGCTACAGACAGCTCCAAATAGAGATACTTATATTATAACCACCCTGTCCTGTGTATATATATATATATATATTGTATTTCAGATAATACCTAATAGCAGTTCACTGTGCCCCGGTGAGTGCACCAGTGTGCCCCATTTCTGGGGTACACTGATCCACTTTACGGATGTATATAATTTTTTTTTTTAATGTTAATGTATTGAAAAGTATGTTCTGAGAAAATTATGATGAATGTAAAAAGATTTAAGGAATATTCAAAAATATTTTCAGGCAGATTGGACTGTCCGTTAAAGAGAAAAAATAAATAAACTGAAAAAGTGGTCCATTGTGTACCAGTTTCCCCTACATGCTCCAGTCTGTTTTTGCAAGCGAACCTCAAATTTGTATGATTTTATATTTACTAAATGAAAATCTTTCCAAACAAACTAAGAGGCTACCATTATAGTGATTGCTGATTTAATTTCTAAGATTTAGATGTATTACACTTTAAATTCTGTCTAAAAGTTCCTGAGGAAAACCTAATGAATAAAAAACAATGTAACCGTAACCTATCTTATTCTTTTTTTTTTATTTTTAAAAAAGGTAAAAAATGCATTTTAATGGGTCAATTAGCTATGGAGTTATTAAATTATGATTTTGTTTAAACAGCAAAAAAGAAAAGAAAAGAAAATCCCCTTACTTAATTTCCATCTATCTCTATACATGCATGGAACAAAAATTATCAACTTTCCCCATCCGAAAATGATTGAAAGTGCAATTCTGAGAAAAAGATAGAAAATTTTGAACTTTCAAAAAAAAAAAAAAAAAAGAAAATGTTCTTTATAAAACTAAGGATTTGAAATTACAATGCCATTAAAATCAAACGTTGCTTTTCATAAGTACTGTAAAGAGTATTTCAACCTCTCTTGCAAACCATTTCGTCTACCCCTTCTTTGTAACTCAGAGATTTCCAGTTCCAGTTTCACTGAAACTTTCTACTGAATGTTGTAGGATTGATTAGGTGTTTCACTCTGCTTACTTATTTTTGTTTGAGAACTGAACATTTGTTAGCTTAATTTATTAAATACTTATTATTTGTATTAAAATATGTCAAAGCACTCTGTATTTAACTGTGACTGATGTGATAAAGAATTTCATCCTAATTTGACAAAATGGATAGAACCTGACGCTAAAAGTATGTATCTGCAAAATGTGTAGCATGTAAAAATTAAAACAATTTATAAATTTTGCAAAATATTATGTAACAAATCAGTAATTTTGGGCCTCAGAATCAGTTGTGAAAGTTTCACTCTCAAATTGACAACTTTTAAGATTTTTTGTGTGTAATATCACAAAATCTCGATACATGGAATTTTTCTTTTATTGGTATATGGAAAACCTGGAAAAGTCAGGGAAATTCATTGCTGATCTGAAATAGACACCCTGATTGAAGACAATTTACCCATCTTTGAAAATTTTATGATACATTAGCATAAGCTGACCATGTGGCCAGCTTAATCCACTTAGCTATCCCATTAGATATAGATATGTCTTGACATTCTTGATAAAAAATTAGGAAATTTTCTGGTAGCCATATATTTATTGGAAACTATATGAATTTGTTGGACTAAATTTTGAGTTTGGATTTACGAAACTGTGAACCAGTTCTTTATGAATATTGAAATGTATGTATATTTATGCTTTCTCTTGCTTTTTTCTCCCAAATGAGATATTGGCAATCTGGATAATTGTGTTATACAAGGAAGCAGCATATATTAAAAAATACCATATGTGTATCGTTAATAATGGAAATCAAGGAAATCTGATAAAGGTACTCAGGGAAATCAGAACTTTTTTTCACAATTTCTGTACAACAATTACAATAAAAAAAATTGAAAATGAGTAATATAATGTATGATATGGTCCAAGTACAGTAGAACTCCAATTATCCGAACTCTGACTATCCGAATCGCTGATTATCCGAATTGCTTTCAGAATTTCAGAAAAAAATTAAGACGGAAACGTACTACGATTCCCAAAATAATGATTCTGTCTACACGCGCTATTGTCCTTCCCGAAGCTAGTGTAGGCGCAGTGCGAACATTATTGGGATGATGAGTCACCGTCGAATAGTGCAGTTCGATTTATGGCTGTCGTCCATCGCCAGGTAGCCGGCCGGACCCACCAGTCACTGTTCGTTCTGATTAGTCAGTCAGTGTGATGTGACCTTCTAGTTGAATACTTGACCTGCTACAGTGACGGTACTCTTTCGTGTCGGTGTGTTATTTTGTTTATGAGTGTGTTTCACCATTCAATATGGCTTCTAAAAGAAAACGTGTTGTGTTATCGTTAGCGGATAAACTAAACATTATAGAACAATCAGATAAAAGCGTTACGGGTAAACAGTTGGCTGAGATGTACGGTGTGGGACAATCAACAATTTCAGACATTAAAAGGAGCAAACCTACACTTTTAAACTTCGTGTCAGTGCTTGAAAACAAAGATGGAAGTTCTTGAAGAAACTCAATGAAGGCATCAACAAACAAAGATTTAGAAGATGCCGTTTTCAAGTGGTTTTTGCAGCAACGTTCTATGGGAAACCCAATTTTGGGTCCGATTCTTTGTGAAAAAGCTAAGATCAAAGCTAAAGCTCAGAAGCTTAGTTTTACTTTAAAAATAGTTTTTTTTCTCCCATTTTCAACATACATACAGTAATTAATTAAAATAGACTCTTTTTTGGAAAAAAATCCAATTATCCGAATATTTGATTATCCGAATGGGGTCCGGTCCCAATTGATTTGGATAATTGGAGTTCTACTGTATATTTGGACCATGTTTATAAAGTAATTATAACAATGTGTGGAATGATGTGTAATATGCAAAAATTTATAATCTATACAACTCCTGGTAAGAAGGAATGCAATATAAAGTTACTCTACTTTATTTTAATATGTTTCAGACATATTTGGCCATTTTTAGAAAGTAAGTTTAATGATGTGTTAAATGTGATCTATATAACGCACAACCTTACGTATTTAGGTTTGCGTTATATAGAACTTCTACTGTATTGCAAAACATTTTTTAACCTATGATGTTATCATGAATATAATTTTGGTGGAATAAAAGAAAAATGGATTTTTTTTTTTGCTACAAGTCATGAAAAATTTGCGATGGAGGTGGGAGAGACTGTTAAAAGACTTGTGACAGAAGCAAGTCTGAAAAGGCTATTACATGGTCAAACAAATGTGACTATGATGTATGTACGAATATTGCAGACAAAACATTGAAGGTATAACATTTTGTATCATTACAAAAAAAAGTGACATGTTGAAACTGCGCAGCAATATGTCTCAGCAGATGCAACTTGCTATAACAATTCCTGGAACACATAGTATGCATTATTTTGAATCTACAGCAAATTTATTAATAAGTGGAAAAAGAATAAGTACTGATGAAAAATTTTCTGTTTGTTCATCTTTTGATAGAAATGTTAGAGACTTTGAATATTCCATCTCTTAACAGTTATGTAGCACTAGCACATATATATTAACAGGGATCTGTTTAGGAAAAAATTGGGTCATTTAAACGAATCTTCACAAAATTTTTCATTTCCCTTCAAAAAAAAAAAATTTCCCTAAAACAGGACCCTTCACAAAATTCTTCTTAAAAATAGTTTTTTCACAAAATTTTTCCATCTTTAAATGGAACACTTCACAAATTAATCATTTACAAGAAAAATCTGACTCATCACTTTTACATATATAAAAAAAATATATGTATTTTACATCCATATATCTTTTTAAAAATGTATAAACAAGAACCTGAATATAACGATTATTTCTAATTCACAAAATTGCGATTAGATTTTTCACAAATATAAAATGGTTTTCACAAAAACGGACCCTAGGAAAAAAGTCTAGACAGACCCCTGCCCTGATGAATCGAATTGGTATATAAGCTTAGTTTCAGAAGTCCACAAAGTAGAAGGAGATGTTGTTAAATTCATGCATCCACATAGCCCATCATCTTCGTAATATTGGCCAGAAAATGACAGTTGTATTGTGCCTTTCAATCATATCCTTTGTGCAATTGACATCAATATCACAACTGGTAGAACATATAAACTTATTGATATATCCAGTGCTTCAATAAAAACCAAATTGGCAAAACATAAAATGAGAAGGAAATAAAATTGAAAGATAAAATGAACAAATTTTAACTAAAATAATTGTGATTTTCTTTTAATCAATATTACAATAGAGTTAATTTTTTAAATTAAATATCTTTACTTTAAATTGTTATTAATGTAGATATATTGTAGTGTATTTTTACTGTGTATGTGCTAAAGGTTATTTTGTATAATTTAAAAATACTACGATAATTTTTACTTGATAATATTTTTTATTTAAGAGTTGTAACTTTATCATATCAAGCAGGGCGGTCGCTCTGCCAAGCCAAGCTTTAAAAAAAACGCCACACAAACAACGCCAAGAACTGGAATAAAGACCGCTAATGCTTATATACAGAAAGCAACTTCGCAATGTTAAATCGACAAAACATGCCAGATTAGAATAGCAGATATCAAACAAACCAAGCGTCGTAGAAAAAAAAAACGAAAACTAGAAGAATCTAAGGAAGAATTTCTTCAATTTAACACCAAACTCATCTTCATAAGTGATTTATAAACAGAGATATAGCTTTTTTTTTAAAACGTCGAGTTACTTAAAATGATCACTATTTTCTTCGTCAAACTTTTTTTTTTCAAACAAGCTACAGGCCTTAATATTGGGCAGAATAAAAAAAGGATTGCATTTTTGGACAAGTAATTACGTAATCTATGTGCTTTTATAAAATTCAGTGTAAAAAAAAATGATTTTCTATCCTTAATTAGCAAAAAACTGTTAATTAACTTGGCGATTAAAAATTTATGCCAAAACAGAGATAAAACCCGCCAACGACCATGTACCATCTGTATTAAAATAGCACAAATCAGTTACAAGTTATAATATAACCACATCAAATTTCATCTGCAAGTCAGCCATTTTCTTCTGAAGATATTTTTTTTTAAATAAAACTTCATAATTATAAGAACACATGTTTTATCAGACCATTAAATATGACTGCAAACTGTGGCAGATGACAGTTTCCAAAATGAATAAGTATGAGAAATTGCTGCTCAAGGATATCGGTCTGGGTGGTTCAGTCGCAGCGCGTCAGCACGGCATGCACAAGGTCCCAGGTTCGAGTCCTACCCCAGGTCAACTTTTCATTCATGTTTGTTTAGTATATTTAATTGTCTGATAAAATGCGTGTTCTTATAATATTGTAAAATAAAGTAATCAGACTTAGTGTTTATGCTTTAAAAAATAATTTAAATATATAATTTGCGTTTTTAGAAAGATCTTTAAAAATAAATTAGTTTTTGAAGGAAGATGTACCTTCTAAAATGTATACATTAAGACTTATCGGCATTTAAAATTTCTTTCCAAACGTTTCGCAGGAATACCTTTCACGTCATTTTCCTATAAATTAACGAAATCCAATTCTTAAATTATTTTTGTTTTAGAAGTGAAGTTTCAATTTAAATTTATTGTAACAGTACAATGTTTAATTGAATAAAATATTGTAAATCTAAGAAATTGCTAAGAAATTCTAAACATGCACAGGGCAACGCAAAAAAATAAAATAAATAAATAGGTAAATAAATAAATAAAAATCAGCTTTCAGAAATTCTAAAAATTGTTCGTATATCTTAATTACAAGCTAAAGGAGGGTTTATTTCTATATTATTCTATATATATAATCAAGCAGGGCGGTCGCTCTGCCAAGCCAAGTTAAAAAAAAAAAAACGCCACACAAACAACGCCAAGAACTGAACTAGACCGCTACTGCTTACTTACAAAAATCAACTTCGCAATGTTAAATCGACAAAACATGCCAGATTAAAATATCAGATATCAAATAAACCAAGCGTCGCAGAAAAAAAAACGAAAACTAGAAGAATCTAATGAAGAATTTCTTCAATTTAAGACCAAACTCATCTTCATAAGTGATTTAAAAACAAAGATATAGATATTTTAAAAAAACGTCGAGTTACTTAAAATGATAACTTTTTTCTTCGTCAAACTTTTTTTTTTCAAACAACCTACAGACCTTAATATTCGGCAGAATAAAAAAAGGATTACATTTTTGGACAAGTAATTAGGTAATCTATGTGCTTTTATAAAATCCAGTGTAAAAAAATATTATTTTCTATTCTTAATTAGCAAAAAACTGTTAATTAACATGGCGATTTAAAAATTATGCCAAAACAGAGATAAAACATGCCAACGACCATGTACCATCTGTATTATAATAGCACAAATCAGTTACAAGTTATAACAACATCAAATTTCATCTGCAAGTCAGCCAATTTCTCCAGCAGATATTTTTTTTTTTTTTTTTAAACTTCATAATTATAAGAACACACATTTTATCAAACTATTAAATATGACTGCAAACTGTGGCAGATGACTGTTTCCAACAAGAATAAGTATGAGAAATTCCCGTCAAGCGCATCGATCTGGGTGGCTCAGTCGCAGAGCGTCGGCGCGCTATGCGTAAGGTCCCAGGTTCGAGTCCTGGCCCAGGTCAATTTTTCACTCGTGTTTGTTTAGTGCATTTAATTGTCTGATAAAATGCGTGTTCTTATAATATTGTAAAATAAATTAATCAGACGTAGTGTTTATGCTTTAAAAAATATTTTAAATATATAATTTACGTTTTTAGAAAGATCTTTAAAAATAAATTAGTTTTTGAGGGAAGGTGTACCTTCTAAAATGTATACATTAAGAGTTATCGGCATTTAAAATTTCTTTCCAAACGTAAACAAAAATTTTGTAATAAATTAAAAGTGATTCATTTATTTTAAAAAAAGAAAAAAAAAGAAAAGAAGACATGGTAAAGGACAGGCATTTCGTTCGCAGGAATACCTTTTACGTCATTTTTCTATAAATTAATGAAATCCAGTTGTTAAATTATTTTTGTTTTAGAAGTGAAGTTTCCATTTAAATTTATTGTAACAGTACAATGTTTAATTGAATAAAATAATGTAAATCTAAGAAATTGCTAAGAAATAATAAACATGCACAGGGCAATGCAAAATAAATAAATAAATAAATAAATAAACAAAAAATAAATAAATAGATAAATAAATAAATAAATAAAAATAAATAGAAATTATAAAAATTGTTCATATATCTTAATTACAATCTAAAGGAGGGGTTATTTCTATATTATTCTACATATAATAGTAATTTCAGCAAATATAGTAAATTCCAATGCGATCTGTTTTAAACTTTAAGATAGTTTATAACACATGTTAAAAAATTTATAAAAAAGAATGGCGCATCACAGTTCGGGGAGGGGCGTGAACAAAATTTGGAAGTATAATAAAGCTATCTGTTTGAAACTTTACGATATTTTATAACACATAACATAAATTTTAAAAATAAAGCTGCATCAAAAATTATAGGGAGGGGCGGAGCGCGTTTTGCCTATACAAGGGGGGGGGGGCACATTTCTAAATTTTAACGATATCCGTCATGTCAGATATCGTTACAAAGGGCTGTGACCACTTATTCATGTTATGCACCACAGGTGAAACCCCCACATTTTGCGCCCCCCCGACACTACTCATGTGATATATTGTTCGAAAGGCCTGTGACCGCTTATTCATATTATGCATCTTCGGGGTCCATCCTCCCACTTTCACCCCCCCCCCCATAGGGGGCACTTTTCTAAATTTTGCCGACACCTCTCATGTGATATATCGTTGGAAATGTCTGTGAACGCTTAATCAAATTATGCAGGGGGGGGGGTATTTTCTGAATTTTGCACATGTACCTCATGTGATACATCGTTGGAAAAGTCTGTGACCGCCTAATCTTATTATGCATCTCCGGTGTTCATCCCCCAATTTGCCCCCCAAACGCGATTAGCTTTCACCACCAGTGGGCGCTTTCCTATCTCTGTTTCTATGGGTCGGATCACGAAAGGTATGGCTCATTCGACTCGACATCTGTAGAGCTTTATGATTTTAGTTTGTTTTTTTCACCACCAGGGGGCACTTTCCTATCTCTGGTTCTATGGGCTAGATCACGACGGGGTATAGCTCATTCGACTCGACATCTATAGCCTTAACGATTTCAGTGCCCGAGGTTCATATAGAACAGATTTCATATAGAACAGATTGCGCTACCTGCTGGTGGAAGATAGAACTTGAGCGTGCGCAGCACGACTGCTATACGGTGCCGAAGGCAGCGGCGACCCATGTCGGAAGTTCGTTTGTTTAGAGGTTTATACAATTCGATGTGCAAATTAAGGGATTATCCGGTGCCGAAGGCAGCGGGGAACCAGGTCGGAGGTTCGTGGTTTATCTTATTCGAGGTTTTACAAGATTTGAGGCCCCGGTGTAAATTAGGGGCCCGCTAGCGGGCGAAGCCAGCTAGTGCTAATAAAAAAAGAGCGTGATATCACGTTTGATTTCAAATGCAGCACTGACACACTATGTACGTATTCCATTTTTATTCATTTAATAGATTAGTCAGTGATATTTTTTAACGGAGGATAACAAGTATTATAATAAGCCACATTTAGTATGTTGTTTTTAAGAGTGTAATTAGTTTAATTAAAAAATCTACTGGTATTTCTAGTTAACCCTTTAAACAATGACTGAAAGTAAAATGTAATTTTAAATTATTTCTCATGTTTAGATTATTTAATTTGTTTAATATATTTAAAAAAAAAGAAATGATATCTACAAAAACAACTTTTCAAAAGTAAAAAAAAACCAAGCGTAAAAAAAAAAAAAAAAAAAAAAAAAAAAAAAAAGTTGTGGCTAAAAAATGGTGTGATATCAAATTTCCAAGCTATTATATTGCTTATTTAACTTTTTTCCATTAAATAAGTTATATATATAAGTCGAGTGCCTACGTATATGTTAATAGAAATCGTTTTCTCCTGTACTAAATACATCCTAACGAGTTTCTGAAAATTCAATTTTTTTCAAATTATGCATGATGGGCTTGGCGGCCATCTTTCCATATTTCTAAGCACCCAAATTTCTAAAGTAAAAGCGTAATATGTTTGCAATGTAATATGTTTATAAAAATTTCGAACTTCAGATTCTAACTACGGACAGATAAATTAGATAAGACTGATATTTTGATAAATTGATTTTTACTAGTTTGAAATTAATAATAACTCTAAAAAATAAATCATAAGATGAATCTTTAAGATAAGTCTATAAATGAAACTCTTAAATATTTGCTTAAATAACAATTTTGAACTTCAGATTTTAACTACGGATTTGGGTGGTTAGAATTTTGTGAATAATAAGCAAAGATGGCCGCCAAGCCCATCATGCATAATTTGAAAAAAATTGAATTTTCAGAAACTCGTTAGGATGTATTTAGTACAGGAGAAAACGATTTCTATTAACATATACGTAGGCACTCGACTTATATATATGATAACTTATTTAATGGAAAAAAGTTAAATAAGCAATATAATAGCTTGGAAATTTGATATCACACCATTTTTTAGCCACAACTTTTTTTTTTTTTTTTTTTTTTTTACGCTTGGTTTTTTTTTACTTTTGAAAAGTTGTTTTTGTAGATTTGGTATAATATACATATACTAGGGGGCTCAGCCCCCTACTCGCTAACGCTCGCCAACCCCCCATGAATTGCGAAGCAATTCACATTGAGACCGCTACGCGGTCACAGCTCGCTTCGCTCGCCCCTTTTTTTCAGCAATTCTAGCCGGAATGGGTTCTACCATAAAACATTTTCGAACATATGAAATTGACATTTTTTTTTTATGTAAAAAAGTAATTCTCCGTTGAAAACACAACTGAAAATGTATTTAGTTGGCGCTACCAATGAGCATATAAATCTTTTAAATACTATGAAAAAAGGATCTTTTGTACAGCACGATTTAAATTCATTAGAAAAAAAAAACTACGTAGAAATTATTTTTTACTTCCTCAATACATCAACAGATGGCGCCAGGTGCAATCTACAAAGTTGATTTTTTTCTTCTCTGACTTTTGAGTGAGTGAAATTCGTAAATGAATTCTGAATAAGAGTTGAAAATTCATTTGAAATTAACGATATTGGTCATAATTAAAATGAGGAATCATCTCAGACGCTTTGGATTACGTACATGTTATTTTATTTTTAATAATTGCTAGTTTGAGCTTCATTCTATTGTTTCAATGCTCTCACACTGACGGCCATATTGTAGGTGGAGCTAATCTAACACAATCTAGTCTGTTCATTGGTCTGAGCTCTGGAAACTACGGTTGTTGCCAAACCATAAGTTACAAATTCAGCCCTATTTTCGCGCCACGTAAGACAAATATATATATAGATGGTTTGTTATAAAATGTGACAATTTGTAGATTTTTTTCCATCATTTCTTTTTTATTTATAATTTACTGAAACTTTGCAACAGATTTCAATTTGACATGAAAATATTTCTACATCCTGCAGGAATTCATTATTAGCATTCCTGTATATTTCCATGGGATTCCATTTCTTTTTAGCTACATTTATAGAAAATATTATCTGTATAAATCACATATGAACATATACAATACATCAAGCTCCAGTACAATATAATTTAAAAGATAATTTGTTTCCCGTAGGATATGTAATTTCCAAATGCATTCTGCATCTGCAATGTGTGTGTGAAAGTAAGAGAAGAGAAATAACGTTAGAATTCCATAACTCATTATTTGTTGAATAAGTCTGAGAAGAAACTGATAGGTTTATCATAATTAGCAATTAATCCCTTAGGTTTGTATCAACACCTTATGGAAATATGAAATATCAATAAACAGTTACTTAATCATGAATTGAAACAGTATACACATTTAAAAGAAAAAAGAAAACTAAAAATTGAAAAAAAGAAATCTTTCAAGAAAACAAATAAAATTTTAATAAATTTACAATGTTTAGTAAGATAAGAATGGGAAATTTAGTTAGTAAGCAGTGGCCGGTAGTCTCAGTCTCATTAGTGGCCACTTTTTAAAGTTAGTGGGCACTATTATGTTTCAAACTTTCTTGACATCTAGATAAATTATAATCGTTGTATATAAACATATTTTTGTATAAGAGTTTTATATCTATTGTATGTGTGTGAGTATGAGTGTATTTTGCATGATTAAACAGTACCTCTTGAAGAAAAATAATCCAACTGGTGAGCATGTGGCAGGAGTCGAAATATTGAAGATACTGAAATGTCCTTAAAATCTGCTTGTACCCAGTGGAAAAAAAGGAACAAATTACTTGAAATGCATGTGGAATCAAAACTGATGAATATATTTTGCAGAATAAAACTGTATTTCTTGAATAAAAAACATGCAACTTGAGAGTAAGCACATGAGAAAAAGCCAAAATATTGAAAATACAGCTAAGTCGTTGAAATCTGTTTGCATCTGGTAGGAAAAAGAATTAACCAGTTTTCTAATGAGATGTAATCAATGTAGGGATGTATATTTCCATGAAAAATGGTGTATTTCACTTGGCGATTGATAACAGATTTTTTAATCACCACTTGGCGAGTGGCGACTGCTAATTTTCACCTCTAATAAGAAATAAATAGCACTTTGTGCAATAAGCATTTACCTTTATTATTAATATACAGTAAAGCACTGATTATATACATCTTTCAGGGGACCGCTCTAAAATTATGCACAACTGAGAAAGACATACAATCGAAATTATAGTCATCAAGTCGTCTAAGGTGTAAAATCTTTGACTGTAGAAATATAATGCTGCAATCATACAAATTTAATTTTGCTACCATTTTCGGTTGTTTAAGATGCAATATCTAAAAAAAATAATAATAAATAACATTGAAAAAAAAGTTAAATAATCATTTCTAAAATTGAAAATTATCAAACCTTATATCAGTCGCACACCTTGAATTACACTTTTTTTATTCCTTTATCATACGTACAAACAAATTTTAATTAAAATAATCTTTAATCGTCGTCTAACATTCCGATTTACTTTGAGATTTAAGCAATGCATTATGTGTGGAGTTAATTTTCTGAAAAGTTTCCCTCTAGTATTCTGAGAAACAAAAACGTTTCTGTCACACATGTTCTTTGTCCCTTATATTTCCCAAATATTGCTAGCAGAAGAGAAAAAAAGAAAGACGCTGGGTGGGGGGATTCTAAGAAAATCATTTTCGACATGAAAGAAATGACGTATAAACGAAACATTACAACATTAAAATACATAGGAGTGAATCGGTACCGCACTGAAATGACGTATAAATGAGAAACGTATAAACGGTGCTTTCCTGTATAATCAAACGAAATGGTAAGCAAAAGTATCTAATAGCCAGTAAACAATAATGAGAAATTATAATTGAGGTAAACAAAAGTTAAATAAATTATTATAATACACATCAGAATAGCTAAATACATATATGTTTTACTTTTAAATTCTATATAATTTTAAACTTAAGATTTAAAAATAATAATAATAATTACATGTTTGACGAAGATACAGTCGCTCTTGACAAAGGATTTAGAAGCAATTAAATAACTAGGATATTCAAATGATGTTTAGTATCAGAATACAATCTCCCATAAAAATTAATTATTCGATACTCAAGTCATTTTAAAGGATTATTTAAGAAAGAAAAAAATCAATATATAAACAAAATTTTAGTTTCAATCACATTGCTATAAGTGAATAAAAGATCATTATTCGATTTATTCTAAATATATTTAAATCGTCAAACAACCGCTGAGAAAATATTGACAGAGTACCAAAACAAGATTGAAAAAACAAAACACAGCCAGATCAGGTTAGTTGGTTGGTACGTTGTGCAACATGAAAGATATGGCAGTTTCTTTGAGTATGGAGAGATCACGGAGGATGAAATTTTAAATGATAATGCGTCTAGATTTACAATAAAGTACCACTATAAAAAAGAGTGGTGACATGCTGGCATTAAAATTTGATTAATCGAAAAGGATATTCAATTTACTTTATGATTACGTGGTCCAGGCGAAGAGATTCTTTAGTAAAGAAGGGAAGGCTCCGTAAACGTAATGGCTTTGTTCAGAACCGAAGATCAGGCGGCGAGCAGGCGAAGGAGATTTCCGTATGGAGTAGGGTTTATCAGAACAAGTATTTGTAATAATTTAATTATTTTACAGTGCCTAGAAGTAGCTAGTAGTGTTGTTATCGGCGTCAAAATTATAAGAGGACTCCAATAGATGGCGCCAGTGTTCTTGTCGCGGCTATGGTAACTTTCGTTTTTACATATACTAGGGGGCTCTGCCCCCTGCTCGCTACGCTCACCAATCCCCGTTCTGATAACACAGCCTCTTAAAACCTGGTAATGTATCCTGTTTTAAAAAGATGATGATGATGATATCACGAACGGCGACTTTCTTCTTTAATCAGGTTATAATGCTTTTTCATTTAACTGGGTATAATCGGGGCCTCCGAGATGTCGCTGTGTGTCCTTAACCGGGCCTGCTACAAGTGACGTCACAGCCTGCTGACGTCAAAACAGTGATCCATAATAACTTAAAAATTTTCATGTACTTTGTTCGTTTGTACGTATTGTTTACGATAGTATTTTGATTTTATTTATTGTTTTATATAGTGATTAATAATATTTTTCAGTGTATTTAGATTATAATGCTATCAATAATTATTGATTATAATTATTAAAGAAAGTGTAGATTATAGCTATAAAATAATGAGAAGAAAATGTTGTGCTCCTAGTTTCTAATCTAAGTCTTCAAATTCGCTACTGATAATGAAAAGAAGAAATTTTAGCTACGAAAATTACCTTGTGATAATTATTTTTACATTTCAACAGAAGTGGTCTGCATTAAATATTTCGATATACGTTTCATAATTCGTGAAGCTAAAATTAATATGATGGTATTGAACTTGCTGTGCTGAGAAAAAAAAATAACCCTAACAACGAATGTCCATCCTACTGTAATGGAAATATTCCGGCATATTTGAATGAATTTGTACTTCCAAATCAAAAAGAGTCAAATGATCTTTAGAAAAAAAAATAAAAGAAGCAGACGATAAACAGTTTAAAAAATGATTTTTAAAGAAATACTGTAATAAATTGAATGAAATCTGGATACATTTAGTTAGAAGTGAGTGTGCTTTGTTTCAGACCCGGACTGGCTCCTTTGGGGGCCCTCGGCTAGAGACTGAAAAGGGGACCCTTACCGGGAAATTTAGAAGACATAGAATATTATAATATTTACTTTTTGAAAATTAGGTTTACATCTCTAAAATCCACATTTAACTACTTTGTCACTTGGAAAATAGTTGGATTAAAAAGTAAGTTTTCTCTGATGTAGTTTGTTTACTTTCACAATAAATATTTATATTATTTTTATATACCGTACCTAAACTAGTTCCATGCTAGAAAAAAATAAGTATACTAATTAATTACGAGTTGTTTATTACTTAAAAATGAGAGTGATAAATACTTTTAGTTTAGGCAACCAAATAACGGAAGTTGGAGCTATAATAATCAAAATCCTTCTGTAATACCTAAGTAAATATTAAAAAGGGACACAACTGTGACAAAAAGACAAGCATATAGAAAAAAAAACAATGTCCTCTTCAATTTTAATTTAATTGTTACAAATTGTAAAATAGATTTTCTAGCAAAAAGAAAAATAGCTCTACAATATCTTGATACAGATACAGCGAACTAAGAAAGTTCATGTGATTGTGAACGGCTGTTTACTAACCAAACACGTTTTTGGCCAGTTCATTTATAATAGCATCTTTATATCCAAGTTATAAAATAAGTATCTTTCTACATTTATGAAAAGAAGATTGGAAATAAGGTATTGGCTTAAAGTAGATCCAACTCAATCCTTAACTATTTTAAGTTTAAAAAACACCCTTTCACAGGTGTACAAACTTGTAAGCTACATACCCAGATAACAATTTTTGATTTTTAAAACATTTTTATAACCCCAACATGTAAATGACTAGATGCTTTTGAAAGGCTTTGTCTGAAAGGTTTGCCAACATTGTAAAAAGCAACATAAAAGGTTGCTAGTTGACACAATCTGAGGTACTTTGTAAGTGTTTTAGGACAAGCATACCAAAATGTAGAAACGTAAGGCTAGTTAGAGGATTTCATATTAAGCATTGTAACAAGAATTACAATCAAAGGTAGATAATAATGCTTTTATCATAAGCATCTATAAAGGAAATGAAAAATGTTTTGATTAATCTGTTAGTTTTAAATCGTAATTGACAGAGGCATGAGATTTTCATCAAAATAACTTGACTTAGAATTTTTCTTTAGTTTCTGTGGGAAATTAAATTTCAGCCAATTATTTATATACTGAAAAAAAAAATGCTTTTTATTAGCTCTTATTATATTTAAGAAGTCATATTACATTTAGCAAGTTACATATTTTGATAAATATATATATATTTTTTTTTTCCTTTGAAGTAATTGCTAAAATTTGAATATATTTTTTAAATTTTACTACTACTGGGCTTTTTTTTTTGTTTCGGTGGGAAATTAAATTTTAGTCTAATATTTATATACTGAAAAAAAAAAAAAAAAAGAAGAATGATTTTATTAGCTTATATTATATTTAAGAATTCATATTACATTTAGCAAGTTACATATTTTAATAATTATATCGTTCTCTTTTAGTAATTGCTAAAATTTGAATTATTTTATTTTTTATATTTTAATTAATATATTGCTTTTTTCCTTTAAAGTAATTGCTAATATTTGAATATATTTTATTTTTTAAGTTTTACTGAGTGTTGAACATTGTACTCAGGGGTGCCATGTCAGAACTTTCTTCGAGAGGGGGGGGGGATTTTTATTTTTTTAATCTTGTTGTGGACAGCCTAGAAATAATTGATAAGTTTTTCTTCATATTTTTAAAATTAACCAAAGTACTCATTGATGATGTGTCTCACTTTGAGAATATTGCAATTGGACGGATAATTTGTGCACTTAAACTGTTTATTTAATGCAAATGTTTCTATTTTATTCAAATCAGACAAGTTATTTCAGAGTTTATGTAATTTCTGATTCTAAAAAAAGAATTATTATTCTGACCTGTGATGACTGACATAATCTGAAACATCAAATTCCTTGGAGTTGGGGGAGATAGCACTCTTATTTGTACCGATTCTGTCCAAATATATATCTTACTATATATGTGTGTATAATATATATATATATATTAACCCGTCAGCACACGCGCTGGGATAAAATCTACCCCAGCTCAGAATCATTACTTAAAATGTGAGAAACTCGTTCGTTATCATTCTGAGCTTTATACTTTTTTTCAAGCAAGAACGTCTTATTTTAAGTTAAATTATGTTCTTTATTGATTTCCAGTTTATTTCAAAATATAAATTTTTGTTTATAATCAAACCGTCGGGAAATTGACTCAAGAAAACCGACTGGGGTAGAATTTATCCCACGCGTGTAGTAACGTAATGGAAAGGGGCGCGTGTGCTGACGGATTAAATTTGTAATCAATCCACCACATTACTAGATCATATTTTCATATTAAAATGTTCCTAAATTATGTTAAGAAATTTTCTTTAGGAAAATTTCTTTTATTTGTATTAAAATCATTCTTATGCACATAGGCGTAGACATTTGAAAATTATTGGTGGTGAACTTGAACATAACTCTTTTTCACACACGTGTGTGTAAAAGACATTGCTTTCAGATTCAATGTTGCTTTTTTAACTACCTTTTAAAGAAATTAAACAGAATTTTATATTTAAAAATAAATCACATTAAGACAATGTAAAAATTCAAATGCACAAACCATTTTATAAAAGGATATACTCGCTGTCATTCACAAATCTTTTATAATAAAATTACGATGAAAATTGACTTTGAATAACAATTTTTTCAGAATATGAATTCTTTTCCTATTTTTACTTTTTATATGGGTTTTTGGCTACAAAATTTCAAATGAAAAATAAATATTGAATTATATTTTCAGTTACTTACCTTTTGAATACAGTTCACTGGTACAGGATCAGCTAATTATACATTGTATGAGGGGAGAAAAAAACCTGTGTTTGCTAACACACCAAATATGTAGAATTCCAATATACTGTATATTATACACTGTTGCAATATGTGTTCTAGTTGAAAGCTAAGAATACTTTAATTAAAAAAAAAAAATTCTATGTAGCTATGCTTTTTTTTTTTTTTTTCATTTCGTCTATAAGAGAAATTTTCCTATGTGTGACAGAGCAAACACAATCTAATGTTGTTACTTTTATTTTCTAATTTAACTCATTTAAATTACTGTTTTTCCTTTATAATAATTTTTAATAACTTTCTCTGAAACTGAATTCCTTAATGGTGCAAAAAGAAACTTTTTATATATTCAATGATAATCTTTTAAAAACATTTTTATGCTAAAGTAATAGCAGTTTCTTGCCCATTTAATAGCTTAATTAAATAGGTTTTACATATTACAATGTGACAAATATGATATTAAAAATCCCAAAGATTACTTTAACTAATAATATATTTTAATATTGTAATCTTTGCATTTCCTCATCTAATATTCCCTAATTCCTTTCTAGTTAAAAGCTAATAATACTTTAATTTAAAAAAAATAAAAATTTCCATTTCTATGTGGCCTTGTTTTTTTTTTTCATTTTGTCTCCAAGAGAAATACTTTCCTATATGCGACAGAGCAAACACAATCTAATGTTGTTACTTTTATTTTCTAATTTAATATCAATCAGTAATCATTTAAATTACTGTTTTTCCTTTATAATAATTTTTAATAACTTACTCTGAAGCAAACAAAAGTATTTCTCAATTTCCAGGCAATATTTTCTGAAACAAATGAAAAATTATTCAGTTTAAATAATTCTATTTATTTACATAAAAAAAAAAAAAAATATAATCATCAACAGCTCGCGTAAAGTCTATTTTCTTCTTGATTCTTTCTTTTCTCTCTAGCAAATAAAAAGATAAATAAATAAATATAGACACACACATCAAATATGTATAATAAAAGGAAATAAAGTACACAATAAGCAGTAGCGCAGCCAGGATCCCCATCTGGGATTGTTACTCATTAAAAAAAAAAAAAAAAGATGTGTGACAAAAAGTAATGAAAAGCACAAATAGCTGTAATAAACTTAACATTTGTGCGCTTAAAGGTTTCATAAAAGAGCATCTTTTTTAGACTTCAGAGAAAAAAGAAAGAGCAATAGCAGTAACATATGACTATTTTAGTGCTATTGCTCCTAACCTATTCTTTACTAGGTGTACCGGTTAATTCCCGCTGTTTTACTTAATAGATGGCGGCAGCTATTGATGCAACGTTCAATCATTTGACATATAGTGTGTTTTGTTGTACTAACATAAGGCTTGAAAACCATAAATGTCAAAAGTTCTCAAAGTAATAACATCATATAAATATTCGTGTTCAAAAATGTCGAATTTCGTTCCTTCCAAAGAGAATTTGCGGACTGTGCTTTTGTTTCTGTTTCATTCCAAGAAATCGGCTGCTGAAAGTCATAGAACTCTTGTGAAAGTTCATGGTGACAATGCATTATCAGAAACAACATGCAGAGATTGGTTTCGACGATTTAAAAGTGGTGATTACAGCGTTGAAGACAAAGAACGTCCAGGTCAGCCAAAAAAGTTTGAAGATCCCGAATTGGAAGCTTTGCTTGACGTAGATCCATGTCAGATCAGTCCGAAACAGTTAATGGCCAACGCTACCGACAACAAACGATGAATTTGAACCATGAATTGATCGAAAAACGGACAGAATGGGCTAGAAGACATGGAAAAGTGATTTTGCAGCATGACAATGCTCCGGCTCATACCACAACTTTGGTCACAGACACCGTAAAAGCGCTGGGATGGGAACTGCTGCCTCACCCGCTGTACTCTCCGGACCTGGCCCTGTCCAACTACTATTTGTTTTCATCAATGTCGCACGCATTGGCAGAGCAACACTTCGATTCGTACGAAAATGTGAAAAAATGGCTCAATGACTGGTTTGGCTCAAAAAACAAACAATTTTTTTGGCGAGGCATCCACAAATTGCCAGAAAGATGGGAAAAATGTGTAGCTAGCGATGGCCGCTGGTTGGAATAATCCATTTTTATTATTTCCTATGTATTTTTAGCTTCAAAAATCAATAAAAAAACAGCGGGAATTAACCAGTACACCTAGTAATTGATTTTGTGTTTAAATAGAGGACCCTATTACAAAGCATTGAAACAGTTGAGAATGACATTTTATGCTGTTTATTCTTTTCTTTACTTTGGTTTTTACACATTACTTTACCTTAAGACAAGTGATTTTCTATACATCTTATCAGTTTTTGAAATACTCTGGAAGGGGTTTTAACCCCAAAATTGCCCCCATTGCTATGCTAGTGCAATAGATGTACAGAATTCAATAGTCAAAATATGGTATGCACTTTATATAGGTCATTCTTAAGAGGCTACTTACTCAGGCAAAAACACCCGCTCGCTCGCTAATGTTAATCATATGGGGGAAATATTTTACGATATCTCGTTCGCATTTCAATATATTTAATTTTTTTTTTTTTTTTTTTTTTTTTTGCATTGGATAGCTGAGGTCAATTTCTATGCAGGCCCTTTCTTACTTTTTTTTTATTTTTGTTGCAGTTTTTTTTTATTTAGGATACTTTCACTTTCAAAATCGTTTCCGAAAGTAAAAGTATCTTAATAAAAAAAAAAAAAAACCTTGTAATCAAAATCGAAAAAGTACAAAGGAGTATGCGTAGAGATTGAACTCAGCTATCCAATGCAAAAAAAAAAATATATTTAAAAATATTGAAATGCAAACGAGATATCGTAAATTATCTCATCCATAGGATTAACATTAGCGAGTGGGTGTTTTCGCCTGAGTGAAGCAACCTCTTAAAAATCTGCACAGCTTGAGGCAAAGTGCTTTACAGATTTCTGATGTACATTCTTTGTTTATATTTTTAAATATTATCAAACTAGGCATTTTTAGAATCCACTAATCAAATATAGCGATCTTGTTTTTGTCACTCAGTCTTAACGGAAAATTTCGTTATTTTATATTGTGTTTGGTGTGGGGATTTTGCAGTTACAGATTTTTTTTTAAGTTGGATATAACAACAACAAAAATGTGCCAAATGGTTAAGCCTGTATTATTTAATGCAATGTATAAGCACCTAGACAAAAAAAGCTTATATATAAATGGTCTAAAGGGATAATGATTCTATTTTAAAGGCATGTGTGTACCTGTTAGACTTAGATTGCTAATATTTTTATTTGTTATAAAAAATGGTACTTCTCCATTATCCTGTCGACCACTGTTCATAACAGAAAACTATCGCCAAACTGTAACGCCAAATAAACAAATGAAAGAATGCTGCCATTGGAATCTCGAAATAAATAAATAAATGCGAAGAAATTCTGAAAAACCCCACTCTTCAATGCGCCAACTTAGTAAGCTTGAGCAATAAAATTTGCAATATATTAATGAAAACAGAAAAAAAAACTTGGATATTTATTCTTTACATTATTTTTTCTAATTATCCCTATCGGCCGGAGAATAAATGTTTTTGATATCAGTTGAAACTGATCTATTGTACGTAACTATGCATCGCAACATTTTTTCACTGCTTTTTCTCTTTTAATATCATGGCACTGCCGTTTAAGGACACAATTGTTATTTCGATTAACAAAATATCTAATAAATCAGTAAAACATAATGAAAGATACAGGTAAATGTGAAATTATAGCCACTTGATAACATAGCAAACACATGCAACGCTTCTGAGTCAAGTGAATGTGTCGCCACAATAATGCATCTTTGGCCTTAAATCATATAATTTGACGATAGTTTTTTATAATTCCTACTATTAGCTAACACTCCCTCTATATATATATATCTTGTTGGAATTTTCAATCGTTAATAAAATATTTTCTATTCATCCATTCAAGTTCAAATAAAATTTTTTTAACTTGCACTGGATGACAATTGATGTTAATACAGTTTTTTCACACATTAATTCATTAATTAAATTTAATTAATTAATTTTAATTTGGGAGAAAAAAATTTCTCCCATTGTTTTCATAAATGAAATGAAAGATTTATCTCAAATGAGTGATGCTAACAAAAAATAAAATACTGCAATGATGATTATAAAATAATGTTCAATAAAGATAACGTGGGACATTAATGCTGTACGGGTTTATTTTATATATTTATGATTAAAAAGTAGGAATTGACTTTAAAAAAAAATTATATTACTTGTTTCTTATGAAAAGTGGTCGACGGGATAATGGAGGAAGTACTTAAAAAACATACAATTTAATTGTAAAACACATACAATTTTTATTATAAACACACAAAAATAAATTTATTATAAAACAGACAATGTTTAATTTAATATAAAACACACACAATTTGCTGTACCGGGCTGCCATAGGATGAGAAATCTCACCCAAATTGGTGGGTTGCCCAGGCATTAAATTGCCTTTTTGGCACCAAAAATATACCCCAGTGCGTCTGTGACATCTGTACATACCAATCATATAATAATACCATAACATTACCCCCCCCCACACACACACTCTCAAAATAATAACAATAATAATACCATAATAAATATCTATAATGAAAAAGCAAGTCAATATTTCGGAGAGAGCAACAATATAAATATTTAAAAATTTCTTCCAAAAGCTGATGAAAGTAACAAACTCGGAGGGATACTTGACTCACACCCACCAGTGCAGGGGGTGGCACGGGGATGGGGAGTATTGAAATGTCCCCCCCCCCGTAGAACTTTACAATGTACCCCCAGAGCCACAGAAATCCCTCCCGGAGAAAACATACACCCAGAAAAACATATATATTTTAATTTATTATGTAAATATATAATTTATAAAGAAAAATTAAATGAGTTCAGAAACGGTTATAACCATATCAATTCATCACAAGGAAAAAGCAAAGATATCTTAAAAATAAAAATTCGATATGTATGCAAGAAATAGAATGCACAATAGTTTCTTTTTACTTTTAGGTTTTATATATTAATAAAATAAACTTAATACAAATGCTAATGTTTATAATATATATTATGGTTAGAGTATGACAGTAAGTGGTAGTGTATTTAACATTTGATGTTTCCTTGACTTTCTGAGTTGTTTGATAAAAAAATAGCTTAAAAGATAATAATCTGAAAATGCCAAGAAGAAAGCATAACATCGCAGACTTGCAGAAGAATCGCATGCCTGATTTATACCACACTTTGTTTCTAAACTTACATACATTAAGTTATCTGAAATTATCTTTCAATTTGAATAAATTAATAAAAATTAAATTTTAAATTAAAAAATAATCAAATAAATAAATAATCAACTGAAATTATCAAGAAATAACTTTTAATAACATTAAATTAGTTATATATGCGTTAAAATAATTTTTCTTACCTTAAAAAGTAATTAACAACCTGTATCAGCTTGTAAACAGAAGTATGTTCGAGGAACTCTGTTGTAGTTACTTCTTTTAGCAGCTTTTCTGTTCAAGATAGTTTTCTTCAACATCTGTATGATCATTTTTGTCACATGCTGGCAACCATGGCTTTATTATTTTCACCAGATCATGTCATTAGAATTTGTAACTACAAAAGGCAAAATAAAATGACAACCAAGAAATAAACTTTAAACCCTTCATGACAAGCTTCCCTGCACCAATATTTCCAAATAATATTCACCTTATTTAATGCAGTTTTATTAAATAAGGTAAAAATTACCATTCGGATATAGTAATAATAGTTAAAATCCAGGACTGTGAACACATCTTATATCACACATATATCCTGTCATAAATGGTTTTAACATTACAATAAAAGTCTATGCATTCAGGGGTCGATCTAGGAAAAATTTGGGGCCTGTTTAGGTCCCCTTCACAAAAATCTATTTAATAAAATGGGCCCCTTCACAAAAATCAATTTGATAAAATGGGCCCCTTCACAAAAATCAATTTGATAAAATGGGCCCCTTCACAAAAATCAATTTGATAAAATGGGTCCATTCACAAAATTCTATTCCATAAAAACTTACTATTTATTATTTATTTATTATTTTGTGATGTTTTAAAATGTGTAATTTGTAAACAAACAAGTTCAAAAGAGCGGAAAACTTCAGCAAAAGGATTTAAAAAAGTTTTTATTTATAAATGCTTGGTTCGAATTTGATTAACTGGATTTCAACTTTTGTTGTAAAATGTTATTTTTCACAAAAATATAATAAATTTCACAAAAATAACCTTTACTTTTCACAAAATGGGCCCCAAGAAAAAAAACCTGCATCGACCCCTGGCATTATACATACATCATGTTATTTTAATTATAACTTAAGACTAACCACTTGGAGTAGAAATGAAGAAATATGGAATCAATATGTCAACCGATAAGCATCAAAAGATTCACATAATTGAAACAAATTCTAAAATAGATTTCATTCTTGCCTTTTCAGAAAGCAGAAAAGAGCCAACTTAGATTAACCTTTACACTCTTTGAAAATTATTGTTTTTGAAACAGTGATAACCATTTTGGTACCACCATTGTTATTGTTATACTAAAATCGTTGTGGTAGATTAAAATTACAAATGTTGCAGAAACATACTACGAAGATAATCTTCTCTAATTAGTGGTAGCAAGAATTTAATTCTGTAGTAGTGACAAACGTCCAGTCATGGTCAACAAAGCAATGCAAAGTGTTATGAAGTACACGACCTAGACCTATCACTTAATTTATTTAAATATATTATTTTTTATTTTAAATTCATTTTCTTTTATTTTTTTTTTAAGTTCATTTCGATACAATAATTTATACTATTTTAACATTTAGCATAAAGGCAAAAAATATTATTTTTCAAATGTCATGTTTGTCATTATGTGCACCGTTATTTTACATATTGTACTGTCCTCTAAAAAAACCCATTTTATGAAATTTTATCTATATATCCAATAAAAAATTTAAAAACAAATTAAACATGGATACATTTTTACAGCTTGTTCTGACTAAAATTTTAATGTTGAGCATTTTTCATTTTATCACTTTCTTAAACAATGGCAGATAATTAGGCAAGAATATGAAAAAAAAAAAAAGAAAACACTTTTAAAAAAATAACCCATGTTATGTTACCTTTAAAAAAAAAGGGGGGGGGAAAGAAAAACTGACATAATCAGCTAAAAATGATGCATTTTATTACATATTAATGATTTAGCATAAAAACAATTAAAAAGTTACGTATATATTCTAAAATTTTATTATAACAAGAAAATCTGTAAAAATGGATGTTTTTGTCAGAATACTGCAATTGTTAGTTTAAATTATTTTAAAACTGAATAAGCATTCCTTAAGTATTTTTAACTATTTTTATTATTCTAAATGGTGCAGAAAAACAGAACAAAACAAAAAAATTGACTTTAGTGAAATATTTGATGTAGTACTAGAGTGGGTTTTTTAGAAGACAGCACAATACCTCATTTGAGAAAAAAAAAATTATTCAATTAAAATTTAACATTTATTATTAAAATTGTACATTGTTCACAATGTTTTATGTTGTTCTTCATGGTTTTGTAAATTTAAACATAAAATGGCATCTAATGATTGTAAGCAGTGACAAGTGGTCATATACCTATATTCAGAGAACAGTCAAAATCAAAAAATTCATATTGCACACATCTCAAATTTAAAGAACATTTTGAGATGAAAGAAAGAAAAAACATTGCTGATTGCTGTACGATAAACTCTAGTTATTTGAACCCCGGCAACAACAACAACAAAACATTTTAAATCAGTCAGGTTTCAGTTTGTTGAGTATTGATATAATTCAACAATACTCTGTAAATCATGTAAATTCTTTCATTACAGTAGGACCCCAGACTAATTTAAAACATTTTTTTTTTTTGTTTGTTGTTGTGGGTCCCACAAACCCCAGTTTAATTTAAAATAAAAACAAACAGTAATTTTTTATGTATTCACAAAAAAGTTACATTATCCCACATAGTATAAAAAATTATTCAAGGGGCAGATTTAATTTATACAGGTAAAGGTTAAAACTTCAGATTGATGGCCGATTTATTATGAGGCTATTTTGCAATGCTAATACAGAGAATTCTGGAGGGGGGGGGGGCAGGGCCTGATTAATGCACAGGCCAACTAGGCCTCAGCCTTGGGCCCACTACTGTTGGGGGCCCCAAAATGAATAAAATAATTTAGAAAAAGTTTCTTAAAAATGAAGTTTTCTGCAATTGTTTACAAAAAACAAAATAAAAATATTTTGCTTAAGTTGGCAATTGTATCATAGTGTCTAATAATAATCCTCGAAAAAATTCCAGGTACTATTTTAATTTGAGGGGGCCCCAAAAAGTTGCTGGGCCTTGGGCCCCAGATGACCTAAATCGGGTTCTGGGGGGGAGGGGGACAAGATCATTTCCTATTTACTAACTTAATTTAAAAAAAAATAATAATAATCAAATTTTTTTATTTTGTGTGAATTTTAAGAAACATTTAATTTAAAATAATTTTTTTTTTTCCATTTACCAGTACTAGCTAAAAGTATTGGTAGGTAATCATAATTAATAAGTTAATTAATAAACATTTAAGACTCACAATCATAATATTAAGGATTTTGCCAATTCCTAATCAACTAGCAAGTTGACAGATAAAAATTAATTTATACTATGAATGTATTTGTTAATCCATCAATACATATAATATAAAACAAATTTATTCATGTTTTGAAATGTAATACATGCATATGATTCAGCAATTTTTGACAGAATAACTTTAGGGCAATTATTTGTGTTTGCAGTTTTTTATTTTATATTACTATAGGAAAGGGGAAGGGAGAGTTCATGTAATATAGACAAATGTTGATATGGATGAGATATTCTCAAATATATTTAACTAATGAAACATTATAATCACAGCATTATCTTGTTTAATATATGAGGCAAAATATATATGTTTTTGAGGAAAGAGAAAGAAGGAGGGGGGGGGGGGGGTGAATGCATTTTTTTAAATTAAAGTACATTTTTCTAGGAATATATTACAGAAACAAATTTCGAATATAGCTACCTTTAATAGAGTTTTAATAATGCTAATAGATTTTAAAAAGATATTTTTTTTTTTAATGTAATTTGTTGAAGTTCAAAGTATGTTTTCATTTATAAATCGATCATAAACGCCGGCCAGGGGTGGTGGCGATTTTGAAACAATATATATATATATATTTACCGAAATAAGTTAATTAATCACTAAAAGCAAAATTATGATTAAGGTTAGAGTGAGTGCTTTTAATTCGATCATAATTAAATGGTTTATTATTAATTGACAATAAAACATGTTAAACACTATCCTTAAAGATTTTGTGTTTTACCGTTTGCCCATATACTTTAATATTTATATGTAGTAAAGTATATAATGGGAGTTCGTTCATCATATATGAAGCACTCATGTTATGCATTTACTGAAATTGAAACCACGTTTTAAAAATTTGTGATAATTAAGAAATGCTATACTATAAAAGGTCATAAGTAAATCATGTTTACATAAGTTAATATAATAATAATTTTTAAAAAGCTTCAAATCCTAATTTTCCCTACGTGCAATTTACACTAAAGCCTATGATAAATTTTATTATTTCGTTAATAAGGATTAATCCTGTTAAAAGAAATACATTATTTAGTTATCATAGATTAAAAGATTTAACTAATAACAAACTTACCGTATTTTCGGTAAATATTGAACACTACTTTTGACAAGCTGATCGGATGACACGAAACACAGCGACATTTTGAAAACAACAAGAACAAGCAACGCTACGAAAGTGGGTTGCGCATGCGCGAAAATCAAATGCGTGAAGGTTGATTTTAGAATATTGGTTGCCTGAAGCATATCTCCAAAACCTAGTATTGAAAACATTCCTGCACCCATGCTATATGGTGAAGATAACACACCTTTGCAGAACAATGGAAAAAAAATGAAAAATGACCGTTTTCGGAACCTTGCATGCTATCTGGGATACAGGTTGATAAACATTCCAGATTATGAAAGCTCAAAAACAACAGAAAAAGCGCATGATAAACACAGAAAACATTGTTTCTTGTCAGAGCAGTAACCATAAAGATTTTTATCTTTTTCAAATTCAGATTCTACATCGTCATACTGACAGATTTATTCAGCTCCATTCAGATTGTCTTGTTTCGTTTAATGATAGTTTTTTCAGCCATTCCATTGTAAAACTTTCAGACTGATCTGCAAACTCTTTCAGCTATATCTATAACTGATTTCTTTCAACTGTATAAAGATTAGAAATTCTACAAAATACTTCCGCAGGTAAACTATCAAGCATTACGATTTCATTAAATTTCTTTGAGTCTAACCAGAGACAATCTACTGAAATTTTTTTGTTTGGACTAAATCTTTTTTCAGATACTTGCCCTGGCACAATCTAAAACACTACAAAAGATCAATTTATAGTTTTGAGCAGTTGAGATTCCAGGAGCCTCGTCTATTGATTTTTCACCAAACATTACTTTTTTCTTTGAAGTTCTTTTTTCCTTGAAATCTAATTTTACTTCAACATCAATATTGTTATCTCCTAATCTGCTGTTAACTATACTTGCATAATATTTTGTTTTGGAATACAGAGCGTTAAAGTGTTTATCACTCCTTTTATCCCTTACTTGCTAAAGCAGCTTCTCTACCAAGTTCCAGACTGTAGAATAGTCAATGGTTTTACTTTGTAAATATTTTGATAGGAGATATAACAAGAAATAAATCTAATAAAACAATAGACATAAATAGGATTACAAATTTATTTTCACTACAAAATTTCTAGTATGTTAAAATACAAAATAACCCCAGCCATTGCTGGACTTGGTGATATACTCTTAAAGAGTGCTGTCGCGCTGCAGCTGCAGATGGTGGTAAAGCAGCAATATTAGAACTGTATCTAAAGGCTGACTTCTTGTACGAAATATACCTTAGGCAGTTCAGCGAAGGCACATTCATCCCACTATAGCCATTCAATAAGACAAGGAAACGTTCCCCAACAGCTGCAACCATCTTCTGAGTAGCGATCAAGTATTTGAACACTTTAACAACGTCTGCAACATATGGATTCTTCCCAACAATTTTGAGGAATTTCATTTTCCCTTGCATAAACGGTACTGACTTTGTATCGCACCCGCTCATAGCATGTAGGAAGAGGATGTTTTCCGCAACCGTTGAACCAATGGCATTTGATGGAGAAAATGTCAATGGAGAAACGGTGTCTTTCTCAGGATTTAAAAAGAAAACGTTTTCAGCTCTGCAGATACCTATCAAAATGACCAAGAGCTTTACAACCTCCCGAACTATATTCACCATCTCATTTTATGGATCCAAGGACAAAGCAGTGTTTACAATCAAGGTGTCTGCGTTTTCTTTTGCTTGCTTGCATGTAATATCTGGTGATGAAAACTTGTCAGTCATCATAGATATAACCGATTCTTGTTTTTTGGGTTAGCAAGAAACTTTTCTTTGGACGTGGTAGGTACCGTTGTGCCGTCAAACAATACGTCAGTCAAAGCATGGACTCAACAGATTTGTCGGATATTAAAGAAAAAGAATGATTTTCAGACCAAACAACCTTATGCAATTAAAAACCACGGTTCGTACGTCAAAAAATCCTCAATATTTTCATCCGAGTGCTTTGCAACCGAAATTCGTCGAAACAAAGTTGTGCGATTAATAGAAACCAATTCATCGTCTACTCATATCACACTGGTCATTACAACAAGAGGTTTTACTCTGTCGCTCCATTTAAATATGACAGTTCTAAAGTCACCCCCAACAACACTGTTCACGTCTTTAATGCCTGATTCCCTAGACTAGACTGATGGCAGTTGATCCGTTTAGGCTAAAAATAAAACTTTTAGGAACTGAAGTCCGTGTCAGCTTTTATTAGCGAAAGTGTGTTTTAGTTATTTTATTTTTGTGTTATTTAAAAGGCTAATTAAAAAGTGCTATATTTTTCTGAAAGCAAATGAAGATTTTGATCCCAGGTACGCTCATTTTATTTATTTTTTAGTTATGAAGAAAACAATGAACCTCAGATGCATAAACTATAGTCAATCATATAATTTTTAGTATTATTAGAGGTCAACATTTGCGGTATAGCTCCCTTTCAAAGATAATTCTCGAAGTGATGAATTGGTAGCGAAAGGATAAAACTTCGAAAATATTTCTTACATCCGAAAGATCACTTTATTGAATAAACAAAGATTTTCTTGGTAGATGAAAAGAATTGGCATTACAATTACAAATAAGAATAAATTTCATGAGTTGGTCGACATGACGATCGTTCGTTTTAAATTATCGCTCATTAGACTTCAGTGTCTCTTCAGTCCACTATAATTGACAGTTAGATTTGTTTTATCTTAAGAGTTTTAGCACTCTTCTGGATTCGTGAAAAGTTCAGAATTCTCTCTCACTCCAGTAGGATTTTTATCCAGATCTTGTGTTGCATCTCAAAAGGTTTATCGTTCCCTGTCCGCACAAAGCTTCTTGCAGCCGGACTTTCTAGCATTCGCCCGGGTACTCGCCGTACCCTGTATTCTCGAACAGAGGTCTAGCACCTCTCCGCGTGTCTCTAGCAGTCACTCGGGCACTTGGCATACCCTGTATTCTCGAACAGATGTCTGGCACCTCTCAGCGTTTTTCTCAACTGAACTCTTAATTAAAATCCTTTCGCTCATGGTTTTCGCAATGGAAGTTGATTTTGCCCGAGGAGGGGCTTATCAGGACCACTTGTACCGTGAGACCATGACATCACCTGTAAAACGAGTGCGGTATTGGTTCCTTTCTAAAAAGGGGAAAATAAGTAGTTGAACTTTGTGTTTTCTCATGGGGATATTTTTCTCACCAAGACGAGCGAATACCTTACCAGCAAAGTAAGTCCTGTCATCCTTGGTGGGCAATGCTATCAATTATAATTTTGAAGTTTTCTTCTGTTTACGAAAGAAGTTCGGGATTGCCGAGGTGAGTAATGCCGATGTGAGAAAATATGCTGGAAATGTTCTTTTAGAAGTTTTCACACGAGAACTTTATAGCGTAAAATGGTTAGTTTCCGTGTTACATCGATGTATAGTGCCGTAATTCCCGTTTTTTCAGAGTTTTTTGCTTTTAACACCTATTTCTGTGGTATTCTCATGGCTAAACTATTGATCAGAGAAAAGAATTTCAATTTATCAAATGTATGAAATTTTATCCTCTTTGATTCATATACTGTCGACTTTCACGTAAAATGCATAGTTTTAGAGTTATTTTGATAAAACAGAGAAAAGTCCGTTTTTAAAAAAAATATTTTTGTAACAAAAAAAAGTATTTCCCGGAAAAAAGCTTGTTGGAAAACTTCAGATTCGTGTCCAGCGACCCCCAAAAACATAAAAGTACCAAATATCAAAACTCCACCAAAACTGTCTTTCATTTTCTACCAAATGACTGGACTAATAATAGGCAAGAAACACAAACACGGAATTGGTGACTCAAGATACTGCTTATGTGGAAAGTATTTATGAGCTAATAAACTAATGCGATTTGCCTTACCTGTACTTAATGTATCACTATTGTTCCTCAAAGGCTGACTTTGCGACTGAAAAGTGGCACTAGTTAACCAAGTATTTTAACTTTTCGAACTTTTTTCAACGTCTAAAGATTTTCTCTTCTTTTTTTCCCTTTTCGTAGCGCCACTATGGTACACACGTTTCATGTTGACATAACTGTGACACTGCTCTAACTACAACCATCATGGCCCGCTTAAGACTTAGAAATAGGGGAAGCCCGACATAACACAGGGGAGCCCCCTTTTACTCTGCCAATTATGCTTCAACAATTTGAATTTTTATCATCAAAATTTCGAGTAAACAACACTTTTAATATTAAACTAAAACTAACTACCTATAAACATATAATTTTTTTTTTATTGTATACATAACAAATTAATTTTATAAATGAATTTACAAACATGGAACAGGTGTGAATATTTGAACTTCAAAATATATTTTATGTTTTACAAATTGCAGAATTTGTCAGTGTTAAGAACAGTTCAGGGACAACAAATATTTGACGTAAATTTATGCTTAGCTGCAACACAATTCTGCTTCTATTTTATAAACTGAAATTTGGTATCACCTGTATGCTAATTACTTTCCCCTTTATTTAAATAACCTATTCTCCATATTTTATATCATTTCTCCACTCTTTATGAATATAAACAAAATATAATTATACAGATTAATTTTTTTGTTATTTTTAGCACGTTTGAAATTAAAATGTAAAACATAAGAAAAATGAAAATAAGTTGCATTTAATCACTGATTTTATAGCATTTATTATATCAACAGAAAAAAATAGAGTATAAATGTATCAGTAATAATCTGAGGGAAAATTTAGTAGCTACAATTAAGGGGAAAAAATACATTTTTTACCCTGAATGAAATTCCCCCCCCCCCTAAAAATTAGTTTTGAAAAGTAAATTTGGGGGCCCCTTTGTATTTCAGTGGGTAAGCTCGGGCTTCACGTGCCTATTCGGTAAACAGGCCCTGACAACCATACTACGAGACTGAGCAAATGAGCATCACAATACGCCTTGAATCGTAGCCTATGAACACTACACAGAGCTCGATTAGTAGACAGCAGTCTTCTTCCGCTGGCCAGCGACACGACACAGCGCCACTACGTAGGCTACCATAAACAAAAAACAACTGGGCACGGCTTAAAATTGATTGGAGAAAAAAATTAGTGGAAAAAAAATGTGATCGTAAAATTAGTGGGAAATAGTGAAATTTGTCTAATGTAACTAATTATAAATTTGTACTCATATATCCATTTTTGGGGGCCCCCTTGGTCCGGGGACCCTCGGCAATCGCCGACCAGCCGACCTGGCCAGTCCGGGCCTGCTTTGTTTATAAAATTAAAAGTAACTGATTTACACAACTTAGTAGTTCTACGTAGTTCCATTTAACATTTTAGCTAACTTAAGTGTACAAATATATTATGAAAATAAAACTTTTGATAAGTTAATTTGAGTGGTTATTAGGTCCTAGACCCAAGTACAATAAATAGACAATTATTAAAATATTACAAGTCAGTTACAAAGTTAAGATAGAAAATTGGGTACTTTTCGGTTAGCCGGGCGCCAGTGATATATACACACACACACACATATATATATATATATATATATATATATACACACATATCTACACACACATATATGTATGAATTAATATATATATATTTATATATGTACATGTATCACTGGCGCCCGGCTAACCGAAAAGTACCGAAAAAGGCTTATGGCGAGAGAAGGAAAGTTGGCAACATATTTTCTGGCAACCTATTCGTAGTTTCATATAAATAAGTATTTTTTTTTCAATATTTATATAATTTATTTAATATAAAGAAGCCATATATCTCTTTTTATATGCAGGTAGAACAGAATTGTATATATAAATAATTATATATATATACTAGGGGGCCTACCCCCTGCGAGCTACGCTCGCCAACCCCCGCTCAGAATTCGTGGCCTCTAAAAACATGACAGCGTGCTTTATTTTAAAAATATTAGTAAATCTGTAATTGGATTGCCATGTTTTTAACGTTTTAATGTGGCATTTTTTTTATTATCATGGCCTCATACACAGCTGTTGCGACAACTGACGACTGTTTTCGGGATTGATAAGTAAAATCAATTACAATTTGAAAACCAGCTTGTATAAAATGGTTAGGTTTAAATTGTGGCTACCTCTCGGACTTTTATAACAACGATCTGTATTCTATTCTTCCGTTGCGTTTAAGGATGAGAAAAATTCCATCTGCTTGTGAATAACATTAAGAACCACGGTATTGAAAAGTACTATGTTATAGACATTTTCAGTAACAGGTTTTAATTTTCTCTCTATTTTAGTGCACCATCATGCATATTTTCATGTTATTTAAAATATGTAAATTATTTATTTTAATTAATATGTATATACGAATTTTCTAATTATTTATCATACAAAATTAATTAAATATTTTGTGCATGCATGCCTGCATTTATTCGGCATCAATTGATGAGATATTTAAACAAATTTGCTATCCGCGATAATTTTACACCATGTTATGTCACTTGAATATTTCCATAAGAAAATCGGGTACTTTTCCAGTATAGTATCCTTTGCTTTTAGGTTTGGCGTAATTCGAGCTTCAAAATGTGATAGATTCGTTAATGTACATAGATTTGTTGCCAAAAGTTATGAAAACAAACCCAATGATCGTTTGGTGCTTTTCTATTATAGAGTTCTTGACGCTTTTTTAAAAAGTTTGACGGAAAAAACCAAGCAGGATATTTTATTCTCCTTCCGTTCAGTTGGGCAATTATTATTTTATATATTCGTTTCAAATATCTGAATTAGTGATTTTATAAATTCGTTTAATTAAATTTTACAAAAAAATAACAAAATGATATCAATAAATAATAAATACTATTAATTCCTTCCCCCCCCTTTCTTTTGCGTTTAGATAAATGACGTCATTTGGACGAATTTATTCAAAATATTTTCAGTTTATAAATTAAATTAAATGCTGACAGACGATTGAATCCTAACGATAGAAATGTGATTTTTTTTTTCAAATTTTCCTGAAAAATATAATTTAATCACAATCTTGTCTTCATTATCGATTGAAATAAAAGATAAATTCAATTTCAATTTGAAAATGACGAATAAAAACAAATCAATAATCCCTATCGGGATCCTTTTAATTTTTTTTTCCCTTTTTTGTCACAAAAAAAATGAGTAATTAGTTGCCATTTTACAGAAATGTCATTAAAATTAGAAAAAAATTAATATCTCGAAAATTAATTCCAATTTCAAAATTATATTACCAGTTTTGACATCCGCGGATTTTTATGGACAATTGGTATTAATTTCACCATCAAGCGTTTAATATTTTATTAAAAATAGCCCTGAAACATAATCAGTCGTTTAATCAGTCGTTTCATAAAATCGTTTCATAAATTCGTTTCATAAAATCGTTTCACAAATTCGTTTCATTAGGATTTTATATATATAGGGTAGAAATAAACATAAAAGTTCATTAGGTTTGTTTTCATAATTGTGTATATAATTTAAAAAGATATCTAACTTTCTGAAGCCCGGATTACGCCAAAGCGTTAAAAAAAGTGCCAAGGTCTCTATAGTTAAAAAATGTCGATTTCTCTATTTAAATTGACATTTATTGTGTTTTGGGGGTTAAATTATGGTATGTAGTTGTAAAAGGGAGGAATTGGATTGATTTTGTAAAGTTTTTGGTAGATTTATTATATTTTTTGTACGTATATTTATTGTAAAATAATGTGTTTAGGAAAAGGTAAGTCAATGGGTTCAATCTGATTTATTAATCTTAGCATTTTTTTTAAATTTAAAACTTTTAATTTCCTTTAATAAAACAAGTGTATTGATTCCCTTTTATTTCACGATTATGAAATTTAATATTATTTATGTAATCACAAATTATAAGAGCGGAAATGCTCTTTTTATTACATCTTTCTGCTGCGATACATTGACCAAAGTGGATCACTACTGTGACGTCACTAATACTTGTAGCAGGCCCAGTGAAGGACACACAGCGACATCTCGGAGGCCCCGGTATAATTCTTTTTCATTTAATTCATCTTTTTTATTTTTAATATTCATGTGTAAACACAATTTTTATGACGTAGTTTTCTTTATTTCCTGCTTTCAACACGTGATCATTTAATTATTATTTTAAACTTTCATTATTGTTTTTAATAGTCTCGCACAAATAAATTTTTTATTTGAGATAAAACATAATCCTTTGTGCTTATTTAGAAATTGGCAACAATATAAAAAAAATGACTTTTACAATAAAAGATTTTTTACTCGATTTTTAAGGATTTTTTGAGTTTTTATTGTCCGACCGTGATAATTTTTTTTATTTCTGAAAGCTTGTTATAATTCGCGTCTGGTGGTATGATTTTTGAATCCGTAGGATGGCTAGAAAAAAAGTAATAGCTCCTCAAAACAGTCCCTAGTAAAAAAGCGAAGAGAAAAACCCGGAATATCTACGCAGAATTTGATTGGTCCATTTCTAAATCGTTTTTGGCTCAGTTCCATACTTTTTTTTAATATAGAAGGACATAATTTTAAATCTATTTTTTCTGTAATAAATCAGTACTTTAAAATGCTCTAGATAAAAAAAATAAACAAGGAAAAAAATTCTAATAATGAAAATACAGTTGAAGAGAAATGTAATTGATTTCATAACAACTAATTGTAATGAACTCAAACAGTTACAAACTTTATCATAGGACAATGTTTTTCTTCCTACAATATTTAGTTATTTCTAAAATTGGATAAATACAATACAATATATTGGATAAATACATCATACTATGATGAATTCTTGTAAAAACATGTCCCCTTTTTTGACAACTTTTTAATCGGTATTCATTATTACATAACTTGTTTACATGCAGTCAACAAACTAAGAGTTGTTAAAAATTTCTGATATCCTGGAACGAAGCATGTTCGATCAGCTTTTCTTTTCTTAGTATTTGCAGATTTATCCATACTGATTTATCATTAAACAGGCATAATATATGTTTACTTTAAAATATTATAGAAATAGAAACATTCGTACAGTTTATTTGAAAATATAGCGTTAATTACATTGAAACTAACGTTAGGATCAAGCCTGTTAAATGAAACTTCAAACGTAAATAACAGCCGTGGGAACTCGACGCCCTCTCGCGGAGAATCTGGTTTTCCTCCTGTCAAACACATTTTTTTTTTTTTATTGCGGTTGGGTAATATAACTAGCGTCTAGCCCCTGCACTTTGTCTACATTTCAAAAAACGGATCACTCTGCGCGCATGCGTGCTTGTCTGATACTTTAAAATTTTGTTCTAAGCCATTTCAACCTCTTCCGTTCTGTGGTCTTGAGTTCGAATCCCAGCGGCGGAAAGTTTTATTTTTCAGTATTTATTTGAGTTATAAAAAATAATTTGAATAAAAAAAATGTAAAGTTTCCATTTTATTTTTCAGTATTTATTTGAGTTATAAAAAATAATTTGAATAAAAAAAATGTAAAGTTTCAATTTTTCAATATATAAGCGATGGAAAGTTTGAAACAAAATGGAAATAAATATGAAATTTGGTTATAAATGAATTTCGTACATTCTAGAGAATGCTGTACAGCGAGTTTCATGCGTCCAGTGGTGTTTTTTTTTTTCGGTTAATGTACGCGAAGGGTACATACACAAGTTACTGACCGCGGCTTGAACGAATTTCGTGCATTCTAGAGATTGCTGCAAAGCGAGTTTCGTGTGTCCAGTGATGTTTTTTTTTTTATGTTAAAAATTGTTTTTTGGATGTTAAAAATTCGCTTTAAAACGCTATAAAATCGTTAAAAATCCTTAAAAATTTAAAAATCCGGAGGAAAGAAAAATGTATTTTAGTAAAAGTCTAAAATTAAATTTCTTTAAAAATGTTAAAAAAAAAACTAAAAAAAAATTAAAATTGTGAAAGAAAATATCTACTATATATATAAAACACAAACGGAAATTTCGTTCCGTTCCTTTATAACTCGAGTTCTGCCGAATGGATTTTGATGGAACTTACACTGTTCGAGAGATAATTTTTCGGGGAAGGTTTTAGTATATAACACAACGTTCTACGTATATTAGATATAGAATTATGATAGAAAGTTCTGTTATTTTGGCCGAAAAGGTTACCATTGCTAATTTTTTGGCGATCAATACTGTTTTAGAAAGAAATGAAAAGGCTATACATCTCGAAAAATAAACGAAAAACTGTTACTAATTTTATTAAAAAAAAAAAAAAAAAAAAAAAAAAAAAAAAAAGAAGAAGAAGAAGAAGAAAAAAAAAAGAAAAAAAAAAGAGTTTTGATGATAGAATATTATAAAACGAAAATATTTATTTTAAACATGATTGGGAATGTTCTTAATGCTTAAAAAATTATTAAATGGGCAAGATTGCTATTGAAACATATATGGCGATTTATCTTTTTTTTTTTTTTGGCGATTTTGATTTTACTTTTGACCCCAGACAATTTGATTTTAAGCCAAAAGGTGTCTTTTTTTGTTGCAGAAAGAATTGAAATGGCTATACATCTGGAAAAATAAAAGAAAAAAACTGTTACTAATTTTATTTTTAAAAAAGAAAGAAAAGAAAAAAAAAAAGAAAAACAGTTTTGATGAGAGATTTTAAGCCAAAAGGTGTTTTTTTACAAGTGTACGACTGCATTTTTGCAGTATTTTTTTTGGTACTTTTCGGTTAGCCGGGCGCCAGTGATAGATATATACATGCATATATATACACACACATATGTACACATATATCTACACAAATACATATATATACATACATATATATACACTTACATGTATGAATATATACATACATATATATTATATATATATATATATATATATATATATATATATATATGTACATATATCACTGGCGCCCGGCTAACCGAAAAGTACCTTTTTTTTCAAATGCAAAGTATATTAATGGCAATATACTTCTATTTACTTCTACATGTATGAAATTTCGTTCCAGACGCTTATAACTCGAGTTCGGCTGAATGGATTTTCGTAGAACTTAAACTGTAAGAGAATTTTTCAGGGAAGGTTTTATTGTATAACATATCGTTCTACGTAACTTAGCTATAGAATTATTCTGGAAAGTTCTATAATCAGATCAATCCGATTATGAAAGATTAGCCTTTTTAAAAGATTTTGCCGAATGGATTTCGATGGAACCTACATTGTTTGATAATTTTCTAAGGGAAAGTTTTATTACATAACATATCATTCTACGTTGCTTAGTTCTAGAATTATAGGGGGAAATTCGAAAATCGGGTGACCATTTTTTTAATTATATATTAGCCTTTTCAATATTTGATTGCGATTATGAAAGATTAGCCTTCTGAAAAATTTCTACTGGACGGATTTTGATGAGAATTGTATTGTTAGTTAGATGCTATTTCAGGAATGGTTTTAATGTACTACATATTGTTCTACGTTGCTTAGTCAAACAGTTATGTGTGAAGGTTATATAGTCAGGTGAACCCGATTCCGAAAGATTAGCCTTTTTGAAAGATTTTACTGGGCGTATTTTTTGCGACTTGCATTGTTAAGTAGATAATTTGTAAGGATGGTTTTAGTATACTTTATATCATTTTGTTAGTTTTAGAATTATGTGGAAAAGTTCTATAATCAGATGAACCCGATTATCAAAGATTAAATTTTATAAAAACTTCTACTGAATGGATTTCGTTAGTTAATTTCTTTGTACTGTTAGTTCGATAATTTATAGTGATGGTTTTAGTGTATTGCATATAGTTTTATCATTCTTTAGCAAACCCTAACTGTAAATGACCAAATAAAAGAGTTGGTCCTTAACAGCTAAAATTTTAACTGCACATTAGAAAATATAGCGCAATCACGTCATTTTTCAGTAATGTGGAAGGATATTCCAGGTAAATACACAGATTGCTTTCAAATACAAGGTTAAATTAAACGATACATTTCGTTTGATTCAAGGTTCATTTGTAGAAACCGACCAGCGCAGCGGGCGTAGCTTGCTAGTTTAGTTATATTACGCTAAATGTTTTAAATCAAAATCCTTTTACGAATTAAAAAAAACTGCCGCGGAATGGAATAAAATTAATATGACCTTTCCACTCTCTCGCAGCAGATCACGGCGCGCATGCGCGCAGAACGATCCGTTTTTTGAAATGTAGCCAAAGTGCAGGGGCTAGACGCTTGTGGTAATATACAGTTGGGTATTAGCGATAAGCACACTACTTAGTTCTAGGCACTGTAATTATTTCATGCTTTTATAGTTCAGAACAGGTAAAAACAACGACTACATATCCTTATCTTTCCAAAACAATGGCTCTCGTAATAGGAATACATGCCTATATTTACTCAGAAAAAATCCAAAATATTCATGAAAGTATCACGTGATCTGATTTAGCCCGATCAGCGTTCATATCCCGCAAAATTTTCGCCCGCGCTGCGCGCGATCGACCCATAAAATATCTGTGGGTGGTTTGATCACGTGAATGGGCTTTTTTGTGTTCATAGCACGGAAGAAGATAGACTTGGTTTGGTAGGTTGATTGATACAGCTGTAGCAGCATGATCGGATATCTGAAAATTTTCAACTTTTTAACATTCTAAAGTGATTTTTTAAGCCTTATGATCCAACATAAAAATAATAGAATATCAAAGTATGATATATATATATATATATATATATATATATATATATAAATTAGTAAGTATTTGCACTTCTGTATACCGGGCCTCTTTTATTTTGGACGCTCTGTACTTCATTAAACATTCATGTTCTCAATTGAGAACGTCACAAAAATCACATATAAAAAAAGTCCTCTCTGTTTTAATTATTGATAAGTTTAGACTAAATCAGTAGAAAGAGAAGTAATAATAATAAATATATATATATATATATATATACCTGTCACTAAAATCTGCCTGTAAAATGTTATTTATCATAATTGACTTCTAGTTCATTAAATATTCATGTTCTCAATTGAAAACATCACAAAAATCACATATAAAGAAAATTCCTCTCTATTTTAATTATTGATAATTTTAGACTGAATCAGTAGAAAGCGAAGTAATATTAAAATGTATCTAAAATTGGCCGTAAAAGGTAATTTATCATAATAAGCTATATCTGAAAAAGAAAGTATCTACCCTATATATATAAAATCCTAATGTAACGAATTTGTGAAACGATTTTATGAAACGATTTTATGAAACGACTGATTATGTTTCAGGGCTATTTTTAATAAAATATTAAACGCTTGATGGTGAAATTAATACCAATTGTACATAAAAATCCGCGGATGCCAAAACTGGTAATAGAATTTTGAAATTGGAATTAATTTTCGAAATATTAATTTTTTTGTAATTTTAATGACATTTCTGCAATGATGGCATCTAATTACTCAGTTTTTTTGTGACAAAAAAGGGAAAAAAATTGAAAAGGATCCCTATAAGGATTATTGATTTCTTTTTATTCGTCATTTTCAAATTGAAATTGAATTTATCTTTTATTTCAACCGATAATGAAGACAAGATTGTGATTAAATTATGTTTTTCAGGAAAAATTGAAAAAAATCACATTTCTATCGTCAGGATTCAATCGTCTGTCAGCATTTAATTTAATTTATAAACTGAAAATATTTTGAATAAATTCGTCCAAATGACGTCATTTATGTAAACGCAAAAGAAAGGGGGGAAAAGGAATTAATAGTAATTATTATTTATTGATATCATTTTGTTATTTTTTTGTAAAATTTAATTAAACGAATTTATAAAATCACTAATTCGGATATTTGAAACGAATATATAAAATAATAATTGCCCAACTGAACGGAAGGAGAATAAAATATCTTGCTTGGTTTTCTATCCTGCTTGGTTTTTTCCGCCAAGCTTTTTAAAAAAAGCGTCAAGACCCTTATAAATAGAAAAGCACTAAACATTCATTGGGTTTGTTTTCATAACTTTTGGCAACAAATCTATGTATATTAACGAATCTATCCCTTTTTGAAGCTCGAATTACGCCAAACCTAAACGCAAAGGATCCTATATTGGAAAAGTACCCGATTTTCTTATGGACAATATTCAAGTGACATAACATGGTGTAAAATTATCGCGGATAGCAAATTTGTTTAAATATCTCATCAATTGATGCCGAATAAATGCAGGCATGCAGGCATGCATGCACAAAATATTTAATTAATTTTGTATGATAAATAATTATTAGAAAATTCGTATATACATATTACTTAAAATAAATAATTCACATATTTAAAATAACATGAAAATATGCATGATGGTGCACTAAAATAGAGAGAAAATTAAAACCTGTTACTGAAAACGTCTATAACATAGTACTTTTCAATACCGTGGTTCCTAATGTTATTCACAAGCAGATGGAATTTTTCTCATCCTTAAACGCAAAGGAAGAATAGAATACAGATCGTTGTTATAAAAGTCCGAGAGGTAGCCACAATTTAAACCTAACCATTTTATACAAGCTGGTTTTCAAGTTGTAATTGATTTTACTTATCAATCCAGAAAACAGTCGTCAGGTGTCGCAACAGCTGTGTATGAGGCCATGAAATCAAAAAATGCCCCATTAAAACGTTAAAAGCATGGCAACCCAATTACAGATTTACCAATATTTTTAAAATAAAGCACGCTGTCATGTTTTTAGAGGCCTCGAAGTTTGAGCGGGGGTTGGCGAGCGTAGCTCGCAGGGGGTAGGCCCCCCTAGTTATTAAATAATTTTACTAAATTATCTTTACTTTTATCATCATTGCCTTTAAAAACATTTCCACTACGATCAACTGACATACCGCGACGAATTGACGCCGCGATGAATTGTTCTGTGAGAAATTATGCGCGGCGAATTGACGCAGAGCCTTTTTTGGGATACTTTACTGTGCAATTCCACTTTCTGATCTGCTGTACATTTCTTATGATGTCCATGAACAGGTCCTGAAAATTTCAGAAGAATCGAAATCATTTTTTATACCACTGCTTTACCTACCACTTGCTTTTAAGCATTGCACTAAAAAGGCCGTTTCTGGATTTGTCAAAGAGATTCATATTTAAATGATTTTCTTCTTGCGTAAGTACTTATTCCAAATCACATTTACATCCAATCTCATCATATGTAGGTTTTTGGCACGTCCTCTGGAGTCAATTAAGCCTTCATCAAAACTTGTATCCTGTGCAGCATTTAATATTGGGTCTTCCGGAAAGTTCTGCAGTTTTTCAAAGCGAAGTGTGGTTTTGTCCAGTTATTTTTCTACTGCTAATAAGGAGTGACCTTGAATGATCCAGATATTACATTCGGTCTTTTCTGCTTGCGTTGCATAATTCTCGCTTGGAATGTGGCACAATTTTTGTTTCAGTGCAGTGCTAAGAATGGAGAACCAAAAAATTCGTTTTCATCAATTATTCTCTTTTATTTCAAGAAAGGTAAAAATGCTACTCAGACTGCTCGTAAAATTTGTGCTGTATATGAACTAAGTGCTGTTTCAGATGACACAGTTCGAAGCAGGGCTGCAAAAAAGCCGGCTTTTTTTAAAAAAAGGCCAACCCGGCCGGCTTTTATTGAAAAAAAACCCGGTCTTTTTTGAAAAAAGCTGGCTTTTATTGTCTTTTTTTCCGTGCATATCAATATTTATTTTTAACAGCTATATATGTTAATTTACTTTACTAATGGTCATTTTGTATAAATTAGAACTAAAATATTTAAAAACAGGACAATTGCACCATAATTTCTATAATTCAAATACAACATTTGCTAAATGGTACATACATTAAAATCGTGAATTTACAATCACAATTAAACATCAACGTTTCATTTCGCTTCTGCGAACGTCATCAGGATGTTACAAACAAGTCGAAAATGTCAAAATGAGCATACACGTCAGAGTTCTGGAGAAAACATGATCGGAGAGTGCGCAAACGTCATCAAGTTCCCATGGTAACCAAGTGGATCATACCTCCGTAGTGAAAAGAGGGGTTGGAAGACAAAATGAGCAGATTGTATTAATGGATTATAACATATTATGCCAGATTTTATGAATGTTATAGGATAAATTATCGTTACATGTATACTGCCCAAGCTTAATAATCGTAAGGGACTCTAAAATTTTATTAACATAAGAATTCTTGCATGGGATTATGATTCTAGCCTCTTCAAAGTCAATTTTGCTACCGTCATTCGAAAAATAAAACCTTGCGAGAGCTGTACTCTGTTTTGATTGTGAAATATCTCTCTTGGGCTCTTTTAATCTTTCTGAAAATTTTCGTTTTGTCTCACCGATATAAACTCAATCCTTCAATAAATATGGATGAAGTTATCAGTTATATTTTTTCATTGATAGATTGCAATCTTTGTTTAACCAATGACATTAAAACTTCATTGAAAGCAGGTCTGAATCTTATAGTGTTCAGCAATATTTTCATACTAGCAAGCTACGCCCGCTGTGCTGGTCGGTTTCTACAAATGAACCTTGAATCAAATGAAATAAATCATTTAATTTGACCTTGTATTTGAAAGCAATCTTTATATTTACCTGGAATATCCTTCCACAGTACTGAAAAATGACGTGATTGCGCTGTTATATTTTCTAATGTGCAGTCAAAATTTTAGCTGTTAAGGACCAACTCTTTTATTTGGTCATTTATAGTTAGGGTTTGCTAAAGAATGATAAAACTATCCTAATAATATTATAAATCTGATTGTGTGCAAATGTTAGGCTGAAGCCAGCGTCAAAATGGAGCATTTAATGATCCTGTACCTTTGCACATTGGTTGATTATAACCCTCGTATGAACATAGGCAGGGTTTTGGTTATTGTATTCAAATATTTTTCTTAATAATTCAAAATTTCGTTATTTTCATAGAGAATAAATGGACATTTTTTCGTATAATATTTTAAAATGGTTAAATTTACTTTACTGTTGCTAATATTTTATCGTTGCCAAAACTAAATCAAAGCCCAAAATAATAATTTTTACTAAACAATTAATTTTGAATTGAAAGATTTTTCCGTGAAAAATGAAAATTCAAAAGAATTCAAAAGAAGAGGAATTTTCGTGATATTTGAAACAAAAATATGGAGTATTTGTTATTATACATAAAGTATGAATATTGGTTACGTTGAGAAGATATTTTCTGTCAAAAACTGCGTTATAATTAGAAGGAAAACTGAACAATAATCATATTATTAAGAAAAGATTTCGCTTGGACCATGGAACTATGAAAAGGATCCTCCTTGGCTTGAACAAATATGACGTCATAAATAAAACATCGAGGCTAGCGAAAAAGCATCTTTTTCGTTAGCCTCGTAAAACATGTATTTTCAAATATTCGTAACATTACAAGGACCATGAATATCAGTGTATAATAAAAATATATACATAATGGACGTCAGATTTAAGATGAATAACTGAAATATGTTTTTTGATACTGATTAATAATAAGCTTGAAAATCAGTTACATACAGATGTGAGTTTTCTGATAAAATTCCCGTCATGATTGCCAGGAAAAGAAAATTAACAAGAATTATATCATTGAAAAGAGATTTCTCTGGAATCAAAGTGACGTCATATTTCAAATAAAACGGGATTTTTCAAATATGTTTCAAATAGTGCGTGAATCAATTTCATACTTAATAATTACAGAGTACAATGAAAGAATAGAGAGGCGGTGAACCGTGAAATCGGCTTGCAATATGAAGCCGGTTATGGCTCAAATCGTTAGGCCCAAGGGCCGTTTCAGGGTACTTCATTGGACGGGGAGAGGTTTTCAAAGCAAGCCGCCAGTTGTTTAGGCCAACTGTAGGGTTGCATTTTCAGCATCACGCCAAACATAAACATTTCATATATATTTATTTAAGATTATTAGGAAAAGAAAATTGAACACAAGTCTATTATTTTAAAATCTGACTGTCTGTTTGTATTTCGCAACTACTACTCTTAACGCAATGCGATTTACTTAACACCATCATTGATCTAAGGATGTCATATAAACTCTGAGAATTTAAAATTTTGAATTAAATTCCGAGATATTATTATTATTATTATTATTATTATTATTATTATTATTTTGTAAATTTTAACGAAATTTCTCTAAAAACGGTAATTAAATTACTCCATTTTTGTTGATAAAAAAAAGGAATAAAACGGATTAATACATTTTTATGCCATTTTCTCATTAAAACTGAAAAAAGAATTTATTTTTAATTTTAATAGTTGGTGAAAAAAAAATCTTGATTACAGTAGATTTTTTTAAAATTAAAAACATATTTCCACATATTCAAACTTTATGAATTAATTTATTCTGCAGAACAAAAATCGTCTTTCAGCATATTGTCAAGAAATCAAGAGTTGTTTCAGCTATAGATTAAACCAAGGCGGCAAATTTGCTGTTACATGTAAACGTAACACTTGCAATTGCAAAGCTTTTCGCAACCCCAAATTACATGCAAACGTAACATTTACATGTAATTTGCACCCAAATTAATTTTAATTTGAACCCTTATAAATGTTAATTTGCACTGAAAATTACATGTAAAAGTAATGTTTACATATAATTTTGGGTTGCAAAAAGCTTTGCAATTGCAAGTGTTACGTTTGCATGTAACTGTTACTGTTACATGCAAACGTAACACATGTAAATGTTACGTTTGGATGTAATTTTGGGTTGCAAAAAGCTTTGCAATTGAAGCTCCTTGCAGTAGCTCCTTTGGTGTAGAATTATTCCTCCATATTCACAAGAATTGAATTTAAACCAAAAGCATATACTATTTCCAATGAATTATTTTTAAATGATGGCTGTTAAAACGTTTTACAAAGTCGTTAAAAGTAAAATGGTTTATCAGCTAAAACTGATATTTGTTTTTTGACAAATTGTACTTTTTTAAAACTGATAAAGGCCCCTATAAAAAGAAATACCGTATTTTCTCCTATGAAATATGAAAAAGAGTTAGTTAATTATTTACGTTTTTAATTATCGGAGGTGAAATATTTTGTTTGATTAATGCATTTATTCTTCTTTTAATGTTACGTGAACGAAGTCACGGGTAACAGCTAGTATGCAATATACTAAAACCATCACTAAAAATTATCGAACAAACAATGCAAAAAGATACACTAACAAAATCCATTCAGTAGAAGCTTTTAAAAAGGCTAATCTTTGATAATCGGATTCATCTGATTATAGAACTTTTCCACATAATTCTAAAACTAAAAGAACGATTTAAAATATACTAAAACCATTCTTACAAATTATCTACTTAACAATGCAACTCGCAAAAAATACGCCCAGTAAAAACTTTCAAAAAGGCTAATCTTTCGGAATCGGGTTCACCTGACTATATAACCTCACACATAACTGTTTGACTTAGCAACGTAGAACAATATGTAGTACATTAAAACCATTCCTGAAATAGCATCTAACTAACAATACAATTCTCATCAAAATCCGTCAAGTAGAACTTTTTCAGAAGGCTAATCTTTCATAATCGGAATCAAATACTGAGAAGGCTAATATTTGATAAAAAAATGGTCACCCGATTTTCGAATTTCTCCCTATAATTCTAGAACTAAGAAGCGTAGAATGGTATGTTATATAATAAAACTTTCCCTAGAAAATTATCTAATTCCATCGAAATCCATTCGGCAAAATCTTTTAAAAAGGCTAATCTTTCATAATCGGATTGATTTGATTATAGAACTTTCCAGAATAATTCTATAACTAAGCTACGTAGAACGATATGTTATGCAATAAAACCTTCCCTGAAAATTTATCTTACAGTTTAAGTTCTACGAAAATCCATTCAGCAGAACTCGAGTTATAAGCAAACGGAACGAAATTTCATATATGTTGAAGTAAATAGAAGTACAGGGTGATTATAAAAAAAACTATCCCGATATATGAGCCCATACTGTTCACAGAAACTGAATGAAATTTTGGTTTAAAGTATTTTGAGGTATGCGCTCAAGAATCATATAAAAAACAACAGTTAAATTCTAACAGTTAATGTTACAGTGACGAAATTTCGAAAATTTCAAATGGCAACACCTGCTTTTTTTTATTGGAATGTGATCTTCATAGTGAAAAACCATAAAAAGCGTTGGAACGGTACCTGTAGCACGAAAATCGCCGGCGCTAGACAGACTAAGAGGAATAGTGAAAACAACCAATAAGGACAGAGAAACAACAGAAAACAAAACATTTTATTGTGTTTCATACATTTTCCATTTCACACACGACGACACTTTACATGCGGCAGATGGTGGATAGCACTGAATAATAAAATGTTTTGCTTTCTGTTGCTTCTCTGTTGCTTCTGTTGGTTGTTTTCACTTTTCTTCTTAGTCTGCCTAGCGCCGGCGATTTTCGTGCTACAGGTACCTTTCCAACACTTTTTATGGTTTTTCACTATGAAGATCACATTCCAATAAAAAAAAAGTAGGTATTGCCATTTGAAATTTTCGAAATTTTGTCACTGTAACCGTAACTGTTAGAATTTAACTGTTGTTTTTCACAGGATTCTTGAGCGCATATCTCAAAATACTTTAGGCCAGAATTTTATTCAGTTTCTGTGAACGGTATGACAGTTAGGGGCTCATATATCGGAATAGTTTTTTTATAATCACCCTGTGTATATTGTCATTAATATAGTTTGCATTTGAATTTAAAAAAAAGGTACTTTTTGGTTAGCCGGGCGCCAGTGATATATGTACATATATATATATATATATATATATATATGTATGTATATACATATATTTGTGTAGATATATGTGTATATATGTGTGTGTGTATATATATCACTGGCGCCCGGCTAACCGAAAAGTACCAAAAAAAAAAAAATATACTGCAAAAATGCAGTCGTAAACTTGAAAAAAAAAAAAAACACCTTTTGGTTTAAAATCTCTCATCAAAACGGTATTTCCTTTTTTTCTTTTCTTTCTTTTTTTAAATAAAAGTAGTAACAGTTTTTTCTTTTATTTTTCCAGATGTATAACCATTTCAATTCTTTCTGCAACAAAAAAAGACACATTTTGGCTTAAAATCAAATTGTTTGGGGTCAAAAGTAAAATCAAAATCGCCAAAAACAAAAGATAAATCGCCCAATGTTTCAACAGCAATCTTGCCCATTGAATAACTTTTTAAGCATTAAGAACATTCCCAATCGTGTTTAAATTAAATATTTTCATTTTATAACATTATCTCTCATCAAAACTGTTTTTCTTTTTTTCTTTTCTTTCTCTTTCTTTTTTTCTTTCTTTTTTTAAAAAAAAATAAAATTAGCAACAGTTTTTTCTTTTATTTTTCGAGATGTATAGCCTTTTCAATTCTTTCTGCAACAGTAATGGTCGCCAAAAAATTAGTAATGGTAACCTTTTCGGCCAAAATAACAGAATTTTCTGCCATAATTCTATAACTAATGTACGTAAAACGTTGTATTATATACTAAAACCTTCCCTGAAAAATTATCTATCGAACAGTGCATGTTCCATCAAAATCCATTCAGCGGAACTTGAGTTATAAAGGAACGGAACGAAATTTCCGTTTGTGTTTTATATATATTAGTAGATGTAATGGCATTATTTACAGACAACTTCATGGAGCACCAATGGGCTCACCAGTTTGAGGTTTATTCGCAGAATTTGCACTTAGACCTTTGGAAAAGAAAATTTTCAGTTCATTTAAACTGAAACCAGTGTGTTGGTTAAGGTATGTGGATGACGTGTTCATCTTGTGGACCTACACTTTACCAGATTTACAGTTTTTTCTTCAAGAAGTCAATAGATTAAGTGATAACATTAAATTTACCCTCGAAATAGAACAGGATGCAAATTTGCCTTTTCTCGATGTTCAGATTAACCGGAACAGTTCTCATTTTACATTCTCTGTATACAGAAAACCATTAAAAGAGAATACAGTAATACCTTTTTGTGCAAATATGCCCTTTAAATATAAAATTGCTGCATTTCAGTCATTTATTAGACGAGCTTATCGAATTTGTTCAGGTGACCAACTTAACGCTGAAATAGATTTTATTAAAGGTATTGCCTTAGATCATGGTTTTAAAGTTTCGCAGATTGACAAGATTATTCGACAGTATAATACCCCCCCTCCTTCAGGTCAAAGGTTTGTTTATAGTTCAAAGATCAATTACAGAAGTATGCATTATGTTCCGATAATATATGAAAAATTAAAACAAGTGCTTCAGACATTCAATATAAAATTAGTAGCTATCCCCTATTTATATTTATATCCCCAATATAAAATTAGTATAGCTATTCTCCATATCTTATACAAATTATTAGTAGCAATATTGATAAAATCCAGAATCATCAAAAAGCCGGAGTTTATGAAATACCGATTACCCTCCCAAATAACGAACGGTTAGTTTATATCGGTGAGACAAAACGAAAATTTTCAGAAAGTTTAAAAGAGCACAAGAGAGATATTTCACAATCAAAACAGAGTACAGCTCCCGCAAGGTTTTATTTTTCGAATGATGGTAGCAAAATTGACTTTGAAGAGGATAGAATCATAATCCCATGCAAGAATTCTTATGTTAATAAAATTTTAGAGTCCCTTACGATTATTAAGCTTGGGCAGTATACATGTAACGATAATTTATCCTATAACATTCATAAAATCTGGCATAATATGTTATAATCCATTAATACAATCTGCTCATTTTGTCTTCCAACCCCTCTTTTCACTACGGTGGTATGATCCACTTGGTTACCATGGGAACTTGATGACGTTTGCGCACTCTCCGATCATGTTTTCTCCAGAACTCTGACGTGTATGCTCATTTTGTCATTTTCGACTTGTTTGTAACATCCTGATGACGTTCGCAGAAGCGAAATGAAACGTTGATGTTTAATTGTGATTGTAAATTCACGATTTTAATGTATGTACCATTTAGCAAATGTTGTATTTGAATTTTAGAACTAAAATCTTATGAAAGTTATTTAAAATCATGTTTCAGACGGCCACTTTTATAGCCAATTAATAATTAATATACCAGAAAAGCCTCATAAATAGCGAATATGATTAAAAGAAATCTATGCTATAGGTCCAGTGGCACTTTCTCTGCTTAGTAAAGATATTTTCATGTTGTTACGGGTAATGATTGTATTCAAATAAATAATATACAAAATGAAACTGTCTATAAAGCACTTGGGTGATCAGCGCATATTTTGAATCTTTGTGCTAAGGAAATCATGCCAAGCAACCTGATTAAGTATGTTGTAGTACAAAATTATATTTCAGGAACAAGCTAAGCACAATACTGATGGTTGGCTAAGATATACAAAGGTGGTTTAATGCCTCAAGTTCCTAATGACACTAGGTGGAACTCACAAAAATAATGCTTACAAACTTTCACAAATATAATGAAATCAGACTAGAACATTTGGATGAGTTTGGTCAGCAGATTGGAATCATATTGAGTAATGTTGGTATTTACACTCAAGTTGTTTAGCTTAGCTTAGTAAACAACATAAAGTTATAGCCAAAGCAATTAATGATCTCCAGAGTGATACAGCTACATTGTCAAACGTAGCAGTAACATGGTTAAATACGTTGGAAGATGCATCTTTAGAAACTCACTTAGAAAAAAAAAAATCACCAACACATGGAACCCTTCTATTTCTTTTCATACATGACAGATCCCAAATACTTTGGTAAAAAATTGACAAATGCAAAAGAAAATACAGCAGAAATGTGGCTTGAAGAAAATTATGCTGAATTTTTACCTGGTGAACTAAAATTTAAGATCAAAGTTCCCAAAACGTACCCACCTCTTACTTTTCTCCGAAAAAGTTATAGAGCAATTTCCAGCAAAAAAAAAAAAAAAAAAAAAATGGAGGAATTTTGCTCACTTTGAAAAAGGATGGTTCATTGCCTAATTATTTCTGCAATTTTTTTTATTAAATTATACTGCTATCCTACAAGTTCTGCATTTATTGAGAGAATTTTTTCAACATTATGGTTTTATTTGGAACAAGATCAGAAACAGCTTAGGTGCTGAAAAATTGGTAAAAGTGAATCGTTATTTAAAAACAGAGCCAAATGATTGGTAACTTATTCCATACACCAGTAGTGTATTATTTTTCGAATATATATCTTATTTTGTAAAAGTCATTTGAACTATTTAAAAAAGTTTTTATTGCACAAATTTTTTAATAAACATTCCTACAATCTGTTGACCACAAGAACATTTCTACTATCAATTCACTTATATTTTAATTGTAAATTTATTTATTGGACAATTCTACTTTAATTTTATGTACATTTTTATGGCAACAGTAATTAAAAGGTTACTAATTAACAATACATTTTGTTTTAAGAACAGTTTTTGCAAAAGAAAAAACTGTTTTAGTAAAGGCCGGCTTTTTAAAAATATAAGTCAGCTTTTTTAAAGTGGTTTAAACCGGAAAAAGCCGGCCGGCCTGGTTCGAAGGTGGTTTGAGAAATTTAACCCTTTAAGCGTTTTGCAAGTATTTTTCCGTTTACCAAAAACAACTTAAATCGACTGTAGACATAAATATTTGTAATAGAATTGTACTTTAAGATAAAGATGATAAGATGTATGATAAAGAGATATATGAAGTGTATTTTAGAAACAAACCGTGAAAGAAAATTTCAATTCATATTAATTTTATGAGCATTTATGTGAAAATGCAGGTAAGCCCTCAGACACTCAGAGCGTTTTAAGCGCGGAAATTTCAGCCTCGAAGATAATACCGCTTTGAACGACCATCATCTGTAAAGAAGGACCCCTTAAAATAAACTATCGCTGAAAATCCACGTTACGCAGTTCAGGAGCTATCCCACAGACTAAATATTCCAAAAAGTACAGAGTATGATCATTTAATAGCTTCTTTTAAGAAGTATTTCTTTACAAATGATGATGGGCGTCCAGAGCGGGCATCCTCTTCGAGACTGAAATTTCCGCGCTTAAACTTCTCAAACAACCTTCGAACTGTGTTATCTGAAACAGCACTTTGTCCATATACAGCACAAATTTTACGAGAAGTCTGACTAGCATTTTTACCTTTCTGGAAATAAAAGAGCATAACATGATGAACATGAATTTTTTGGTTCTCCATTCTTACCACTGCACTGAAACAAAAGTTTTGCCACAACCCAAGCAAGAATTATGCAAGGAAAGCAGAAAAGGCCGAATGTACATATCTGGGTCATGCAAGGTCACTCCTTATCAGCAGTAGCAAAATATAAGTAGACGAAACCGCACTTCACTTTGAAAAACCGCAGAACTTTCCAGATGACTCAATAATTACAAAGCTTTTGGAATAAAAAAAAGACCTGTAGCAACTTCCGTGGAACCTACTCTGAAGCATTTCTCTAGATATTCGACAAAATACATACACAGTAAAAAATTCTTAGTCTAAGAAAATATAATGTAACCACGAACGAAAATATACATGAAGCTCCTCCGAGTTACCCACTATCCCGAAAAACGTTCTGTATATTTAGAAACCTCAGAAACCAGTATATTTTAAAGATTTAAAGAAGAATTTATAAAAACAAAGTTTCGTGTTCTTCCACTGATTTTCGAAAACATTTCCGAGTAATTTTTATAGTGAATTAATTCGTTTTCTTAAAATTGATTATAGGTTTTTAGATTGCTGTCAATTCTCAATTAAACATTTTCAACTGCGTAATTTAATTTATACATGCAAGTGGAACAAGGTAACATTCATTTTAGTGTTAATGTTAATGCTGTTCATTTGTCATGTTTGTCTGTAAAACAAGTTTGTTGAACAGGAAATGGTTTAAAAATTCATTGCTTCCGAAAATCGTATGTTCCGATTTGTGCAAGCTGATAATTTCCCTATAAAAACTAACTACTCGGAAACATTTCTAAAAATAAGTGGCAGTAAAAGAAATTCTGTCTTTATAAATGCTTCTTTAAAGCTCGAAAATATATTGGTTTCAGAGATTTCTAAAGATAAAGAACGCTTTTCGGAATCGTGGGTAACGCAGAAGAAGTTATTGTATATATTCCTTCTTCGTTATATTATACTTTCCTAAGTTAAGAAACATTTGTCTTTTTTTACTGTGTGAAATTTAAAGTATCCGGTGACTTTTGGCCATATAGTGTATTTTTTTTTGAGTAGCCAAAGTACCTGCTGATAAAAATGTGTAACTTCAAAAATGTTGCAATACCAAGGTTTCAACAAATATTATTGATAAACTATTAATTTCTGTACTTAAAGTCTTTATTTAATGATAATGTCCCTCTTTTAGTCAAATCTAACAAGCTACTTTAGCCTTTGCACTATTTCTGAATAGTCTTTGTTTTTGAGTCTGACCTGCGATGACTGATATATTCTGAAATATCAAATTCTGTGTGGGGGGTGGGGGGGGGTGTAAGTGACCTCCTAGCTTTCCCCAAATGACACGGCACCCCTGGCTGAAATTATGTGAAGTGTCTTTTTCTAAGCGTGGGATGACCCCCTAGCTTTCCCCAAATGACACCGCACCTCTGACTGGAATTACGTGAAGTGTCTTTTTCAAGAAAGCAGTGCCAGTATTTTTATCCGTGGATATTGTGAAGTCATATAGTATCGTCAAAAATAAGATGTCTCCAAATAATTTGCTTGTTTTTTTTTAATGAATTTTAAGACTTTCACTCTGAACTCTGCTGACTAAACTCTACTTTAAATCTAGTTCAAGCATAGGAAGAGGGGAGGTCAACAAAAGTAAAAATGATACACATACAAATGTAAAAAATTTATTCGCATTTTTAGTACACATCCATATGATTTTACGAAATGTTTACAATACAAATCTATGTTGAGTATACAATGTAGGTATCTAAAAATAAATAACTGGCTTCCAGCGCCGAACAACACATGGCAAAACTGCATATTAAATGGTCTAAATATAAATCAAATTATTTTTGCATTTGATTATTGATTGTTATTTCATAAACATATAACAATCTGATCAAATTTTTAAAATTTAATGAAGGTTACTAGAAAGTATTTTGGAAAAATTTGCTTTTTTCGCCAAATTTAACCCCACCGTTTTCTATATCGTGCCAAGCTCCCTGTAACAAAGAAGTTCCCAAAATATTGTGCTGTGACATTATTATTATTATTATTATTATTTTAAGGAATACTAGAATTATAAAGAAGAAACGTTTGTTTGTTTGTTCGTAGGGGTTAATCTCAGGAACTACCAAGCCCATTTAAAAAAGTAATGGTGGCAGTTTCTGCCCGAACCTAGGCTGTATGTTATGTAGGTTAAAAATTGGAAACTTAAAAGGGTTAAATAAGTGGAAGGCGTTCTAAAACCTTTCTAAATTACGATTTATTGGAATTATTAAGGCTAGAAACAAGAAATTTGGCATGGTGGCTATGTAAATGCTCGCACGTTCTAAAATTACGTTTTATTTGGAATTGTTAGATCTTGAAACATGAAACTTGACGTCGCTGTTACTTTTAAGATGCAAATGCTCGTATAGAGCATTAAAAAATATCGAAATTTAAATGGTGAAATTAGTAGAAAATGTTTTAAAATCACGATTACTTTCGAACTTTGCTGGGCCAACTTTCAAAAATTCGTACGGGGTAACGTTGGGGACAATCTCTGACTGAAACTGTCTGAATTTTATCTTTGTGCAAAGTTATTGTTATTACTGATCATTTTATCGTCTTAAATACAGTTCGAAAAATCAAACAATGATACGATGAATGAAAAATATTCGAAGGCCTCGTGGGCAGTGCAAGGGTTCGTCTATCCTTTTGAGATTCGACTCTAGTTTTGGTATGACCCGAATGTTTTCACTATTTTCTTTCCGGAACTGAATATTCGCCTCAATTTTTCGACCGAAACTGGCTGAAAACGAAACAGAACATTCGGTCGGTCACTAATTATAAGTCATGATTGGCACAGTAATCGCAGTGCTGATCACTGATCATTTACTTGACAATTTACTTGACTTTTACTCTTTTCCGTTAAGCAATATGAAGACCTTTCAAAATCATCAATCCGTTACAGTTGAAAATATTTGTCACGTTTTTTAGTTACGCTCGAGCTACCAAGATGATGATGATGATGATGGTACAGAACAGACTGGACCATTGCAGTTACTCGCAGTATTTATGTAAATTTCAGCTGGACTGCTATACCTGCAAAAGAGAAAAATAAAAGTAAAATTGGTAGAAAATGTGGGAAATTTTGCAGAAAGTTGCAAATTTTAACAAAATGTAATTTTTTTTTGACAAAGTGCATCGGAAAAAGTATGGTTATTTAATATTTAATAGATACAATAAATATATAAGAACGTTAACATACCTAAAATTTTGAAAAAAAAAAAGCCATTATGTGAAATGATTGAAAATATAATTAATTATTTTTTTTATTAGAAATTCTAGATTAATTTTTTTTTCAGTGCCATATAACTGAAAACATTTCTTTAAAAAAGGATCAATTTTAAATTATTTATTTTTTAAACAATTGTCTATAACTATTTCTAGAATTACTCAAAAATTAGGATGCTATTTTCAATTCTGAGAACTTCAATTCTTTGACTTTTTTAAAATGAATTTCATGCCAAAAATTTCACAATCATTTCATCATAGTAGCACTATGTGGTTTTAAAATTAAGCAATTAACTTCTGTTGACTTGAATTAATGAATTAAAGTGTGAGATTACCTTTGTATACAAACTCGCCTCATATTTGGGGGAAAAAATCATTGAGCTTCTGTCAATAATTCTTCAAACAAGGGGATCAATTGAAGAAGAAATGAGGCTGCTTAACTCTTTCAAGCAGGCCCGTAACTACCGGCGGGGCAGCCGGGGCACTGCCCCGGGGCCCCCAAGCCCGAGAGGCCCCAAACTTATGGTTAAAAAATATTGTATTTTAATATGTAATCTAACTTCCTATAAAATACTCAGCACCTAGCTAAAAGTTAATAATAATAAAAATCCATCAAAGTGCTAGAGTAAATGTTTTTGCGTGTCCGTTCATATATACTCCATACTCTTCGCATGCAAAAGCAGTTCTACAGCAGACAGCAGAATGTCGAGTCGAATATGTCATGTCGCGCTTGGTGCCTGCCGAGTGATGAGTTAAGTGCAGGCTGGGACGTGCAGTGAGCTAGTGCTATTCATGATGATTCATTCGTTTGCTAACTGCTCTTAATTATCGGATTGTCAGTACAGTTGAGAGTCGCATAGTAGTGATAGTACGCGTGTAGTTTATTACTTAGTCTTACTTTGTTTGTTTTGAGATAATAGTTTATATTATGAAACGAATTCGGTACCAGTAGATACCACTCAGTACATTGCTAAAGTTTATCAGTTAAGTAAAGTTTACAGGTATGTCAAAATAGTTAATGAGGAAGAAGGGACACCTATTGATATCAAAATAAGTGAAACTTTTGTATTCTTTAGAGAGGTAAAAGATCAGTCTGCCTAAAGTCTTGTAGAAGAAATACTGACTTCATTGGAAGAGAAAAACTTGGATTTGACCAAATGTCGTGGGCTCAAGAATTTTGCGACGGGGCTGCAGTCATGAATGAGGCATACAGTGGAGTGCAGCAGCGTATTAAAAATAAGCCCCACACGCATACTTTGTGCACTGCGCTGAACATAACCTTAATTTCGCATTAAAGGGTGCTGTGGAAGGAAACCGAGTGGTCAGCCAGTTTTTTTAAACCATTCAAAGTGTGTATTGCTTTTTTGGTCATAGTATTTTGCGCTGCAAGACTTGAAGTCAGTGTACGACATCGAGGCTCAGACTGATTCACTGAATTCGAAAGTAACACTGAAAACTCTTAATCCAACTCGCTGGGCTAGTATGCATGAGGCAGTATATGCACTGAAACACAGGTTTTGTGATGTGTTGAAAAGCCTTACCCGCATAACTTTGACTTCCAGGAAAAGCAAGGAAAGAAATGAAGCACAGCAGCTAAAGAACAAAGTTGAAAGTTTTGATTCTGTATTGCTTTTGGTTGTGCAGAGGGAAGTTTTAGAGTCTGTCACAACCTCGTATCAAAATCCTTACAATCTGAGACCATGGACCTGTTGTATGCATATGAGTTATTGGGTAATTTATTATTAAGGATAACCGAAATACGTGAAAAGTTTGAAAAACTTGTTTTTGAAGCATCAGATGTTTGTAGTCGATGGGGAATAAACAAAGAATTTCGCCAGAACAGACTAAGGAAAGTGAAAAAAACACTTGGAAGTGTTGAGCTAAGACGAGAGATTAATAAACCCAAAATCTTGTTTCTGAGTCACTGTGTTCTATCCAATGGTAGACACATTTTGTACTCAACTTGATCACCGTTTTGAAGGGATGAAAGCTGTTCTTGACACTTATCAAGTAATACAACCTGATTTTTTAGCCAATGCAAGTGAAAGGGATATTCACAAAAAAGTAGTTGATTTCGTTAATAAGTTTCCAAATCATGCGAGTCCAGCCTTTCCTTCACATTTATGTTCAGTGAAAAATTCGTTTCAAAACAAACTGGAAAAAATTAAAAGTGTTAAGGAATTTGCTAATTATATAATAGTCGACCACAGTTCGCTTTCATCAAGCAATCCAGATGTTTGCACAGTGTGCATCATGTATTTGTCTGTTCCTGTGACGGTATCTAAGGCTCTAAGCTTAAATTGATCAAAAATTACTTGAGAAGTACAATTGCTCAAGAAAAACTCAGCAGCTTAGCTTTGCTTTCAATTGAGAATGATCGAGCTCAACAAATCAACTTTGACAAAGTTATTGATGAATCCGTTTCTTTGAAAGTTAGGAAACAAATGTTTAAGAAATAATCAAATGTAACTAATCTTGAATCTTTTCAATCTACACTAATTTCCATGCATCAGTTACTGATTCCTTGTCTTTTAAGCAAAGTATGCATTTTAACAAATTTAATTTACATCTATTGTAACTATATATTTAATCTTCCTTAAACTTTTATTTAGAAAAGTCATATTTTAAATTATCAATTAAAAGTTTTCCACTAGTTTAATCTAGTTCTAAATAATGACTAACTAAAATGTAAGTAATTTTTTTTTATTATTATTCCCATTCATTTGAATAAAAATTATATACGTTTATGTTAGGCGTTTTCTGTACTATAGCTTCGTCATACCATTAAATTGTTTTCATTCTTGTTATAGGCCTTTTACAGTAAAAAATGACTATAGTACTTCTGTATTTGTACTCAAAAATTAAACTTATTAAAAGTTATTGTTTTAAGTTTTTTTATGTTAACAACAGCGTAGCGAATATTTTACCATGTATTTTTAATGTGTGATTTTATAAATTTTTAATAAACATACACTATTTTTAGAAATTGTACTTTTGTAAGTATTTTGCTTTTGTATTATTCACCTTATTCTTTTCACAACCAACCGCACTGAATATTTAATTTCCAAAACTTGCATCATAAATATAATCCATTTAATAATTTGTTAATTGTATAAGCTAGTTAAATACTTGAACATTTGTCTTAGTGAACCTTTTGTAGCTAGTTTTGTTACCATTGCATGGACCAATAGATAAAAACAAATTTTTGTCGAATTGGAATAAACCCCCATGCATATAAAAATAAAGAAATATTGAGGGGCCTCACTATGAAGCTTTGCCCCGGGGCCTCCAAGTTTATAGTTACGGCCCTGTTTCAAGGCAAGAGAAAATCGAGATAATGAGTTTACTTTCGAAGTAATTGTTTTTGAGTACAGATATTTCAATCCATCTGTAACCTATTATAGCTATAATAGATTGCATTTATACTTATATATGCATTGATCCAATGTAACCATTAAAGAATGAAAGAAAGAAAAACAGCGTTTTCACGCGTGTTTTTTTAATGTGATATTCCGTTCTTTCTCTTTTTATTTTACTAGGGTGGAGGGTTGCCCCCCTGCGAGGTACGGTCATCAACCCCATGCAGCATAGTATTTAAAAATATGATAATTTGCTCTGTTTTAAAGTGAAAAAGAAGTTGCAAATATTGAAACTCAACATCATAGAGGTAAGTATGTTTCTGAGGAAATGGCGCCAGTGAATAAAATAAGCATTAAAATCGGTTTTAATGTATTAAAACATAGTGCAAAATCAATTAAAAAAATTTACGGATGAATAAAGTTATTTTTTAAAAGATACAAAATACCTCCTTCTCTACCAACTCTCCTTATACCAAATGAGACTTTTTTTTTTCTATTCAAAAACCTTATTTTATTTGTGAAAATTATCAATAAATTCATATGAAAAAAAAAATATGAACTATGACTTACATTAATTTTGCATAAAAGAAACCATAATCGTCAACAAGTAATATAAAAACTTTTTTTTTTAAAGTCAATTCCTACTTAGGTCAAATAGAAATTTTTTTCCAGCGATCTACACGCTTCGCCACTGATGGTATTTATTCCTAAATTTATATCCTGCTAAATATCTTACATAAGAGAAATTTTTGAAATGTATTAAAAATTAAATAAAAAATAAATAGCTAAAATACCAAAAATTAATAGCTCGAAAAGTATTTCTCACAAAATTGTTAGACAAACTGCGTTATAAAATTTAAAAAATTGTATTTTTTTTTATATAAATTTAAAATCTAATGATTATGCCGTTTTTCAAATATTGAATTTAAAAAATTACAAAACTTCACAATAAAGTGCCATTGCGATGTTACAGTTAACGATAATACAGTTTTTTTCAAATATTAAATTTCAAAAATTACCAAACTTCACAATAAAGTGCCATAGCGATGTTACAGTTAACGATAATACAGTTTTTTTCAAATATTAATTAATTAATTAAATTTTATTATTTAATTTTAGTTTTATACTTCATTTCTGCTCAAAAGTATAGACTCACTCCACATTTATAGTCTCCTTCGCCCGCGAGCCGCCTGATCTTCGTCCGTGAACAGCCCCATTATCTTTTTACGTGTGAAGGTGAGACTATAAATATGGAGTGAGTCTATACTTTTGAACAGAAATGAAATATAAAATTAAAATTAATTAATTAAATTTAATTAATGAATTAATATTTGAAACAACTGTATTAACATCAAATTGTCATCCAGTACAAGTTTTAAAAAATGTATTTGAACTTGATAGGATGAATAGAAAATATTTTATTAACGATTGAACATTTGAACAAGATATATAAATATAGACAGAGTGTGAGCTAATAGTAGGAATTGAAAAACAATGTAAGTTTACAGCTTATTTGAATTATTAGTTTCCGCGATACAGAGAATTTTTACTTTTCGATGGTCTAAGGCAGTGGTTCCTAACGTCCCACAACTAAGACCATTTGGATCTTAAGGGAAGCAATTCCATAATAGTTATCAATTTATTTCTTGCCAATTTTCTTTCAAAAAAGCAATTTTGTGATTACATTTTTTTTCATTTCCTTTCTAAATGTATAACGGAAACTCTGATAGTTTTAAGTAGATAATAAACGTGTCAAAAAATATTCATTTGAAGACCACGTATTACACTCAGGGGTCGGAAAAACTACTTCTTTATTGTAGCGAACTACAACGACAACTACTTTGCCGAAAATGTAGTTAACTACAACTACAACTACTTGTTTTAAAAAGTAGCGACTACAAACAACTTTTCAAACGTAGTCACTACTTCGCTGCTTTCAAATTTTGTCAAAGTGTTCAATTTACACTAGAAATTGAAGACTCGGATTAAATAATAATGTGACCCCTCGTTATATCGCGTCTGCTGGGATACAATTGAATAAATGCGACATAACCGAGGACATTAAAAAATTAAGAAAGATATCATACTAGGAAATGTTTTGTGTTCGTCTCGAAAACGTTAGTTTATACACACTTAACAGATTTCGTAGCAAAATTAAGAGAAATATTATAATCTAGAAAATTACAGAAAAACAACCCTAAATGCAAACAATAAATAAATCTGTAACTGGAGCAATTCTGAATAATAAGAAATCCGGCGTTAAAACATGAAGATATCTTAACAAGTAAATAGACAAGTGTTGCGAACAAGAAAATTAATTCTTTGGTGGGTTAGTACTTGATTTCAGCAGCAAGTGTCAATGGAAAAAAATCTATGACTTCATGCGATGCGTTGCTATACACTGCAGCTGAGATTTGCCACTGCGATTCGGAAATTTTTGAGCAGAACAAATTCTGCACAAAAGAAGTTTCAACCACGTGATTTCCAGAATGGAACTTTTTTTTCTCCTGAAGTAGCGTTAAAAGTAGCGTCGGTTCTCGCTACAAACTACTGATTTTTTGTATCGCGCTACTCGCTACACTACATTGTTCACACTGTAGCGCGCTACACTACAAACTACTGTAAAAAGTAGAGACTACAGTAGTTTCGCTACTTGTAGCGCGCTACTTCCGACCCCTAATTACACCCATAAATAATGTAATTATTTCAGTCTATTTATTTGTGTGAGGGTTTACTCTGCAATCTGTTTATTTCCAAGAACAGGATGACGGAAGCGTTATAGTAAACCTAATGATTTAAATGCACTTCATGAAGTGCACTTCCATGCATTGAAGTGCACCTCCATGCACTTCAATACAGCAGTTTTTATTTTGGCGATTTTTAAAATCTAGCCGTGGCACGATCGAATAATATCTTGGCGTTAATAATAAGAATGTTGATTACACTTGGATTGTAAAACTCTTGCAGATAAGACATATATTTTTTAAGGGGACCATCCCATCTTATTGGTTAGCACTTTCATGCAAGCATATTCTTTTCTCATGCTACAAATAAACAGATTTCTAATGTCATCATTCGTCTCCTGATTTTTTTTTTTAAGTGAGTTTCCAGGCTACGTACTTGAGCTCTTGAGTTCACACAATGTACCTTGTTTAACTATATACAGTGGTGGCCAGAAGTTTGGACATTTTTTGAAAGTTTCATGTTTTTCAACTTTGTGCGCTTGTAGAATATATTAATTTTCACTTAAATAATAACGTTTATATATCAAATTGAAGGTAATTTAATGTAGAATTTGATAATAAAAACAGTATTACAATATCTGTATTACAAAAAAGTTATGCTCATTGTAGTAGGGCAAACAAACACAAATCGTTTTGAATAAGGACGTATTTTGTAATAAAAGCGTACTAGCCAATCACAAACACTGTTCTGAGGACCAATCAAATGTCTGTAACTATAGTTTAGGTTATTTGGATGGTAAAAGAGTTATTGTTGTGGAAATATTTTGCGGAATGATGCATACTAGTACAATTAAATAGAGTATTGCTGTTTTTGAATATTTAAAGTCCTTTTATTTTAATTAAACTAATTTTAAACAATGTCATCAACAAGAAGAACTAATTGGACAGCTACAAAAAGAAGCCTAATTGTCATATTGAGAGAAAATGGCCTCTCTTATGCTGAAATTGCAAGACAAGTTGGTGGTTCAGTGACTTGTTCTGGTGTACGAAAGTTCTGTTTACGTTATGAAAAAACGAAATCAGTGGAAAATAAGGCCAAATCAGGCCGAAAAAAATGTATAAGTGCTACTGCCAATAGAAAAATTAAACGGCTATGCCTTCAAGATAGAAACATTTCATCAGATGCCATTAGATGTGAAATGAATGCAGCGGGTATTGCAGTAAGTTCAAGAACAATAAGAAGAAGGTTATCAGGATTTGGACTACAAGCTAGAATTCCAAGGAAAAAAACATATTTAAATCAAAAGCAGCGCGAAAAACGAGTTAAGTGGGCAAAATAACATATTAAATGGTCAGAAAATGAATGGAAGCAAGTAATCTGGAGCGATGAGAGTAAAATATCGCTCTTTGGTAGTGATGGTAGAAAATACGTGGGACGTAGAGTAGAAGAAGCACTTCATCCTGATTGCATTGAAGCAACTACAAAAACCCCAACAAATGTCATGATTTGGCCATGTATGTCTGCAGATGGTGTGGGCCGAATTCAAGTGATTGATGGCATCCTGAATGCCAAAAAATACATCGAAACTTTCCTGGAACCAAAATTGATACCTTTCATCAGGGATCTCTTCCCCAACAACGCACCATTTATTTTTCAGCAGGATTCAGCTCCATGCCACACAGCAAAAGTATGCAAAGCATGGTTTCAAAATAAAGGCATAGATATATTACCATGGCCAGGAAACAGCCCTGATCTCAATCCAATTGAAAATTTGTGGCGACGTTTGAAAATTCGTGTACGAAAAAAACGTCCATCCAATAAAAGACAACTTATTGAAGCTATAATTGATTCTTGGCACCATGTGATTACGAAAGATGAACTCCAAACACTCGTTCACTCGATGAAAAGACGCTGTGAAGCTGTCTTAAAAAATAAGGGTTATCCTACTACTACTAAGTATTGATTGTGTAAGTATCACTTTAAAAAAATGCAAATCTAAGATAGATCTTACTATTAGTTGCATAACTTTTTTGTAATACAGATATTGTAATACTGTTTTTATTATTAAATTCTACATTAAATTACCTTCAATTTGATATATAAACGTTTGTATTTAAGTGAAAATTGATATATTCTACAAGCACACAAAGTTGAAAAACATGAAACTTTCAAAAAATGTCCACACTTTTGGCCACCACTGTAAATATAGGAAATTCGTTAAAACCGCAATCAATATAACGAATATTTAAAAAAATTCACATTATATAAATTGTTAATATTGTTTCAAATTATTTTTTATAACTTAAATAAATATTGAAAAATATAAACAAGGTACCTCGACCACCCAGCCACAGACAAGAAATAAACTATGTTACAGACAACGAAAGTAAATCATGCTACACTAGAATAAAATAGTTACATTACGATTACACCATAAGAATCTCTAACTATAGGAAATTCGTTAAAATCGCAATCAACATAACGAATATTTAAAAATATTCACATTATATAAATTTTTAATATAGTTTCAAATTACTTTTTATAAGTTAAATAAATGCTGAAAAATAAAACTTTTCCATTACTTAAAACTTTCTACTGCTGAGATCCGAACTGTGATTATACAGAACTACAGACTAACGACTTACCACATAACATAAAAATAGCAAATAAAACTTTTCTATTTCTTAAAACTTTCCACTGCTGAGATCCGAACTGTGATTATACAGAACTGCAGACTAACGACTTACCACATAATATAAAAATAGCAAATAAAACTTTTCCATTTCTTAAAACTTTCTACTGCTGAGATCCGAACTGTGATTATACAGAACTACAGACTAACGACTTACCACATAATATAAAAATAGCAAATAAAACTTTTCCATTTCTTAAAACTTTCCACTGCTGAGATCCGAACTGCGATTATACAGAACTGCAGACTAACGACTTACCACATAACATAAAATTGCAAATAAAACCTTTGTGCAAGAATATTAAAAGGCAGAAAACCAACGTTAAAAATGCACAAATAAAACACAAAAATGCAGCAAACAGCTGTTTCGAATCTACAAGCGAGATTCTTCTTCAGTGCGACAAAGAGAAAAGCACAGCGTGCTAGAAAAAGTAAGACTTGGCCAAAGCCTTTTAATATTACCACATAACAGCTTGGAACAAAATTTTAATTCACCGATCACCGCTTCCAAGACATTAAAAGTCAGCATGGTCTGGATACCTGAATCTGGCGAGCTAATCAGAACGGCTCTGAAGTATGTTAGATTTCAAAAGAGTAGGTATTGTGAATATGCCTGCAGCACACCAGTTGAAAATCAGTGTCTTAAAATATTGAGAGTTCTTAAGAATACTACACAGAAAAAAAATGAAACCCAATTGGGGTTGAAAGATTCTTAGGTATGTGTCCAAATTGGGCACATACCTAAGAATCTTTCAACCCAAATTGGGTTTTATTTTTTTCTGTGTAGTATACCAGAAAATAACAGCATGTAACATGTGGTTTTGCATAACCATTTTTCAATTATATTAGTAAGTAATCTTCTGAAGTTTCGTGTAACATTAGGAACAAATTCTATATACTATTCTAAAACAATATTTTATTAGGAACAAATACTAACCTCATTGACCTAAAATGCCTGAAAATTCCAACAGGCACGGGGATAACGAGTGGCACGACGACGAGCTTCCTTTGACCTCCCAACTGTGACAGAAGAAGATAATTTAGAAGCTGGTGGTGATGATGCTTAAAGGAGCTGTAAACATTCACTAAGGTGGCCACAAGGAGCAATATGAAGACAGTTCTGTATCTCATTTTTTCGTAGTCCTATGAAAGAAAACAAAAACATATCAATAATTGTGTTAAAGTGATTTATTTCTGTGCAAGAAAATATTCATTATTTGAAAAGAACATAAGTAAAACAGTTATATAAAGTTAATTATTACTATAAAAAAGTTCAAATTACTTACTCAAATAAAAAATGCACGTGTGCTGAAAAAAAATGTAAAAAAAAGGAAAAGAAAACCTGTGAAATGTTGTATCATTGATAGAAAACACTATTTGCTAATAGAGTGAAATCTGCTAAGAGAGTATCTCAAGAGACCAGAAAAAAATCTCTTTAATTTCGTCTTAACAAATACACAGTCTGTTAAAATTTTATTGTATTTTCTTCGTCAGAACCATCATATTTTCCGTTTAAGGCAGGATTTCATTATAGGTCCCTTTACACAGGTTTGACTGTATTTCAGTGTGAACTGATTCAGTGAAGATTCATACTGAAAAGAGGGGACCGAGCATCGTCTGAGTATGGCATCTTTTAACTCTTTATTGCATGATTTTTTTAAAATCTACGGAAGAAAACGGAAAACTATTTGACATCATGTCATTGGTGTAAAATAACAAAATACTTTAAAATATTTCAAATTTTCAATCATAATTTTGAATTTTATCGCATGTAAAATAAGTGGCATACAAAGTAAAAGTTTACGTATTTGATGAAGTGTGACAAAAATCGTACAGAATTTATTGTAGCAAATAAAAGAGGTACTTTTATGTTCGGGCGCAAATGATATATCGCAAAATATTGTTCCCATCTCCATCGTTTATATTGCATTAATTTTATTTAAAATATATAACTTTCATTTAAAATATATTACATACACTGAGTCACCTGACGTTGTCCGGTCCCGTCAAAAAATAGTACGAAACGCGAAAAATATCTAAAAATCGCTTCACGAATTCGAATAAACTTTATTGAAAAGCGAACAAAATTTACTATATGTGGTATAAATAATATTATTTGATGTAGATGAAGGTGTAGTTATATATTATTAAATAGTTATGAAGTTCTTTATTTAAAATATTGCGTTGTATTTGCTAGACCCCTTAGCGTTCTTTTTGGTCAAAGCAGTGGTATAAAATAAAAGGAAAAGAAACTTCTTACTTGAATGGTGTCTGCTGTACACAAAATGAAGAGGAGCCTTGTTAACGATATAAATCAAATATCTTTATTCATCTTTTGAAGAGAAGAAAGAGGCCTTCATCCGTTGGTCACCTTTTTATTTTAATAAAAAACGTTGGCCCATAAAAATGATCTTTTCCACTCGAAGAAACGTCTTTAAAAATTAAAATGCAGCATTAATCCAGATTTTAAAGATGAGAATTTCAATTAAAACTTTTACGCGCCATCAGGCAATAAATTCAGACAGGGAGACATCGTCGTAGAATTTCGCCGGACCACGCATCGTCGGCCGCAGGCAGGCAGGGCCCGCGATCTTTTTGAAACGAAAACTACATCATGACAGTTCATCAACAAAACAGATTCTGATTTAAAATTAACGAAATTTTTAATTTATAGTAAGAAACGGGGAAACCATAAGTATCCGGACGACAAGACTTAAATCTATTAGAGAATTTTAAAAATTAGACAATATCTTAATTAACAAATCCGAACCATTCATTTAAAACATTTATTTTAATTTGCGCCAGCAATCGTCAAATAAACCACGCCTTCGAAAAATGAGCCTCCTTTTACAGCTACCTGATGCGTACTTCACAAGAGGGGGAAAGACGGCGCTTCGATGACGTCATCACAATACGAGGAGAAGGCAGAGAGCGAACACATCGGCAAGAGCGCAATACGGCCGCCGAACGATGCCTGATAAGAAACGCTCGCGTAAAAAAAAATACGGAATTGAATCCAAATAATATCGACGTGAAAGGCCGAAAGAAATAAAAATATAACATGATTTAAACATTGCGAGATTTCATATCACAATACCCCCATTTACCGATTAAAATTTTGGCAGAACAAGTGATGTAAAAGGTAAAATGAAATAAAAACCTTTTACAGAAAGGGGATGACAAAATTTTTGCACACCAAACACAGAGAAAAAAATTAAAATATTAAAGTAAAGCCAAACGTTAAACTGCTGCAATTAAAATTAATAGTGGTGACCAAACTGGAAGGGAGAAGAAAAAGAAATACATCAAAAGTATATATAGTATATTCAATAGTATACATATAAAAATGCCAAATCTTCTTATTTATGGCAATTTCTTCTAGTCTGATCTCATCAAATTCATCATCAAAATACTTAAATACAAATGCTAAACAAACATCAGAATTAGCATATATAAAATGAGATATATAAAATGAGCTCATTATCAAATATTTAAATTGGTACCATTAAAAATAGAAGTTGCACTTTACAAGCAACAAAGATCAACATACCTTCAGTATTTGATCAACCGCCTAGGACTTACAATTTATTTAATATTTTATAAAATAGAACATTTATTTTCACTTACTCTAAATAAAAATTGGCCATACTTAAAAATATCTTTAGTACAATTTTCATAATACCATATTCAGTTTGTTTTTGTAATTTTATTTTATTTAGTACTAAATACGTAATTGACTTGAAATAACCAGCTGTACTCTACATGAACAAGTAGCCAAATCGTGCACTAAATGACCACTCACACCTAAAACACAGATAGTTATGGTAGTTGCAACTATATATATATATATATAAGAGAGACATGTCTAAATAAATTAGGTGTTTTAATGCTGAAACATATACTCTTACCACTTTTCTCATTACAACTGAAAATATGTGTTGCAAAAGTAATATCAACAAACACCAATATAAATATTTCTCTGAAAATACTGGATTATTTACTCAGTAAGAATTTTCAAAATATATACCATTCATTAAAATACGAGACATCACTTAACACCATTTTAAATATGTATAAAGATAAACTCATAGATAAATCATGGTTTTTATGAATCAGTGGGTATTTGGTTGGGTGTGTGGGGATCCCCGGAAAAAATTTACCCTTTAGTCTTCATTAAAAAAGACAAGTTAAAAAATGACACTTTCATGGGAAGAAAATAAAAACACAGTGCACCTTTTGTAATGGCCATAATTATCATCCAGAAATATACATATATATTGTTATTGAGAACAAAAACAATTGGCTATTGTAAAATGCTAATTTGAATCTACATAACTCACATAAGTGCTAATAATGCTAGCCATAGAAACTATCAGCAGTCGTGCAAATTAAGCAAAATCAAAATATAAATATACATTTGTTATAATTCCCAAAAATACACTAATAGCTCTGGTACACAACCATCAGCAAATTATCAGTAAATCAAACAAATGTAAAATAAAACAATCAAATCTACAAAAGAGACAATAGCGATCTCCAAAACCATTGGCAATTGTGTACACTTGATAATACTATAGAAGCTATATAACTATTGATGTAAAGAAAAAAAATTATTACAGATGAGGGATGCGTATTGTTCAGCCACAATGAGATGTGATAGTTATAGTTAATAAATCAGTTTTTAATAACCACACAGTACATCTCCTTTAAATGCATTATCTGCTAGTAAAAAATGTTTGCAGAATAACTTTTGCAGATTTATGGCACACTGGTGGACACGATGGCACTCAAATCACAGCAATTTGGCCATAATCACTTATGATGACGCACCATAATTTTTAAGAAATGACGACACAATTGGGAATATTTAGCACTGAAGCACTATGACACACTTCTTTTTCTCTTTTTGTAGATACACTTAATGACTTGGGGAACACTAGATTCACCATCACATAAGGCTTAAGACACAATAGGGAAATTTATCGACATAATCAGGAACAGAAGAAAGTCACATAGAAATTTGAGACGACAAAATTGATGAATTCAAAAAGAGCACTTTTTCTTTAAATTTCTTAGTAAATTTTGAAGATTCACCATGGAACACTTCTATAAATTAAAAGGCGCTGTTAAATAGTACTAAGAACTGTGCTTTTCTTTTCTTTTTATATAATCTTGTATATAAATTAACTTGGCACTTAAAATCTTCAAATTTATTCATTAATAATAATAATTCTTCAGAATTCAATTAATTATTTCTTGTATAAAAATATGAGGCATATGACAAAATAAAATTTAGAGACTTTGGGTATATTCACAAGTGAAAACATAAAGGCACAATACAATATTTGAAATATGGGGAATTTGCCCAATAAAATAAATTGATCTTGAGAATTCCTGTATCAAAATAGCAACTCTTGAAATCACAGGTAAACATAAGAAAATGCATCCTACAAAATCACTATTGAAAGTAACTATTTTTTTTTTTTTTTTTTTTTTTTTTTCATAATAAATAAGAATTTTCTTGATTTTGAAAATATAAAGCAAAAATAGCAACACTGATTTTTAGGAGTAGATATGTCAACCAATCCATTTCGTAAGGATAATGCACAACTCACCAAAAGAAAAGGCCAACTAACAATACTTCTTAATCAGGTCAAGAAACAGCTATTAATTGAGAAAAATATTTAAGATTATTGTAAATCTTATTTTAGCTTTCAACACAAACATCAAAGATATTGAAGCGAATCCGACATTGTAAGGATAGTATACACATACATGACATGACTCTTCTTCAATAGTTACTTTAAAGTTGAAAATGAAGCATAAGTTTTAAAGTTATTGTTCTAAAACAGTTATTTAGGCAGGTAAGTGTAGTATAATTATTTTTCACTGTAAAACAAGGAAAATATTAGAGAAGCGGTTAGCACAAATGGATACAACTCATCAGTGAATAGCCAACTTCATCAGGTAAGAAACTGTTGAAAATGAAGCATAGAAATTTATTTATTTATTTTTTTATATAGATGATGTAGAAGAATTTCTTGAATATAACTGTAACAGGAATGAAGTAGCCCTAGGCCTACTTCTTCTCAAGAGTAGAAAAAAATAATGTTGCTTTCATTCCTTTTCTGAGAGCAACATGAGAATGCTGGTTGATGAAAACTGTCACAGCCTGCACATATAGTGAAGTGAAAAGGTCTTAATTCCACAATTACAACTTGCCATAGGAATATTTTTAAATAAAATGAAGCAACAAGAATTTTTCAAATCAAATAAAATATTTTGTCAGCTGAGAGTTCCTTTACAAACAACATGAGAACAGTTGTGAAAATATTCTTAAATGCATATATTCTTAATTTGTAGACTTCATCAGACTTTGCACTAAGCCAAACTGTATGATTATTAACATCACAGTTTAGATGGCATAAGAATAAATCTATGAACAAACCATTCGCATTAAAACTATTGTTAAAAAAAAAAAGTCTTAATTTGAAATTTGTAGAATTGAAGCATAGAAATCTGCAAGAATGTTATGTAGGATATTTACAACTACTAACTTCTGTGAAGAATTTTTGCTTCAGAAAGAAAATGTGACCATAATAAATAAGTATGACATAATAAGAATAAAATTTCTCAGCATCAATAATCATAATTTCAAAAATAATGCTTCTTATAAAATTTAATCTTCTAAAATATAATATATATAATTTGTAAATTTGTTGCAATAGTGCCATAATTTTTTTATTTTAATTTAAAAACCCAAAGTCATAGCCTTTTAAAATATGAAATATGTTTTTGAGAACAATTTCATTATTTCAAAATCATAAAAATTTTCTTAAAAAGAATACATAATTCATTTCAAAAATATAGATATACCAACTAAAAATTCTTGAAAAATATTATATTCTACAATAATTTATTACAAAAAAAGAATATGTAGAACTATTTAAATGGAATGATAAGTATGCATCATCAAAAATATAATTATTCTTCAAAGGAAATTCATTTCAATTTAAATGATTATTCCAAAAAAATATGGCAAATTTAGCAAAATATATTATTTTTCTTCAAGATGGAAAAGAACAAATTCATTCTAGAATTATGAAATTTAATTCTTCAAGCAAAGTAGCAAAAATCAATTCAAGAAATTTTTGAGAACAAGAACTTCCAATATTAAAATATTTTCATATGTCGTTACACAAAAATTCTTAAATAAATTATTCCATATATCTTTAAAGAATCGTCTTTAAAATTCATTAAAAGAACAATTCTTGAATTTTATTAAACACATCATAAAAATTTTCAAAAAGTTATTCTGAGAACAAAAAGTTCTAAAATATTTCGTTTTTCTTTAAATCAATTCAAATTTTCTTTCAAAACCACTGCCTTTTCAGGCACCAATTGTGGTATAAATAATATTATTTATGTAGATGAAGGTGTAGTTATATATTAAATAGTTATGAAGTTCTTTATTTAAAATATTGCGTTGTATTCGCTAGACCCCTTAACGTTCTTTTTGGTCAAGCAGTGGTTAAAAATAAAAGGAAAAGAAACTTCTTACTTGAATGGTGTCAGCTGAAAACAAATGAAGAGGAGCCTTGTTAACGATATAATCAAATATCTTTATTCATTCTTTTTGGAAGAGAAGAAAGAGGCCTTCACCCGTTGGTCACCTTTTTATTTTAATAAAAACGTTGGCCGATAAAAATGATCTTTTCCACTCGAAGAACTGTCTTTAAAAATTAAAATGCAGCATTAATCCAGATTTTAAAGATGAGAATTTCAATTAAAACTTTTACGCGCCCTCAGGCAATAAATTCAGACAAGGAGACATCGTCGTAGAATTTCGCCGGACCACGCATCGTCGGCCGCAGGCAGGCAGGGCCCGCGATCTTTTTGAAACGAAAACTACATCATGACAGTTCATCAACAAAACAGATTCTGATTTAAAATTAACGAAATTTTTAATTTATAGTAAGAAACGGGGACATCATAAGTATCCGGACGACAAGACTTAAATCTATTAGAGAATTTTAAAAATTAGACAATATCTTAATTAACAAATCCGAACCATTCATTTAAAAACATTTATTTTAATTTGCGCCAGCAATCGTCAAATAAACCACGCCTTCGAAAAATGAGCCTCCTTTTACAGCTACCTGATGCGTACTTCACAAGAGGGGGAAAGACGGCGCTTCGATGACGTCATCACAATACGAGGAGAAGGCAGAGAGCGAACACATCGGCAAGAGCGCAATACGGCCGCCGAACGATGCCTGATAAGAAACGCTCGCGTAAAAAAAAATACGGAATTGAATCCAAATAATATCGACGTGAAAGGCCGAAAGAAATAAAAATATAACATGATTTAAACATTGTGAGATTTCATATCACACTATATTGGGTTATAAGATTGAAACCGGATTCTTTTTAATAACGTGGGAAATTCGCCGCAAATTGCGAGGAAACGCTAAAAGTCACGAAAATGTATTTAAAAAGTCGCAGAGGACAAAGTTAACTACATTAGGCTAAAAGATTAAAACAGGATTTCTTTTATGAATGTCAAAAAATCGCCGCGAAAAACGAAAAAAAAATCCCTCTACAAATAGAATAAAAATTCTAGAAAAATTCAAACATCGCTGTATGAATTCCGAATAAACTTTATTGAAAAGAGAACAAAATTTATTATTAAAAAGAATGAAACCTCATGTCTTTTACTAATGTGGAAAAACTCGATGCAAAAACGCAAAAAATCGTATAAAATATTAAATAATTAAAATCTAATAAAAAAAAAATCCTAAACCGGGTTCCAAGGTTCATACATAGAGGTACTTCCTAATTCATACATGGAGGTACCTTCCTTTGCAAATTAGTATTTTTTAAACCAAAAATAAAAATCATTGGATGCAGCACCTTGTTGTGTAGCAATAAAATGCATGAGATTCGTCAAAGTCGCGATCTTTGACGCACGTATATGAGCACTTTGCGCACATGAAAACAAAAAAGAACATCACTAGCAAGCTCGTTGTGTAGCAATATAAAAAATGGATGAAATAAGCCGCGAGCGCTTCGCGCGTATGAAAACAATAATGAAAAAAATCACTGGGTGCAGAAATCTCGTTGCATTGGAATCCTCAAAATGCAAAAAATTCGTTAATGCCGCGAACAATATAACTCATGTATGAGCTCTTCGCGTACATGAAAACAAAGCACTTAAATCTTAAAACTAACAATATGACAAATTTCCGATTTATTTTCCCTTTTAGTATCACAAAAATCGCAAATTTTGAAAATTTTTTGCTCTTGCACTCCATCGAGGATAGCGATACCGACATAAAATATAGCCTATTTTGGGGCAGAGTCAATCACAAAAATTTTGTCACCATTATTTTTCAAATTGGTTCGGTAGATCTGGCGATCAGCCTACAAACAAACAAACGCACAAAAAACGTTTTATGCTAAAATTGGATTTCATTAATTCGTAGGAAAATGATGTCAAAGGTATTTTTTGATTTGATTCTCTGCTCGCGAACGAAGTGCCTATCGTTCACCATGGTTTTTTGAAAATGTAAAAATCACATTCAATTCAATTCCTTTCCATGTTTTGTTTACGTTAAGAATGACATTTTGAATCCCGATACCTCCAAATGCATAAAATTTAGAAGGTAGCTCAATTCTCAATTTTTAAAGATCTTTTTAAAAATGTAATTTTGATGCAGTTTTATTCGAAAAAATAATCTTGAGAAAAAATGGTTGACTGGCAGATGAAACGCAATGTAGTCGGTCCCGTATCTTATTTGCGCTATTATAATATAGAGAGTCTGTCGTTGGCGGCTTTATCTCTCATTGGACATATTTTGTTAATTTTAAAGTTATTTAACAGTTTTTTGTTAATTAAGGATATCAATTTTGTTTTTTTTTAAGCTGAACTTTATAAAAGCACGTAGATTAAGTAATTACCTGTCCAAAAATGCAATCCTTACATTTTCTGTCCATTATTTTAAATCTCTATGTTGTTTAAAAAATTAAGTTTGACGAAGAAGAGAAAAATGATGATTTTCAGTATATCGACCTTCTTTTAATTCTACCTTCTATTCTGCTTATAATTCACTTATGAAGATGAATTTGGTCTCAAATTAAAGAATTTCTTCATTAGATTATTCTATTTTTTGTTTTATTTGTCTGCGATGTTTGGCTCCTTTGATATTTCATATGATACGCTTTGATTTTTCATTGATCGATTTAACATTGAGAAATTGTCTCCTGTGCATTAAACAGTAAGCGGTCTAATATTTGGTTCCTGGCGTTTGTTTGTTTGGCGGGCTTGGTATTTTTTTTTATAGCTTGGCTTGGCAGAACGACCATCCTGCTCGATTATCAACACCAGTGTTGGTGCAGGGAATCTGGCCTGGCACGGATCAAAATCCCCATAAAGTCTTGGAACGGATAATGGGTAAGTACCGATTAATCTGACAATATTGCTTTAGAATCATTTGTATAAAAAAATGTAGAAGCCCGTGAGTATGTTAAAAATATAATAAAAATAATAAATAAATACTAAATAAAAAAGTAGAGAAGTATTTTACACATATATACGTAATTCTATTTTTGCACGATCATAAGTTTAAAGGTTTATGAGTATTGAATACCACTATTTTTAATAGTAGTCTTCGCTTTATTTAATTGCAGAAACCTGCGATTAAATATGGAAAAGATGTAATGTTTTTACATGAAAAATATTGATTTTGTAATTTTTAAAGTGATGCTTGTTTATGTTTTTTAAATGCAATCTAATTTTCGACTTTATGGAAACTTCTTTTTAACACTTTCCAACCTAGTTGAAAAGTGTTTATGACTTCGGTTTGTCTGGCCGTCTGACCGTGCTCTAACTCCCGTAAATATGCTCGGATTGCCCTGCAATTTTTATATGTTATTGTCGTTATCTATAGCATGTTCCCTATTTCAACTGAAGTGTGTAGCACTTATAGTTTTTTTACAGAGACGCTCAAAAGAATTCCGTTACATTTCGGTCTTTGGGGAAAAATCATTTGCGGTTTATTTTAATGATGTTACACAATTTCAAACACATTGTAATTGATATATATAACGAATGTGCATTACAAGAAGCTTAATAGGGAATAGGGTGTGCATAGCACTTGCAATTACTTTACAGGGACAGTCAAAAGAATTCCGTTACATTACGTCTATGGAGAAAAATCGTTTGCGGTTTAATTAAATAATTTTTCACTATTTTAAATGCATTGAAATTTATATATATCACTAAGGTGCATTACAAGAGGCTTACTACAGAATATTGTGTGTATAGCAGTCATCGTTCATTTACAGGGACACACAAAAGATTTCTCTACTGTCTGTTAACAATAATTCCTGGAAGTGCGTTTTAAGTTACTGAACGCGATTTTAAATTTAACTTACTTTTTGTCTATTAGTTGGTGTGTATAAATTCTGTAGATATCATACAGGGCAGCACAAAAGTTCGCGAACACATTTCCGTTTATTGACAGAAACTCCAGAAGGAGAATTTTAAACTGTGCTACGCGTTTCCTAACTAAACTAAAATTTAGCATCCTATGTAGTATATAAAACAAATCTATAGATCATATACAGGGCTGAATAAAAGTATTCGGGTATTTTTCCGAATATTGTATATGTTGGAAATATATATTGCAAATTCCTTAAATTACGTTTTTAAATATGTTATGCGTTTTCCAAATTGTTTACTTAGATGTTATCTTTCAGCTTATTAAACGGTAATGATTTGCAAAATTATTTTGGATGCGTTGGAAAGTGTTACATAATAATCTATGCTTGACGCATGATTTTTCGTTCTTGTTTATTATTGAAATAAATAGCCTCTCTCTCTCTCTTTTTTTTTTCATTAGAAATTCAATTTAATTCGACCTTATATATCTTAGTAATAAAGGAAAGCTTACAAAACTAATTTTTAAGCTTTTGATTATCCTTTATAACCTTTGGTTATTATTACTTCTATTATTTGAGAAATAGTCCAAATCTTTGACATGTTTGCCAAGCGCACCCCCGGGTGAACTGGGGACCACTTTTTCCGATTGTTAATTTTTGCTTTATTCATGACAAAAATTTTGTGTTTAAATAAGGTGTTTGGAAAAAAATGGTACTCAAATTCCAAGAAAGAAAAAAAAAAGTGACCTGTGGCAAACTTATTTAAAATGTTTATCAGCTTTCGTATATAGTTACGGAGTGATAATTTTTTATTATGAATGCAAAATTCCATTCCAACTACTTTACACTTCTGCACTTTTTTTAAAAAATCCGGCTTATGGAGCTTTGAAGCGGGGCCTTATTGAAAGAAAGGCTCCTCTGTGTAGAGTCAAGAGATGAGTTTGGGTTTTTTTTCTCAGAACCCGAGCCCACACGAGCCCAATCCAAACCCGAGAAAAAATGTGTTATCAGAACCCGAGACCGTCTCAGCCCGGTGATTTTTCTCATTTAAAAATTTCTTCTAACATAGAAATAAATAGTAATACTAAATACTTTCTCATAACAACGTTTCGTGATTTTTATGTCCATGAAAATCTGTTTAAGATAGCAAATTTATTATTTATACCCAGCTACTGGCAGAAATCTGTAAAAGTCTCAATTCTTATACAGTTTTAAAGTATCATTGTGCAACTATGGCAGAAATACATCAGTTCTGTTTTCTAGCCATTCTGGAAAAGGATTTCAAACATAACAATTTCTCTTTATAATTTCAACAAACAATTTCTTTTTATATCCCATCAATAACAATTGAATTTCTTTCAAACTGATTTTTAAAGGATTGTTAAACACTTGCATCAAGCAAACATTGTGCAACACTTTCCAGCACGTCACAGAATACTTAAAAACAAGAACGAAAAATCATGCGTCAAGCATAGATTATGTAACACTTTCCAACGCTTCCAAAATAATTTTACGAATCATACTCTTTAATAAGCTAAAAGATAACATCTAAGTAATCCGAATACTTTTATTCAGCCCTGTATAGGATCTATAGATTTGTATATATACTACATAGGATGCTAAATTTTAGTTCACTTAGGAAACACGTAGCACAGTTTAAAATTCTCCGTCTGGAGTTAAATAATACGGAAATGTGTTCCCGAACTTTTGTGCTTCCCTGTATAGGATCTACAGAATTTATACACACCACGTAATATACAAAAAGCGATTTAAAATTAAAATCGCGTTCAGTAACTTAAAACGCACTTCCAGGAATTATTGTTAACATACAGTAGAGAATTCTTTTGTGTGTCCCTGTAAATGAACGATGACTGCTATACACACAATATTCTGTAGTAAGTCTCTTGTAATGAACCTTATATAAATTTCAATGCGTTTAAAATAGGGAAACATTATTTAAAAATACCGCAGACGATTTTTCTCCATAGACGTAATGTAACGGAATTCTTTTGACTGTCCCTGTAAAGTAAGTATAAGTGCTATGCACACCCTATTCCATATTAAGCTTCTTCTAATGCACCTTAGTGATATATATAAATTTCAGTGCGTTTAAAATAGTGAAACATTATTTAAATAAACCGCAAATGATTTTTCCCCATAGACCGCAATGTAACGGAATTCTTTTGAGTGTCCCTGTAAAAAAACTATAAGTGCTACACACTTCCATTGAAATAGGGAACATGCTATAGATAATGATTATAACATATAAAAATTGCAGGGCAATCCGAGCATATTTACGGGAGTTAGAGCACGGACAGACGGCAGACGGCAGACGGCCAGACGGCCAGACGGCAGACGGCCAGACGGCCAGACGGCAGACGGCCAGACAAACCGAAGTCATAAACACTTTTCAACTAGGTTGGAAAGTGTTAAAAACTTCATCGTTTAATATGATGAAAGAGGATGTCTAAGTAAACAGTTTGGAAAACTCATTTGAATAGTCGGAATAGTCGGAATAATATCCGGATTATTTTCTGCAGCCCTGTATAGGATCTATAGATTTGTATATATACTACATACAATGCTAAAATTTAGTTCAGTTAGGGAACGTATAGCACAGTTGTAAATTCTCCTTCAGCAATTTCCATTAATAAACGGAAATGTATTCGAAATATTTTGTGCTGACCTGTATATCATCTATAGAATTTATACACAGAAAGTAATAGACAAAAAAAATATATTTTAAATCAAAAATGTACCACAACTTAAAAAACGATATTCCAGCAATTATTGCCCTTAGACAGTACTCTAACCGAATTATATTGTGTGTCCTTGTAAATAAATGATGAATGTTATGCACACCCTATTCTATAGTAAACCTCTTGTAGTGCACCTCAGTGGTATATATAAATTTAAATATGCTTGAAATAGTGTAACATCATTAAAATTCTCCGCAAACGAGTTTTCTCCCATAGATCGCAATGTAACGGAATTCTTTTGAGTGTCCCTGTAAATGAACAATGGATGCTACACACTTCATTTTCAATACCGAATATGCCACAGTAAACCTCATTAACATATATCAATTGCATGGCATTCCGAGTATATTTACGCGAGTTAGGGCATGGGCCATGAGAGATGGGTAGACAGACAGACAGACAAACCGAATTCATAAACACTTTTCAACTATGGTGGAAAGTGTTAAAAATCAAGCCCGTCTCGGGCTTGGGTTCATGGGCTCGTGCTGAGTCCGTCTCATCGCTAGTAGAGATCTCTGTTCTGTGAGAGGTTGACGTCTGCAAATAGCGCGGTAGTTTCCACAGAAAGATTTCTTTGTATGAATTAATTTTGTTATTTAATTTATAGGAAAGTATTCTGCTGTTAAAGATTAGTTTATTGACTTTTATAAAAAGGATAAATTTTTGTCTCTTCAAAAGCCTTTCTTGGTATACAAGGAAAGGATTATTTGATCTTCAAGAATTTATCCTGTCCTTGAAGATTAATTCCAGAATCGATTAGGAGTTGAATGTGGGCCGCGGCTTTGTAAGTGAAGCTTCATCGGTGGTAAACCAGCTTGGCATGCCTAATCTAAAGCATGACTTTCGGTTTTGTTATCTGCAATGCCACCAGCACAGAAGAGCTAAAGCTCTTACTCATTCATTGGGGAATCTGCAAAATCACACTGCTTTAAAAAATGTGCAAAATCTTCCATGTTATTAAAAAAGTAATAGCTGTGCTTGAATGACTAAGGGTGTCTTTTTTAAGTAGCTTAAGAGTTTGAATGAAAAAATCAGCAAAATGAAAAGAAAAATAATTTTGCTCATTTTGTGCTGCACATTTAGTTGCAACAAATGGTCTAACGTAAAAGCAGAATTTTTGCCTTCTAACTATATTGATTTTTTCTAGCCTCTAGACGGGGCCTCCGAGATGTCGCTGTGTGTCCTACACCGGGCCTGCTACAGGTGACGTCACAACCTGCTGACGTCAAAACAGTGATCCATAATAACTTAAAAATTTTCATGTACTTTGTTCGTTTGTACGTATTGTTTACGATAGTATTTTGATTTTATTTATTGTTTTATATAGTAATTAATAATATTTTTCAGTGTATTTAGATTATAATGCTATCAATAATTATTGATTATAATTATTAAAGAAAGTGTAGATTATATCTATAAAATAATGAGGAGAAAATGTTGTGCTCCTAGTTTCTAATCTAAGTCTTCAAATTCGCTACTGATAATGAAAAGAAGAAATTTTAGCTACGAAAATTACCTTGTGATAATTATTTTTACATTTCAACAGAAGTGGTTTGCATTAAATGTTTCGATATACGTTTCATAATTCGTGAAGCTAAAATTAATATGATGGTATTGAACTTGCTGTGCTGAGAAAAAAAAATAACCCTAACAACGAATGTCCATCCTACTGTAATGGAAATATTCCGGCATATTTGAATGAATTCAAGCTTTTTCAAGCTAAATGCAGGCTAGATTTGGATTGACAACAAGCTAAAAATTAATTGGATGATCCCGCCATCTATTGACGGTTAATATAATTAAAAAGGGAAAAATCCTATTTTTAGGTGCGTTCGTAATTATATAAATACGTAGCACATATTGGCGTCGCTTGGTTCGTACGTCTGTCTGTCCGTCCGTTCGTCTGTCTGTCCGTCCGTCCGCGTATAACAACGCAAAAATTACCCAACCGAATGGTTTGAAATTTAAGATATATTATCTTTGCAGAATTTTGTCGAGACATTTCAAATTTTATAAAAATCGAATCAAAATAGGAGATATTAATAAAAATATTTATTAAGACATTTGAATTAAAAAAAAAAAAAAAAATCGGTGCTTTCTTGTAACAGGAGCTTCCGAAGTTTAATCGTCAAGCGACCGAGATACTTATTTTATGACAGAAATTAATCTGCAGACGATATAATTCATTTCACAGAATTAAAAATCATCAAGATCTGAATATTTATATAACTAGCTGTAGTACGAACGCACCTCATTTGTCACGTTTGACGTACAATTTCCAACTTATTGGATATGAAATCAATATATGATCTTCAAGTTCACTTTAACACGGCCCCAATCAAAAATGGATTGAGTAGTATTTGTTGTCCATGTACAGGACTTCACAAAAGTCATCGGATCCATCGCTTTCGATGTGCGATAATTGTTAGAAGTACTACATTTTAATTGACATGAGATGCCCTGCCTTCAACATTGCGAAAATTATATAAATTGTTGATATACATTATTATAAGTTTTTATGAAAAGATAGTGTGCTAGACATTTATTATTCATCTACAGGGAAAAGTAAAAATATAAATAGCATAACTGCAATTGTTTGATGTGCGTGTCCCCGATACTATACTATTTCTTTGATAATTGAGATTCTGATATATGCGGTTCCTATAATATTTTAAAAATGAAACAATGCATGTGTTAGATTTAATTTTGTTTCACAGGGCTGCACAAAATAACTCAAATATACTTTCGTCTACGAATTTCGAATGGTAACTACTGAAAGGGCGCTTTCTATTGCGTCATTCATTTTCGTGCTTAACTAAATTTTCGTATATCAAGGAATGTTTATACATTGTATGTATATACAGGGCTAGAAAAAAAATGTTCGAAGGCGCTGACGTATAAGAAGGTAGTTGATGAGAGTACTTTTTAATCTGTTTCCCGATTTTTATGTGAACTAAATTTTAGTAAAGTATCTTGTTCGAAAAAAAAAAAAAAAAAAAAAAAAAAAAAAACATATACATGGTTGTAGTAAAATATGTGGATACATTGCTGACAGTGGTTGTTATCTGCTTGAAAAGAGTTTTGTTATGCGTTTTTTAGCTAAATGAAATTTTAGTACAATATGTGGTATGGATAAAAATATATAGATAATTTAATACGGTTCTGAACTAAATAATTCGAATGTATTATCGTCTATGGGCAGTGCTTTAACTTTGGTAAAAATGCATAGAGTGGCATAAAAATGAAACGTGGTATTAAGATTCATTGTAGTATGTTCCCGCTTGAAAGTGAAGTGTATTAATTATATGCATTTCAACTTTTTTCTACACAAAATAGTATGAGTAGCATTTATAATTCATTTAAACAGGGACACGCCATGGACTATATTGCATAATTGCATTACTGTCCGAAGACAGTTGTTTGATGAGTGCCTTATGAAATTGGCATGCGTTATTAAAGTTGAGCGATAACATCTTCCGTAAACATAAAAATATATGTAATATTTAATATATACTTTTTTACGGAGTGCACAAAAGAATTTCATTGCATTTTCTTTTATGATAGAGAAATGTAGGAAGGCGAGTTGCAATCGAGGTCAGGGTAGTTCCACCAAACAGAACTGACTATTTGTAGTGTGTGACCTTCCAGCATGACGTCAATTGCAGCTGCCCTATTATGCATTTTCAAGCTTAACTTATTTTTGGTATATTATGCAGTGTGTATCTAATTTATAGAATATATATACAGGGTGCCCAAATAAATTCAAATTACTATCTATGATGGATAGGAACTTCTGACAATACGTTTACAAATGTGTTACGCGTTTTTTTTAAGTTGATCTGAAACTTGCTGAAATGTTGTGTGAATCTATATAATTAATATTATAAAGAAGTAACGTTTGTTTATTTGTTTGCAGGGGATAATCTCTGGTACTACCGAACCGATTTCAAAAGTGATGGTGACAGTTCCTCCTCCAGCATATGCTATATTTTATGTTGGTGGGGTACTACACGGGGGGGAGGGAGGGGTGGCAAGAGTGAAAAACGTATTAAATTGCGATTCTTGCGATACTGAAGAATCTAGAAACTTGAAATTTGGCATAGTAGTTACTTATAAATTTTCTAAAAAATTCAAAATTTAAAAGGGTGAAATGAAAGGAAAGCGGTTTAAAAACATTCTTAATTACGATATCTATCGAATCGTTAGGCAGGGCCATAACTAGTATTTTGTTCATCAGTCGCAAGTGTGAATTTTTGGTGCCCCCTCACCATTTTCCAAAATTAATTTATAAATAAAAATTTTCGATTCATTGATCTTATTTTTTGTTTTAAATCTGAAATAATTGATAGAAAGTATATTAACCTTCAAATGTTTAGGTTGATTTCTTTAAAAACCGACCTATCACAATCATTTCGTTTATATATTATATATGTATATAATGAAAATCTTGTCATTATCATAAAGTGTGAAGTACTGAATCAGTTTGAAGCTAATGAGCAAAGTAAATTAATCTGTGAGTATCGTGGATGAATTCGTTAATCAAGTTATAGTTATAGTTCGTTTAGAAGGACACAGAAAAGCACAAAAACATTTAAAACTTGTCACCACGATAACGTCCGAAATACTGAACCAATTCTAACCTAATTGGGACAGTGTATTAATCGTGTGAATATCTTGAACGAAATCGTTAAACAAGGACAAGTATTGATTAAGAATTTTGCCCCTACGTTATCACATAATGAAAAAAAAAAACAGTCCTACTAAAAGAAAAATATATAAAATCAATTAATACATTTTTACTTTGGGTTATCCGATTGCAAGTTTTTTTCTCTAAATTTCGTTATTTGTCTTTTTGTACCGAAAGTCGAATAAAATCCTCTTTTCGCGCTCCCTTCTACACTTACATCCGGGGCATATGCCTGCTTTGTTCCCCCTATTTTCGGCCTTGTTTTTAGGTATAGAAGCTTGAAATTCGACATGACTATTACTTTTAACACGCAAATGCACAGCATAGAACAGTTATTTAAAAAAATTGAAATTAAAAAGCGTTTCTAAATAACTTTTTGAAGTGAAAACTTCTTTAGGCGCGTTGGGTATGTTTTGAGACGGGAAAAAAACATTGAACGCGAGACATTGTTACTGTAACCAACACCTCTGTATGTAAGTATGACATGTATTGTGTATAGTTCGGTATGAAGTAGAGCGGGGTATGAAATGTATGAGTAGTGTGAACCAGAATTTTTAAATAATAAACTAAGCGACATTTGAAATTCAGTTCCTAGCGGAACGAAATAAATCAAATTTTAAAGATGTATAGGGATAAGTCTAATTAGTCATTTAACGAAGGGCACTGGACCCCACGCCTCCCCTCCGGCTCCTCTTTTACGGTGTTTTAACTAACTATGCCTCGTTTCCATATCTCAACAACGGATAGTCCAATTTCAACGCGACTGATTTCAAACATTATAATTCACTGAGTAATGAATCGCCGTAACAATAAAATAAATGTATGAGTAGCGTGAACCAGAATTTTTAAATAATAAACTAAGCGACATTTGAAATTCAGTTGCTAGCGGAACGAAATAAATCAAATTTTAAAGATGTATAGGGATCAGCCTAATTAGTCATTTAACGAAGGACACTGGACCTCCCCTTCCCTAATTTCATTTAGCAACCAAAAAAAAAAGGTCACGTTTTTTATAAAGTATAAAATTACTGGTATATTTTTCTCGTTTTTTCGAATATCTAAATTAGTCCGATAGCGGGCAAAGCCCGCTATTATATTCTGTCATAATAATATCTGTCATGTGGACTAAATGCGATATTTAAAAAAAAAATTCAAAATTAAACATGTTGTACACATTCAAAATGTTAAAATATACGGATCTTTCCGTAATCGGGTTTTTATCATGATTCAATACGTTCCTCAGACTCATATATTTACTACATTAAAGACGTGAGTATAAAACATCACAAATTTACTGAATGGTGTAAACAAACGTTTTGTATACACCATTCAGTAAATTTGTGATGTTTTATACTCACGTCTTTAATGTAGTAATGTTTCATGGTGTAATCGCCCAGCATTTATATCATATATTTACTATTCTCTATTGCACATATTGATACTCGCTTTGTATTATTCTGAAACATTTAAAAAATCTGTTAAACTTTCGATAATATGTGAGATTTTCTTTTTAATTCTCTAATGACGTGATATTAATCTGCTTTGTGTACATACACATACTCAGACTTCTTGTATTATTCAGAAATCTTTCCGTTTTATTTCCGCTATGACGTCAATAAATTTTATTTCATATTAATCTTTTTTTTCAATTGGTGAAACTTTTTATTTCATTTTCGTTTTTCACGTGGAAATCGTCTGATAGAAAAAAAAAAAAAAAAAAAAAGGCACTCCGGGAGTGCTGACAGAAGTGAAAACTTGAACAACTACGTGTATATTTTTTGAATCGTCAGGAAATGTTTTATTGTGCAGGAAATACTTTTAAATGAAGTGTTTTTTTAATTTAATGTACTATACTGTCCGCTGTTGAGATATGAAAACAAGGCATAGTTAGTTAAAACACCGTAAAAGGGGGGTCGGAGGGGGGAGGGGAGGTCCAGTGCCCTTCGTTAAATGACTAATTAGGCTGATCCCTATACATCTTTAAAGATGGATTCATTTCGTTCAGCTAGGAACTGAATTTCAAATGTCGCTTAGTTTATTATTTAAAAATTCTGGTTCACGGTATTCATACATTTATTTTAATGTTACGGAGATTCATTACTCAGTGAATTATAATGTTTGAAATCAGTCGCGTTGAAATTGGACTGTACGTTTTTGAGATATGGAAACGAGGCATAGTTAGTTAAAACACCGTAAAAGGGGGCTGGAGGGGAGGCGTGGGGTCCAGTGCCCTTCGTTAAATAACTAATTAGACTGATCCCTATACATCTTTAAAATTTGATTTATTTCGTTCCGCTAGGAACTGAATTTCAAATGTCGCTTAGTTTATTATTTAAAAATTCTGGTTCACGGTACTCATACATTTATTTTAATGTTACGGAGATTCATTACTCAGAGAATTATAATGTTTGAAATCAGTCCAGTCGCGTTGAAATTGGACTGTCTGTTGTTGAGATATGGAAATGAGGCATAGTTAGTTAAAACACCGTAAAAGGGGGGCCGTTAGGGTGCGGAGGGTCCAGTGCCCTTCGTTAAATGACTAATTAGACTTATCCCTATACGTCTTTAAAGATTGATTCATTTCGTTCCGCTAGGAACTGAATTTCAAATGTCGCTTAGTTTATTATTTAAAAATTCTGGTTCACGGTATTCATACATTTATTTTAATGTTACGGAGATTCATTACTCAGTGAATTATAATGTTTGAAATCAGTCGCGTTGAAATTGGACTGTCCGTTGTTGAGATATGGAAATGAGGCATAGTTAGTTAAACACCGTAAAAGGGGGTCCGGTAGGGTGCGGAGGGTCCTGTGCCCTTCGTTAAATGACTAATTAGACTTATCCCTATACGTCTTTAAAGATTGATTCTTTTCGTTCAGCTAGGAACTGAATTTCAAATGTCGCTTAGTTTATTATTTAAAAATTCTGGTTCACGGTACTCATACATTTATTTTAATGTTACGGACATTTATTACTCAGTGAATTATAATGTTTGAAATCAGTCGTGTTGAAATTGGACTGTCCGTTGTTGAGATATGGAAACGAGGCATAGTTAGTTAAAACACCGTAAAAGGGGTGCCGGAGGGGAGGCGTGGGGTCCAGTGCCCTTCGTTAAATGACTAATTTGACTGATCCCTATACATCTTTAAAATTTGATTTATTTCGTTCCGCTAGGAACTGAATTTCAAATGTCACTTAGTTTATTATTTAAAAATTCTGGTTCACAGTACTCATACATTTATTTTAATGTTACGGAGATTCATTACTCAGTGAATTATAATGTTTGAAATCAGTCGCGTTGAAATTGGACTGTTCGTTGTTGAGATATGGAAACGAGGCTTAGTTAGTTAAAACACCGTAAAAGGGGGGCCGGAGGGGAGGCGTGGGGTCCAGTGCCCTTCGTTAAAAGACTAATTAGACCGATCCCTATACATCTTTAAAATTTGATTTTATTCGTTCCGCTAGGAACTGAATTTCAAATGTCGCTTAGTTTATTATTTAAAAATTCTGGTTCATGCTACCATACATTTCATACCCCGCCCTACTTCATACCGAACTATATACAATACATGTACATACTTACATACAGAGGTGTCGGTTACAGTAACAGTGTCACGAGTTAAATGGTTTTTTCCCATCTCAAAAAATGCCCAACGTGCCTAAAGAAGTTTTCACTTTAAAAAAAAATGTGTAGTTGACTGTAAAAACATACTAAAATTACATTACAGTCAGCGTTCTACAAATGCCACATTTAACATATATTCGTATTCTTTTGTGCTGCCCTGTAAAATAATTATAAATACAATATTCATCCTCTTCAAGAAAAAACATGCTGTAGTTGACTGTAACAACGTACTAAAATTACATAACGGTCAGCGTTCTAAAAGCCCCGGATTTAACAAATATCCGTACTCTTTTATGCAGCCCTGTAAAATAACTAGGCTAGATTTGGATGATCCCGCCATCTATTGACGGTTAATATAATTAAAAAGGGAAAAATCCTATTTTTAGGTGCGTTCGTAATTATATAAATACGTAGCACATATTGGCGTCGCTTGGTTCGTACGTCTGTCTGTCCGTCCGTTCGTCTGTCTGTCCGTCCGTCCGCATATAACAACGCAAAAATTACCCAACCGAATGGTTTGAAATTTAAGATATATTATCTTTGCAGAATTTTGTCGAGACATTTCAAATTTTATAAAAATCGAATCAAAATAGGAGATATTAATAAAAATATTTATTAAGACATTTGAATTAAAAAAAAAAAAATCGGTGCTTTCTTGTTACAGGAGCTTCCGAAGTTTAATCGTCAAGCGACCGAGATACTTATTTTATGACAGAAATTAATCTGCAGACGATATAATTCATTTCACAGAATTAAAAATCATCAAGATCTGAATATTTATATAACTAGCTGTAGTACGAACGCACCTCATTTGTCACGTTTGACGTACAATTTCCAACTTATTGGATATGAAATCAATATATGATCTTCAAGTTCACTTTAACACGGCCCCAATCAAAAATGGATTGAGTAGTATTTGTTGTCCATGTACAGGACTTCACAAAAGTCATCGGATCCATCGCTTTCGATGTGCGATAATTGTTAGAAGTACTACATTTTAATTGACATGAGACGCCCTGCTTTCAACATTGCGAAAATTATATAAATTGTTGATATACATTATTATAAGTTTTTATGAGAAGATAGTGTGCTAGACATTTATTATTCATCTACAGGGAAAAGTAAAAATATAAATAGCATAACTGCAATTGTTTGATGTGCGTGTCCCCGATACTATACTATTTCTTTGATAATTGAGATTCTGATATATGCGGTTCCTATAATATTTTAAAAATGAAACAATGCATGTGTTAGATTTAATTTTGTTTTACAGGGCTGCACAAAATAACTCAAATATACTTTCGTCTACGAATTTCGAATGGTAACTACTGAAAGGGCGCTTTCTATTGCGTCATTCATTTTCATGCTTAACTAAATTTTCGTATATCAAGGAATGTTTATACATTGTATGTATATACAGGGCTAGAAAAAAAATGTTCGAAGACGCTGACGTATAAGAAGGTAGTTGATGAGAGTACTTTTTAATCTGTTTCCCGATTTTTATGTGAACTAAATTTTAGTAAAGTATCTTGTTCGAAAAAAAAAAAAAAAAAAAAAAAACATATACATGGTTGTAGTAAAATATGTGGATACATTGCTGACAATGGTTGTTATCTGCTTGAAAAGAGTTTTGTTATGCGTTTTTTAGCTAAATGAAATTTTAGTACAATATGTGGTATGGATAAAAATATATAGATAATTTAATACGGTTCTGAACTAAATAATTCGAATGTATTATCGTCTGTGGGCAGTGCTTTAACTTTGGTAAAAATGCATAGAGTGGCATAAAAATGAAACGTGGTATTAAGATTCATTGTAGTATGTTCCCGCTTGAAAGTGAAGTGTATTAATTATATGCATTTCAACTTTTTTCTACACAAAATAGTATGAGTAGCATTTATAATTCATTTAAACAGGGACACGCCATGGACTATATTGCATAATTGCATTACTGTCCGAAGACAGTTGTTTGATGAGTGCCTTATGAAATTGGCATGCGTTATTAAAGTTGAGCGATAACATCTTCCGTAAACATAAAAATATATGTAATATTTAATATATACTTTTTTACGGAGTGCACAAAAGAATTTCATTGCATTTTCTTTTATGATAGAGAAATGTAGGAAGGCGAGTTGCAATCGAGGTCAGGGTAGTTCCACCAAACAGAACTGACTATTTGTAGTGTGTGACCTTCCAGCATGACGTCAATTGCAGCTGCCCTATTATGCATTTTCAAGCTTAACTTATTTTTGGTATATTATGCAGTGTGTATCTAATTTATAGAATATATATACAGGGTGTCCAAATAAATTCAAATTACTATCTATGATGGATAGGAACTTCTGACAATACGTTTACAAATGTGTTACGCGTTTTTTTTTAAGTTGATCTGAAACTTGCTGAAATGTTGTGTGAATCTATATAATTAATATTATAAAGAAGTAACGTTTGTTTATTTGTTTGCAGGGGATAATCTCTGGTACTACCGAACCGATTTCAAAAGTGATGGTGACAGTTCCTCCTCCAGCATATGCTATATTTTATGTTGGTGGGGTACTACACGGGGGGGAGGGAGGGGTGGCAAGAGTGAAAAACGTATTAAATTGCGATTCTTGCGATACTGAAGAATCTAGAAACTTGAAATTTGGCATAGTAGTTACTTATAAATTTTCTAAAAAATTCAAAATTTAAAAGGGTGAAATGAAAGGAAAGCGGTTTAAAAACATTCTTAATTACGATATCTATCGAATCGTTAGGCAGGGCCATAACTAGTATTTTGTTCATCAGTCGCAAGTGTGAATTTTTGGTGCCCCCTCACCATTTTCCAAAATTAATTTATAAATAAAAATTTTCGATTCATTGATCTTATTTTTTGTTTTAAATCTGAAATAATTGATAGAAAGTATATTAACCTTCAAATGTTTAGGTTGATTTCTTTAAAAACCGACCTATCACAATCATTTCGTTTATATATTATATATGTATATAATGAAAATCTTGTCATTATCATAAAGTGTGAAGTACTGAATCAGTTTGAAGCTAATGAGCACAGTAAATTAATCTGTGAGTATCGGGGATGAATTCGTTAATTAAGTTATAGTTATAGTTCGTTTAGAAGGACACAGAAAAGCACAAAAACATTTAAAACTTGTCACCACGATAACGTCCGAAATACTGAACCAATTCTAACCTAATTGGGACAGTGTATTAATCGTGTGAGTATCTTGAACGAAATCGTTAAACAAGAACAAGTATTGATTAAGAATTTTGCCCCTACGTTATCACATAATGAAAAAAAAACAGCCCTACTAAAAGAAAAATATATAAAATCGATTAATACATTTTTACTTTGGGTTATCCGATTGCAAGTTTTTTTCTCTAAATTTCGTTATTTGTCTTTTTGTACCGAAAGTCGAATCAAATCCTCTTTTCGCGCTCCCTTCTACACTTACATCCGGGGCATATGCCTCCTTTGTTCCCCCTATTTTCGGCCTTGTTTTTAGGTATAGAAGCTTGAAATTCGACATGACTATTACTTTTAACACGCAAATGCACAGCATAGAACAGTTATTTAAAAAAATTGAAATTAAAAAGCGTTTCTAAATAACTTTTTGAAGTGAAAACTTCTTTAGGCGCGTTGGGTATGTTTTGAGATGGGAAAAAAACATTGAACGCGAGACATTGTTACTGTAACCAACACCTCTGTATGTAAGTATGACATGTATTGTGTATAGTTCGGTATGAAGTAGAGCGGGGTATGAAATGTATGAGTAGTGTGAACCAGAATTTTTAAATAATAAACTAAGCGACATTTGAAATTCAGTTCCTAGCGGAACGAAATAAATCAAATTTTAAAGATGTATAGGGATAAGTCTAATTAGTCATTTAACGAAGGGCACTGGACCCCACGCCTCCCCTCCGGCTCCTCTTTTACGGTGTTTTAACTAACTATGCCTCGTTTCCATATCTCAACAACGGATAGTCCAATTTCGACGCGACTGATTTCAAACATTATAATTCACTGAGTAATGAATCGCCGTAACATTAAAATAAATGTATGAGTAGCGTGAACCAGAATTTTTAAATAATAAACTAAGCGACATTTGAAATTCAGTTGCTAGCGGAACGAAATAAATCAAATTTTAAAGATGTATAGGGATCAGCCTAATTAGTCATTTAACGAAGGACACTGGACCTCCCCTTCCCTAATTTCATTTAGCAACCAAAAAAAAAAGGTCACGTTTTTTATAAAGTATAAAATTACTGGTATATTTTTCTCGTTTTTTCGAATATCTATAAATTAGTCCGATAGCGGGCAAAGCCCGCTATTATATTCTGTCATAATAATATCTGTCATGTGGACTAAATGCGATATTTAAAAAAAAAAATCAAAATTAAACATGTTGTACACATTCAAAATGTTAAAATATACGGATCTTTCCGTAATCGGGTTTTTATCATGATTCAATACGTTCCTCAGACTCATATATTTACTACATTAAAGACGTGAGTATAAAACATCACAAATTTACTGAATGGTGTAAACAAACGTTTTGTATACACCATTCAGTAAATTTGTGATGTTTTATACTCACGTCTTTAATGTAGTAATGTTTCATGGTGTAATCGCCCAGCATTTATATCATATATTTACTATTCTCTATTGCACATATTGATACTCGCTTTGTATTATTCTGAAACATTTAAAAAATCTGTTAAACTTTCGATAATATGTGAGATTTTCTTTTTAATTCTCTAATGACGTGATATTAATCTGCTTTGTGTACATACACATACTCAGACTTCTTGTATTATTCAGAAATCTTTCCGTTTTATTTCCGCTATGACGTCAATAAATTTTATTTCATATTAATCTTTTTTTTCAATTGGTGAAACTTTTTATTTCATTTTCGTTTTTCACGTGGAAATCGTCTGATAGAAAAAAAAAAAAAAAAAAAAAAAAGGCACTCCGGGAGTGCTGACAGAAGTGAAAACTTGAACAACTACGTGTATATTTTTTGAATCGTCAGGAAATGTTTTATTGTGCAGGAAATACTTTTAAATGAAGTGTTTTTTTAATTTAATGTACTATACTGTCCGTTGTTCAGATATGAAAACAAGGCATAGTTAGTTAAAACACCGTAAAAGGGGGGTCGGAGGGGGGGAGGGGAGGTCCAGTGCCCTTCGTTAAATGACTAATTAGGCTGATCCCTATACATCTTTAAAGATGGATTCATTTCGTTCAGCTAGGAACTGAATTTCAAATGTCGCTTAGTTTATTATTTAAAAATTCTGGTTCACGGTATTCATACATTTATTTTAATGTTACGGAGATTTATTACTCAGTGAATTATAATGTTTGAAATCAGTCGCGTTGAAATTGGACTGTACGTTTTTGAGATATGGAAACGAGGCATAGTTAGTTAAAACACCGTAAAAGGGGGCCGGAGGGGAGGCGTGGGGTCCAGTGCCCTTCGTTAAATGACTAATTAGACTGATCCCTATACATCTTTAAAATTTGATTTATTTCGTTCCGCTAGGAACTGAATTTCAAATGTCGCTTAGTTTATTATTTAAAAATTCTGGTTCACGGTACTCATACATTTATTTTAATGTTACGGAGATTCATTACTCAGTGAATTATAATGTTTGAAATCAGTCGCGTTGAAATTGGACTGTTCGTTGTTGAGATATGGAAACGAGGCCTAGTTAGTTAAAACACCGTAAAAGGGGGGCCGGAGGGGAGGCGTGGGGTCCAGTGCCCTTCGTTAAAAGACTAATTAGACCGATCCCTATACATCTTTAAAATTTGATTTTATTCGTTCCGCTAGGAACTGAATTTCAAATGTCGCTTAGTTTATTATTTAAAAATTCTGGTTCATGCTACCATACATTTCATACCCCGCCCTACTTCATACCGAACTATATACAATACATGTACATACTTACATACAGAGGTGTCGGTTACAGTAACAGTGTCACGAGTTAAATGGTTTTTTCCCATCTCAAAAAATGCCCAACGTGCCTAAAGAAGTTTTCACTTTAAAAAAAAATGTGTAGTTGACTGTAAAAACATACTAAAATTACATTACAGTCAGCGTTCTACAAATGCCACATTTAACATATATTCGTATTCTTTTGTGCTGCCCTGTAAAATAATTATAAATACAATATTCATCCTCTTCAAGAAAAAACATGCTGTAGTTGACTGTAACAACGTACTAAAATTACATAACAGTCAGCGTTCTAAAAGCCCCGGATTTAACAAATATCCGTACTCTTTTATGCAGCCCTGTAAAATAACTACCAATGCTATATTCACCGTTTTCAAGGGAAAAAAAAACATGCTGTAGTTGACTGTAACAACATACTAAAATTACATTTCTGTCAGCGTTCTAGAATGCCACTTTTAACATATATTCGTATTCTTTTGTGCAGCCCTGTAATATAATTATAAATGCTATATTTATCCTCTTCAAGAAAAAACATGCTGTAGGATAGATAGACAGACAGATATAGAAACAGACATATAGAAAAAGAACCTCCCGGAGCAATAAGTACTTATGTACTACTGTGCTAATCATCCTTAATCCTGTCTAAATTTTGTTGTTGCGTATTTAAAAAAAAAAAAAAGTTTTCTGGAATTCCGTCCAAAGGATTGTCAACCTTTAGCCTGACTTTTTTAGCTTGATTTAGCTTGTTGTAAGTTCTACAACAGGCTAAAATAGCTACAACAAGCTAAAAACGGTCACACTGAATTTGTACTTCCAAATCAAAAAGAGTCAAATGATGTTTAGAAAATAAATAAATAAATAAAAGAAGCAGACGATAAACAGTTTTAAAAATGATTTTGAAAGAAATACTGTAATAAATTGAATGAAATCTGGATACATTTAGTTAAAAGTGAGTGTGCTTTGTTTATAAAATTAAAAGTAACTGATTTACACAACTTAGTAGTTCTACGTAGTTCCATTTAACATTTTAGCTAACTTAAGTGTACAAATATATTATGAAAATAAAACTTTTGATAAGTTAATTTGGGTGGTTATTAGGTTCTAGACCCAAGTACAATAAATAGACAATTATTAAAATATTACAAGTCAGTAACAAAGTTAAGATAGAAAATTGGGTACTTTTCGGTTAGCCGGGCGCCAGTGATATATATATATATATACACACACACACATATATATATATACACATATCTACACACACATATATGTATGAATTAATATATATATATTTATATATGTACATGTATCACTGGCGCCCGGCTAACCGAAAAGTACCGAAAAAGGCTTATGGCGAGAGAAGGAAAGTTTGCAACATATTTTCTGGCAACCTATTCGTAGTTTCATATAAATAAGTATTTTTTTTTCAATATTTATATAATTTATTTAATATAAAGAAGCCATATATCTCTTTTTATATGTAGGTAGAACAGAATTGTATATATAAATAATTTTATATATTTAAACTAGGGGGCCTACCCCCTGCGAGCTACGCTCGCCAACCCCCGTTCAGACTTCGAGGCCTCTAAAAACATGACAGCGTGCTTTATTTTAAAAATATTGGTAAATCTGTAATTGGGTTGCCATGCTTTTAACGTTTTAATGGGGCATTTTTTGATTTCATGGCCTCATACACAGCTGTTGCGACACCTGACGACTGTTTTCTGGATTGATAAGTAAAATCAATTACAACTTGAAAACCAGCTTGTATAAAATGGTTAGGTTTAAATTGTGGCTACCTCTCGGACTTTTATAACAACGATCTGTATTCTATTCTTCCTTTGCGTTTAAGGATGAGAAAAATTCCATCTGCTTGTGAATAACATTAAGAACCACGGTATTGAAAAGTACTATGTTATAGACATTTGGTTTTAATTTTCTCTCTATTTTAATGCACCATCATGCATATTTTCATGTTATTTTAAATATGTAAATTATTTGTTTCAGTTAATATGTATATACGAATTTTCTAATAATTATTTATCATACAAAATTAATTAAATATTTTGTGCATGCATGCCTGCATTTATTCGGTATTAATTGATGAGATATTTAAACAAATTTGCTATCCGCGATAATTTTACACCATGTTATGTCACTTGAATATTGTCCATAAGAATATCGGGTTCTTTTCCAGTATAGGATTCTTTGCTTTTAGGTTTGACATAATTCGAGTTTCAAAAAGGGATAGATTCAGGATTCGTTAATATACATAGATTTGTCGTCAAAAGTTATGAAAAAAAAAAAAAAAACTATGAACTTTTGGGGCTTTTCTATTATAAGTGTCTTGACGTTTTTTTTTTTTTTTTTTTTTTTTTTTTTATTCTCCTTCCGTTCAGTTGGACAATTATTATTTTATATATTCGTTTCAAATATCCGAATCAGTGATTTTATAAATTCGTTTAATTAAATTTTACAAAAAAATAACAAAATGATATCAATAAATAATAATTACTATTAATTCCTTTTCCCCCCTTTCTTTTGCTTTTACATAAATGACGTCATTTGGACGAATTTATTCAAAATATTTTCAGTTTATAAATTAAATTAAATGCTGACAGACGATTGAATCCTGACGATAGAAATGTGATTTTTTTTTCAAATTTTCCTGAAAAACATAATTTAATCACAATTTTGTCTTCATTATGGATTGAAATAAAAGATAAATTCAATTTCAATTTGAAAATGACGAATAAAAAGAAATCAAAAATCCCTATCGGGATCCTTTTCAATTTTTTTCCCTTTTTTGTCACAAAAAAACTGAGTAATTAGTTGCCATCATTACAGAAATGTCATTAAAATTAGAAAAAAATTAATATCTCGAAAACTAATTCCAATTTCAAAATTCTATTACCAGTTTTGACATCCGCGGATTTTTATGGACAATTGGTATTAATTTCACCATCAAGCGTTTAATATTTTATTAAAAATAGCCCTGAAATATAATCAGTCGTTTCATAAAATCGTTTCATAAATTCGTTTCATAAAATCGTTTCACAAATTCGTTTCATTAGGATTTTATATATATAGGTAGATAAACATAAAAGTTCATTAGGTTTGTTTTCATAATTGTGTATATAATTTAAAAACATATCTAACTTTCTGAAGCCCGGATTACGCCAAAGCGTTAAAAAAAAGTGCCAAGGTCTCTATAGTTAAAAAATGTCGATTTCTCTATTTAAATTGACATTTATTGTGTTTTGGTGGTTAAATTATGGTATGTAGTTGTAAAAGGGAGGAATGGGATTGATTTTGTAAAGTTTTTGGTAGATTTATTATATTTTTTGTACGTATATTTATTGTAAAATAATGTGTTTAGGAAAAGATAAATCAATGGGTTCAATCTGATTTATTAATCTTGGCATTTTTTTTAATTTAAAACTTTTAATTTCCTTTAATAAAACAAGTGTATTGATTCCCTTTTATTTCACGATTATGAAATTTAATATTATTTATGTAATCACAAATTATAAGAGCGGAAATGCTCTTTTTATAACATCTTTCTGCTGCGATACATTGACCAAAGTGGATCACTACTGTGACGTCACTAATACTTGTAGCAGGCCCGGTGAAGGACACACAGCGACATCTCGGAGGCCCCGCTCTAGATCAAAACAAAATAAAATGTCCTAGTGGAATTTCTGGTGGCGACTAGTAGAAAAAATTCTTGCAGACTTAAGAAAAAAAAAAGTTTCCAAATTTGTAAAGGTGGATGTGAGCAGTGGCGGCTCCTCTATTGGTGAACATAAGCACGTGAGCCCGCCAAGAAAAATGTACAAAAAATATTAAGAAGGTAAATAAAGTAATTAAAAAATTCATTTCGGTTTCATCCCATTTTCAGGAAGAGCTCCCCCACCCCCCTCCTTCTTTTCCTTCCTCTTAGACATGATAAAGACAAAACGTTGTTGTAACAGTGCAAAATTTTAACGTTTTCAACATATAGCGCGCGGTTTTTCATAGATCGTACATGGGAGCGAAGATTTTCTCTCCAAAATCACTTTATGTGGACAGAAACGGAGAGACATATGTGTGGAAAAGCGCATCGCTCGTAGCCTCCCATTCGTATAACCTTTAATGTGCGTGAGCTTCCCTTTTTGTCAGTTTTTTTCTTGTTCGTGCGATTTCTTCCTTGGTTTGCAATGCTTGGTTAGTTTTTTAAAACTAATTATTAATGTGTTTATAACTTTTGCTTTTATATTTATCATTCTATGTAAGAACTAGTTGTAAACAGCTAATATGGCAATAGTAAAATGAGTGTTTCAGAACTAATATAATTGCATTTTTCAACATCGTCGCTGGAAAGAAAAATTGAAGTTACATTACTTAAGGGGATTGGTCAGTCATATCTGGAATTCCTCTCGCTAATGTTAAACCTATGGGAGTGGAATGCATTGTTATTATTAAATATATCTGATAAGGGAATTAATATTTTTGATTTCTTTTTACTGTGTTCGCTTTTTAAACTGACTCTTTCTCTCTCTCTCTCTCTCTTTTTTTTTCATTTGTCAAAATGTTTCTAAAACACATGGTTAATTTTATCTGAAGTGTGTTATCTCACAGCTCGTACGATTTTAACAAATAAAATATTAAATTAATCATATATTTTAGACACATTTTGGCAACTAAGAAAACAAGAGACATCCTTACAGAAAAAATAATTCAAGAATATGAATTTCCTGAGGAGATATTTAAAAAAAATATTTATTCACAATACTCTCATAAGTTTGACATTAGCGAGAGGAATTTGAGATCTGACTGACCAACCCTCTTAAGTATTACCTTTCCTAAACTGACCAAAATGACAAAATCCAAAACCAAATGTTCATGGATTTGTGAATGCGAATAGCAAAAACCGTTATGTAATTAAAAGAAATATTGAATGCATTCTGTTTTGCGATGCATTTGATTGATTTAACACATACATCTGACCTGTGTGCTTGACATCAGGTGTCCGCTTATAAGTCATCGTCAATATACAAGGACGAGGTAGCCGCAAGGAAATTTACAACATCAGAGAATTACAACCGGAGTCTTTACAAAGACTGTTGCAACGAAGCCATCGGGAGTCGAACCCGCAACCTATCTACTCTCGCAAGCGATTAGCGGTGTGATACTTTAATCAGGGCTACACTAGATACCGGGCTTGCTCATTCATTATCATGACGTCACAAATGGTGGCTGGCTGCGACCAGCGATTGGTACAAAGCGAAACGACAAAATGAAAGACATACAGCGATTGGCACAAAACGACGGGCTCGTCGCTTTGCACCAATCACTGGTCGCGGCCAGCCACCTTTTGTGACGTCATGATAATGAATGAGCCAGCCCGGTATCTAGTGTAGGTGTAGCCTTGCTTTAATCACTCAGCCACGGTGGGTCTTGCGATGCATTTGAGTTCGCCCTTTGAGGACATGATGAACGTTAGGATTCAATAAAACGGTGGTTTTTCAAAAATCTCAAAACATTTTAATGTGAAGCTTTTTTCACCAGAATTTGATACTAAATAAATTATGAAATAAATATTCTTATAAAATATGTATTGTAACCTTTAAAAATTTTAACAGAAATCGATTTTAGAACCTTTAAATATATTGATCCAAAATTTCTGCTTATTACACCTAAGAATTTGAGTTACGTTTAAAAAACTTCATATGGTAATTTTTTTTCGCAGTTATTAAAAATGCATTTATCGTTAGAGGTTAAGATTTTACATCTGCATAATTACTAAATTAGTGCATCGGATGACTTTTCATTTGGTATTCAAAGATAAAATTTTCACAGAGAAAAGGGAAAGAGAAAGAGAAAAGGTAGAAAAGAAAGGTCAGAGAAAAGGGAAAGAGAAAGGGTAGGAAAGTAAAAGTCAGAGAAAATGGAAAGAGAGAGAGAAAGGGTAGAAAAGGAAAGATCAGAGAAAAGGGAAAGAGAAAAAGAAAGAATAGAAAAGGAAAGATCAGAGAAAAAGGCAAGAGAAAGAGAAAGGGTAGAAAAGGAAATGTCAGAGAAAAGGAAAAGAGCAGAAAAGGAAAGAGTAGAAAAGGAAAGGCCAGAAAAGGAAAGGGCAGGAAAAGAAAAGGCAGGGGAAATAAATTTTAAAATTGGAAAAAACTAAGATTGGAGTTACAATTTGCTAAGGAAAAGCTATTAGTTAAAGGAATTCAATAAAATAGAAAAAGAGGTGACGTTACTTGTGGTTCCTGATCATACTGATAAAATCTTATTAGACATTACTTATTTGTTTAAAAGGGTTCCTGTGAATGGCGAAAAAATATCTGGTATGGATGATAATTGCAATTTTAGAACGTCTTTTTTGCTCCTGCCCTTTTAAATCTCGAATTTTGTAAAAACTGTTCTGTGCCAGCATTTACATCTAAATAGTAACAGATATGTCAAATTTTAAGTTTCTATTCCTAAAAATTCTGAATAAACCATAATTTAGAACGTTTTTCCCTCATTTACACCTTTAAATTTGGAATTTTTAATAAACTGTTTATACCGAGCGTCTGCAACTTAAAAGTTACCACTATTCTAAATTTCAAGTGTCTAACTCGAATAAATCCAATAAAATCATAATTTAGAACGTTTTTAGAACGTTTACCGCTCATGTCACCCTTGTAAATTTCGAATTGTTTAGAAACCGTTAACGATCATTTGCATTTTAAAAGTAACCACCATACCAAATAACAAGCTCTTATACCAACTGTACCACATAAATCGCAATTTTAGACCTTTTTTTGCTCCTGCACCCTCTTAAATTTCTCATTTTTAGAAAACTTCTCTGGGCGAGCATTTGCGTCTCTAGAGTAACAGCCATGCCAAATTTCAAATTTCTAGCCCTAAAAGTTCCAAATAAATCGTAATTTAGAACGGTTTTAGAATGCTTTAGGCACTTTCACGCTTTTAAGTTTCAATATTTTTAAAAACTGTTCTTCACGACCATTTTTGTCTTAAAAGTAATAGCCATGTCAAATTTCAAGTTCCTATATAAGTCAAGTTTCAAATTCTTAACAATTCCAATAAAATCCTAATTTAGAACATTTTTATAATCCTTTCCGTTCATTTCACCCTTTTAAATTTCGAATTTCTTTATAAACCTTTGTTAGCGAGCATTTGTAACTTATAAGTAACTACCTAGCCAAATTTCAAGTTTCTAACTCCTTCAGTATCACAAAAATCGTAATTTTAAAACGTTTTTTGATCCTGAAACCCTCTTGGTGTTTTGACAACCACATCAAATATAGTCTATGTTAGAGCAGGGATTGTCACCATCTATTAGCCACCATAACTTTTGAAAGCGGTTTGTTAGTTACAGAGATTCCATAGAAAGTGTAATTTGGAATGTTTTTAGAACGCTTTTCGCTCATTTCAACCTTTTAAATTTGGAATTTTTTAGAAACTGTTCTTAGAGAGCATTTACATCATATAAGTAACTATCATGCCAAATGTCAAATTTCTAGCCCCTTCAAAAATTGCAATTTTAGAGCGTTTTTCGCTTACCTCCCTGGGAGTAGTAGCACCGACATAAATTACAGCCTATGTTGGAACAAGGATTGTCACCGTCAATTTGCCATCATCACTTTTGAAATCGGTTCACTAGTTCCAGAGATTACCCCCTACAAACTAATACCCCCCTCCCTCTCCAAAATAACAAACAAACAAACGTTACTTCTTTATAATATTAGTATAGACATAGACAGACAGTTTCTGAAGACAAATATGTCCATCATGACCGGAAACGACCTTTGAAATATTACAGACATTTTGAAATAATAATATAATAATAAAAATACGTTAGGATATGTGCAAATCGTCGAGTTAAATGTTTTATCTTTCGACAAAGATTCATTACCCCCAAAAGTATTTAAAAAGTTCTATCCAGGTAAAAAGAAAATTTATAAACTCTTACCTTTGTGTAGAAGATACTTTAAGCAATGTCTATTTCGAAGATTATCTTCTTTCTGAAAAACAACTTTCTTCTCAGAAATATGCTTTATTTTCGCAGATACAGTTATATCCTTTACTCCAAAAATTTGAAAATTCGCCCGCTCGAAATCACCAGCGTGTGATAATACACTACCGCCTTCAAAACTGTCACATCGAACCCTGTAACGGGAGCAAGTCAAAGATTCTTCACCTAGTTTGGTTCGAGAAAAATAAAGCACTTCTGTCCAACTTCAAATCCTCAAACCTATAAAGATGCGCTTTCCCTCGATATGAGAGAAAACCATTATCCTTTTTTTAACATATTTTTTCCCATGATTACATCTTTCTATCTTTCTGCATCAGTGATCGCTCGTGCGAGAACTATTTGTATCATTGTACCATAGAATTGTTTGTTTGAGAGGAAAACTAAATTCACCTAACAAATGCGTCACTAAAATTTTTTGATATGCAGAGAACAAAATGGATTAACCTGAATGAATTCACTGTTACGTATTTCATGAAATAGCAGTAACTGAGGAAAAATTGGGATAGCTTCCCTTTCGCTGTCAAACCTAATGAGGAATAAAAAATTCGATTGCGTTATCTGAACTTTCTCTTTTAGTTGAGGAAGAATTGTGCTAGGACATTAATTTCAGCAGTTATCAAGATTTAAGGCTGCTGTTCGTATATGTCATATCGCTAATTCCCCTCTCCAATATTAACCTTTGACCACTTATCCCACTATTTTCGCGTGCAACGCTAATGTAGGAAAATCCATTCATACCGCGATTACCGCGGGCGCGGTCTTTTTTCTTTTATTCAATAGCACCTCCCGTGTTCCCCCTGTTAAATCAGTAATGGTATTTTAATATTTAGACTTTGAATTACGTCTTGACCCTCATATGGTAGTAGTTGTCAACTGATTATTTTGAATTTGATTATTTGAATCTCTATTTTCAAATCAGAAATGTCTGGATGAAATCGTTTAACGAGTGACAGAACATATATTTTTAATGATTTATCGGATTCTGAAAGTGATGTTAGTTGTTTTGAAGGCAGTGATAATAGTGATAGTGATTGTAATTTAATTTATTAGATTCTTCTCTAGATAGCGGTTGGTTTGTTGATTTATGACGGCCGATTCATGAAATATGTAATAGTGAATTCATTCAGGTTAATCCATTTTGTTCTCTGGATCGACACGAAGGATATAGGCCCTAGGGGGAAGTGCCCTCCATGGGGGTCTAATCCGTAATCCTAACCCGTATTTACAGCAAGGTTCGAAGAAAATCACGGAAAACTCCGAACGGTTAGGTCGACGAGCGCGACAGGGGTTTGAACCGAGCACCTCCCGTCTACCAGCTTTTGAGAGCAGAACCTCTCAGCCACTGTTGGGGCCTGTAGATAGCGATGGATCTGAAGACAATTCATTATCTATGTTCATTAACCATTTTCTTAATTGTATAAATTTTACTTTTGTATTTTATTTAATAAATAGGAATGTAACCATAAATTAATTGAAAATTACTTCCAAAAATTTCTTTTTATGTGATAGCACCAGAAATTTTATTTTTCTGAGCATATCTTTTCTCATCTATAAAAAAAAATATCTTTTCTAAAAAATAATTGCCTATTTTAATTCCAGAATATATATATATATATATATATATGTAGATTTGAAATATGTAATAAAAAAAAAAACACCAATTTTTTAAGGGATTTTGGTCCAAAAAATGAGCGGCCAGAGGTCTTAAACCTATGGATTTGGAATGCATGTATTTTTCAAATTTCTCATTAGAAAATTAAAATTTTTAACTTCTTTTTTCTGTTATAATCTTTTAAAAAAATGTTTATTTGCTGTATAATCGCGGTAAAATATTGAAAAATATATATACAGGTTTCCCTTAATTAGTGCGGTAAATTAATCCCGCGATATTCGAATTCTCTTTTTTCGGCATTTTCTAAAAATTTCATTTTTAAAAATTCAACGTCGTCTTACTGGGGAAAAAAAAGAAGGATATATCGTGTTTTTTTGAACTAATCGAAATTTTGTCTGCACTAATCGAAGAAACATTAAAAAAAAAGTTTATCGCACTAACTAAAAATCACACTAACAGAAACGCGCTAAGCAAAGGATACCTGTATTAAATTCTAATTTTAAAATCTTATTTCCAATTTGTTAGTTTCACTAAAATTTTAAACACTTGAAATATAAAATTAAGTAAGTGTTTTAGAAATTTTATCAGTTAGACAACAAAGGAACATAATATAACAATAGTATTCAGGAAAATTGAAGTTAAAAATATCAATTTTCTGATTAGAAATTTGAAAATCATGAATGCATTTCATTGTCATAGGTTTAACATTGGTAGGTTAATTCGTGATCTGACTGATAACGAGCCTTAAGGGGGAGTAAATGGAGCTGACTGAGTCGTGCAAACCCAACTCGAACTCGAAAATTCTGCTTAAGGTGAACCCGAAACTTAACCCAAACCCGAAGTGAAATAAAATTAATCCATATTTTAATACAATTATGAATATAAATAGCCTACAATTATATCTCTAATACTACTTTTATCTTCTTTGTATAAAATGAACATATATATGCTCATTAACATTCAAATATATGAATTTTTTTTTATTTGAAAAATAATCAGGACTTTCTGTGGCAAAATCGGGTCAATCCGAACCCGACCCGAAAGAGTTAAAATCTAACCCAAGCCCGATACAAACCCGAAACATTTAAAGTAAACCCGACCCGCAACGAAAAAAGTTAATGTTAATCGGACCCGATTCAAAATCGAGTTACCCAACCCGAACCCGATGCAGCTGGACTCTAACAGGAACTAAAAGCTCAAGGTATTGACAATTTTTCACATTTTTCTAAATTCTTAGTATAAAAGAATATAAGAAAATATTTAAATCTAGATTTAAGTTCGCACCTTTTTAAATTATAAATACTTTTTATGTAAGGGATATACTTTACGTAATACTTACTTTACTTCTTACTTATAACTCGTCGCTGCAGGCATAACTTTTACCTGCTTTCTATGCGGTTTGTTTTAATATTTTCATAACATTCCGAATTATTATTATTTTTTAAACACACACACACACACACACACACACACACACACACACACACACACATATATATATATATATATATATATATATATAAACGATTTTTTGAAGGCGCAAAGGTACGAGGCTTAATACACCATAGATATATTTGAAAATCGATATTGTAAATCTATTCTTTCTAGCTTTCCCTTCACTAAGAAGCACACATTTTCCAAAAACTATGACATCGGAATTATTGTGAATCTTTGAGGAAATCAGCTAATTCTTATGTAAATACAATGTTTTATGCTAATAACAACCAAAATATATAAAATGATAAAAATATTTTGTAAAGCAACTTACATACTCGCCTAAGATTCACTGCCAGCGTCAAGGAATTTAATTTTAGTTTGCTTTCACATTGTTTATGCAATTTCTTTCATTGTTTAAAACTGGTCATTGCTATCATTTACTTGTAGCCAAACAAGAACGAATAAAATCGTACCTTGATCAGGATTTACTCTGGATAAATGAAAATATTTAATTAAAAACCCTATTTTACTGATTGACTTCTCTGGTGAGCATAAAAAAAATATTGGTGTTGGATACTTACTCATATAGTTATATAGTAAATGCACGAGATATATGAATTCAAGATCATCAAATTATTCAAACAAGTTTCATTACATAAGATTTTTAATTTTGTTTTTATTTCTCTAAGTTGGAATTACGGTGAGTCAACTGTACGTAGCAGCGAGAAAGAGAATTGATGTAAGAATGGAAATCTGCTTGCATTAGCCATCCACACAATTAAAAAAAAAAGAAACTAATAATATGAAATATTGTATTAACCGATTTAAAAAAATAATTAAATAAATAAATAAATAAAAGGAGGATGTTCACAATTCGACATGTATGTATTTTTTAACAGACTTAAAAAAAGGAGGAGGTTTTCGATTTGACGCGTATGTATTATTTAAGACTTAAAAAAAAGCAGGAGGCTCTCAATTCGACGCGTATGTATTTTTAACAGACTTTAAAAAAAAGAAAGGAGGAGGTTCTCAATTCGACGCGTATGTATTTTTTAACAGACATAAAAAAAGGAGGAGGTTATCAATTCGACGAGTATGTATTTTTTAACAGACTTAAAAAAAGGGAGAAGGTTCTCAATTCGACACGTATGTATTTTTTTTTAAATTTTTATTTATATATTTTTTTATGTATATTCACTGATTACTCCGAAACTACGCGACCTATTGGTTATTTCATGTGGTTTTTTTTAATGGAAAGAGGATACTCTCGAATGGGTCCCATTTAAATTTCATCAAAATTGGTTCAGTACTTTTTAGAAAGTCTATAAAAACAAAATAAATAAACAAATAAATAAAAATAAACATCTTTAAAATATTTCATTTTCAACGATTTCCATCAAGTAACGTAGCTCTATATGTTTGGCGAGAAAGTCGTTACCCGGCATTTTCCCACCCTCTTTATACGATTTTGTTACTAGGATTGTTGTAGGAGAAACCAAAAAGCAATGTTTTAATTGTTAAAAACTTTTATGGCGTAAAAAAAGAAAAAAAAAATCTAAAATTGTAACGCGTTTAAATTCACTCAAGATTTATGCGGTCCACTCGCTTCATTTGAAGAACTATATTTGCATGTTGGAGGAATATGTACTCTAATACAGGGTGGTCCAAAAGTCCATTTGTAGTAGTTTTTGACAGATATTTTAAAATTTATAATTATGGTGGGAAAAAATAGATTAAAGGAATCTTATCTCCGTCGTAAAATATTTTTTTTTGTATCTAAAATATCATCTGTTGATCTTATTTTGCATTTTTTATTTTTTAATCTATATTTTGTAATATTCGCATGTAACAAGTAATTAAAAAGTTTTGATATTGCAATAGAAATTGACACTTGCTTATTGGAGAACTTTGAAAACCGTAACGCATGATATTGTTACTTAGTCAAAGGGGCAGCTAATCTATGGCACGCAACAAAATATTTTCGGCACGATGTTGATTAAAGTTCAAAATATAAGGATGGAATGTACGATTTAAATAAACTGAGCTTGTCTAAAATCGGTTGATTGGAAATTGAAGAATCTTAATTGCAGCTTTTTGAATCCCAATCTAATTCAATATTAGAATCGAAACTTTATCAATCGAAAGATATAAGAATTGAAACTTATGATTTATTTTACTAAAAAGGTGCTATCAATACGTAAAAAGGTTTTCAAATCATAAAAGCCGTCAAAAGATGTTAAAAGATGTTAAAACTCAAGCGCTTTCAACTGTTACAAAAGAGTCATCATCAGGGAAAATTTCAGAGGTGTGAATGTTATGAATGTTCGTTGGTTAAAAATATTTATCAATCTAAGATAAGATTTGGGAACTATCGAAAAGGAAAGAGATAAGTAAAAATTTCGATGATAAAAAAAATTCAATTTGAAATTTAATTCAAGAACATATTTAAAGAAGCTGGGCATTTGCCGTTCTAACAATTTTATCGTCTATCTATATCTTCAATATATTTCATTATTTTTGCAAATGTATATTATGAAGAGCTGAAATAGAAACCACTTTTCAGATTATTCCTGTTCAGTTTGCATGCATTCTATTAAAAGTAACGTAACAGTAAAAGTGAACGGTAAAAGTATGAACCAGTTATTAATAATTTTGTTTAAGATGCAACATCTATAATCACATTTAATCATTTTTTATTACTTTTTAAAATGCAATTGTTACTATATTTATTACAATAAATACCTACATCTATACTACTCATATTTTTTAAATCATAATAAAAATTCTTCAAGCAATTTTGATTGATTATTTTTTGATCCGCTAAATTGGTTTTTTAGTTGGATTGTCATGGTAATGTAAAATCCTTCTTTTAAAAATTCGGCACACGAATGTGAAATGGTTCACTACCCCTGTACTAGACTAAATCGTCTAGCCAGATATTTAAATCGTACTTTCGAGCAATGTGATTTTGATAATAAAAAATGCTAAATAATGTCGTCTGAAAAAATGTCCGCGAGCGTATTTTAAAAATATTTCTACTGGGAAAATTTGTTTAAATTTTAATATGTGTCTCGTGCTCTAATTTATTTTGTGTTCGCATGCAACAAGTAATTGAAAAGTTTTGAGATTGAAATAGCAATGACACATTCTTATTGAAGAATTTAGAAAATCGTAACGCATGATGTTGTTAGTTTAAAACAAACGCGTGAGATATTGCATTGACTACGTAATGAGCGGCGAGTGAAAAATGGTTTCGCTCTCATTGTGTTTCAGAAATTACAGACATATGAGGAACATTTTCTATAAGGGTTTGGAATGTAACTAATGTATGCTGTATGCTTTAAATTCTTCATTAAATTTCACAAATCTATTTTGCATATAAAAATTTTGTGACTGTAAAAAAATTCTTCTTTACCAGGGAAGCGAGGGAGTGTTACTTAAGAAGTATTAAACTATAAAGTTTTCTTATTTCAATTTACGTAAATTTTACGAAATGAAGATAAATATTGATATAATTCATATTGATGCTTTTTAAATACAAGGATTAATTTACTAATGAGAAAATGAGGAAAATGCTTTGTTCGATGTAAATTAAAGGGAAAAGGTTTTTCTAGCCTGTTAAAATGAGGAAAATACGAGTAACATTCTTAGAAAACTAGCGAACCAAAGCGCAACAATTCATTCAATATCAATCGTCACACTCATTATTTAGACACTAATGTGTAGGAGCAGAACAGCAAAAGAAATTTACGACTGCAGTAACCTTCTGTGCATCTGAAATGTTCCCTCAAAAAATATCAGAAAGTTTCCTAAATCAATTCTACAATAATATATATATATATTTTTAATCGATTAAATGGTTGTACTTTACAATACAATAATCACCATATACACTGGCCTCCAAAAGTTAAGGTACAACAGGTTTTTTGAAGCTCACGAGACAAAAAATGGCAGTCAGATTAAACTTCATAGTTTATATGAATGATAATAATAAGCTTTAAAAAAACTTACGCAAAAATTACAGCTACCACTTTTATTTTATAGAAAAGAATAGGTATTTGTGAATGAGAGAAAAATTGTGAATGTATTTGTGAATGAGAGAAAGAGCAATTACGAAGCTTTCGTAATTTCGCGTGTAAGTTTTGTTGTATTCGAACTATTGTTGTCAGTTTTGTTCACAACAGCCAGTAGAGTCTAGAAATGTCTAGAAGTCGTTTGCCCGATTCATTAAGGCGGCGGGCGGTAGGATGGATGGAAATGGGGTTGTCACAGGCCGATACTGCTAGACGGCTCAATGTGTCTCGCAGTGTAGTCCAACGACTCTGGGATCAGTATGAATCCGAAGATTCTGTGTCCAGAAGACATGTTCCAGGCCGCCCACGTGTTACAACACCTGCAGAAGACCGATTTCTAGCTCTTTCGGCCCGAAGGAGAAGACGCACTACTGTGCCGCAACTCATTGCAGACCACTTTGCAGCATCAGGGAGAAGAATCTCCGCTACTACGGTGCGAAGACGTCTTCACAATGCAGGTCTCTATGCAAGGCGACCAGTTGTGTGTGTCCCCTCAACAGACGACAGAGAAGGGCCCGCTTATGTTGGGCAAGAGAACATGTTTCCTGGACCAGACAACAGTGGGCTTCTGGACTCTTCACAGACGAGTCCAGATTCACACTGGAGAGCGATTCAAGACGTCTTCTGATCTGGAGAGAACAATGCACTCGATACCATCAATCAAACACTGTCGAAACACACAGGTACAGAAACGGTGGAATCATGGTTTGGGCAGGGATCTCACTCGGAGGCCACACTGACCTGCATGTGTTCCATGGAGGAACTGTGACTGGTGCGAGATATCGGGATGAGATCGTTGATTCATATGTGCGCCCATATGCCGGTGCCATTGGCAATGGTTTCATTCTAATGGATGATAATGCGAGACCACACCGAGCTGTGGTTGTTGAGGATTATCTTGAGGATCACGGTTTGGAGAGAATGGAATGGCTAGCTCACTCTCCAGACTTGAATCCTATAGAACATCTTTGGGACTATCTTGGAAGACAGGTTACGGCTTGAAGCCCTCCTCCAAGGTCATTAAATGAGCTGGAACAAGGCTTACTCGGTGTCTGGTCAGCTTTACCTATTTCGGTGTCCGACAATTTAATTGAGAGTATGGAAAGTCGATGCCGCTAATGCATTCAAGTCAGGGGTGGACATATTCCGTACTAGAACCAGTTTTTAAATGTTTCTGTCACATTTTACTGCATAATACTGCGATGTACTGATTTCTCCAAGAATGGAATTTTCCACCATGAGTGCTTTTTTGTTGTAATTTCATTTATACGTTTAACTTAAGTAAATTTCTATGTCGCATTTAATAAATAACAGTTTAGCGCACATTTCCTCCAAATTTGTTGTTTCTATATTCATTCATTTGCAAATTAGACTCAAAAAACCGGTTGTACCTTAACTTTTGGAGGCCTATCTTAAGTTACCTCATTTTTGTTTATTTCATCCGGAAACTCTCCCTTCCCCCCTTAGATTAGCACGGGAAGTGCTCAAATAGATAATAATAAATCAAAATGGGCTAAAAAGTTATTTGATATCTAGATTCCATTTGTTATTCCGATCTATACTTCGTTAATATTCATTTAAAATTTAACTTGCTTCAAATGTAAGTATGTTTCTGTTCCCTATTATGTTGAAATTTCATAATAGGTTTTATTCGTCATGATGTTTTGCATGTTTTCTTTGATTAATATATGAAACTTTATTATATGACGTCTCTAAATTGAAGTCTAGATCATTTATTGTTCAAATATGTTAGCTTTTGATTTCAAGTTAGTTATTCATATATTAGTTAATTACATGCCATCTTTAAATTATATATACATATATATTTAATATAATCGAAATCACGAAGATTTAATTTTGTCAAATTTGAATTTTTAATATTAAACTGTATGAAGTCTTGCAGAAGTTAGATTTTTGCTTTAGATTTTGGGTAAACGAATTTTTTGTAATATATTTCATATTCATACTTAAGCAATATTAAAATCAAATTACCAGAGTACAATTTTCAACACATTCCAAAATAGTTGAAAAGGGTTTATGACTTCAGTTTGTCTGTCCTTGCCAGTGTTGTAGTGGGTAGCTGCCTGGGTACCCGCCCAGCTACCCGCCCAGCTACCCGCCCGGGCTTGTTTTTTTTTAAACAGGGTTTTTTTTACAACCATAAGGCTTGTAGTGGGTAGCTGCCCGGGTACCTGCCCAGGTACCCGCCCGGGCTGGGTTTTTTTTAAACCCCGAATATTTTCACTTTAAAGTTTCTTCCAAATATAAGATTTAATTTTGTCAAATTTGAATTTTTAATATTAAACTGTACGAAGTCTTGCAGAAGTTAGATTTTTGCTTTAGATTTTGGGTAAACGAATTTTGTGTAATATATTTCATATTTATACTTAAGCAATATTAAAATCAAACTAGATGGAACCCGTCAAAACTTGACGGAAAAAATTACAATAACAATTTACTATTTGTACATTTTACCAATTTTTTTTCAGACATTATTTTAAAAAAAGCATGGTTAAAAATTCTGACTAAAAACGTTCCCCATTTAAAAAAATGTAAAAACAGTCTCCAATAAAAATCTCTACCACTTGACAATAGCGCTTTCACCCCCCCCCCCCCCCCCGCTAGGGCATCATCAGTTGTGATCTTCAACTTCCTTCCTCTCCATTATATATATGACTGCTGGTTGAAGAGCTCCCCCTATCAGCATTCAATATTCTCTCTCTCTCTCTTTTTCCCCTTCTTCCAACATTTTTTCCAGAGGCAATCAAGTAATGAGTGTACCATGTCATTGCATGTTTCTTTGGATGCATTGATTTCTATTGATTCTCTTATTAAAGCGTTATGTAAATTTTCTTAGTTAGCTATTTTCTGTATTTGTAGGGTTTCAAGTTTTATTGGGGTTTTAGTGTTTAATCTTGCAAGAGCTGTTGACTGTTTATTTAGTTTTATATCTCGGATATGTTCTTTCATTCTTTCTTCTATTTTTCTCTTTGTCATTCCTATGTAAGTAACCTTTTCATTTCTGCTGTTTAGACAATTTATTCTGTATATTCCTGCTGTTTGCATTTCCTCATATTTTTCTATTTCATTTGTTATTGATTTGAAGAGGGATGGATTGGGGGTTAGTGGGACTATTTTTCCTATTTTTTCTAATTCTCGTTTTATTTTCAAAGATACACCTTTTATATATGGAATAGGAGGAGTGTATGTTAGATTCCTCTGTGCTGGTTGTATATGGTCAATTCTTTCTCTTATCTTTCAATTAATTTAAGTATAGTTTTTCTCGGATGTCCTGCCTTTAAACCTATATATTTTCAATGATTTTTAATTCTTCCTTTAGTGATTTTTCTGTTGAACAAACATGTAGAGCTCTATTTATATATGTATTCATGGCTACTAATCTGTATGGTAGTGGAGTAGCGGCTTTATAGGAGATTGATTATATTTAAGTTTGCTGTGGGTTTTCTATATACTGTAGTATTTATTTTAGTTATATCATGAGTTATTTTTACATCTAAGTAGTTGATCGAATGCTTTATTTATTTTTCTATTGTAAACTGGATATTCTTATCATACGAATTTACTTTGTCAAGGAGGTTATCTAGATTAATTCGTTTATTTGTGATAATAAATATGTCGTCTACATATCTAAGCCATAGCCTGATTTCAGTTTTGTGTTCGTTTATTTGTGATAATAAATGTGTCGTCTACATATCTAAGCCATAGCCTGATTTCAGTTTTGTGTTCGTTTACGATTATTGTTTCCAGATTTCTTAATTTCCATTCTGCGACTATATTCTTGCTATATCTTGCGATCGATCAAATAATTGAATTTCGTTAAGTATTAAATTTTCTGATTACTATTTTCCGGTCGACCACTTTTCATAACAAAAAACTATCGCCAAACTGTAAAATTAAACGCCAAAAATGCAGTCCGATTTACTTTATGTCAGAAGCATTCTACGTATTTGTTACGTCATCAAATGGTTTTTAATTCGACATTTGAGTCTATTTTTCAATATGTTTTACTGATTTATTAGTTATTTCATTAATTAAAATAACAATCGTGTCCTTAAATTCTTATATTTTATTTATTTATTTATTTTGATATTTCAATTTCAACGTTCTCCCGTTTATTTGGCGTTACAGTTTGGCGATAGTTATTTGTTATGAAAAGTGTTCGACAGGATAATAGAGAAGTACAAATTTTCTTATTTTTAATCTGAGAAAGAAACAATAATCATGGATTTAATTAATTTTGAAATAGGAGGTGCAACCAAAACAATTTTGATTATCGCAGACGCACCGGGGTTAATTTTTGGCGCCTAAATGACGATTTTTGCTTTGTATGGCAACCTGGTGTTTTATAATAAAATTGAATTTTTGTGTAAATAAATAAAATAAAATAGGTACTTTTATGTTAGCTGGGCGTCAAGGATAACTCTCCGAATCTTGTTTCAATTGGAATCATTTAAATTGCAACATTTTACGTGAGATTTGTTATTCATATTGATATGTTTATGTTTAGATATTTTATTATTATTATATTCTAGCTGATTTTAAATAATTTTTTTTTAAATTTTACATTTCAATATTTAAATATTACTTAGTTGATATTAGCTAATGTCAAAAGATTGGCGAACCACGGAGTTCAGAGAATAATCTCTATTCCTCGCAACAGTGGGAGTTACCGACTTTATGACGTCACAAGCAGAAGTATAAGTTTAATTGAAAAATACGGCTAATTAATTAAATTTTCTAACAAACGAATGCACGACAACAAATCTGTGTCCAAATATCTTTAATTTAAAAAAAGAATGGTGTAATTTGATGCAGTAGTTTGTTCTCACGGGTTGTCGAAAGAAATCGCTTAGCGTTTTAAATATATAGATTACCAGAGTACAATTTTCAACACATTCCAAAATAGTTGAAAAGGGTTTATGACTTCAGTTTGTCTGTCCTTGCCAGGATTGTAGTGGGTAGCTGCCTGGGTACAGGCTCAGCTACCCGCCCGGGCTTGTTTTTTTTAAAACCCGGGTTTTTTACAACCATAAGGGTTGTAGTGGGTAGCTGCACGGGTACCCGCCCAGGTACCCGCCGGGATGTTTTTTTTTTAAACCCCGAATATTTTCACATTAAAGTTTCTTCCAAATATAAGATTTAATTTTGTCAAATTTGAATTTTTAATATTAAACTGTATGAAGTCTTGCAGAAGTTAGATTTTTGTTTTAGATTTTGTGTAAACGAATTTTGTGTAATATATTTCATATTCATACTTAAGCAATATTAAAATCAAATTACCAGAGTACAATTTTCAACACATTCCAAAATAGTTGAAAAGGGTTTATGACTTCAGTTTGTCTGTCCTTGCCAGGGTTGTAGTGGGTAGCTGCCTGGGTACCCGCCCAGCTACCCGCCCGGGCTTGTTTTTTTTAAAACCCGGGTTTTTTTACAACCATAAGGGTTGTAGTGGGTAGCTGCCCGGGTACCCGCCCAGGTACCCGCCCAGGTACCCGCCCGGGCTGGTTTTTTTTAAACCCCGAAAATTTTCACTTTAAAGTTTCTTCCAAATATAAGATTTAATTTTGTCAAATTTGAATTTTTAATATCAAACTGTATGAAGTCTTGCAGAAGTTAGATTTTTGCTTTAGATTTTGGGTAATCGAATTTTGTGTAATATATTTCATATTCATACTTAAGCAATATTAAAATCAAATTACCAGAGTACAATTTTCAACATATTCCAAAATAGTTGAAAAGGGTTTATGACTTCAGTTTGTCTGTCCTTGCCAGGGTCGTAGTGGGTAGCTGCCTGGGTACCCGCCCAGCTACCCGCCCGGGCTTGTTTTTTTAAAACCCGGGGTTTTTTACAACCATAAGGGTTGTAGTGGGTAGCTGCCCGGGTACCCGCCCGGGCTGGTTTTTTTTAAACCCCGAATATTTTCACTTTAAAGTTTCTTCCAAATATAAGATTTAATTTTGTCAAATTTGAATTTTTAATATTAAACTGTATGAAGTCTTGCAGAAGTTAGATTTTTGCTTTAGATTTTGGGTAAACGAATTTTGTGTAATATATTTCATATTCATACTTAAGCAATATTAAAATCAAATTACCAGAGTACAATTTTCAACACATTCCAAAATAGTTGAAAAGGGTTTATGGCTTCAGTTTGTCTGTCCTTGCCAGGGTTGTAGTGGGTAGCTGCCTGGGTACCCGCCCAGCTACCTGCCCGGGCTTGTTTTTTTTTAAACCCGGGTTTTTTACAACCATAAGGGTTGTAGTGGGTAGCTGCCCAGGTACCCGCCCGGGCTGGGTTTTTTACAACCCTGGTCCGTGATCTAGCTTTCGTAAGTATACTAAGCTTGACATCTAATTGAGGTTTACCATAGCATGTTCGCCATTGAAAATGCAGTCATTTACAGTTCGGTTAAACGCAGGGCTTTACAAATTTGATAAAATCTGGTAGCCGGTAAAAAATATTTACCACTCCCTGACTTCCTCGTCATTAATTTTAAAAAATCACAAAAGTTTTTATGAATTAATTGAGGAAAAATAATAATAGGCATTGTTTAGAATTATTAGTTACATAGTTTAGAAAGATAATATAAGCAAAGTTTTCTAAGGAAACTTATTAAAATCATATATCTTTCAAATAATAATAATAATAAAAAAAAATACTGTAAAGAGGGAATTAACCATGTTCGGAAAATGCTAATTGCCGAATGCTTCAAATGTTCGATAGTTGAATGCTACAAAATCTATATCTGCTGACGAGCGCATCGACGAAATAGTGAAGCAGGAAAACAAGTTTTCGCCTATTTTTCTGTCGAAGTCTCAAATAATTCTGATTTGATTATTTTAAAATTTACATTTAATGAACTTATTTTTGCCAAATTAAAAACGAAAGTTAAAAATATTTTTTGAGTGAATGTAGTTTCAAAGTTTATTTTTTAATATTGGGTAAGAAGGGGGGAGGGGATGGCATTTGTGCTCATTTCAAGAAAGCTTAGGTCAATTTTTGTACAAAAAAGAAACAACAACAAAACCCCCATTAGATTAAATAACTTGGTCGCCAGTGGTGACCTGGCAACCGTATTTGTCAAGCCCTGGTTCCAGGGATACTCAGAAGAATTCCGTTTCATTACGGTCTATGGGGAAAAATTCTTTGTAGTATTTTAATGATGTTACACTATTTCAAACATAAAGGAATTGATATACATCATTGAGGTGGACTGCAACACACTTTTTATAGAGTATAGAATGAGTAGCATTTATAGTTCATTCACAGGAACGCACAAAAGAATTCCGTTGCATTATGGTCTATGAGGAAAAATCTTTTGTGGTGTATTTGAATGATGTTATGATACTTCAAACATAATGGAATTGATATGCATAACTGAGGTAGACTACAACATACTATCTGTAGATTAAGAAGTGTGTAGCATTTATCATTAATTTACAGGGATACACAAAATTATTCGATTATAGTGCGATAACTGGTGGAAGTGCGTTTTCAGCTGTGGTATGTTTTTTTAAACTACACTCATTTTTAGTGTTTTACGTGGTGTGTATAAATTGTATAGATTATATTGAGAGATGCACGAAAGAATTCACACATATTACCGGCTATGGACAGAAAATGTTGAAAATGAATTTTTCACTGCGTTATGTGTTTTTTACAAACTTTAAGAAATTTCATAAAAATTGTGGTAGGGTAATTCGGACTCATCCTAGACGTGGGTCCATTAAATCAATTTTTAGGTTATCAGCACGGTTTTTATTACTTATAATTTTTACAGTGTTAAGTACTTTTCAATTTAGATCACACTGTTGTTATTCTCTTAAGGACTGAATACTGAATGTAAATTTCTCTTTACATTGTCTGTAACTGCAATGTGCAGAAATGTGGAAGTGAAAGTCTTTATTGGATTACAAAATTTCGTGTTTATTCGCAAAGAAACATACCTTCAATTAGAAGAACACGAAAATAGCTGGTACGGTTGTTGAGCAAATCAGATGCTATCAAGTGTATTCCACTGTTAGAAAATTGGTGAATCACGTCAATACAGTAAACTCATGAGTGGTTTAATTTTTTTTTAAATTATTGTTTGAGTAAATGTAACATTCCAGAGTGAAAGTAACCCCAAATTACGGTACATAAACAACAAAAGAATTTTAAAAAAATTACAAATTAATGAAAGGGATTAAAAGTACTCTCGTCATACATTTTAAATAGGTTTAAACATGAAAACATTTTAAATTTTGAAAAAGCATACCCTTTTTAAAAAAGTAACAACCCTTTCCCCACAGTAGCTGGAAGGTAAAATTTCAATCCCTGCTACATCCGCAAATGTTAGGAGGATGGATCAAATATTTCTTGGTACCTTGAAATTTCCAAAAAATCCTTTACCTTTAGCTTATATTTTACAGCCTTGTATATATCTAATATAACTTTTTTTTTTTTTTTTTTTTTTTGAGTTACAAATCACAAAAAGAAAATTAGCTTTAGATTTTTTAAAATTCCTAATGATTATAATTTAGTTTTAGCGTCGGGAGGGGGGGGGGGGGGGAGGGAAGAATAGGAAAAGAAAGTGAAAAATATCTACCCTATTACCCTTCCAAATTTTCTATCCTATGGTAAATTTTGAAATTTCTAAAGGGAATATTCTCAGAAAAAAAAGAATGCTTCATTCATCTTCCTTTTTTTTCTTTTTTTTCTTATAGAAAAAATAGTGTGCTAAATAATAAAAGTCGAAAGAAGGTGTGGGTGGGGGGATAAGTAAACACTGTTTTCTTTTATCTTCGGCTTACATTACATTTTTTCCCTTTAAGAAGAAATCCCTGACATAGTCTGAGTACATTTTATGTTTCAGTGTGTCATTATGATTGCTATTTGAAGAAGTTGGCGACTTTCTCTCTCTCTCTCTCTCTTTTTTAACTCCCAAAGGCAGTGTACATCATTAGTTGAGATTTAACAAGAGTCTGGAAATATCTGTCGCAATTGTATAGTAGGTGGGTCTCAAGACAAATTTATATTTTTTACTAACAAGAAGCTGTTTTAATGAAGGTTTCAAACTTCGAAATATTTAAATTACAGTTATATTATAATTTTTACTTTGGATTTTCGCATCCTGGTAATAAATTTTGTTACCAAACATTCCTCTAATTCCAGTATTATAAGGACTCGATGGGGTCAAATATGTTGACCCCAACAACAGTCAACATATTTAGTTGACTGTTGTTGATATTTTCCAAGCTCAAGGTAAGTTTCAACGGCTAAACAGCCCAGCAAAGGATTTAAGCACCTTTCTTGCTCCATTTTGTGTTGAAGGGTGGATTTATCCTATCCTAATAATATTATAAATCTGATTGTGTGCAAATATTAGGCTGAAGCCAGCGTCAAAATGGAGCATTTAATGAGCCTGTATCTTTGCATATAGGCTGATTATAACCCTCATATGAACATAGGCTGGGTTTTGTTTATTTTATTCAAATATTTTTCTTAATAATTCAAAATTTCGTTATTTTCATTGAGAATAAATGGACATTTTTTCGTATAGCATTTTAAAATGGTTAAATTTACTTTACCGTTGCTAATACTTTATCGTTGCCAAAACTAATTCAAAACCCGAAAAAATGATTTTTACTCAACAATTTTGTTTCAATTGAAAAATTTTCACGGGAAAAATGAAAATGAAATTAAAAAAAATAAAGAATTAAGAAGATTAAATAAAATTATTAGAAATAAAACGTACTTTTTTAGTTTTTGATAATAATACAAGGTTTCAATATGCGTAACCATAGGAAACAGGCGAATATGACGTCATTTATCAAAAATAAAGCGGATATGCTTTGATTGGTGAAATAAAATGATCTTGGGTTTTTTTCTTCACTTTTTTCTTTTTTTTTTTCTTTTGTATGGTAACAATACTTGCTTGCCGTTTTACCGTCTGCGCACGGCTAATATAACTATACCGTGTTTTTTATTTAAATTTTAAAAAAGTAAAAAGAAGTTTCAAAAGAAAATGGTTAGCAAATGTCAATAATATGCTCCGCAAAATTATCCATGTCGTAAATGATGTCATGGATAGCGAGAAATAGTGATTTTTCATTCTAAAAACTAAAAGAAATAACTCGATTACCTAAAAAAAAATGACGAATGTTAATAGTTCCATTTTTGTTGATAAAACCTAAAGATTTAATATTATTTCGTTAAAGTAACATAATTTTCCCTATGCCAGTATTAAAATTAATTGCCTGGAAAAGAAAATTAACAAGAATTATGTCATTAAAAAGGGATTTCTCTGGGGAAAAAGGAAACGTCATATTTGAAATAAAACGGGAATTTTCCAATATGTTTTAAAATGAGTGTGAATCAATTCCTTACATTAATAATACAAGGATCAATAAGTATAGAAAGTAGATGAGTTTCACGCCATATTTATAACGAAAAATTTAAATGTTTTGTTATCTATACTGATTATTAAGCATGACTATCCGTTATTTCGTTATTTTGTTCCGCATGAGTATCCGAGTTTTCTGCTAAAAATCACATCATAATTTTAAGAAAAGGAAAATGAACACGAATCTATTATATTAAAATCTGACCGTGTGTTTGTATTTCGCAACTACTCCTAGATTATCGAACGCAATGCGATTTACTACCGGTTAGTTTACTATCGGTTTAGCGAATACCTGTTATAATTGATCCGAGGATGTCAGACAAACTCTCAGAATTAAAAAAATTAAATTAAATGCCATTTTTTTTAAACGAAGTTTCTCTAAAAACGGAAAGTAACTTACTCCATATTTGTGTATAAAAAAGGAAAAATAAAACAGATCAGTATATTTTTTACACCATTTTCTCATTAAAACTGAAAAACAGAATTTATTTTCACTTTGAATAGATGGTGAAAACAAAATCTTGATTACAGTAAATTATCCGAAAAATATAAACATATTTTCACATATTCAAACTTCATGAATCAATTTATTCTGGAGAACAAAAAATTGCCTGTCAACATACTGTCATTTAGAAAACAAGATTTGTTCCAACTATATATTAAACCAAGGAGGCAGAATTGAATTTAAAGAAAAAGCATATACTATTTCTAATTAATGTTTTTTTTTTTTTTTTTTGGATGGCTGTTTAAACATTTCACAAAGGCGTTAAAAGTAAAATTGTTTATCAGGTAAAATTGACATTTGTTTTTGTGCAATTCGTCTATTTCCACGATTTTATAAAGCCCTCCTTTCTGCATTGGTTGCAATTTCATTTCCGCGATTACTTGGCACAAAATTTCACTTTTTTAAGACTGAGTTATGTCAAGGTCCCTATAATAATAAATACCGTAGTGTCTCCTATGAAATGTGATAAATAGTTAGTTAATTATTAACGTTTTTAATTGTTGGGAGTAAAATATTTTGCTTAATTAATGTATTTATTCTTCTTTTAATGTTGCGTGAACGAAGTCACGGGTAACAGCTAGTATAATCATAACTCTTAAGGTCCCCGTTTTGCTCCACTCTTTCTATGACCCTTATGGCATGCTCAAATATAAACAAAAGAAAACGGTTAACAGTGTGTTCGTAGAACTTCGTTGAAATTGTTAAATTACATATTTTAAAGTGAATTTCAAAAATTAATTTTATAAAAATTTCCAAAATTCAAATTCTTTTAATTAGATTTTTATACCTCTATATTTTCAGAGAAATTAGAAAGAATGTATTCTCTTTTAGCCTCCTTTCTTATTTTAACTCATCTCTTCAAGGAATGTTCCAGTTTGAACATGGGAAATTATGGTAAGCCAAGCTGTAATATACATCGGGTGTCTATAAAGTCTCGACCCGATTTCTAATTATTGACATTCAAATCTATATTGGAAAAAGAAAGTTTCTCTCTCTCTCTCTCTCTCTCTCTCTCTGTGTGTGTGTGTGACTGTTGGCGATGGCTAGAGATATTTACCGCACGTAAAAGTTTGAAAATTTGGATGAGGATAGTCCAAGGCAGGTCCTGATGCACCTGAGGTTCAGATCCTTTTTTGATAATTTAGCCGAGATATTAATTAAAAGTCTATAACACATTTTTCTGAAAATCGGCAAGCGCACCCGTGATTTTCACCAGTTCGGAGCTTTCCGAAGCCCACAAGCAAAGAAAAAGAAAAGTGCAAAATAGGCTTCTTTATTTGCCATTTTTCTTAACGCACTATGGCCGCACCGGACAAAATACGGAAAAATAGATGATATATTCTTAAATTTCGTACTTTTACGTTTCGAATGCCACAATCCGTTTGAAAAAATAATAACGTTAGTTCTTAAAAAAAAATAATTACGAATCATCGAATTCAAGTTTTTACCTCTTTTTACGAACTTTGCATCCGCTGAACTAAAATAATTATAGAAAAGCCGATTGCATGAAATTAAAGACAGTACTTTGTTCTTTAGAACGCCTTCTGTTTTAAAAAATATTATTAATAACTATTTGAAAACTCCGTACGCCGTTCCAAAATCTTTAAATATCTTTATTAACGCAGAACTTCCAAAACCTAATTTTTAGAATAGGACCTTATTTATTAAAAGTAATACTCTATTTTCAAATATTTTCAAGTCCTGTTGGTATATAAGTACATTGCATTGATTATGAATTGTTACATTCTCTAAAGTACGGGGTTATGATTCCGAGTATGAGACGTTGTTATACAACAACAATAACACCAACAATAATAATGATAATAATAATAATGAGTAATGTCTTCGAAAATTTAAGCGTTATAAATTAATAAAATCAAACATAAAAAAAAACTGGTTTAGTAATAAAAATAAAAATAAAAATAAAAATAAAGACTTTTTTCATATGTCAAATCTTCCTCATAATGTAAACCTTCCTCATATCAGTTCGTTATGTAGTATTTTCTGTGATCAAATCTATTATTTCTGTTGTCAACATCCTTTTTTCTATGCATTTATAAAACGCACAACAATGAATGAGGTATCATTCGGTAGATTTTTGAACCGGCTTCTGGCATAGTACACTCACATTTAGTTAAAACATGTTTTTTGATTAAAATTTGTAGTTAATTAAAAATTAAATCTGCAATGTTTTCATAAATGAAATGAAAAGTTTTTCACAAATCATTGTTGCCACAAAAATAAAATACCGCAATTTACCGTAAAATACGATATTTTTTTTTCTGCTCTTGCTGGCCTTTTGCTATCTTTGATCAGATTTAATTGTAACTTCAATGGAATAAATGAGATGATCTTCTGGCTTGACTAATGTTGTTTGCAGATATTTTTATCCCTAATTTTTCTTTGAAGATTTAAACGTCCATCTAAAAATATTAGGTATTGCTAAAAAATATATTGCAGTGCAATATCCTTGCACGGTCCACTGGTTATTATTAATGTTATTTTAATTGAATTTAATATATACTTTTTAAATATTGATATTATGTTATCTATAATACAAAACTTTAACCCATAGTGGAAACGATTATTTAAACATTACAAAAGATTTATCCTTCTATATATATAAAAAAGTAATGGTTTGGAAATGGACCAATGAAAATCTGCGTAGATACCGCGAAACGTATCTGATTGGTCAGAGCTTTCTGACTTTTCTTAGGGGGAATTAACATGAAAGTAGAGAATTTAGATAGGATGGGCGCTATTAGGGGGGTTACCAAGGGGAAGGGACCCGGGTATGTCGCCAAGTTTGTCGCCAACTTGGCGATATATCGCCAAATTTGGCGGCCAAAATTAGCTGCCAAAAGTGGCGCCAACTTGACGCTATTTTCAGTATTTCGCCAAATTTCCATAGACTCCCATTGAAATCCAATAGCGTTTACTCGCTTGCAAAAAATCAACAAATTGAGATATTGCAATGCAACAAAAATTAATGTTAGCTTATGATTAGAGCTTAATTGAACTATTTATATTATTTTTAAGCACAAACACTAACTATTTACAATATTCGTAACACTATATATACAATTGGTACTTGTTAGTTATCCTGTCGACCAAATTACTGTCGCCAAATTCATATATATTAAACGAGCAAGGGATTTTCCCGATTATGAATGATATAGTAAACGACTGGGAAGATTTTCACGAGACTTGCCCCCTATACTAAATCGAGCACGAAACTAGGTTCCGAATACAAGAAAATTCGTTTTTACAGGGTAAAACAAACTCAGCGCTGAAAATGTTTTTTGTTATAAATGGAAAAATACTCAAACGATTTACACGAAACCCTATACTAATTCGATTTTGCCTATACTAATTCGAGCACGAGAAATCCATCTACCTAGGTTTCGAATTCGGGAAAGGTCATTTTGATCTATTAAAACAAACTCAGCACTAAGAGTGCTTGGCTAGGGCGCGAATACGTGGGGGGTTGGTGAGCGTAGCGAGCAGGGGGGACGAGCCCCCCTAGTTTAAGAATAAAAAAATTCTGACATTTGGTACAAATTGACTGAGAAATAATACAATTGGTTTTTATCAAAGTTTAAACAGTTTTTTTCAACTATTTTATTTCTAAAAATACTACAATTTTAGATTAGTTAAACTCGATAAACAAAGATATTCTTTAAAAATTGGAAAAAAATTACAATTTATAAATTTTCTTTTCTAACATATCCAAATAACATTTTTAATTCATCTAACAAACCAAAAGACCTTGAAAATTTGCAATTTAATAAAATATTAACCTATTTCTATAAGCGTATAACTTAATACAAGATTGTAAAGCGATAAAACTAGAAGCAAATGGATTTTTGGATACGATGGAAATAGCAAAGACTTTCCCTTTATTTTAAACGCTTGGTTACACTTCAGTCAAAGTGAAGAGCTGTGTGCTATTTATTATATTCCATTTAGGAAAAAGTAGCAACATTACACAATATACATAAGAGCAACAAGACAATATAATAATAAAATTGGTTATTTAAGGTAGTTTTCAAATAAGTTTTCGTGTAATTTCTGAGCAGACAGAAAATGATTCAGTCAAAACACGAAATATTAGCTAAATTGTACTGTTAATAATTTGATGTCTGAAAAAACAGATTAAGAAAAGAAAATAAGAACGAAAAATCATGCGTCAAGCATAGATTATGAAGCACTTTCCAACACATCTAGAAAACTGCAACGAAACGTCAGCGTTAAATAAGATGAAGTAAGATATGTAAGTCAACAGTTTAGAAAACATATAACACGTTTAAAAATCCAGTTTCAGAAATTACCTTCCATACTCAAAAACGCAGTCGAATTATTTTGTGCAGCCCTGTTACATGATCTTATAGGTTTGAATATATAGGTTTGAATATATACTACATAGCAAACTAAAATATAGTTCAGTTAGAAAATTCATTTTAGCAATTTTCGCTAATAGATTGAAATGCACTCGAATTCTTTTGTACAGCCCTGTATATTATCTGAAGACTTTTGTACACACCACATATTAGGCTAAAATTTAATTCAGGGAAAAAACGCCTAACACAACTTAAAATGCACTTCCAGCAATTACCAAACCTAAACGGCAATGTAGCTTGTTCTTTGTGTACCCCTGTATACGAATTTATTTACATTCCACAAAGTTTCGATTAGTAGGCTAAATATAGTTTAGCAGGAAAACTCCTAACAAAATTAAAAACTACCCTTAAGCAATTCACTCCCACAGTCAGTGATATTTACGAATTCCTTTGTAAATATCCCTGTATATGATCAACAGAATTTATACACACCACACACCATGCAAAAATTCAGTTAAACATAAAAACACAATTCCATCAAATAACGCTCATAGACAGTACTGTAACGGAATTCTTTTGTTTGACCCTGTAAATGAATAATAAATGCTTTGCATCCCGCATTCTATAGAAAGCATGTTTTAGTTCACTTCATAAATGCATATAATTTAATTATGTTTGAAATGGTGTAACATCATTAAAATGCATTTGAAACAATTTTTGTTTCCATTGACTGTAATGTAACGGAATACTTTTGACTTTCCCTGTAAACGAACGATTAATGCTATACACTTTATTTTCAATAGGGATCGTGTTATAGTAAACGTCAATAACATACAAATATCACAGGGCAATCCGAATATATTTACGTGAGTTAGAGCACGGACGGTCACAGGCCAGATAAACCGAAGTCATAAACACTTTTCAACTAGGTTAGAAAATGTTAAAAAGCAGTTCTTTGGTTTTCATGTGTTAGAAAGACTGTCAGCTCCTGTGCGATTGTATTCCAGGGATCCCAAATGGTCCGCTTTTTAAATACCGGTATTTTCTTAGAAAAATTTTATTTTTAGATTTTTCTTTCAAATTTTGCAGAAACCACCTTCGGAAGTAATTTTTTGCGGACATGTTGTAGAAACCTACCATGAAATTTTCTGTTAAAAACTATTGGTATTCAGTTGGCGGACCATTTGGGAGCCCTGCATTCGAACTATCATCTATTCAAAAGTCACGAAATGAATAGAAATTCGATAATTTGAGAAATATAAACAGTGGAATAATACTGTTTCCCCATACATACGCAGAAAGGAATGGAATTTTTTGGTCGCAAATAAAATAAAATAAAATTGCCAAGCTGCAGTTATTGCCGACAGTTAAAGTATCACTGTAATGATATAAAATGTGCTTTTTTTCGCTATTTAAGTCGTTCAGGGACACGGAATGGCAGCAGATATCCTTTTCGATGCTCTGCAGAGAATTTCGCCAAACCTGGACAGTTATTCTCACTGATGGCATTTGTCCAATTGCCTTATGGACTGAACTGTGTAGTGCTGATACAACTAAAAATCCACTTGTTGGTGGCAAATGACATTAGTATGGCAATAAAATTTGCGTTATTATAAAGGAAAAAAATGTTTTAATGTACATTTCAGTGAAAATTGCATCGCGATTACTGTCTTTTTTTCGAATTATCGAATTTATATTTCTTTTGTGGCTTCTGGATTTTTTGATATATATATATGTATAATAAAAATGAAAATTAATGGAAAAATAAATGAAAAAATATATATATATACAAGAAAGAATGAATACAAAAATAAAAATATATAAATGTGCTCTGTTTTCTTTAGAGAAGTTTCATAAACACAATTCATGTATATATTGTTTCAATTTCTAAATTTTTTCCGGTTTAATCTACTTATTCGCACCTTAAAATACGATTTCTTTGCTTTCCCTAGCTAAAAATTCATTTTTTACAAAATGCCTGTCTGTGTGTCCTCTTGGTATCATCGAAAAGTGTATGAAGTTTAAAGACTTGAACAAAACTTCATATATATGTTTTTGACTATATGCACGTCAGGTCCGAGTTGAAATTCGGGATATTCCCCCAGAAGGTGCCGCTGTTATAACGAATTTTGAGCGATATTTCTTTCGTATCATCGGAAGTTTAAGCGAAGAGTTTACGAATATTTTTCGACGAAGTTTTATGTTTAGATGTAATGTCACAGGCCAAAATTTGTATAAAATTTTAGAGAAAATTGGCCTGAAGGTGGCGCTGTAATAGCGAATTAAAATGAGATTTTTGTTTGTATGATCGGAAAGTGTATGAAGTTATAAACAGGATTGAATCAAACTTCATATACGTATATGTTTTGACTGTGGACATCAGACCCCAGTTGAAAATGGCGATATTCCCCAAGAAAGGGTGCGCTGTGATAGCGATTTTTCTTTTGTATCATCAGAAATTACATGAAGTTATGGATAGAATTGTATCAAACTTCATATATATGTTTTTGACTATGGACGTCAGGTCCCAATTGAAAATGGTAATATTTTCATGGAAAGGGGAGCTGTGATAGGGATTTTTGTGCGATTTTCGAAACTTTTGGCAGTTTAAGTGAACAAGTTATTAATATTTTTCGACGAAACTTTGTATTTAGATGTAATATCATGAGCCGAGGTTTGGATAAAATTTTGCACAAATTTGGCCGGAAGGTGGTGCTGTGATAACGAATTATTTTTGATTTCAGGGACGGGTTAGGTAGCTTTTTTTTTTAAAAAAAACGGTTATGTATCACAATTTATCTTTTTCCTTCCCTTCTTCTCATTAAAATATTCTATTCTTTCACATGAAAGCCGAATTCATATATGTTTACTTTCCAATACACATTTAAATGTATAATTCTCTATTTTCTTATTATTGTAATTATACCTGAGAGTGCGGAAACCTAGAAACATAGGTAATGGATTAATTACACGTAGATTGATATTTTTTTTCATTCTAACACTTTAAAATAATTCATTATCTAGATCTGTCTCCTCCACATGAGTGAAATTTTAAAATAGCAGTTCCGCGTCCAAAAAACTCATAAATTTGTTTCAAATCCCCATTAACCTTATGCCTGTTAAGGCGAGTCATTTCCTTGGGAAAAGTGAATATCGCACCAGTGGTTATACCCAAAGATCTCTGTTATTCCAAGATTTGCAGCAGGATTACCAGCTCTGTTAATTTCTCCTAAGAAGGTAGAACAAATTAGTGTGAGTAAGCTGATGTCGTAAATACACACAGTTGAAGAATTGAGAATACGGGTTCGTCCCATAAAACGTCTTCGGATAAAAATTAGTTTCACAGTTTAACTTTATTATTTTCATCCTGAAACCTCTCTATAAATTCATATATAAATTGGGTTCTTTATATAAAACTAGTCGGATGTGCCAATCCCAAAACTTTAATCTATTTCCTGTATGCTATACTTCAAAAAGCGTATATTTTTAAATTATGCATTTTAGAAATAAACAAGATGTCGAAGTGTGCGTCGCTGCATGAGCATCCAGTGTAAAAAAAGAACTACACCGACTTTGAATTTCATCTTAAATTTCTGCTTCATTTTATGAATCAGAATAAATACGAATTAATCTCAATTACAATTTTCAATGAAATCAATATTTTTTTGACATTCTGTTGTAGATCAGCTGCTTGCGAATCACCGGGTTACCGGGATGCGAAGCACCCTTCGCTGTACGAGTTGCCGATGTATAACACAGTTACGGAAAATCGAGAAAATTGCTATCATATTTCCGGGTGATTTTCAACTGGGACTGTTCATAATAAAAAAACGTATATATAAAGTTTGGTTCAATTCTATCCATAACTTTATACACTTTCCGATGATACAAAAGAAAAATCGCTATAACAGCCCCCTTTTAGGGGAATATCTCTATTTTCAACTGGGATTTGAAGGGCAGAGTCAAAAACATATATATGAAGTTTGATTCAGTTCTATGCATAACTTCATACACCTTCCGATGATACAATACAGTAGAACTCCAATTATCCGAATCAATTAGGACCGAACCCCATTCGGATAATCAAAAATTCGGATAATTGGATTTTTTCTGAAAAAGGATCTATTTTAATTAATTAATGTATGTATGTTGAAAATGGGAGAATAAAACTATTTTTAAAGAAAAAGACCTTTTAATTAATATAAATGAAAAGGCAACAATTTTACATATTAAGCGTACTTACAAGTGCTGTACAGTATGTACGTATCGTACTGTAAATGAAAGCTTGCTGAACATTCCGTTCAAAGTAAGCTGTCTGACAGTCTTCATTCGTTTTCGGGCAGCCAAGTCGAACATCACGCTTGACAGTGAGAAGTTGCATGTGGACATACTCAGGCTGACGCTCCATCCACTTCAACGCATTTTCAAGGCCGACAAATGCTTCACTAGCTGAGGGTCACGTGTCTGCTTCAACTTCGACATTAAGGTCATCTTCTTCCTCGACACTTTCTTCTCTCACACTTTCAATAAGTTCATCGTCATTTAGAATTTGAAACCCAGGTGGCCCAGGCCGGCCACCTGGCGACGGACGACAGCCAATAATCGAACTGCATTATGAGATGGTCACTCATCATCCCAATAATGTTCACGTTGCGCCTACACTAGATTCGCGGAGGAAAGGACAATATAGCGCGCGTAGACAGAATCATTACTTTGCGAACGCAGTCCATTACCGTCTTAATTTTTTTTTCTGAAATTCTGAAAGCGATTCGGATAATCAGCGATTCGGATAATTGGAGTTCTATTGTAATTGAAATGGCACAAAAATTGTTATCACAGCGCCCTCTTCCCGGGTAATAACCCCCATTCTCAAGTGGGACCTTCTGGACATAGTCAAAAACATATATATGAAGTTAGGTTCAATTATATGCATAACTTCATACACTTTTCAATGATACCAAGAGGACCCACACACGGACAGACAAGCATTTTGCACTGTTAAAAATTTGCAGCAAACTGTCCAGTCATTTGACCGTTTTTATAGAAAACGGTTACATAACCGTAATTTGACTCTATTCTGATCATATTATTGCCCATTTTATGGTCAGAATAGAGTTAAATTACGATTCTGTAACCGTTTTCTATAAAAACGGTCAAATGACTGGACAGTTTGCTGCAAATTTTTAACAGTGTGTAAAAAAGCATTTTTCGGGATATCTGACCCCTAAAATGTGTAAATCCGTCGAAAATCGGAAGTAAAAAATAATTCCGATTACAATACTTTCCACTATTATAGATCTTTTCTCTCAATCAGTCAACCATGTAGATATGGAACTCTACGCAGCCAAGGAAAGAGACAGGCCGCGATACTTCCACCCCTCTTGGATCTCATATGATCAAGATAGGCTGGTTTCAACAAATTGACTAGTTGTCATGTGATCAAAATAGGCTGAAAAGCAGCCGAGATTGCGGTGGAGTACCGCCATCTTTCTATTTCATTGGCTGCGGAAACTACAGTAGAGTATCGATTATCCGAACCTGTTGAGACCTGTTGTTGTTGTCCATTTCGGATACACAAAAATTCAAATGATTGGACAGATATCATAAGTGGTTGTCAAAACTATTTAACATATATGGTCTGTATTTGTGTAACATGTTTTTGCATTTCTATTCATCTCTACTATTTTCAAAGTTGAAAAACAAGTGCACTTTTCTACTGAATTTGTCGCCGGCCCCTATATGATATCTGTGAAGTCAATTGCATATTATTGGTGATCATTGTTTGATAATAAAGAAGGTAAAGGAGATTGGCATAAATTTTGAAGTTACAAAATTTATGACAGTTTGATTTTATTGTAACAATATTTTTAGTGATTTTTGAGTTCTTAATCTCAGTGCCATTGTGATGAAATATAGAAATTGCGCTCATTCTGTCGCAATAATTGTAAATAATGTTTTCTACTGATAAATTAAAATGGAGATTTTCTTCTGAATGTAATGTCATTTTTACAGTTCCTGCATCCAGATGTCTTTCGTGCATTCAACACATATGCGTCGTGGACACAGCAAGATTGGAATGCGCTCTTCACTGATGAATCACGATTCAGTACACAAGCTGATACTCGACGAGTTTTCATCGAAAGAAAGCGTGGTGAATGCTAAAATGCGAAATTGACCATTTCTGTGGTTGTTGAATCCTTTTTTGGAGAGAATCTGGTAATTTATTCTGTACCCGGATATAGTTGCGAATTTCACTCAAAGTAGGTTTTGAACCTTTCTGTTTAGTTGCGTTCGTAATTATATAAATACGTAGCACCTATTGTCGTCGTCTGGTTCGTCCGTCTGTCTGTCCGTCCGTCCTCATATAACAACGCAAAAACTATCCAACCGAATGGTTTGAAATTTAAGATATATTAACTTTACAGAATTTTGTCGAAACATTTCAAATTTTATAAAAATCGAATCAAAACTTTAGAAAATATTAATAAAAATATTTATTAAGAAATTTGAAATTTTTAAAAAAGAAATCGGTGCTTTCTTGTTATAGGAACTTCCGAGGTTTAATCGTCAAGCGACCGGGATACTTATTTTGTTACAGAAATTAATCTGCAGACGATATCATTCATTTCACAGAATTAAAAATCATCAAGATCTGAATATTTATTATAATTAGCTATAGTATGAACGCACCTCATTTGTCACCTTTGACGTACAATTTCCAACTTGTTTACTTTATACGGTAGAGACCCAAAATGAAACAAAGGTTTTTTTGTCAATTAAAGAGTGATTTTCTCAATGTTACTATTGGTGATCAAATTCTAAGTATCTCTTTTGAGATAAAGTCTTCTGAAAATGGGCTTACATTTATTCATTTAATTTTTGAGGAGATTTTAAATGTGCATAAACTAATAAATACAGGCTGGAAAGGACTTCAGAAGCGGATTTATATGTTCGTATATACTTAATTGGTAAAGGAAAAAGCGTTTAAAGAAAATTGTATCAGTAGTTACAGTTTGTTAAAGCAAGAGTCAAATTCATCGCTTTTGGCTGTAGACCAAGTTATAATGAATATCTTGATTTCTGATCTGTATTACGATAGTTATGTTTCCCAGCACAAAAAATTGTACTACATCACATATTTGCAATATATAAGGTTTCTTATATCATGAGCAGTAAGATGGCAAACTTGGCGATTTGATCATTTTCCTGCAACAGTGAAATTGTGAACTTTACAGAAGCATCCCTGGTGTCCCAACTATACTACTTCTGACTCTGATAGTTTGCAGATGTAAATTTCAGATTTATTTGCATGTCCTGTAGCGATTATCGAAATTAAGGGTGGTCAAACAATAGCTACTAAGCCATTTGACACGGAATGACCCGATGTGACATTTTATTCTACGATCTGTATTAATGTAAGGGTGTCTAGATTCCGTATTTGCGGCATCTTTTGGGGATATATTGCGCCATATTTTGATTATTTTTGTTTTACTGTGTAGATTAAAGCTTGTACATAAAAAATCATTGTGTACTGAATTTTAAGTTTCTAAATTTTCTATTTTCAATAAAGTACCATGTAAGTTTTGTGATCGATCAGTGAATACAGAAATTAATCGTCTTTTAAAAATTATATATGTCTCAGAACCTGCAAAAGATAAATATATAAAATGTAGAATACTGTGTAACAATGGTAACCTTACTATGCTGCATCCGTAAATTGCGGTTTCAAGTTTGATTGTATATTGAAAGTAGCGTATGGGTTTTGATTACAGACTTTATAATTGGTCATTCATCGAATATGAAAACTAATGATTTTTAAAACTCTATGTCTCAAAATCTATTACAAGATAAGTACGTGAAATTAAACTATATATAATAATATTATTGTTATTGCATTAGTTGCATTTCAGCTCAAAATCTTAATTATCCTTCATCTTATTATTTCTTTTAACTTACAAGGTAGTAGATAATGCTTTGAATTCAAATTAAAATATCGATTTTAATAAAAATTTAATATTTGGTCAATTTATTTTTTTTTCCATCGTTTACATACAAAGCATTCGCTATATTCCGATTTTCAAGTTTTTTATTATTCCACAATCAATAGTATATAGACTTGATGACTTTTATTTGAGCGCTAAGCAAATTATACGATTATTTAAATTTTGTATCTTAGAATTTGTAAAAATGATAATAAATGCATTAAATTTGAGATATTCTGTAACAATGAGTATCTTATTATAATCAGCAAAAACTCAGCTCGAAGTTTCATTTTTTTTTCTAACAAATACTGACGACGGCTTTGTTTACACTATGTTTAATAAAATTTAAGCCTTGTCGTGCCGCACGAGCTTTGTTAGTTATTTTGAAAAATATAGGGTGTCTTCAGTAAAAATAAATGGTTTTGAAATTTTGATGAACGATGAATTTTGTTTGTTAAAGAAAAATGATTTTTAAAGGAAAAATAAAGGTTTTCCAGAATCATGTATAAAAAATGTACAGTAGAAACTTACGATCTGTGATTTTCTAGAATATTTGGCATCTGGTTGGCCCCTTCTGATCGTCCAGCAGAAGTCGACAAACATCCTTGGGTTCCACCAATCCCGATAACGTTTTTCCATCTTTGAAATGTCCTGATGGAATCTTTTTCTGTGCTCGTCGCTCACATTCCCAAGATTCTCCGAGAAAAAATCAAGATGAGAGTCCTAAAAATTGATTTTAAGCGACATATTGAAAACCGAAGCTTTATATGTTATTAGATGCTCGTTAACCGACTCTCTATAGCTGTCACTCTTATGCTTACCTAGAAAATTCGCAACCATGTTCTTGAAGCATTGCCATTTTGATTTTTCCAAAACGTTCAATTTGTCTTAAAATTTCAGATCTGGCTGCAGTTCCCGGCACCTGACTATATGCTCCACACCTTCTGACCACACCTCACACTCTTTCTTTGAGGCTGTTCATATGGATTTACCGCGATAATGCTAAACAAGTGGGTAAGTGTGATCGAAGATCGCACAAAGGGTTTCGTTTAATATTCTTTTCAAAACACTTTATTCTTTCTTTAATAAATCCAAATAAATTTCAATTAGCAACAAAAAAAAAATAAATGTTTTTTTAGATAGTAAAAATTTACCGCTCTATTTTTCTCGTTTTTTCGAAAATCTGAACCAGAAAATCTGAAACTGAGAGAGGGTAAGTCCGAGTCCCTTATGGCTGCAACAATAGTGATTGATAAGGGATTAAAGAGAAATGGTTTGCTCCGACTCAGGGGTAGTTCTTTAAGTTTACCAGTTGCTTTCTCTTAGAATAGAGTTTCTTTCACCCCTTTCCAGGAATGGAATGAACCAAAGCTATGTTTGGTTCATTCCAAACCAAAGCTGTGTTCAGTTTGGCTCATTCAATCTGTTTTTGAGTGAGTGTAAGCGTCAAATCTCTCTTGGAAAATTCACGAAAAAAATCTTATTTATTTTTTCCTCTTCAAAATGTCGGAAAAGGGAATTAAAAAAAAGGCCTTGTCAATTAAAGACAAAATCAAAATTTTGAAAGAAGATGATAGCAACCCAAACGTAACAAGAGTTGAAATTGCTAAGAGATTGAATATGCCGGTGACTACTCTGAATGGAATTGTAGCAAAACGCTATCTTATATTAAACGACTCCTCTGATAAATCTCGAAAAATTAAAAAAGTGAAAAAAGGAAAATATGAAGCTATGGAAGAAAAATCATTACTTTGGTTCAAGCAAGCTAGATCCGCCAATATTCCTATAAGTGGACCTTTCTTAGAGAAAAGGCTGAGGAAATTGCCAAAAAAATGGAGATTGAATTTGCACCTTCAAATGGATGGATTGATAGAATGAAAAAAAGAGCTGGTTTAAGTTACAATTCTATAAAAGGTGAGAGTAAAAGCGTCGATTCATAAGAAATCGAAGAATAGAAACAAATCTTACCAGATTTGATAACCGGCTATCATCCTAAAGATGTCTTTAACATGGATGAGTGTGGGCTTTTCTATAATCTACCGGATAAAACGTATGCATATAAAGGTGAAAATTGTCACGGAGGTAAAAAAATAAGGAACGACTTACAGTTTTATTGGGTGCAAACATGGACGGTTCCGTGAAATTGCTAATTTTGGTTGTTGGGAAATCCAAGAAACTCAGATGTTTTCAAAATGTGATATGACTGCCTTGTGATTATGAAAATAACAAAACTGCGTGGATGACGATTACAATTTATGAAGCCTATTTGAAAAGATTAAATGTTAAAATGAGGAGAGCTAAACGGAACATCATCATCTTTGTAGACAATTGCGCCGCCCATTCCAAAGACACGAGTAACTTTACTAACATAAAAGTGCATTTCCTACCACCGAACTCGACTTCGGTTTTGCAACCGATGGATCAGGGAGTTATTAAAGTGTTTAAGCAGCACTACAGAAAACGGCTTGTGAATTGGATGATTGAAAAACTGGACAATACTGGAGAGATAGGAGAAGTGAACGTTTTGCAATCTATTCATTTTATTTTATCTGCATGGGAGTTAATAACGCCATCTGTAATTGCCAATTGCTTCTAGAAAGCAGGATTTTTGGAAGGAGAATCAACAGAAGAATATATGAATTGGACATTGAAGATGATTGGAAGACGTTACAAAGAAGGATGGATTTCACAGCATCGTTTGAAGAGTATGTGTCAGTAGATGACGAGATATTCCCATGTGAAATGCTTACAGTAGATGATATTTGTGAGGTTACAGAAGATGAAGAAATGAGTGACACTGAGGAAGAGCGCGTGGAAATTCCTAGTGTTTCGGATGCTGTGAAAGGACTAGAAACATTTCGCCGTTTTATTGAAATGTTGAAAATGTGCCTGAGGAAATTTTTAAAAACTTAAGACAACTGGACTGTTATCAACTAAAAATTGCCGAGAAAAAACATAAACAACAATCTATAACCGATTTTTTCTGTAAAAGAATATCAAATGATGCTTAAAGAGAAATGTCCCCTCTCTGTCTTCAAACATTGGATTAAATAAAGAGTTTCTAAGGTAATTATGCATTTTTTCTTGATTGACAGATTTTTTAAAATGTGCAAATCAGTTTAAATTTCTTAAGTAAAACTCAACTTTATATAAATTTATGTATTATTTTAACAATGTAAAAGACCTCTCCTGACTATCAAAACTTAAACTAATGATTGTCTCAAACATTCTTAATTTCCCGTTTAAGAAGTTTTCCCGTTTAAGACGTTTTTGCCTTCCATTCCCTTGGAAAACTTCTTAAGCGGGTTTTACTGTATTTACTATTCTCTATTACTCATATTGATACTCTCTTTGTATTTTTCTCAAACATTTGAAAAATCCGTTATGACGTCAGATTAATTTTCTTTTTAATTTTTTTTTTAATTGGTGAAACTTTTTATTTCATTTTCATTTTTCACGTGGAAATCTTTCAATACAAAATTAATTATTGTATAAAGAATTTTAGTGTGGATTTTTAATTGTTGGCAACTGCTATAACGAAAAATGTTTAAATGTAATAGGAAAAGGCTGTTATATTTTTGGTTTTTTATCTCTATATATTAAAATAATACGATTTTTTCAAATTTTATGATTTTGAGCTTCATAGCAGGTATTCAGCTATAAGTACACAAAATGTCATGCCGATAAGTTAAATATTTTCTGAGAACCGGTTCTGTGAAGGATAGACAACGAAGCGGGAGTAATAGGGTTTGATGAGATGATGAGATGAACCAAACCCTAAAAAATGAACTTTACCTTATTAGAAGATAACCACGGGTGATTGAAAGAGACTAAGCGCAGTTTAGTAATAAGGGTAGGTCGTCAAAACAGGATTACTTACCAGAGATCGTGTGGCATGACTACTGTTGATCAGTCTTATCAATCATTCAATAAGTGCCAAAATCAACGATTTTTAAGATTCAGTATCTCAGGATCCATAAAAGTTAAATTTATGAATGCTTCAATATTACATAGTTTCGATACATAAGCAAAATTTTATTCCTAAATCTCTATTACTATCGGAATCATAAGGGTTCAAATGTGGCTGGAATCGCTTTGTGTAAATATGCTGCAAAGTCTGCTCATTTTATATATGACAGAAATATCAGAACCCAGTTTGTGTCGGCTCTATGCGGTTCTCTCGTGTATTCTCTTAAATAGAATTTTACCACAAATTTTTCACTTAAAAAATCAGTTTTCTTTCGGAATGTGTATGAAATTTTATACACAATTTGCTTTATTAGAAAAATAAATGTTACATTTGTGATTTTAATCCACTTTTTGAAATTTTCCCATCGATGTAAAAATAATTCTTTAATAATGACAGTTTTCGTTTCTTGAAATTATAAAGGTTTTAGAATTTTTAGAAATAATTTTTGACAACTTTATATATGTCTAGTTATAAATAATTTTTCAGTAGAAATATTATATTTTAAAATCTGATGATATAATCTGAAATATTATATTTTAAAACAAATGAAGAATGCATATTGTATAAATAATTTTGAAACTTGTTACAAAGCATATAATGAAAATATATCGAATTGAATATTTAAAAATATATACATACTTGATGAATGTATAATTCTGCTGTTTTTCCAGCCTGGTTCTCTTTACACACAAGAGATTGCATAGTTATTTATAATCTATCTATTTAACTTCTAAGGAAAAATTAACTCTAAATTTTGTAGATGCATAGCGTATGCTTTGCTGAAAAATCAAAACGCTTAGTGGTACTTTCTTTCTTTTTTTATATTGACGATTATTTTTTTCCTTTCCAGGCTTTTTTTTCCAGCTTTAATTTCCAGGTTTTTTTCTGCTTACCTTTTTCAGAAAATAAAAATTAAAATGAATATAAAACAGAAATAAATATGACACACATACAATTGTAAAATTTTATTCGTATTTTTCGTATACATCTATATGATTTTACAGAATGTTTACAATACAAAGCTATATCTAAAAATAAATAATTGACTTCCAGCGCCAATCAATATAAAGAGGAATTGCACATTATATGAGGATAATACTGTAAATATACTTTTAAACCTTGGATATATATTTTTTAAATTATAAATTAGCAGCTTTCCCTGTTAAAAGCAAAATAATTGAAGTCAGAGTTCTTCGTATTAATCAGAGTTTTACAAAAGAGGGCTAAGAGAAAAGTTATAGTAAGAATGAAAAAGCAGAAGTTGCTTTTTATAAAATCTTCTTATATTATTTATTATTTTAAAAAGTTTAAATTTGATTTGAATGTCTTATAATTGACGTGAAGACAGTACATTGAATTAAAAGAAAAGATGATGAAAATTATGATATGTAACTGAAATACTGGTTGACAAATTTCTTCGCACACAAGTAATTGGACTAAAATTTAAGGATAAATTTTTAATCTAATTTATGTAGCTTTGAGAGTTTTCTTTTTTAACATTATCTTGATTATCACAAAATCTTCACTAATTATAAGTGTATGACTTCAAGAATTTCGAATCTCCAACCAAAAAATTATAAGTGTTGTAGTAATTTGACCTACAAATTTTATCAGCTAAATCGTATAGATACATAACATTCAAAATACTGTAAACTGTTACATTATTATTAATAATATTACTGTTATTTTAAGGAATACCAGAATTTACACAGTAATAAAGAAATGTATTACAAAACGCATACATTCTCATTGTAATCTGCAAAATATTTTAAACAAAGTTAAAGCATATTGCAGAATAAAATTTGGAAATTGTAAATATTCACACCCGCATTTATTTTATTGCCGTTTTAATATTTTTAATTTCGATTAAAAAAAATAAATCACAATTTTTAATATGTTATCTCTCTATATTAAAAAAAAGTAACCACCGCCGCGGCCGCCACTGTCAATTAAGATTTTGTGCCTTGAAGTCTTTCTGGACTAATATCCAGAAAACTTTTGCAAATAAAAATTTAAAAATTGGTGGTTTTATAAAGAAATGTTCGATAAACACGCTGAAGTAGACAGTTTTTAAATCGAAGAATTATTTTAAGAGATATTTAATATTAAAGTTGGTCAAAATAATTTTCTTATAAAAGTTTTATAGAAACGAAAACTATGCACAGGAATTTAACCATAATTTGTAAGGATATAGTTGACAAGGTTGGGGTGTGCAGACTGCAATTATTTTTTCAATTTGACTCATTTTTTGAGGTAATATTTCAATTTTTTATTCAAAATTTTCATTATTTTGACGAAGATTTATTTCATATTTCATAAATTCCATTATTTTGAACCGTTGCCAATTTGTAATTTGTAAAAATTTGTAAGGATATAGTTGACAAGGTTGGGGTGTGCAGACTGCAATTATTTTTTCAATTTGACTCATTTTTTGAGGTAATATTTCAATTTTTTATTCAAAATTTTATTATTTTGACGAATATTTATTTCATATTTCATAAATTCCATTATTTTGAACCGTTGCCAATTTGTAAAATAGCGCAAGTAATAATTTTCCCTTTCAACTAAGAAATGTATTTACACGAGACTATTAAAAACAGAAATAAAACTTTAAAATAATAATTAAATGATCACGTGTTAAAAGCAATAAATGTAGAAAATGACGGAATAAAAAATATACTTGCGCGTGAATATTAAAAAAGATAAATAATTCAATTATTCCGCGTTTTCAAAGCATTAAGTAGAGTAAGATTGATTTATTTCGACAAAATATTTTATCTATTATTGCAAATTTTAAAACAGCGTAATTAATAATATTTCCCTTCAATTAAAAGCTATATTTTTACGTTTAATAATTACGTTTAAATCAACGAAATAACTAATAAATTGGTAAAATATAATTAAAAATACAGATAAACGTTGAATTAAAGATCACTCGATGACGTAACTACCACGCGTAACGCATCTGGTATCAATTGAATGCGATGCCACAGATATGCACTTTTGGCTTTAAATCCTATATTTTGGGGACAGTTCTTTTCTTTTATAGAAAGTAGGAGTCGGGATAATGGAGTAATACCCAATTTTCTATTAGCATCGTTATAAAATTTCCCGATGCAATGACATTGCTTACTTAACCATTTTGCACAAGTTGATTTTCAAATGTTTAATTAACCTTATTTTATCAACAGTTGTTAGCTGTCTCGACAGCAGCTGATTCGGCTTTAAAATCCCTTGGTCAAAGGAAAATGAATGGAAACGCGATTATAGCAGATATTAAAGCGAGCAGCCGATTACACAAGGCCGATTATAGCAGCCGATTACAGCAGCCGATTACAGCAGGTCGTTTAATTATAATTCAATTTTCCGCAATCGTTTTAAGGTTGATCAAATCAGAGTGTTTTTACAGTTTGTGGTGTCAGAACGGGGGTTGGCGAGCGTAGCTCGTAGGGGGCAGAGCCCCCTAGTTACACAAAAGATACCATGTTTGTTTTTGCGGAATTTGTTTTAATTTGTTTCTTAACTTTCATATTATAATAAAATTTATTATTGTTTTTAATTGAACTAATTAACTTTTTTAATAATAATATTAAAGTGTTATTTATTATATTATTTTAAAAACTATAATAATTGTATAGATTTTCTTTAAATAATACATCGTATATAAAAAGTATATGCGCAGTTGCTGATCTACATACGTAAAATGTATATTTTCATAAATGGGATTATCTATGATTCATTTTTTTTTTGTTAATATGTATTTTTATAAATTTTTAACATTTTCATTTTTAATTTATCTTGGATTTTCTTTTTTACGTCAAAGTTAAAGAAATAACGTAAAAAAAAAAAAAAAAAAAAAAAAAAAAAAAGAAGAAGAAGAAGAAGAAGAAAGGAAAATGATGATGAAGAAACTAAAATTAGAATGGAAAAGTTAGAAAATAAACTTAAAAATGACATTCAAGATATAGTTTATCAATACTTGAAAAATTAGTGAAAATTCTTTGTATTCTAAAAAGAAAGTTACTAATGCTGTCACTGCTGTTGCCGGTATTGAATCTATTGAGCCTTTTTCACTTTCTCGACCTATCTTGAAAAAACTATTGCATATTAAAAAATGAAAATTGGTAGTTTTATAAACAAAAATGTATGATAAATATGCTGAAGCAAACAGTTTTTAAATCTAAGAATCATTTTAAGCGTTATTTAATGTTGAAATTGGTGAAGATAAACTTTATAACATTACATAAACTTTACGGGATAATTGCTTTCGTTGCTAGTATTGAATCTATTGAGTCTTTTTCACTTTCTCGACCTATCTTGAAAAAACTATTGCATATTAAAACATGAAAATTGGTAGTTTTATAAACAAAAATGTATGATAAATATGCTGAAGCAAACAGTTTTTAAATCTAAGAATCATTTTAAGCGTTATTTAATGTTGAAATTGGTGAAGATAAACTTTATAACATTACATAAACTTTACGGGATAATTGCTCTCGTTGCTAGTATTGAATCTATTGAGCCTTTTTCACTTTCTCGACCTATCTTGAAAAAACTATTGCATATTAAAACATGAAAATTGGTAGTTTTATAAACAAAAATGTATGATAAATATGCTGAAGCAAACAGTTTTTAAATCTAAGAATCATTTTAAGCGTTATTTAATGTTGAAATTGGTGAAGATAAACTTTATAACATTACATAAACTTTACGGGATAATTGCTTTCGTTGCTAGTATTGAATTTATTGAGTCTTTTTCACTTTCTCGACCTATCTTGAAAAAACTATTGCATATTAAAAAATGAAAATTGGTAGTTTTATAAACAAAAATGTATGATAAATATGCTGAAGCAAACAGTTTTTAAATCTAAGAATCATTTTAAGCGTTATTTAATGTTGAAATTGGTGAAGATAAACTTTATAACATTACATAAACTTTACGGGATAATTGCTTTCGTTGCTAGTATTGAATCTATTGAGTCTTTTTCACTTTCTCGACCTATCTTGAAAAAACTATTGCATATGAAAACATGAAAATTGGTAGTTTTATAAAGAAATGTATGATAAATATGCTGAAGCAAACAGTTTTTAAATCGAATAATTATTTTAAGCGTTATTTAATATTGAAATTGGTCAAGATAAACTTTATAATATTACATGAATTTTACAGGATCAAAAACTGCATATAAATTTAACCATCTTCCGTAGCCGTATATTTGACTAGATTGTGGTGTGCTGTATCCAATTATTTCACAAGTTTAACTAATTTTTAGAGTTTTTTTTTAAATTTTTTAATTCAAAATTTCAATTACTGAATAGAGATTTAATTCATATTTGGAAAAAACCGTTCATTATTTACTGTTGTCAGAATTAAAAAAAAAACCGAATAATAATACTATTTAGATAGCGAGCAATTAATAGAATGGGAGATGATATTTTATTAACCTGAAAGCACTTTTAATGCTGTTTATCTTCAAATGACTATTAAGTTTCTACATTTGCAGTCATTCATTTCTTCTTCTTTTTAGAACAGAGCAATTTAGCGTGTTTTTACAGACTCCGGGATCTGGACAGGTGTTGGCGAACGCAGATCGTAGGGGGCCAAAGCCTCCAAGTAAAATAAAAATGATATGATTGTTTTAAATCTTTGTTCAAAAAGTTTTGATAATATGACATTTATTTTTAAATTTATGTTTAAAAAATTTCGCGTATATTTGGACTTGACATTTAAATTTGGTACATTGCTAAAAATTTTGTGTTTGGTCGAACCAATTTTTAGTGCTGCAGTAGCTGCAGCGATAAGATGGTGAAACCTTTATGGTTCAACCGGAGATCCAAATGTTGGAACGAGATTTCACCATCTTATTGGTTGCAGTACCAACCGTTGGTTCAATACGGCACAAAACTTTTAACAGTGTAAAGGGTCATTCTGAAATCCAGAGGAAAAAGTACATAGAGGTATCTCATTGCCTCAAATTAAAGGGTGTCCCAAAACGAACTGATATTTGCCGCCCTTTTTTTCGTGGTTATAACAAAGTAGAGATTTTTATTTGCTGTTATCTGTAACAATTAAGGTCGAATCACAGAAAGAAACACAGTCGAACAACGCATGGAAATTGTGAAAATACATTTTAAAAACAGAGCAAAATTTGCGGAAACTGCACTGAAAAATAAAAAAATAAATAAAAATAAAAAATAAAAAATAAACTGTTGATTTTACGCTATAATAATGGCATCCCAGCTACCCAGTACAACATCGCGCATGCGCGGCAATGTATTACTGCTTATTTTACTGTTTATTACTGCTAATTTTACTGTATAATACTGGCAGCTTGGATGCCAGTATTATAGCGTAAAATCAACAGTTTTTTTTTTGCAGCGTGTTCGCATACGTTAATTCAAATGTCAGGTCATTTTGGGACACCTTTCATTTCTCCATCGAGGAAACCATTTTAAGAAGACACGAATCTCTGGGGACCTTTCCTGATTATAAGTCTTTCTTGGCACAGTCATCTCAGCATCACTGATCACTCATCATTTACTGAACAATTTACTTGACTTCTTCTGTTTTCCATACGGCATATGGACACCTTTCAGAATCACCAAACCGCTACAGGTGAAAAGATTTATCATGTGTTTTAGTTACGCTCGAACTACCAAGATGATGATGATGATGACGGTATACCACAGACTGGGCCATGGCAGCTATTCCCAGTATTTATAAAGATTTCGGATGGACCGCTAAGAGACCTGAAAAAGAGAAACAAAAGTAAAATTGAAAGAAAACTTATTAGGAAGTTTTGCCAAAAGTTGCAAATTTTAACAAAATTTCTTTTCACGAAGTGCATCGGAAAAGAAAATGGCTATTAAATATTAAAAAAATATAATAAATACATAAAAACGTTACCAAACCTTTAATTTTGGTTAAAAATAACCATTATGGGAATTGGTTGAAATTACAATAACTTATTTTATTTCATTCGAAATTCTAGATTAAATTTTATTTACACCCTTATAATTCAAAACATTTCTTTAAAAAACAATCAATTTTAGATTATTATTTATTTATTTATTTATTTATTTATTTATTTATTTATTTTGTTTTAACAATTGTCAGATTATTTACTTCAATAACTACTCAAAAATCAGCATGAGAGTTTCAATTCTGGGAACTTAAATTATTTGATTTTTTTTTAATGAATTTCATGCTAATATCATTATTTGATAGTAGCACTGTGGTTTTGAAATTAAAAAAATAACTTCTTTTGGCTTGAATTTATGGTTTAAAAGAGTAAAAATACTTTTATATTCAGAATAGTCTTGTATTTGGTTTTCTTTTTTAACATCATTCAGTTTCCGTCAATAATATTTTAAATGTGGGGCCCATTTGATGAAGGCATGAGACTACTTAACTTTTTCAAGGCAAGGAGAATTCAAGATAACGAGTTTCTGTTCAAAGTAACTGCTGCTGAGTGCATATATTTCAACTTGTTTGTAACTACTAGATTGCATTTATACGCAGATATGCTTATAGAATTTTATTCTATTTCAATTTTTGCAGCGTCGGATATGAAAAATAATGCTCTTTCAAATGCAATTTGTTTGAAAACTGTATCTGAATTTACTGATTTTTAGTAATTTTTTAAATAATTTTCAAGCATGGACTTTTTAAAATCTATCTCGATCCCGTGGGGCTCGATAACGAAAGAGTAATACTTTTGACTAATGCACGGATTTTCATTACATTGTAGATTCAGTTAGACGTTGACATAAAGTTTACCAACTTAAAAGCTCTATTTAGGGGTTTTCATATTTTGAAATTATATGAGTTACTAATTATGTTTGGAATTGTCTGAGTATGTTTTATTTTTTAAGCGCAAAATTGAAAATTCGAAAATTTCAAGCATTTTATGTTATCTGTTGTCCTTAAGCTATTGCGAGTGTTTAAGAACAATCGGCATATCAGGAAATAACAGCAAGTAACATGTAATTTTTTAGAATCCTTTTTAACACTTTCCAACATAGTTGAAAAGTGTTCATGAATTCGGTTTGTCAGTTTGTCTGGCGTCTGTCTGCCCGTACTCTCACCCAAATATACTCGGATTGTTATGCAATTGATATATGTTATTGAGGTTAACTATGATATATTCGGTATTGAAAATGAAGTGTGTAGCATTTATAGTTCCTTTACATGGACACTCAAAAGAATTCCGTTACATTACGATCTAAGGGGAAAAGTCGTTTGCTGTTTATTTCAATAATGTTCCACGATTTCAATCATATTGAAATCGTGGAACCGTGGAATCGTGGATATACAGTGGTGGCCAAAAGTTTGGACATTTTTTGAAAGTTTCATGTTTTTCAACTTTGTGTGCTTGTAGAATATATTAATTTTCACTTAAATACAAACGTTTATATATCAAATTGAAGGTAATTTAATGTAGAATTTAAGTATTACAATATCTGTATTACAAAAAAAGTTATGCTCATTTTAGTAGAACAAACAAACACAAATCGTTTTGAATAAGGACGTGTTTTGTAATAAAAGCGTACTAGCCAATCTCAAACACTGTTCTGAGGACCAATCAAATGTCTGTAGCTATAGTTTAGGTTATTTGGATGGTAAAAGAGTTATTGTTGTGGAAATATTTTGCGGAATGATGCATACTAGTACAATTAAATAGAGTATTGCTGTTTTTGAATATTTAAAGTCCTTTTTTTTAAGTAAACTTATTTTAAACAATGTCATCAACAAGAAGAAGTAATTGGACATCTACAAAAAGAAGCCGAATTGTCATATTGAGAGAAAATGGCCTCTCTTATGCTGAAATTGCAAGGCAAGTTGGTGGTTCAGTGACTTGTTCTGGTGTACGAAAGTTCTGTTTACGTTATGAAAAAACGAAATCAGTGGAAAATAAGGCCAAATCAGGCCGCAAAAAATGCACAAGTGCTACTGCCGATAGAAAAATTAAACGGCTATGCCTTCAAGATAGAAAAATTTCATCAGATGCCATTAGATGTGAAATGAATGCAGCGGGTATTGCAGTAAGTTCAAGAACAATAAGAAGAAGGTTATCAGGATTTGGACTACAAGCTAGAATTCCAAGGAAAAAACCATATTTAAATCAAAAACAAAGCGAAAAACGAGTTAAGTGGACAAAAGAACACATTAAATGGTCAGCAAATCAATGGAAGCAAGTAATCTGGAGCGATGAGAGTAAAATATCGCTCTTTGGTAGTGATGGTAGAAAATACGTGAGACGTAGAGTAGGAGAAGCACTTCATCCTGATTGCATTGAAGCAACTACAAAAACCCCAACAAATATCATGATTTGGGCATGTATGTCTGCAGATGGTGTGGGCCGAGTTCAAGTGATTGATGGCATCCTGAATGCCAAAAAATACATCGAAACTGTCCTGGAACCAAAATTGATACCTTCCATCAGGGATCTCTTCCCCAACAACGCACCATTTATTTTTCAGCAGGATTGAGCTCCATGCTACACAGCAAAAGTATGCAAAGCATGGTTTTAAAATAAAGGCATAGACATATTACCATGGCCAGGAAAGAGCCCTGATCTCAATCCAATTGAAAATTTGTGGCGACGTTTGAAAATTCTTGTACGAAAAAAATGTCCATCCAATAAAAGACAACTTATTGAAGCTATAATTGATTCTTGGCACCATGTGATTACGAAAGATGAACTCCAAACACTCCTTCACTCGATGAAAAGACGCTGTGAAGCTGTCTTAAAAAATAAGGATTATCATACTAAGTATTGATTGTGTAAGTATCACTTTAAAAAAAGGCAAATCTAAGATAGATCTTACTATTAGTTGCACAACTTTTTTTTTTAATACAGATATTGTAATACTGTTTTTATTATTAAATTCTACATTAAATTACCTTCAATTTGATATATAAACGTTTGTATTTAAGTGAAAATTAATATATTCTACAAGCACACAAAGTTGAAAAACATGAAACTTTCAAAAAATGTCCACACTTTTGACCACCACTGCATATCACTGAGGTGCATTAAAAGAAGCTTACTATAAAATATTGTGTGCGTTCATCGTTCATTTACAGAGGCACACAAAATAATTAAAGTACTACTAGATGAAACCCGTCAAAACTTGACGGAAAAAAATTACTGTAACAATATCAGTAAAATAAGCTTCTTTATTATTCAAGAAGGGCTGCGTATGAAACAGTCTTTCAAATATTTTATTTTAAAAGTCCCCCGCCCCCCAGTGAAATACAGTACTATTTCCGATGCAAACTCCAAACAAACAATCTGTAAACAACTGTGTAATGCAAATCAGTCTGACATTACCGCCATATTCCCCACGACAAGAAAGAAAATTTCATGGACCTATGAAGTATCATGCAAATAGTATAATCCTACGTTCATCTCATATTCTGTAAATAAAAGAACATAGTAAATAAAGCACGCATCCCCTACCCCCCCCCCTGTGATAATGCAATCAAACTAGCTCGTATGCGCATGTGTATTGCATCTGCCCAAAGGCACCGTCGAAATTCGACGTTAAAAAAAAGTTTTAAAACGTTTAAATTAAAAGTTTTAAAATATCCTCTTTAATCATTGTGCGTTTCAAATCTATATCTTCTAAAACACATCCATTGTTTTAAGCTAATCAATTTGGATGTAAAGGTGCAGAATTTTTAAAAAAATAATAAATCAATCTTTAGATGAGGAAGATTTTTAATGTTTTCAAGTGTAATTTATTTGTATGGTTTCTCCGGTTCCTTTACATAATCAGGATGATTATTCTTTTTCCATCACAGTCGGGGATCTTTTCCCTCTTACACAGTTAAATATCCAATGGATCTTTAAAAAAATAATAAAATACAGTTCCTAGCATATTCTGATGCAATATACACATAAGCGAATTCAACATATTAATTTTATGTTAATCATAAACTGAAAATAGTTTTTTTTTGACAGATTTTAGTTTAGCGCCAAAATGCTCTATCTTATGGATAATCTGAACTTACGATTTATCAGGGTTATTATTATTATTATTATTATTTTCACTTTTTATGATGGTTAGGGAAATCTTTTTTCAATTGTGGCAATTTTCCAAGGGGCTATTTTACATTATTAAAGCAAACTGATGGTCATTGTTGAGATAGAATTGAAAAATATTTCATGTTTGAAAATTATTTAAAAAGTCGTTAAATTAAGCGGCAGTTTTCAAATAAATTTCAATCGAAAGATAATTTTTTAACACTTTCCAACCTAGTTGAAAAGCGTTTATGACTTCGGTTTGTATGGTCGTCTGGCCGTCTGCTGTCTGTCCGTGCTCTAACTCCCATAAATATGCTCGGATTGCCCTGCAAATTTTATATGTTATGGCTGTTATCTATAGCATGTTCCTTATTTCAACTGAAGTGTGTAGCACTTATAGTTTTTTTACTAGGTCACTCAAAAGAATTCCGTTACATTACGGTCTATGGGGAAAAATCGTTTGCGGTTTATTTTAATGATGTTACACAATTTCAAACACATTGTAATTGATATATTAAGGGTGCATTACAAGAGGCTTACTGCAGAATATTGTGTGTGTAGCACTTATAGTTACTTTACAGGGACAGTCAAAATAATTCCGTTACATTACGTCTATGGAGAAAAAGCGTTTGCGGTTTAATTAAATAATGTTTCACTATTTTAAACGCATTGAAATTTATATATATCACTAAGGTGCATTACAAGAGGCTTACTACAGAATATTGTGTGTATAGCAGTCATCGTTCATTTACAGGGACACACAAACGAATTCTCTACTGTCTGTTAACAATAATTCCTGGAAGTGCGTTTTAAGTTGCTGAACGCGATTTTAAATTTAACTCACTTGTTGTCTATTACTTGGTGTGTATAAATTCTGTAGACTATATACAGGGCAGCACAAAAGTTCGCGAACACATTTCCGTTTATTGACAGAAACTCCAGAAGGAGAATTTTAAACTGTGCTACGCGTTTCGTAACTAAAATTTAGCATCCTATGTAGTATGTATACAAATCTATAGATCATATACAGGGCTGAATAAAAGTATTCGGATATTTTTCCGAATATTGAATATGTTGGAAATATATGTTGGAAATTCCTGAAATTACGTTTTTAAATATGTTATGCGTTTTCCAAATTGTTTACTTAGATGTTATCTTTAATCTTATTAAACGGTAATGATTTGTAAAATTATTTTGGAAGCGTTGGAAAGTGTTACATAATCTATGCTTGACGCATGATTTTTCGTTCTTGTTTGACATCGAAAGAGAAATTCACAGTGAAAGAAATAGGACTTTGCCCCTAATAAGGAACTGTTAAATGAACTTATAACAAACCTACCAAAATAATTACTATAAAATATTAGCCTTACATTGTTTATTCTAGCTAAAAATACAATCATTATTTCAAGGTTTTTTTTTCTTTAACCATAACACTATTTTTAATAATTTAAATTTTCCTGAAATCCTTTACTTTTGTGATTTTTTTCTTAAAAAATGAAATATTCTAACCTATAATTAAAAAAAAAGTAATTGGTAACATGTAACCAAGGTATGCAATCAAGATGAAGCAACCAATAAATGCTCCAGTTCTAATATTTAAAATTAAAAATTGAAAAATCAGTTAAAATTACGTCATGTTGACATGATCATATAAATTTTTCTTTGTAGTTTTATCAATCTTAAAATGCATTTCAAACTAAGCAGAACGTCATTTTCACCGGCCCAAACTTTTTACACGTACATACTTTGTATTCGTTACTTTTATGCTTAAACACCATGTATACAAAGAAAAATATATTTTGTATTTAATTGTAATGAAAAAATGGCATCAACAAAGTTATAATACATAATGATGAAATAAACCCAATGGACAATATTCCCGTGACGTCACAATAAATATGAATTTTTATTCGCTTATAAAACACACGGATAAATATTTTTACCGAAATTTAACTTGCAAATAAAAAAATTCGGCATAAAAGCCACGTACTTTTAATATTTATTATTTCTCTTTTATCCTCGCAACCACAGAGTTTTTCGTTACTCTGTGCCTCGCAACAGTGGGCGTTATCCGATTGCCGACTTTATGACGTCATACGCAGAAGTAAAAGTTTAATTTAAAATTACGGCTAATTAATTAAATTTTCGAAGAAACGAATCTACGATAACAAATCTGTGTCCAAATATCTTTCATTTAAAAAAAGAAGGATGTAATTGGATGTAGTAGTTTGTTCTCACGGATTGCTGAAAGAAAACACTTAGCGTTTTAAATATATAGATCTCTAAACAATAATTACTGAAAGTGCGTGTTCAGTTGAGGAACGCGTTTTTAAATTTGACTAATTATCTGCCTATTTCTTGGTATGTATAAATTCTATAGATGATATACAGGGCAGCACAAAATCTCTCGTATGCATTTCCGTTTACTGACGTAAATTCCAGAAGGGGAATTTTAAACTGTGCTATGCGTTTCCTTATTGAACTAAAATTTACATTCTATGTAGTATATATAGAAACCTGTAGATCATATATAGGGCTGCAGAAAATAATTTGGATATTTTTCCAAATATTTTTGGTAATTCCTGAAATTGTGTTTTTAAATGTGTTATGCTTTTTCCACATTGTTTACTTAGACATCCTCTTTCTCTTTATAAAACAGTAAATATTTGTAAAAGTATTTTTGAAGTGTTGGAAAGTGTTACATAATCTATTCTTTATTTCATGATTTTTCGTTTTTGTTTAGTTACATTATAAAATAATCATCTGAAGTTTCATGATAAGTTTTAGGAACAAATGCTAACCTAAACGACCTCTTTAACTGCTTGATAATTCCAATGGGTACGGGCACGAAGAGAGGCAGGACGAAGAACTTCTTCTGAGCTCCAAACTGTGAAAGAAGAAAATAAGAAAGGAGTTGCTTTGTGTGATAAAAGGAGCTGTAAACATTCACTAGAGAGGCCAGAAGGAGTAATGTGAACACAGTTCTGCATCTCATGATGGTTTCGTAGTCCTATTTAAAAATAAATAAATAAAAAACATATCAATATCCGTGTGAAAATGATTGATTTATCTGCAAAGAAAGTAATCATTATTTGAAAAGAAAATAAGTGAAACAGTAATAATAATAAACTAGTCGTTGGGGGCCACCATAATACTTACCCATCATGGATATGCATAATGTAAAATATTAAAATAAAAATGTGTAAACTACTTATAAAATGCATTGCAATTCAAATAAAATCGTGGCTTGATGACGTCACAAACTTTAAAGGCTCGATTACTGAATTGCTTGAAAGAGGTTTTTCCTTATAACTTCAAAAATAATAATGCTATTAACTAGCAGTTTATTGTATCTGATTAAGCGTCAAATTTCCAATTAAAATATATCTTTGAAGTGAAATTTGGATGAAATACAGGGTCATGAAAAATCGAAGAGTGTGGAAAATAGCATTCCAAATATCTCGGCAACTAATTATCCGATCGACTTCATGCTTTATTCAAAATTTATGTTTTTTTATTGTCTTTTATATTCATTTCTTAAAATAAACAATTTCGAAAATTTTTATATACCTTTCATCAGAACGAATATTTCGAGAGTCCGAAAAAAATTGTTCCGGTTAATCGAGGTTATTGAAATGAAATAGGCTTCTTTCCATTATTAAATACTAAGTACATACCAAATTGCAAGTCTCTATCTCAATTTTTTCGAGAGATAGAGCGTTTACAGACACACACACACACACAGACACACAGACACACAGACGGACGGCAAAATTTTTTTTCTAAAAATATGTTTTTCGGAATCTCCAGTGTCTGAAACGTGTAAATCCGTCAAAAAAAAATTTTCGATTTTCAAAACGATTACAAGACTTACCCTATACTACGTATGATGGGTAAGTAAAAACAATTGTAATTTAACAAATTACAACAACCATTGGGAAAATGCAGAGGGATAGCGGGACAGTGTTCGGACTCTATCACAACCGTTACCTCGTACTATAAGATATTAATTTTTTTTATTAATTTAGCCCCTCCTAAAATACCCCCTCTTATAGCAGACGTATTCGCCCCACGCTACTATAACATAGCTTCCCCACGCTAGCTATCCCACTCACCTACTATAGTATGATCTCCGCAGCAGGCGGTGTTACCACCGCACCGCCTGCTGCTGACGCAGAAGTCTCATTCCCTATCTACTGACTTCCCGTTTGGTATCCGAAGGTAGAATAAACCGAAATATCCAAATATGATGCCAACTTTAGGTGTTAGCATTGAAATTTTTAAAGTTTGGTTCAATTTCTATTTGTAGACCATCCCTAAGCAAAATTTAAGTATTACTTTAACTCTTGTTTAGATTGATGTCTGAGCTAACGGTATTTTGAGGAAATTAAAGTTGAAGACCACGTTTTTTGCTTTATAAGACGATTTCTCATCCGACGTCAATTTTTGAATTCGGCTTTTTTTCATATCTGATAGTTTGCATCTGTCCTTTTTGTAACTTTAACATTTTTGTAACGATTTTATGCATTTCTATTGCCTATTCAAAGAAGAACTCTTCTAAAGTTACAGAATTTCGTTAAAAATTCTGACGTCCATTCTCGACCGAAAACAACAACCATTTTCCCAATGGTTAAAAATAAATTATTACTTTGACAAAGTTCAATTTATTTACTCGAACAGAAAATGTAGATATGCAAAAGAAATTGTTGAAAATAAATAGCTGGGAAATCTTGTAACAATTATACACTGCTCAAAACAATTAAAGGATATTTGAAGTTTTATATAAAATAAAGATATAAACGAAATTTTTTTTGCCGAAAATAGAAGAAGAGAATCACAAATGCAAATTTTTCTGGTTTTCAAACTGTGGAGTATGCAAATTTTGAGTTCGTCAAAAACGTCGCTTCAGCGGCAGCGAATGAAATTTGACTTTCAACTGGATAAAAGAGAATGAAGACAAGGATGATCGGCATTCAGTGATTGCTTTGTTTCGATGAGTACGATGTCTCAGCGAAGTCATTTGACAGATTCAGAAGCTTGGAGAATTGTTGGTAGGTTAGAAGGGGGCCAAACTCAAGCCGAAGTAGCGCAAGCCATTGGAGTGTTACAAAGTGTCATTTCCAGGATCTGGAACCGTTTTTTGGAGAGTGGATGTGCAGGCCGAAGACCAGGGAAAGGTCGTAGACGGGCAACAACGCCCAATGAAGATCGGTATTTAGCGTTAACAGCTCGGAGACACCGAAACATGAACGCTACTCTTCTCCAACAACACCTTCGCTCGGCTACAGGCACCACGATTTCAACTCAGACTGTCCGAAACCGGCTCCATGCTGTAGGTCTGTATGCTCGCCGACCGATGGTATGTGTTAGATTAACATCAAGGCATCGTCGCGACCGCAGGGAGTGGGCAACCGAGCATGTCAACTGGAGGAGAAATGAATGGAGCAATATTCTGTTTTCTGACGAGTCCCGTTTTTCTGTGCATCCGGATAATAGGCGTATTTTCATCTGGAGGGACCGTGGCAGTAGGAATAATCCTGCGTTCGTGCACGAAAGTGTCAGATTTGGCGGTGGAGGAGTGTTGGTGTATGGTGGCATCTCCATTGACGGGCGCACTGACCTCTACATCATTCGAGATGGAGCTCTGACTGGTCGCCGATATAGGGATGGGATCCTCAGATCTATTGTAGTCCCTTACGCTGCAGCAATCGGAGATAACTTCATTTTAATGGACGATAACTGCAGGCCACATCGTGCAAACCTGGTGGAGGATTTCTTTTTCGAGGAAGGAATCGTTCGAATGGAATGGCCAGCGTGTTCTCCAGACATGAATCCAATCGAGCACGTTTGGGACGCTCTAGGAAGACGAGTTTCTGGCCGCCAACAACCCCCACAAACTCTCCACGAACTGGAAAGAGCTCTTCTGGAAGAGTGGGGCAGAATACCCCAACTCGTCATTAATAGCCTCATTGAGTCCATGCCTCAAAGGTGTTCAACGTTGCTGGCCGCCCGTGGAAACCATACCCCCTACTGAAAATGATTTTCTTTGAAGAAAACACCTTTTCTTATTCTTTTTTTCTCATATGCACAAATTGTGTTTTTTTCCTTTTGTACACAAATGCGCAATAAAATGCATTTTTTTCTGCCAAACATGTGTAATTTATTCTCATATAACCTACTATGTCTGTCGACCATGTATCAATCAGCTAAAAAGTTTCCCAGATACAAAATCCACCTAAAACTGCAATATCCTTTAATTGTTTTGAGCAGTGTAGATAAAACTGTTTGCTATGCTAATACAGTGCAATACAATCTGGTAAGATAGTATCTCAAAAGACCAGAAAAAAAAAAAACCTCTGTTTAATACGCCTTAATAATTTCGTCTTAAAACACATTACGTCTGGAGGCAGAAAAATATTTTTTTTTTCATGACTGTTCGTGAAATGCCGGAGACATATAAATAGGTTTTTACATACTGTGCATTTAATGCCGGCAACCTAATCCTATCTGAGGGTGATCTCCGAATTCATGGTAAAAATTTTAAGGGTTGGTAGAGGACATATGCATTTATTGTATAGTAAACCAGTGTCAGAAATCCCTTCATTCAGTCAAAATTACAGGGCGTCTCACTCCAATCCGAAATCACGTTTTCGTTCATAACCTTAACAGTAGTGAAAATATTTTAACAAAATTCGCAACAGACTTATCTCTGTATGAATTGTAAGTTTACTGTAAGGATAATAATCATTTGCACTACCCATTTACACAGACATTATTTTATTTTCAAACACATCAACGAGTAGTGTATGTACAAGGGTGGAACGAAAATAATGGTTAATTTTTTTTTTTTTCAGTTAGAAATTTGCTATAGTCGGCAAAAGTTGCCTCTTGGGATTAGAATGAAGAATATAAAATTTTGTTGCTGTACTAAAATATTTTCAGTTGCCGCAAAGAGCTTGAAAAATGAATTTTCTATGAAAAAACGATAAAAATTGCCTTTTTAAAAAAAGGTTCTTTTCTTGATAATTAGCATAATATGCATATATTTTGTAAACAGAATATTCAAAATATGATACTTTTGCAGAAAACTTGCACATTATATGTATTACGAATTTTTAGATGCCATTATACAAAGAATTATTTTGTAGAATTTAGCGATTTTCACCATATTAATTTTTATTAATTTTACAGTAACATATTTTTATAGTACTACATTGAAATGAAAGAAGTGCAATCTTTAACTATCGTATCTTAATAAAACAAATCACATTTATTTAGAAAAACTTTAAAAGAGTGAAACCTCTGATTAACGGACACCTATGTGACCAAAAAAACTGGTCTGAAAAAATGAAGTGACTGCAGGAGATTGGTTGTTAGTTATAACGAGAGGTTAATGTTCGCTGAGATATTTTAATTTGGCCGTAAGAGAGGGGTGACCGTATATAAGGGTGTCCATTAAAAGAGGTTTGATTTTATATTGTTTTTAAAGGCAAAACGCTATTTTTAAGAAACAGTATTTTTTTCTCTAATGTCCATAGTAATCACACATGGTCCATAGTAATCACACTGACACATTGGATTGTTTTTTGTTTTTTGTTTTTTTTTTGTTTCAAATGTTGGTATGATCTTTTGAAAATTTATTTTGGTTTTTATCAATGCATCTCTTTCAAAAATTCATTCAAACTTACAACAATTACTCTTTAACTAATTTAATAATCCTTTTTACTACTTTTTTTATTTCACATATTGAAAAATTGAAGTTGACTCTCATGATCAGGTACTTCTGCTAACTTTATTTACTGCTTTACTTTGTCGTCAGCAATATACATCGTCATAGGAGGTTATGTTACTTTAACATCATGCCATTGAATCATATCAATATAATCCGTGACATCAAAGTTTATGCATCCAGGAATTAAAAAAATTCTGATGCCAACTTCATTGCCAGTCCCTGCTTTTACAATTCGGCGTAATGCAAACTCCTTAATGACTTCTATCCCCTGATAGCATACAATGGAGTACATTTTCATGTGCAGCAAAGTATGCATTGCTTTGGATGATTGGATCAATTACATTTTTAGGAGTGTAATTGAGGTAACGCAAATAGCTGACACGTGTTCACCAGTGCTTCGTCCATAGATAGATGGTTTCAACTTTATGTTAAACCAAACAGTTGCATACACTTTCAAAATGTACTCAGTCAGTATTTGGAGATTTTGTGATGGATATTCTGTTCCCACGTACAAGCGAATTATTCTGTTTGCTTAGGTAAATCATGGTGAATGACAAATTTTTTCTGATTTCTTCATAGACAAATCAGAAGAGCAACTTCTAACGGAGATTGTGTTACACATTTCTAAGAAATATATTTGGTCCATACTTAAATTATCCTTAAATTTTAGCAATGGAATGTTATTTTCAGTAGGTGAAAACTCAGTCACTGGAAGTTCATAACACTTTTCCAGTTGTTTCCTTATTTTCACTCCAAATTCATTTGGATTTTTAGTTTTTCAATCTAGGAAAGAAAATATATGACGAACGGGTAGTTCATTTGCATGAAACAGACAAATTAAGCACTGCAGTGGCTTTCATAATTCTTTTTCCAATAAAGCAATCGCACCATTATTCAATCCACTGTTCGAGGCAGTTCCATCATATCCAATTGCAGTAATGTTTAAGTATTGGTTGTTGCCATTTAAAAATGTCATTATATTGTCTTTTATACCTTTTCCAGTGCCAGAAATCGGTTTTACGTGTCTTGAAAATTTTGATCCAAGTTCTGGAACAAGTGATATATGTTCTTCGATAACAGTTATTTTGTTATACTTAGTTCCTTTCTTCTCTTGCACAATAGTCTTGTCTTTTCTTACATAAAAAACAATTACTTTCTGTAACTAGTTTTACAGTTTCTCCTACATATCTTTTTCGGTTCTTCATTTGTTCTCATCTAATTTTCATTCTGTCAATACATTTCTGTCATACTTCATTCTTCATCACTAATCAGACCAATATCCTGCAGAGCGGCGCTTGGAATTGTTGCAGCAATTTTGTCTGATACTCAAGTTCTATCGCAAGTAGAAGTCACAAATCGCAGTTTCATGCTCATTTGACTATGATTTTGATTACTTCAGGTTTCAGAGACACTGGACGTATAGAGGCAATAAAAAAATTGGGATAATATAGTGTTCTCTTCTGAACTTTGTTCTGTTTCTACCTCATTATATACTATTTATGTTTCATTATTTTGTAATTAAAATGCATTACGCAGTAAGTTTACCATGTTTTTTTATTAAAAAGATTTAAAACTGATTAAAGCTGATTTAAAAGTTAACTTATGAAAACTATAATCTATTGAAAAAAAAATTAAACATAATTGCGAAATTAGTCAAAATTTTAATAAAAACCTAAAGTTTGGCCTTCTTGCGGCACCTCTAAACATAATCTAACTACGCTGATATTTAATTTACATCTTTATTTTGATCAAAAGCAACTTTTGAAAACTATAGCATATTGAAATTATTACTATTATTATTTTTTACAAAACTGCGAAAACTGTCAAAATTTTAATAAAAACCTTAAGTTTACCCTTCTTGAGGCACCTGAAAACATAATCCAATTACGCTAATATTTAATTTCCGTCTTTATTTTGATCAAATGCAACTTTTGAAAACTATAGCATTTTGAAATTTAAAAAAAAGTTTTTTCGTTCCACCCTAATGTACATGTCTAAAAGCCTTAAAAAACAGCTTTAAAATTACACAAAACTAGTCAATCTGTTCAAAATTGTAAAAATAATTTCACCTGTCGTTCTCAGTGACTGAGGATGCTTGAGACGCGACCAGACGACGACTATAGGTGCTGCTTATTTATATAATTACGAACGCACCTAAAAATGGAAATTTTTGTAAGCAATTTACACTTTTATATTTTTAATAATTTATATTTTTAATGCAAAAATTTCACATTGCACAGTACATACTACATGAGGAAATATATAGCACTTATTGGCATACATCAGGCATAATACAAAATGCATTGAAATGTTAATTAATATTCGGTGTAAATGTGCTTGCGATATTATGGGCGGAGAGAATTAAGAACAAGTGGGTAAGTGTGATCGAAGATCGCACAAAGGATTACGTGTAATATTCCTTTCAAAACACTTTATCCTTCCCTTAATAAATCCAAATAAATTTCACCCCCCACCCAAAAAAAAAAATAATAAAATAAAATAAAAAAATATAAAAGTCATGTTTTTTATAAAGTAAAAATTTACAGTTCTATTTTTCTCGTTTTTTCGAAAATATGAACCGGTCCGATAGCGGGCGAAGTCCGCTATTATACTCTGTCATAATAATATCTGTCATGTGGACTAAATGTGATATTAAAAAAAAATCAATTTCAAAATTAAACATGTTGTATAGAGACCTTCAAAATGTTAGACGTCAGATTAATTTTCTTTTTAATTCTCTAATGACGTCATATTAAGCTGCTTTCTGTATTTACACATACTCATACTCCTTGTATTATTGAGAAATATTTGAGAATTTCCGTTTTATTACCAATATGACGTCATATTAATCATTTTTTCAATGGGTGAAACTTTTTATTTCATTTTCCTTTTTCACGTGGAAATCTTTCAATAGAAAATTAATCATTGTACAAAGAATTTTATTGTGGATTTTTAATTGTTGGCAACTGCTATAGCAAAAAATGTTTTTAAATTTAATAGAAAAAGGCTGTTAGAATTTTGGTTTTTTATCTCTATATATTAAAAGAATACGATTTTTTCAAATTTTATGATTTTGAGCTTCATAATAGGTATTTAGCTATAAGTACACAAAATTTCATGACTGTAAGTTACAAAGTTTCTGATAACAGACTCTGTGCGGGGCCTCCGAGATGTCGCTGTGTGTCCTACACCGGGCCTGCTACAGGTGACGTCACAACCTGCTGACGTCAAAACAGTGATCCATAATAACTTAAAAATTTTCATGTACTTAGTTCGTTTGTACGGATTGTTTACGACAGTATTTTGATTTTATTTATTGTTTTATATAGTAATTAATAATATTTTTCAGTGTATTTATATTATAATGCTATCAATAATTATTGATTATAATTATTAAAGAAAGTGTAGATTATATCTATAAAATAAAGAGAAGAAAATGCTGTGCTCCTAGTTTCTAATCTAAGTCTTCAAATTCGCTACTGATAATGAAAAGAAGAAATTTTAGCTACGAAAATTACCTTGTGATAATTTTATTTACATTTCAACAGAAGTGGTTTGCATTAAATGTTTCGATATACTTTTCATAATTCGTGAAGCTAGAATTAATATGATGGTATTGAACTTGCGCAGAGAAAAAAAAACTAACAACAAATGTCTAGCCTACTGTAATGGAAATATTCTGGCATATTTGATTGAATTTGTACTTCCAAATCGAAAAGAGTCAAATGATCTTTAGAAAAAAAATAAATAAATAAAAGAAGCAGACGATAAACAGTTTAAAAAATGATTTTGAAAGAAATACTGTAATAAATTGAATGAAATCTGAATACATTTAGTTAGAAGTGAGTGATGTGCTTTGTTTATAAAATTAAAAGTAACTGATTTACACAACTTAGTAATTCTACGTAGTTCCATTTAACATTTTAGCTAACTTAAGTGTACAAATATATTATGAAAATAAATCTTTTGATAAGTTATTTTGAGTGGTTATTATGTCCTAGACCCAAGTACAATAAATAGACAATTTTTAAAATATTACAAATCAGTTACAAAGTCAAGATAGAAAATTGGGTACTTTTCGGTTAGCCGGGCGCCAGTGATATATATGCATATATACACACACATATATCTACACACACACATATATATATATATATATATATATATATACACACATATCTACACACACATATATATAACAAAATTTAAAATTTATCGCGATAAACCAAAGTATTTTTATTCCATCCTAGTCTAACTTACTCTATAATATTTATTTCCTCCGTTTATTAAAATATTTTAACTCTATGTATTCCGAAAAAACCTCATATCTAAATTCAATATTTCAATGGCTGCTAATTAGTTCAATAAATCGCGTCTTTATCTTTAAATTATAAAACTCCCTAATATTCATACTTTAAAAAACCCGCATAATTCCCTTTTAATTTTCTAAATTCCTAAAAAGACTGTATTTATTTTAATCAGTTCCGATATTAAAAATAATTCGCCAGATCATAAAATCTTTTTCTTATATTAAAATGTAAAAGCATTTATTCTAATCCCATTCTGACTATGTTCCAAATTCTATAAACCATTTCTCTTTTTCTTTTTTTTTTCTTTCCCTAAAAGTCAAAATCATTCCATATTCTCGAACCAATTAACTAACGATAATCAATTAATCTAAAACACTCTGGGTCATAGCTAAATCATCGAACATCATGGAACTTTCGAGAATTTTCTTTCGCGCCAAAAATTAGCGGAAACCATTTTATTACCATATTCTGGAGCCAGCGCAAAGAATCCCGGTTAGATCCCAGCTCACGATTGGCGCACGTGACCATGTATTCCTACTCTTACTGAAAGAATATATCGTCGCCTTTTCCGTTTCGGAGAGCATTCTATTCGGAGATCCGAAGATGTGATGCACTGATGAAAGCTAGACGTATTCGTATAAGAACATTCGAATAGAGAGACGCTAGTTCGAAGTTTGATTTGTTAGGTTAATGATGGAATCTCTGCCTGGTATTGGCGTGGAGTCCAGTATGTTTTTTCTTATATGCCTGCGGAATGTTTATTTTAAATAAATGGCCATCGTGCTCTGCTGTAGTGGGAGCCGTGATTGAATCGAAAAGAGGACTCGAGTGAAAGCAGATTCTTCCCTGATGTCAATTTAAGCTTCAGAATAAAAACTTCCATGTTCTTGAATGAGATGCTTAATTATGATTACGTACACACGCCATCTAATGTGGAGTGCTGGAACTTCCTCTTCGGTTGATTATGTGAAAAGAGCCCATCTTATTTTCAAAAAAACATTTATTAAAAAATGGTGCTACTCAAGCAACTCGGCCTTAAAAATCACCACATATATGTATGAATTAATGTATATATTTATATATGTACATGTATCACTGGCGCCCGGCTAACCGAAAAGTACCGAAAAAGGCTTATGGCGAGAGAAGGAAAGTTGCAAAATATTTTCTGGCAACCTATTCGTAGTTTCATATAAATAAGTATTTTTTTTCAATATTTATATAATTTATTTAACATAAAGAAGCCATTTATCTCTTTTTATATGCAGGTAGAACAGAATTGTATATATAAATAATTTTATACATATATAAATAAACATAAAAGTACATTCGGTTTGTTTTCATAATTGTGTATATAATTTTAAAACATATCTAACTTTCTGAAGCCCGGATTACGCCAAAGCGTTAAAAAAAGTGCCAAGGTCTCTATAGTTAAAAAATGTCGATTTCTGTATTTAAATTGACATTTATTGTGTTTTGATGGTTAAATTATGGTATGTAGTTATAAAAGGGAGGAATGGGATTGATTTTGTAAAGTTTTTGGTAGATTTATTATATTTTTTGTACGTATATTTATTGTAAAATAATTTGTTTAGGAAAAGGTAAGTCAATGGGTTCAATCTGATTTATTAATCTTAGCATTTTTTTAATTTAAAACTTTTAATTTCCTTTAATAAAACAAGTATATTAATTCCCTTTTATTTCACGATTATGAAATTTAATATTATTTATGTAATCACAAATTATAAGAGCGAAAATGCTCTTTTTATTACATCTTTCTGCTGCGATACTTTGACCAAAGTGGATCACTACTGTGACGTCACTAATACTTGTAGCAGGCCCGGTGTAGGACACACAGCGACATCTCGGAGGTCCCGCTCTGTGACGGGCAGACAACGAAGCGGGAGTAATAGGGTTTCGTGAGATGAACGAAAGCCTAAAAGAACATAGGTTGGTTTGATGGGCTGGGAAAGTTATAATAGTGAAACAGTAGAAAATTGCATAATGCTTATTGTAGTAGACTGAGAGGTAACACCGAAATAAAATAGAACAAGAAAACTGACTGCGCGATTATTTATCTGTTCGACTGCATTATATCCTTATGAAAAATGTCTAATGCAAAAGTAAAAACCTCCGTTTTGTAGCGTTTAAAGTCAATATTTTTTCTTGTTATCATTTTAATTTTGTTTCTCGTAAGTTATAAAAGAAAACTATATCAATAAGGATCTACAAATGTAAAATACAATCAACCACTCAAAAAGAAAAAAAATATATAAAGAAAGAGAGAGAGAGAGAGAGAAAGAGAATACACATATGTTTTCATCGCCAAATTGTCAAAGAATAAAATGAAAATAGCCATTCAACTGGAAATTGTCTTTTATTTCAATTTATGTAAAAAAAAAAAAAAAAAATAGTGGTCGTTTTTATGTTCAAATGGTACCGTAACTGTTGCCGCTATAGGACTCTCCTTATCCTCTAGCGCCACCATTGTTTTAGGTAGATTTCGTAAGAAATACTACCTATTAACTCGGAGGACGGTAACTCGGGTAACTCCAAGGAGGTTCATGTATATTTTCGTTCGTGGTTACATTATATTTTCTTAGACTAAGATTTTTTTACAGTGAATATGTGTTTTGTCGAATATCTAGAGAAATGCTTCAGAGTAATACCACGGAAGTTGCTACAGGGCTTTTAGGTTGATTTCGTAAGAAATACTACCTATTACATTCTCCCCTAAGTTGGAATTTTTGAAAAAAATTTGCAGATCTACGCCGATCATGACTCTCAGAACCCAAAACCATCCCCAGTTCAAAACTTTATCTATATATCTATGTCACTTTTTTATGAACACGCTAACTTTAATAATTATGCACAAATCTCTTCCAAACTGATACATAAAATCAAGGAGCATAAAATCTCGGTCAAGTTCGTTAATGGGCAAAATAGAACCGAGGGGGGGGGGGGGGGGGCTTTTTGTGAAAACAGAAAAAAAAACCCATACTTTCTTAATTATGATACGTATCGAATTAGTTTAAAGTTATTACTTCTAGGAAAAGGCCCGAAAATTTATGTACGACAGATTTTTGATATCATTAAAAATGGCCCCAAAGGGCGGGGGAAAGGGGGGTTTTAGAAGAAAAAATTCATAACTTCAATTCACAAGATATCAAATCCGCTTAAATTTATTATAAAACCTCTTAATATTATCTAAAACTTTTATATTGACAAGTTTTTTTTATAGGACCAACCCTTATATCCAAAAAAAAAAAAAAAAAAAAAAAAAATCCCTGGCGACTCCGACTGCAAACAAGTTAGGTTTCGAAGTGGGCGGTTCCAACTGCCACATCACGGCAAAAAGGTCATTTCTTCCGCAATTCCAAACAAACAGGCGCCCCACGGTCTGCGTCTTTGAAATCTACCTGTGCCTGTAGGCCGAGCCGTCAGAGTTTTTTTTTTTTAATCCGTCACATTGGAATTTCACATTAACGAATTTTTCCGTATAAGGAATTTAAACGATGGTATTCAGAAATTCATTGTAACGAGATTTTACTATAAGCCATATATTTTTTTAAGAATCTTTTACGGGTGAAAGTGGCTGTATTTTTTAACACTTTGCAACCTAGTTGAAAAGTGTTTATGACTTCGGTTTGTCTGCCGTCTGCTGTCTGCCGTCTGTCCGTACTCTAACTCCCTTAAATATGCTTCGATTGTCCTGAAATTTTTGTATATTATTGTCGTTTACTGTAGCATGTTCTCTATTTCAACAGAAGTTTGTAGCACTTATAGTTTTTTTTTACAGGGACAATTAAAAGCATTCCGTTACATTACAGTCAATGGAAAATAATCTTTTCAAGTGCATTTTGATGACGCTACGTCATTTAAAACATAATGAAATTGATATATAATTATGAAGCACATTAAAACATGCTTTTTGTAGAATATGGGTTGCAAAGCATTTATTATTCATTTACAGGGTCAAACAAAAGAATTCTGTTACACATCGTTCTATGGGAAAAAATCGTTTGCAGTGTAATTTAGTGATATTTTACTATTTGAAACACAATGAAAATTATATGCATTACTGTGGTGCACTATAAATTGCCCTCTTGTGTGCATTGCGTTTATTTACAGGGACACACAAAAGATATTGGTTAAAGTACATGTGCGATATTTACAGTCTATGTGTGATAAGTGTGTTTTCAACTTTGGTTTGCGTTTTTATGTTTAACTAATTTTTTTCATGGTACGTGTGTGTTTATAAACTCGATGATCATATACAGGGCTACACAAGGGTATTCGTAAGTATTACAGACTATGGGAGTGAATTGCTGAAGGGTAGTTTTTAATTGTGTTTACGCATTTTCCTGCTGAACTATATTTAGTAGACTAATAGAAGTTTGTGGAATATAAATAAATTCACATACAGGGATAAAAATACATTGTCGTTTACGGTTGGTAATTGCTGCGAGTGAGTTTTAAGTTCCCTTTAGGTTAATATATTGTGTGTACAAAAGCCTTCAGATAATATTCAGGGCTGTACAAAAGATTTCGAGTGCATTTCCATCGATTGGCGAAAATTGCTAAATGTGAATATCTATTCTAACTATTCTAACTGAACTAAATTTTATCATACTATATATCCACATTTATTGATCATATACAAGGCTGTACAAAATAATTCGACTACTTTTTTGACACTGGAAAGTAATTTCAAAAACTGTATTTTTTAATGTGTTATATATTTTCTAAACTGTTTACTTACATATCTTCTTTCACCTTATTTAACGGTGAAGTTTCGTTACAGTTTTCTGGCTGTGTTGGAAAGTGTTTCATAAAATATGCTTGACGCATGATTTTTCGTTCTTGTTTTTTCTTGCATCAGTTTAAATGTAAGTTATACACAGAAATAAATAAAAACCAATTTGGATCGAAAGATTCTTAGGTATGTGCCCAAATTGGGCCATGCCTGTTTTGGTTACCACTGTGTATCCATTTTGGGCACTGTTAAACACCCATTTTCAAAAAAAAAAAAAAAAAAAAATCTGTTTTTTGAGAACAGGCATAACCCAATTTGGGCACATACCTAAGAATCTTTCGACCCAAATTGGGTTTTATTTTTTTCTGTGTAAGCAACCTTAGATTTTTTTTTCAAACTCATAAGTTGAAGGAAACTACTATTTGGAAATTGTGATGACAAATGGCCCGTTGGCATGCGGGTTCGTTACCCCTAGCATATACAATAGGACGCCAGTGTTGTTAAAGGTTAAGTATAATTTAATTCCGCTTCTCTAACTACTTAAGGTATGCTTTACTGAAGAAATTGTAGCATATACAATAGGACGCCAGTGTTGTTAAAGGTTAAGTGTAATTTAAATCGCGCTTCTCTAACTTCTTAAGGGATGTTTTACTGAAGAAATTGTAGCATATACAATAGGACGCCAGTGTTGTTAAAGGTTAAGTATAATTTAATTCCGCTTCTCTAACTTCTCAAGGGATGCTTTACTGAAGAAATTGTAGCATATACAATAGGACGCCAGTGTTGTTAAGGGTTAAGTATAATTTAAATCGCGCTTCTCTAACTTCTTAAGGGATGAAGAAATTGTAGCATATACAATAGGACGCCAGTGTTGTTAAAGGTTAAGTACAATTTAATTCCGCTTCTCTAACTTCTTAAGGGATGCTTTACTGAAACTCTCCGATTGCAAAATCACGGGAAAACTTAGAAGCGCGATTGCTTATTACCTAATATAATTATTAAAATACGGTTTTCACCATCAGAAAGTAGACGTCAGATGCCTACGATGTGCGTTTTTAAAAATTGTCTCCGTAAATTTTAAGTATTTAAAAAATCACTATGAAATTTGAAATTTCCACTTGAAGAAATTGTATCATCTTAAATTAAATTAAATTTTACGGAGACAGTTTTTAAAAATGCACATAATCGGCATCTGACGTCTACTTTCTGATGGTGAAAATCGTATTTTAATAATTATATTAGATAATGAGCAATCGCGCTTTTCAGTTTCCCCACAGGTTAACATGGGATTTCGCGATTGAGCAGTTTCAGGAAGCGGCCCCTTAACACAACGAAATAACAGCAAGCTATTAAAATAACAGATCACAATTTTAAAATTTTAGAACTAGAATAAAAAAATCACTAAAATAAATTTAACTACAGACTTTATTTTTTTTAAAAAACACATAAAAACAATTAAAATTATAAAATAGACGTTTCGTGCACTTTCGTACACATCATCAGTACTTTCAAACATAATTGCCAAGCCACCAGGACCAAAACAAGAAAAACAGTTAAAGTCACAGTTTAGTTAAAACATTATACTCTGCAGGAATCTGTGCAGCCTCGTTAATTGGAGATTCAGCTAAAACTGTCATCCAACCCTCCAGGAAGATACGACTGCTGTACACGCAACATTTTGTGACAAACAAACTGTGACTTTAACTGTTTTTCTTGTTTTGGTTCTGGTGGCTTGGCAATTGTGTTTGAAAGTACTGATGATGTGTACGAAAGTGCACGAAACGTCTATTTTATAATTTTAATTGTTTTTATGTGTTTAAAAAAAAAATAAAGTCTGTAGTTAAATTTATTTTAGTGATTGATTAGCTTTATCCAGACGTAATTATGTATGTGTTTTTAAATAGAATAAAAAAATTTCAGAACTTTAATTAACTTTAGAAACCTTTTTCGCAACCAGTAGGTTTAAAGATGTTCTACGGTTCACTAATTTTTAAATATTCTTCTGAATTGATTAATCTAATTTTCTATATAGTCTATAGAAAGTTTCGGAAAACAACTATGCCCATCATGACTTAAAATGATATCTGAAATACTATCGACATATGAAATAATAATAATAAAAATACATTATGATATGTACAAGTTGCCAAGTGAAATATTATATATTTTCGCCAAAGAGTCATCAGCTCCAAAAGTAGAAAAAATTCTATTCATGTAAAAATAAATATGTAAAACTCTTACCTTTTTTGTAGACGATACTTTAAGCAGTATCTATTTCCAAGATTATTCTTCTTTCTGAAGAAAAGCGTTCTCCTTAGAAATTTGCTTTGTTTTCACAAATAAAGTTATATCTTTTACGCGTAAAATTTGGATATTCGTCCACGTTTAATTTAGTAATACACCATGTCTTCAAAACTGTCGAATCGAACTTTGTAACAGGAACAAGTGAAAGATTTTTCGACTAGTTAGGTTCGCGAAAAATAGCACTTCTGCCTAACACCAAATCCTCATCAAGACTATAAAGATGCTCTTTCCCTCGATGTGAAAGAAACCCAATATCCTTTTCTTTTTCTTTTAATCTGTTTACCTGCTTGAAAGATGTAATCCTTACCAAGGATTAAATTATTATGCACCAGTGATCGCTAGTATTTGAGCTATTTGTATCAATGTCTGAATTTTAAAGAGGGAAAATAAATTTTCATAACAATTGCGTCACCACAGTTTTTTCATATCCAGACAGCAAAATGAATTAACAAGAATGAATTTCCTGTTACATATTTCATGAAATGGGAGTGACTGAGGAAAAATTGTGATAGCTTCGCTTCGCTTTCACTATCAAAGATAATGAGGAGAAAAAGAATTAAATTGCCTTACTGAAATTTTCTATTTTAGTTCAAATTTTTTGAAAAAAAGAATGTGCTATAGGACATTAATTTCACCCGTTATCATGCCATATCTCAAATCACCCCTCTCCAATCTATGGTCTGGGGGGGGGGGGGGATGCATCCCTATTTTTCAAATTTCTCATCAGAAAATTAAAATTTTTAAACTTCTTTTTTCTATATTAGCGGGCCAACCAATTGCTATTCTATATTAGCGTTCAGATCAATCGCTATTAAAAAAAGAAATAAAAAAAGGCTAATTTGCGCTGTTTTAAAAAAGAATTTGCGGAAATCACGACCAGTGGTGATCTAATCGGGTTGTCATTGATTTCCCTTTGACTGGGTGATTTTTTGGTGCCGAAGGTCGAATTCATCGTTGTCGCGACAGCTGACGGCTGTATTTGCGATTGATTAAAAAATATATCTTAATTTCAAATGATGGTGATTTTTCAGATGATAAAACAAGTTTGAATTGATGATACAGGTTTGCAGCATATTTCATAAACGGGCTCCAAATAGGCTTACAAAAATTATTTGCCACACGGCCATTCTCATCTGCTGGTAAGCCAAAATGTATCCAAACAGGGCTCTTAGTTTTGGCTTTGTAGTTAAATCATGATATTCAAGACAATCTACCATGATAAAAATGTTCTACACTGTAAAAAAAGCAAAAAAAAAAAAAAGATTTTTTTTTTTTTTTTTTAATCTATCGAAATATAATATAACCACGAACGAAAATAATACAATAACCTCTTTAGAATCACCCAGAAATTCAAAAAGCGTTGTTTATCTTTAGAAACGTCAGAAATCAATATATTTTCGAGATTTAAATAAAAATTTGTAAAAACAAAATTTCTTTTGCTGCAACTGATTTTAGGAAACGTTTCCCAGTAGTTTTTATGGCATGTTAATCGGTTTTCTCAGACTGCAATATAAGTTTATCGGATGCTATCCATTCTCAAGTAAGCATTTTCATGTTCAACAAACATGTTCAACAGACTAACATGATTATAACAGCATTAACATTAAGGTTATTTTGTTACTTTTGTATGTATAAATCCAATTACGTAGCTGTGAATGGTGTTTAATTAAGAATTCAAAGCTCCTGAAAAAAAAAAAAAAAAAAAAAAAAAAACGATATTTCGGTATGGAAAAACTGATTAATACACTCTAAAAACTGTTCGGAAACGTTTCCGAAAATCAGTGGCAGCAAGCGAAACTTTGCTTTTATAAATGCTTCTTTAAATCTCAAAAATATATTCGTTTCTGATGTTTCTAAAGATATAGAATGCTTTTTGGAATAATTAATAAATCGAAAGAAGTTATTGTATATCTTCGTTCGTCGTTACATCATTTTTTCGTAGATTAAGAGACATTTGTCGCATTTTTTACATTGTAAAAAGAAAAAAAAAAGCGTTGATTTTGCAGTATAATACTGGCATCCTACCTGCCAGTATTATACCGTAAAAGTAATAGTAATAAACAGTAAAATAAGCAGTAAAACGCTACCGCGCAACTGTAAAATCAACACTTTTTTTTTTTTTTTTTTTTTTTTTTTTTTTTGCAGTGTACATACTTAATAACACAGTACACACAGTTGTTGATCCAGGTCAAAACTGGGTCCTCTTTATAGTCCCTTTATAAAATTTCATTTCATAAAAAAGGGAAAAAACGAATCGTTCATGAAAAAATACAGTTTTATAAAAACGCATCTTTTATAAAAATTCCTTGGTGTGTAAGGATTAGAAATTTATAACTTTACAAATGCAACAAAGTTCTACTAAAAGAAATCTTTAGCAAGAAACATTGCATTCAGTAAACACCATATAGTTTAAACACATAATAGTTGCAAATGTAAAGATTGTCCTTTTAAATTCTCACTTTTAACAAGTTATTTAAAAAAAAAACGCAACTTTTAACATTTAACATTTTCTAACAAAGTCGAATTTTTTTTCCGAATTCGGTTTGACTGTCCGTATCTCCATCTACTCATCTGTCCGTACTCTAATTCTCGTAAATATACCCGGATTACCACGTAATTTTTTACATGCTATTCAGGTTTAGTATAGAATGTTCGGTATTGAAAATGAAGTGTATAGCATTTCTAGTTCGTTTACAGGAACACAAAATATTTCCGTTACACTATGATCTATGAGGAAAAATCGGTTTACGTTGCATTTTAGTAATGTTACCATATTTAAAACATAATGAAATTGATATGATTACTTAGATGGACTACAAAATGCTTTCTACGGAGTATAGAATAAGTAGCATTTCTAGTTCGTTTATAGGGACACACGAAAGAATTCCATTACATTATGATCTACGGTGTAAAATCGGTTGCGGTGTATTTTAATGATGTTAGGATATTTTAAGCGTACTGAAATTAAAAAGGAGCACTGAGGTGCACTACAAAATGTTTTCTATAGTTTATGGAGTGCGTAGAATTTTCGTTCATTTACAGAGACGCACAAAATAATTCGGTTACAGGACTGACGACGATGCATTATAGCTAGAAGCGCGTTTTCCTCTGTGACTATGATTTTAATTTCATTAAAAACAATTCTTGTTTCTTGCTACACTTCAGTGGAACTGAAATAGTTTGTACCACTTCTCTTACTTTATTTTGAAAAAGGAATTAATCAGACACTACCTCAGATGATGTGACATCAGGATCAGTCACTTATGTTAATTTTTGTCCAAAATTTACATTAGCTTTTTATGTACAAGATCATATATTAAGAATATTATGAAAATAAAGGTTTTCAAAATTTTGAGCTGTTAACGGGTTTGCAAAAAGAAAATAATCCATATTAATAAAGAAAGACGTTTCTCTTACACTGCAAAAAATAATTGTTGATTTTACAGTATAAAACTGGCACCCCAGCTGCCAGTATTATACCGTAAAATTAACAGTATTAAACCGTAAAATAAGCAGTAATACGCTGCCGCATGCGCGGTAGCGTATTACTGCTTGCGCGGCAGCGTATTACTGCTTATTTTACGGTTTAATACTGTTAATTTTACGGTATAATACTGGCAGCTGGGGTGCCAGTTTTATACTGTAAAATCGACAATTATTTTTTGCAGTGTATGTGTAGTGAGTGTGTGTTTTTGTTTGTTGGCAATGGCTAGGTAAATTTAGCACGCTAAGAGGTCTGCAAATTTTGTTTAGGATAGACGAAGACTAATCCAAACGAACCTGAAACTCTGATTTTTCATTTTTTGATAATTAGCAGAGATATTTATTAAAAACCTTCATCGAATGCTAATGAAAGTGCTTCAATTTTTCGCAGTTCATCGGCGTTATGATTGGCTCCACACATATCCGGAGATAACGCAGTTCTTTAAGCGTAAAGGTTGTAAATGTTCCATTTATCTGACTTTTAACATCGCAATCGTCGAGGACCCTATGGAATTACCAAGGCTAAAAAAATCACGGTACATGTTCAAGGTTCCTTTCTGGTACAGATGGTACTTTCATTTAAAAAAAAATGAATATTTGCTATTTAAAAAATATTTTCTGACGTTCATTTTTACATTTTTCGTCTTATAAAATACGGGATTGCGTTTTGAAAATGCTTATATATTTTCAAATCGCAATCCCCGATCCCCGAATAGAGTTGTAAAAGACCAAAAATATCCATGTTTAGGTGGTCCTTTCCCGGTTATAATGGTACCCTTTGTTTAAAAAAAAATATTAAAATTTACTATTTCAAAAGCAAATTTTTGATGGTCGTCTTTTTCACATTTTTCGTTTTTCAGCATTTTCAAATCGCAATCTCCGGTCCTCGGATATAGTTATAAAACAAATAAAAAATACTTATATTTAAGTGGTACCTTCCCGGTTGTAGCAGTATCTTTTCTTTAAAAAAATGTTAATACATACTATTTTCTGGAGATCATTTTCAAAAATAGAAAGGCTAGAAAACTGTTTTCAACGTAGGTCGTATCGCTACCTCCGTAATTATTATTATGGAGGTAGCGGTCGTATACGTCCCTAAATAAAGATCTATATATTGTGATCTCTTTCACCCTCGTTTCGGCTGTCGATCGCTCTCCCACTTCTCTTAGTTGGAGCAAGAATATCACATATTTTACTGTGGTTATAGGCTTTTTCTTATTAGCAAAGTCTTATATAAAAAAGCAGACATGCCACCTTCTTGTGTGGTGCCTGGATGCCATTCTAATTACAAGAATGGACTCAAATATAAGGTATATCGTTTTCCAGCTGACAAACATCATTGTCAGCAGTAAATAAAAACCATTCATTGTAAAAATTATAAACCCACACAGTACAGTAACGTAATAAAATATATTATTGTTTATTACTTAAAGTATTAGATATATTCCCGTTTTTCGTTTATTCATTTTTATCTCATTATCTCATAACAAAAATAAATGAGGCCATGAAATATTAAAGAACCTCTTTTTCAGTAAAACATTGTTTTAGTCTGGTAAATTAATTTTTTATAAAATTCATAGTTACAGAGAAAATGTAAAGTGTAAAAAATAATATATATATATATATATATATATATATATATATATATATATATATATATATACGTCTGTTAATTATATTTTGATAAATATAGTATAATTTTATTTATGAGCAACAGAAAAGATGGGATAATTATTTTGATTATTTGTGCAATTAATAGTTAAAATTATTTTAAATGTTAGTAGTATAAATGATTAAGTGAATTAAGTGAAACTATTATGTATGTGAATTTCATTTGAAAGACACAGATTTCATTAAATAAACAAAATCTACAGAAGAAAAAACTGGAAGAATTATAGCAGTTGCTTAAAAAATTAGAAGATGAGTGGAATTTGTGTATATTATATAATACTTGCAAGCTAAGCCCTCTGCGCTGGTCCATTTCCCAGATGAACTTTGAATCAAACGAAATGGTGATTTCGACCTTGTATTTTAAAGAATATGCACTTTCACCTGGAAAGTCCTTCTGCATTGGTGATACGATTCGAACGCCATTGCGCTATTATACGCTGCTATCCAAAAATTAAAGGGCAGTGACCGGACGCTTTCGCTTTTTACACGGTTTGACGAATATCTACTGGAACTCTTGACGAATTATCGTTGCACCTCGAGGATGAAAAGCACCTGTTTGACTTCAAGTACAGTAGAAACAGTATACTGCAATTAAAAAAAATTTAAAATTGAATATTTGATGAGATAGGCGCATTTGTATGAAATAATTTTTAACTGCGCATGCGCGAACTATAACGAAAGATTTTTTTTCTCATGTTTGGTAGTCAATTTTATAGAGCGACTCATATAACAAGACCAGTCAAATATCATGAAAACTCAGAAATACTGTCGATGATCGATGTCCCGCAGTGGCGAAGACGATTAAGCTCGGTTGCCGACAAGATCACCGAAAGTGAAGCAGCATCAACCATGATCAGTGCTCGGGAGGATGACAACATCTCTCGGCTGCGGTTGCTGTGGGACCGTGTACGCTAATGGGAGCTGTGCACGTAAAATCTGTTCGTGGCTCCAATGTCCTCCAAGTTTGAAAACGATACATCTGGGCGTGCCAATCCAGGTGCAGGTCTCTCATCTGGAATTGGTTCAAAAATTAGGAGACCAGCTCTAGAAGTCCAACCTCTCTTGAGGCTCTGGCACCCCTTCTTCCAGAGAAGTGCCATGGCACTTTCTCTGACAAGACAACAACAACAACTCAGAAAGATACCGGCAATACAGTGAGCTAATTGACAAATTTTGGGGGAAATCCTTTATAATCCAATTGGATTTTACCCCAAATTTGTCAATTAGCTCACTGTATTACCGATATATTTCTGAGTTTCCATGATACTTGACTGATCTTTTTATATGAGTTGTTCTATAGAATTAACTACCAAACATGAGAAAAAATCTTTCGTATAGTTCGCGCATGCGCAGTTAAACATTATTTCATACAAATGCTCATATCTCAACAAATACTCAATGTTTAATTTTTTAATTACAGTATACTGTTCCTACTGTTCTTGAAGTCAAATATGTACTTTACATCCTCCATGTTCAAGGACAGTTTGTCAAGAATTTCAGTAGCTATTCGATAAACCGTGTAAAAAGCGAAAGCGTCCGTTCACTGTCCCTTAATTTTTGGACAGCGGTATATTATCTTATGCGTTAGACAAAATTCGGGCTATTAAGAAGCAATTCTTATGTGACCGTTATGACCAAAAGGTTCTCTAGTCACCACACTACTAAACAAGTTGGAAATTGTACGTCAAACGTGATAAATGAGGTGCGTTCGTACTATAACTAGTTTCAGTGAAATGAATTATATCGTCTGTTACATATGTTATGACTAATTTTCGTTATGAAATAAGTACATTTTAAGTTGGTAACATTTTATATTTTATTGACATTTACTGAAAATTCCAATGGGAAACTTAGTCTAGCTTTGAAAATTTCAGAACTTAAAATCCATATTTAGACTCTTTTTCCATTTAATATCTATTTCTCCGGAAATATCTATTCAAAAAACTGTCGGTAGATTATAAGATTGCTATAATTAAACAATTTTAGTATACAAATTCGGTTTTAAAACTCAGTAAAACGGAAATAATAGGACTCCATCTTAAATAGGACGTAGTCACCACGGCAACCTAAAATCATTACCTATTATGGGATATCATTGAATTAATTACGTATGATAGGATTTAATAGAAGGACGAATGTGACTATAACTTGGTCAGAGAGGTTATAAAATGTCATATGCGTTATATAAAACTATAACATCATACATGTCAGATAAGTTTTGATTCGATTTTCATACAATTTGAAATGACTCGACAAAAATCTGAAAATATTATATATATTAAATTTTAAACCATTCTGTTGGGTAGCTTTTGCGCTGTTACATGCGGACGCGGACGAACGAACGGACGGACGGACCAGACGACGATTATAGGTGCTATGTATTTATATAATTACAAACGCATCTAAAAACAGAGCATTACAATTATTTCAGAGATTGACCATTGATCTTAAATAATATTTGGGTTATTCATTTTCGTTTATTATTTCTTGAACTCCAGGCCTGTCAGCCCGGTACTAAGTGTGGTTCTGGTAGCTTAAATACGTACAACCTCACTCTACATTACATTATATTTCGTAAAATACGTTTTCTTCTGGCAGTGTCTACAGTTTTCTTTATTTGTATTCCAGCAGTGTATAAGACAAAAATGTAATAAATTATTTGCACACAAAGAACAATGTTTAACTTTCATATTTAAAAGAAACGTGAATCATAGAAAAGGGGATTTTTAAAGCGGAATTGTTTGAATAAAATTAATACAACGTCATTTTCATTGACTTTTCATTTCAAATACCAGTTGTAATAATGTTACCATTAACCTGGATAAAACCTTTAGTTTGCATCCAATAAAATCTTCATAATATTCCGTAATCGGATCCAATATCGAGTTTAATGTCAAATATTAGAAGTGCTTGCAACGGTATGATTACAAATGTACCAGAGTTAGGTACAAAACGAAGTTAATTACGTGCATTAAATACTGTCAACTCGCTGTTGACTGAATTATAGATCTTTCCCCAACAAAACTCCTTGAGAATGACAAATAAAGTTAGTTACGCAAAATTTTTAGTAATAATCTTTTTGGCGAATATTTGAACCGAAGATTTGTTTGCATTTCTCTAATGAGCATAATAACATACGGAGAAATAAATAGGCTTGCTATTTTTTTTTTCAAGATTACATTATTCTTCTGTCTGTTTCCTAAATAAACCCTATAATAATAACAATAATAATAATAATAATAATAATAATAATAATAATAATAATAAAAACGTTAATTTGTCACTAAGTTTAGCTGCTAGCGCTATGCGTAATCCGAAATTGTTTATAATGATCAAAATTTTATCTAATTTGAATTTCCGGTGCTTTTTAATCTACCTTTTTAACCTTATCTACGCTAAATTGATAATTCAACAAATATTGCTCCATTGGCCACCATTGGCATTTAAACGTTTTTTTGTGCATTGCAAGTATTGCTTTTTTAGTGATAGTAAAATAAATGCAGATGACAAATACGTAATAGTAAATCTTCTTTTGTCCGTTTGCTTCATAATGAAAAACCATAAATTTATTAATCGCTAATTACAAATTTTGCGAAATTTTCTGCAATCGGATTCACAATACAGAATCCCCTTGAAATATAAAAGAAACTTGAAACAATATAGAAATACGCCAATTGTTGGGTGACCTGATTATGGAGATTATTCCAATATCTTTTAAAAATCTTCAAAAAGAAGGAAAAATATGCAAAGAAGAAAAAAAAAACTAAAAAGTAATGACGAACTAAAAAGAATATCGAAAATTTATTTCAGCTAGAAATTTTTATTGCAAAATGTCATAAGCAATAAAGAACAATTAAAATGAATATCAAAATTTATTTCAGCTAGCAATTTTCATTTCAAAATGTTTTCTTTTGTGATAGTAAAAAGGCATAATTGGTTAAATTTTCTTAAGAATAATGTTAAGTTCTTAACATTGGAAGCAGTGAATATTTCTGTAAGGAAGATTGGCGATATCAAAAAAAAAAAAAAAAAAATTAAATATTTGACTCCCTTTTTATAATATCAACTGCTATTTATATAATTTAGATTTCAATATAAAAAAGTTATTTCAAAAATTCTATCGTACACTTGAAAAAACACCATTATTGTGAACATCGCTCGGACAGATGCTTATGCCTTTTTGACTTAAAATCAAAAGTAAAAGTAAAATCAAAATCTTAAATAAACAAATAACATGCAACTCACAAGTACAGTCATTATTATAATTATATCTGCTAGTTCCTTCTGTAAGTCACATGACAACGAGTTAGATAAAAATAAAAATAAAAATAAAAACAAGTGGGTAAGTGTGATCGAAGATCGCACAAAGGGTTTGATTTAATATTCCTTTCAAAACACTTTATCCTTTCTTTAATAAATTCAAACAAATTTCATTTAGCCAAAAAAAAAAAAAGTCATGTTTTTTATAAAGTAAAAATTTACCGGTCTATTTTTCTCGTTTTTTCGAATATCTGAACCGGCCCGATAGCGGAATAATATATGTCATGTGGACTAAATGCGATATTAAAAAAAAAATCCATTTTCAAATGAAACATGTTGCATACAGACCTTCAAAACGTTAAAATATGCCAATATTTCCACAATCGGGTTTTTATCATGATTCAATACGTTCCTCAAACTCATATGACGTTATAATCACTTCCTAACGTCATATCTACTTGCTTCTTTCTCTATTACTCATATTGATACTCTCTTTGTATTATTCTCAAACATTTGAAAAAGTCCGTTAAACTTCCAATATGACGTCAGATTGATTTTCTTTTTAATTCTCTAATGACATCATATTAACCTGCTTCCTGTACTTAACGTACTCATACTTCTTGTAATTATTGAGAAAATTTATTTGAAAATTCCCGTTTTATTACCAATATGACGTCATATTAATCTTTTTTTTTCAATTGGTGAAACTTTTTATTTCATTTTCATTTTTCACGTGGAAATCTTTCAATAGAAAATTAATTACTGTAGAAAGAATTTTATTTTGGATTTTTAATTGTTGGCAAATGCTATAACGAAAAATGTTTAAATTGAATAGGAAAAGGCTGTTAGATTTTTGGTTTTTTATCTCGCTATATTAAAATAATACGATTTTTTCAAATTTTATGATTTTGAGCGTGACAGCAGGTATTCAGCTGTAAATACACAACATTTCATGTCTCTAAGTTATACAGTTCTGAGAACCGGCTCTGTGACGGACAGACAACGAGGCGGGACTGGGTTTCGTGAGATGAACGAAACCCTAAAAAGAACAAATTAAAAGCAAAATTGTTACTCGGATTTTAACTAATCAAATTTTCAGATGCATTTTTCTAAACCTGACGCATATGATAAATCGCCAAATATTGTTTGAATTGCAGTCTTTCATATTGAATATTTTTTTAAGCATTATGAAAATTCCCTTTCATGATTAAATATGTTCGTTTTATATTATTATTTCTCATCAAAATTGTTTTTCTTTTTTTCTCTTTTTTTATTTTAAATAAAATTAGCAACAGTTTTTTTTTTCGAGGTGTATAGCCGTTTCAATTTTTTCACCAACGATAAAGGTCGCCAAAAAATGACCAATGGTGACATTTTCATCCAAAATAACAGCATTTTTCATCATAATTCTATAACTAATCTACGTAGAACAATATGTTATCTACTAAAACCTTCCCTGAAAAATTATCTCTAACAGTGCAAGTTCTATCAAAATCCATTCAGCAGAACTCGAGTTATAAGAGTTCGGAACGAAATTTCCATTTGTGTTTTATATACAGTGTGATTCATAAATATCGAAATAATAGGCTATCTCTTTAAATATTGCCCCTAGACACATACTTCCAATTGCAAAGTTTCATTAAAAAATGTGCAAAATTTGATGAGATAAGTTGCAACTCCATGTGGGGGGGGGGGGGGGGGGTCTATTTCAGAAAATACAAAAATTAAATTTTTATACGGCCCCCGTAGGATAAAATTTCCAATTAGAAAAATTTTCCTTATCCATTCCTGAATTAAACAAAAAAAATTCCATCTTGATATTTGCAAAACTCAGGAAGATATGTCCGTTTTAATAATTCATGAGGTTTCAAGGGATCAGATACAAATTGAAATGCGTGTAATTCAAGAAACAATGTTACTGTAAGGGGAGTCTCCGGGAAACATTTTTTAAAATTATTTATGTATAGAGTTAGAATATTGAATTTTTGAATTTTGTAGAATTTTGAATTTTGAATCAGCCATATAATTTGTAAACAGAACCACATCATAAGACTTCTTACAAAATAAAAAAAAAAATATTTTTTTTTTCAAAAAATGCAGAGTAATTTAAAATTGTTATAACTCGAAATATTATTTATCGAATTGAATTTTTTTCCTTTAATTAAACAGAAATATATAAGTTTTAATTTTAATTCAGCATTTTGAAAAATATTAATTTAAAAAATATTTAAAATATCAATTAAAAAAAAAAGATGCAACTTATTTTAAATAAATCATATTTTCAAAAGTGAATATTTTTTTTTCAAATTTGCCGAATTAAAATTTAAGTAAAATATTTGAAAAAAGATATTTTACAAGTTTGAACCATTTATAGAGGTTATTGACTTATATGAATTTAAAGATGAGAAATGCTGAAAAAAACTTATGATGCCGAAAAATGCATTTAAAGTTTTAAACAAAGATTGGGTCCTAATAGAATGTTTAAGTGCTTTTAGGTAGCTTTCAATACAAAAAAGTATAAAGCTACCTATTGCAGCCGTTCGGAGGAAAGCAGTTCCGGAAAATTTCGATATATTTTCACCGATCATGACCCCAAAACCACCCTCCGTTCAAATGTTGATTTATATATATATAGATACTAGCTGTTACCCGTGACTTCGTTCACGTAACATTAAAAAATAATAAATGCATTAATTTAGCAAAACATTTCACTTGATAATTAACAACATATATAATTAACCAAAGCTTTATCACATTTTATAGGAGACCATACAGTATTTCTTTGCTATAGGGGCCTTGACATAACCCAGTCTTAAAAAAGTGAAATTTCATGCCAAATAATATATACAATCGTGAAAATGAAACTGCAACTAATGAAAAAAGGAGGACTAAGTAAAATCGTGAAAATCGAGGAATTCCTCTTCGTAAAACGAAAAACAACACTGGCAGAATTCTTCTATACAACAGTGCATTTTAGATGGTATTTGGTGTACAATTTGTACATGTGTGCATTGCTAAATGGACATTATTATATTGTTTATTTGCATAGACATATGTTATATATTTCTTACTACATTATCTTGTTTATGTATGTATTAAATTAAGTGCTTCACGCTAAGTGGTGTAAATAGTGAACAAACTGCTTGTGGATTTTATACATTGATAGCTATTTCACAAAGATAAACAATCTGATGCTATTCTAAAATGTAAATAAAGGTTGCTGGAAAGTACTTTAAATTCTGCCCAATTTAACCTCGATATTTTCTCTATCGCGTGAAGAACACTATAAGCAAATAAATACCGACGACACAAATCTGATGATCTAAATTTACATATTTTTGTTAGTATATATAAGATTATTTTAATTTATTTCATGCACTTGAAATTTTTTACGCTTTCTCTAGGGTTAGGTGTCGAATAAATGTACTTTCTTGTTATTTTATTTTGCCATTTCTATTTATTCTATTTTCCATTCATTCCATTTATGGATATTTATTTAATTTACATATTCGTGTCAAAGAATATTTTTAAAGTTATTATCAGGATTAGGATAGGATACGATTAGGGTTAGGATTAGGAATAAAAATTTAACGACAATGGCATGGCCGATTCAGGTTTAAAGTATGAAACAGGATGTCTATTTACATCATGAAGCAATAAGAAAATTAGAAAATTATCGGCTAATATTTTTTAATATGTTTTACAGTCATAGTTGACATCAAAGGTGAGCGGGGAAATGATCATCTAAAATACCATTAAGTGTTTACCACGCAAAAAACAAATCTGGTTACAACAATGTATTTAATTTTGCGCCAAATTTCACTTGATAAAAAAAAGGGGCAAATTGACTATGGACTTAATTTTAGACCCCTAACCTTCCTATTCTCGGAAATTTTCTACCTATATGTAAAAAAAAATTCTACTATATAGAACGCGCTTTCACGTTTATAATGTTATGAATTGGCACGATCGGCTTGTTCAAGTTTACACAATTCGGCTGGAAGAAAATATTCATTACTTTTTGATTTCTTCTTTGCTTTTGCATTACGCGAATTTGTTGGTAAAATCGATTTTCTTTTCGATAACATTGTTGTTTTTTAAGTTTAAAACATGTTGTAATTTTACTTAAACATTGCTTTAAAATTTATGCATTTTTTCTTATCCTACAAGACTTTATAAAAATCTATTATGAAACAACTTTAAAAAAAGCTATATTTAAAAACGACAACAAAGTTTTTCCTATTTTAAAACAAAAAGAAATGTAACATTAAATTCCGGTTCGAAACGACGATTTACAAATGTGTTTCGATTGTGGGAAAATGATAGAGGAAAAATGCTGTTACTTCGACATAATCATATTAAATCTTCAGCTTTTATGAGAAAAGCAACTTTCTTTTAAAAAATTATAGTTATTTTTATTAAGATTTTCTGATTTTTGATACGGATAATTTTGCGATGCATATCATTGACATTTGCCATCCAATATTTTTATTTTATTATTATTATTTTATTTTTTTACTTTTTTAAAATTTAAATTAAAAATATGGTAACTTTATGTTAGCCGTGTGCAGACGATAAATCGTCAACCTATCCCATCATTTGTATTGAATTCACTAGGGCTTCCCTCAAAGGGATTAGTCTGAGTGATATTGCTGAGAAGATGGGGTTAACAATTACGATATAAAGAAGATACAATATATGAAAAAGAGCAAATTAAATGATAGAATTACAAAATATCATATATAAATTCATATATACTGTTATGTTTTCATATATATATTTTTTATAACATTTGTAAAGCATCTCATTTTCTTAAGCGGGTATTGCTCAAAACTTAAAAAAGAAAAAAAATAATAATCTGGATCTTTTAAAACGCCAAACTTTTTAAAGTTTCGTAATCGGATTTGCAGCAAAGAGCGTATTTTAGCAAGCGTAGTTTAACGCAAATTTAATTTCATTGATGCAACGTTTTCTTTGTAGCAAATATTTACATTTGAATTAAAAAATATTCATCCTTGTTTATTTGAATAACTATTTATAGAAACTCGTACACTTCAAACCACATTAATAACATGATTTGCTACAAACCTGATTACCAAATTGTAGCCTAAATTCCTACTAAAGTACATAAAAAAATCTTTCGATGACTTCTGTAAATATAAATTTTACATTAAATCTCCATATCGGCGAAATTGAAAAAAATATATTTCAAAGATAATAATACTTCTTGATTATTTTCTAGGAGGCTCTCCCCCCTGCGCTTTTACTACATCAAACCCCAGACTTTTCTTCTGCCTGCCTATCTGTCTCTATCTACAATCTGTTTGTTTCCCTATCCGTTCTTCTACCCATCTCTCTACCCGATTGACTCTCTCTTTACATGTCTGCATATTTCTTTACTGGTCTCTCTACCCGCCTATCTGTTTCTCTAACCGTCTGTCTATCCGTCTAACTACCCGTATGTCTAGCCGTGTCTCTCTCCGTACCCATCTGTCTACTGTCTCTCTACTCGTCTGTATACCCATCTCACTATCCGTCTGTCTTTCTACCATACTCTTTAACCGTCTCGCTACCCATCTGTCTATCCGTCTCTCTAACTGTCTCGCTTCCCGTTTCACTACCCATCTCTCGACACGTCTGTCTGTCTATATACCCCTCTCTCTACCCGTCTGTCAACTCGTCTCTGTACTCATCTCTATACTCGTCTCTCTATCCACCACGCTACCCGTCTCGCAACCTTTCCCTCTACATCCTGTCTACCAGTCTCACTACTCGACTAGCTACCCGTCTCCCTACCCATCTCGCTACCCCTCTGTCAACCCTCTTTTTTACCCGTCTCGTTACCCGTCTGTCTATTTGTTCGTTACCCGTTAGCTTATCTATGTCGCTATCCGTCTCTCTACCTGTCTGTCTATCCGTTTGTTTACACGTCTCTCTACCTCTCGCCACCTCTTCCTAATATTTAAACAATTTAGTATACAGAAGCCGTTCATCTGTTATTAAATGCAAACAGGAGTAATTTATCTAATAAGAGTAATCAGATGCAACTTTTTAAATACATACATAAACCAGCATATTAATTCATCAGGTTTATTTTCATAGTAGTTTATGTCGTTTGGCAGTAAATCTCAACTTCTTAAACTCGAACTGCGTCAAGCTTTTTAAAAAAGCCCCACGCTCCGTATAACTGGGAAGGGAAAGTACCCTCAGATACTTGTTATTAAGTTAAGTGAAAGTTTCGTAATCGGATTCGCAGCCAATTGCTTATGTCAGAAAGCGTGGCTTAACGCCATTTAAATTAATTTCAGTAACTTTTTTTTTTTGGGGGGGGGGATGAGGCGAGCGGGGGGCGGGGGGTTCTAAATATTTACACTTAAATTCAAACTTTTGCCCCCATGTTAATATTAATGTTGTTTTTATTATTAATTAATACTTTGGTGACAGATCTTCATTCGAAACAGATGTAAAAGACTTCTACTACAGTTTTTTTTCTAGGAGAAACATCCGTAATCGGGCCCAAAGCTAATCGGAGAATTTAATGTCATTATTGTATGCAACTCTTATAGAGTTAAAAAAATATATTGTTTATAGCATTACTCTTGTTTGAGACCAGCCTTGTCTGTGTATCTGAATGGGGAAAAGTTCCGTATGATGTGCTGGTTGGCGCCATTGGGGGAAAAATTTAAAATGGTGCTAATAGGCAGTTTTAGCATCTTACCAAATTTTTCTAGAGAGTGGAAAAACATGTTTTTCAAATATTTACAAATATACGTTTATTAAACCATGTTTTTGCGCCATCTCTTAAAAAATTAAGTACGATGCTAAAATAAAATTTTATTGCTATTTTTGATATTTTAACAAGTAATGAAAATACATAACAAACATATTTAACAAAACTAAGAGACATTTTAGTGATAAATAATTGTTATTGTCAGGGGGGAAGATTGTAAACAATTAATAAGCGAACTAAAAAAATACCAAAAATAACTTGTGGGAATCTCAGGAAAGAAATATCTGATATAAATAACATTTAAAATCTTAAAATGGAGAAGTGGTCCATATAAAAAATGCAAAACATTATACGCCTGATATAAGTATTTTTATATATTTTTATATTTCCGAAAGCACAGATAAAAGGGTAAAAATCCCGGCACAGATGTCATATACTCACCACGTTGGCGCGATTTTTTTCCTCGCCAATTTGGCGAACACTGTTTGTTATGCTTATTTACTTTTATTTTTTATTTTAATTCTATAGATTATTTTTATATGTATATCAATATTTATTTATATCAAACTATTATTTATTTATTTTTATTTCCTTTTTTAAAATAATTGAAGCTATTTCACTTATTACGTTATTTTATTTTTATATATAAATAAAAGCGTGCTATTATTGCACGCTAATTTGTAACTAATATTCAAAAATCGTTTTTCGCCAAATTGGCGGGGGGAAAAAATCGCGCCAAAGTGGCATGTATAGGACATCTGTGCCTTGTTTTCATTTCACATATGTATTGGTACTTTCATGTTAACTTGACGCAGTTGATAAATCGCCGAATATTGTTTTCATAACATCTTAATATTTCATTAATTTCATTTAACTATAAACCTTTCACTCATTTCACTTGAAATACATACATTAAAAATACATGTCTTTTACTCATTTAATTTAAAATACATGCCTTTCACTAATTCCATTTAAAATACTAAAAAGGAACAGGGTCGGACTGGGCCAGGGGAAAGGGCGCAGACCTTGGATTTTCAGAGGGCGCAAAAATTTTAACGAACTTAAATCAACTTTACTTACTTGTGTTGTGTCTGACTTGACAAATTTTAACGCATTCGCATAGCACCGAGTAAAAAAAGGGCTTAATATTATATTCTTGAGTTTAGATAGACGACTTCGCTTTATTCCCCGTGCATGTTTGAAGTTCCAATAAATCTACACAATGCTGCATAGTTTTCCAAACCATGTCATATAATATTCAAAAACTCTAGAAAGTTGAACACAGATTATCTTGTAGTAGATTGACTGTAGACAAGGACTTTACTTTATTCTTTTGTCAATAGATACCTTAGTCATGGTATAAAAGTGATCGCTCCTTACTAATTATCCAACAAATAAGGTATAAAAAATACATAGGTACCAATTTATTGGGGATAATTTCTACTATTAAATTCTATTTATAAATTTTGTTTCGGGGATTGTCTACATATTAAAAAATGCACGAACGTTGATTTTTCAAATTGTAACACCTACGTTTGAGTTCCATGGATAAAGACAGCTTGGGAATATACTTATCTTAATTCTTCCTATAGTTATAAAAGCAAATGTGTTAGGGATTTATCTAAAAATTTCGGAAAATAAAATTTAAATGTTACAAGCAAGCGTACTGAACACTCATTTAGTCAGCAGTAAAATTGTACAGGAACTTTAAATTTATCATAAACTTTCTCTATATAAAAGAAAACGAGCAGAGAAGACCGAGCTATGTTCGGTCAAAATTAGCTTTGAGTTCAACTCGATATATTTTTCTCTTTGTATTATTATTATAACGCCTTTTATTTTATAAAAACAGCTTGACCCATAATGACCCATAATCAAAATTACACACTAATCAAATTTTCTCGAACATGTTAACAAGACCAATTGCTTTCTGGCGCCCGAAACCCGTAGGATATAAAATTCAGTCAAAATAGCCTGAGCCCCTTTTTAGATAAAATTAGCTTGACCCACACTTACCCAAAAATGACCCACTAGTCAGATTTTTTCGAGCGTGTGATCTAGCCCAATGATTTTTTCGTGTCCAAAAATCGTAGGATACAAAATTTAGTTCAAATCGTCTGAGCCGTTTTTAAGATAAAAATAGCTTGACCCATAATGACCCACTAATCGAATTTTCTCGAACATGTGACCTAGCCTAACAGTCTTCTCGTTCCCTAAAACTGTAGGATACTGAATTTACCAGATAATCAAGAAAGTTCGTGCGGTTTTCATCAGACATAAAAAACGACCCATAAAAATCTTAAACACTTATTTTATTTTTTGAAATAATCACCATTGACTTCAATTATGTGTTTCCAACGAGACACAAGCTTATAAATACCCTTTTTGAAAAAATCTTTTGGTTTAGAGTCCAAAAACTGGGTTATAGTTTTTATGACATCATCTTGGGTTAGGAACTGCTGTCTCCGCAGGTGATTATCCATGGCCAAAAACAAGAAATTGTCCGATGGGGAGATGTCCGGGGAGTAAGGTGGGTGATGCAAAATTACCCAGCCCAATGTGTTTATCACGTCCCTGGTCACTTTGGCCGTATGAGGTCTTGCGTTATCGTGGAGGATGAGAACTGCTCTCCTATTGACCAGCACTGGCTGCTTTTCGAGCAAAGCAGCTAAAACCAATTTCAACTCCGACGAGTAGACTTCGGCTGTGATTGTTTTCTGGCTTTCTACGGATTCATAGTGAACCATACCAGCACTTGTCCACCAAACACACAGCATTATATAATTTTTTATGGATGTCCGGTTTAGCAACCAATGAGACGGAACCAGAAGTCGACCAATGATGTTTTCTCTTCCGGTTATCATACATTACTCATTTCTCGTCACATGTCAATATCTGATCCAGGAAAGAGGCTTTGTTGTGGCGTGACAGCAATGACAAGCAGATGTTCAATCGTTGGACCTTGTTTCCTCGGACAGGACATGAGGAACCCACTTATCGAGTTTCCATGACATCCAAAGGCTATGAAGATGCAATAGGATGGTTTCGTCAGATACTCCAAAATTGTGCGCAAGCTCCTGGCATGTTAGATTAGGATTCTGCTTGATTTCATATTCCAGTTGGACTTGGTCTAAGATGGATGGACGACCAACACGGGGCTTGTCTTCGAGGCTCTCGTCTCCGGACAAAAATCTGCTGAACCGTTTTTGAGCGGTCCGTTCACTCACTGAAGTCTCTCCAAATACGGAGCATATTCTTCTAGAGGCATCTACAGCTTTGTTTCCTAATTTGAACTCGTAGAGCAAAATAGACCTCAAAATCTCCCTTGTTAACGATTGTACTTCCTACAAAACTGATAGCGAAACGTGAGATACGTTAAACAACTCTCTACTGATTGAGATTTAAAGGCAATGTACAGAAATGACGTCATCACAATCAGTTTGACCACGCCTACGCAACAAAAGTAGCTGTTCTCAAAAACCGTACGAACTTTCTTGGTTACTTGATAGTTCATATACTCTGGGTCGGTTTTAAGATAAAAATAGCTTGACCCAGAATGACCCATGACCAAAATGACCCAGCCCAATAGTCTTCTCGTGCCCGAATATGGTAGGATACAAAATTTAGTCACAATCGTTTGAACACCTTTTTAGATACAATTAGCTTGACCCTGACCCATGGTGACCCAAAATGACCCACAAAACAAATATTCTCAAACATTTGACCTAGCCCAATGGTTTTCTGGTGCCCCAAAACGGTAGAATACAAAATTTCGTCAAAATCGTTAGAGCCGTTTTTAAAATAAAATTTATATATATATATATAACCGCACACACACACACACAAGATTTGCTCATATTACAATATATGATATTACAAAATGTTTCTGGTAAGTGTCTACGTGTTATTTTCTGTAGATTCTTTAAAAACAGAAGACGACCCCCTTAGACTGTAGGGAAAAAAATTATGTAGGCGATAATTCATAATTTTTTAATATGATTTTATTAATAATTTTCAAATTAAAAAAATGTCTTTGGATACAAAAAAATCTGGAATATGTTTGGGTATATTAAGTTTATTTTATTAAAAATAAATAAAAATTTAATCGGATGATTTTTATAAGTTTGTCAAGGAGATTAACATTAGCAGCCTCAAACTTTAAATTCTTCTACCTTTAAGAAAATTTAACATAAAGTATTTAAACTATACCTTTTCGCGGGCTGTCTTGATACAAAGAATTGAAATAGGGTCTCAAAAATAGGTGTTATTAATTGAAAATTCAAAGTTAGTATAATTTTTAATATGTAGACGACTCCTGTAACATACTTATTTCATAGCTTTAATTAGTAGTCATTATTTCCAATTGATTAGTACCTATAGACTTTTTTACAATTAGTTTCAGAAGAATTGGTAATGGGGTGATCACTTTTTTTCCAGGACTGTAAATTAACACACTTGATCAGGCCCTGACTATTGCACGGGTACCCGGGGCCCATGCCCTGGGCACAAAATTTCTGAGGGCACAAAATTTTTCATATTTTCATCTAAATTTCCATTTAAAAAAATCATAATTGTGCCAACGTTTTTATTTCTTTTAGGACTTTTATTTGCACTCAGTATCAGTTTAGTTATATCATTTAATATCAATAACATCATTAATAAGTAGACTTCTTGTCATTATTTTCTAGTAATTGATTGTCAAGTCATTCAATTTTATCATAGTGCACATTTATTCGAAAAGTGACACAAATGAAAAAATGTGATAGTTGAGATATTAATACGATAAAATGGCAAATATATATCTCAATTTATGGTTAAAGCACTTTTCAATAAATAATAGAAAACGTTTTATTTTTATTCCTGGAACTGTTTTTCAATTTTATGTAAAAAATAATTATTTTGAGTTGACACTTTTCAAACCAGCCTATGTTCATATGAGGGTTATAATCAACTTATATGCAAAGATACAGGATAATTAAATGCTTCATTGTGATGCTGGCTTCAGCCTAACATTTGCACACAATCAGATTTATAATATTACTAGCTGTTACCCGTGACTTCGTTCACGCAACATAAAAGGAAGAAGAAATACATTAATTAAGTAAAATATTTCACTCCCGATAGTTAAAAACGTAAATAATTAACTAACTCTTTATCACATTTCATAGGAGACATTACGGTATTTTTGTTATAGGATTTTGACATAACTCAGTCTTAAAAAAGTGAAATTTTGTGCCAAATAATCGCGAAAATGAAATTGCAACCAATGCAAAAAGGAGGGCCAAATAAAATCGTGGAAACAGACGAATTGGGTAAAAACAAATGTCAATTTTATCTGATAAACAATTTTACTTTTAACGACATTGTGAAACGTTTTAACAGCCAACCTTCAAAAATAATTAATTGGAAATAGCACATGCCTGTTCTTTAAATTCAATTCTACCGGTTCGATTCTGACAGTTTGTGTGACATCTTCGGATCAATGATTACCTATGTTAATTAAATCGCATTGTATTCGATAGTCTAGGAGTAGTTGCGAAATACAAACACATGGTCAAATTTTAATATAATACATTCGTGTTCATTTTCCTTTTCTTAAAACTGTGATGTGATTTTTAGCAGAAAACTCTCATCTGTATATACAGGATACTCATGCTTAATAATCAGTATAGATAAAAAAAAAATGTAAATTTTTCATTTTAAATATAGCGTGAAGCTCGTCTACTTTCTATAATTACTGATCCTTGTATTATTAATGTACGGAATTGATTCACACTCCTTTTAAAACATATTGAAAATTCCCGTTTTGTTTCAAATATGACGTCACTTTTCCCCCAAAGAAATCACTTTTTAATGAAATAATTCTTATTAATTTTCTTTTCCAGGCAATCAGTACGTAAATTTTAGCAGAAAGCTCATTTGTATGTAAATGATATTCAAGCATATTATTAATCAGTATCGATAAAAAAATATTTCAGGTTTTCATCTTAAATATGACGTTCATTATATATCTATTTTCATTATATACTGATATTGATGCTCCTTGTATTATTACGAATATTTGAAAATACATGTTTTATTTATGACGTAATATTTGTCCAAGGCAAGAACGATCCTTTTGATGATTCTATGGTCCAAGCGAAATCTTTTCTTAATAAAATAATTATTGTTCATTTTTCCTTCTAATTATAACACAGTTATTGACAGAAAATGTCTTCTCAACCTAACAGATATTCATACTTCATGTATAATAACAAATACTCCATACTTCCGTTTCAAATATCATGGAAATTCATCTTCTTTTGAATTCTTTTTATTTTTCATTTTATATGTGGAAATCGCTCAATTGAAAAATAATTGTTGAGGAAAAATTATTATTCCATATTTTGTATTTATTGGCAACAATAATGTTTAGCAATGTAAAATGTTTAATTAAATTCTACAGAAAAAATATTCATTAATTCTCTATGAAAATTATAAAATTTTGAAATATTAAGAAAATTATTTTGACCTGGAAATATTCTTTCGAATATTCTTTTGATTTGAAAAAAATTGAAACCTTGTATTATTATCAAAATCTAAAGAAAAGTACATTTTTCTTCCAGTAATGTTATTTAAGCTTCTTTTTAATTCTTAATTTTTTTTTTTTTTTTCATTTTCATTTTTCGCGTGAAAAATTTGAGTAAAAATTATTATTTCGGTTTTTGATTTAGTGTTGGCAATGATAAAATGTTAGCAACAGTAAAGTAAATTTAACCATTTTAAATTATTAAGACAATTATTTTGATCTGAAATTATTCTTTCGAATATTTTTTTGAATTGGAAAAAAATGAAACCTTGTATTATTATCAAAATCTAAAGAAAGGTACATTTTTCTTCTAGTAATGTTATTTAATCTTCTTTTTAATTCTTAAATTTTTTTATTTCATTTTCATTTTTCGCGTGAAAAATTTGAGTAAAAATTATTATTTCGGTTTCTGATTTAGGGTTGGCAACGATAAAATGTTAGAAACAGTAAAGTAAATTTTAAAATTTTAAAATTTTATAAGGAAAAAATGTCCATTTATTCTCTAAGAAAATAATGAAATTTTGAATTATTAGGAAAAATATTTGAATAAAATAAACAAAAACCAGTCTATGTTCATTCCCGGCTTATAATCAACCTATATGCAAAGATACAGGGTAATTAAATTCTCCATTTTGACGCTGGCTTCAGCCTAACATTTGCACACAATCAGATTTATAATATTACTAGCTGTTACCCGTGACTTCGTTCACGCAACATTAAAAGAAGAATAAATACATTAATTAGGCAAAATATTTCACTCCCGATAACTAAAATCCTTAATAATTAACTAACTATTTATCACATTTCATAGGAGACAATACAGTATTTTTTGTTATAGGACCCTCAGTCTTAAAAAAGTGAAATTTTGTGCCAAATAATCGAGAAAATGAAATTGCAACCAATGCAAAAAGGAGGGCCAAATAAAATCGTGGAAATAGACGAATTGGGTAAAAATAAATGTCAATTGTACCTGATAAACAATTTTACTTTTAAGGCATTTGTGAAACTTTTAACAGCCATCCTTCAAAGAAAACATTAATTGGAAATAGTATATGTTTTTCCTTTAAATTGAATTCTGCCTCCTTGGTTCAACGTATAGCTGAAACACATCCTGTTTTCTAAATGACAGTATGTTGACAGGAAATTTTTGTTCTCCAGAATAAATTGATTCATGAAGTTTGAATATGTGAAAATGTGTTTTTATTTTTCGGATAATTTAATGAAATCAAGATTTTGTTTTCACCATCTGTTCAAAGTGAAAATAAGTTCTGTTTTTCAGTTTTAATAAGAAAATGGTGTAAAAAATATACTGATCTGTTTTATTTCTCCTTTTTTATGCACAAATATGGAGTAATTTACTTTCCGTTTTTAGAGAAACTTCGTTAAAATTTACTTAAAAAAAATTGGCATTTAATTTAATTTTTTAAGTTCTGAGAGTTTGTGTGACATCCTCGGATCGATGATAACCGGTATTAAGTAAAACGCGTTGCGTTCGATAGTCTAGAAGTAGTTGCAAAATACAAACACGCGGTCAGATTTTAATATAATAGATTCGTGTTCATTTTCCTTTTCTTAAAATTATGATGTGATTTTTAGCAGAAAACTCTCATCTGTATATAACGGGTACTCATGCTCAATAATCAGTATAGCAAAACAAATATTTAAATTTTTCGTTATAAATATGGCGTGAAACTCATCTACTTTCTATACTTACTGATCCTTGTATTATTAATGTAAGGAATTGATTCACAATCATTTGAAAACTTATTGGAAAATTCCCGTTTTATTTCAAATATGACGTCTCTTTTTCCCCAGAGAAATCCCTTTTTAATGACATAATTCTTGTTAATTTTCTTTTCCAGGCAATTAATTTCAATACTGGCATAGGGGAAATTATGTTACTTTAACGAAATATTATTAAATCTTTAGGTTTTATCAACAAAAATGGAATTATTAACATTCGTCATTTTTTAGGTAATCGAGTTATTTCTTTTAGTTTTAAGAATGTAAATAACTATTTCTCGCTATCCATGACATCATTTTCGACATGGATAATTTTGCGGAGCATATTATTGACATTTGCTAACCATTTTCTTTTGAAACTTCTTTTTACTTTTTTAAAATTTAAATAAAAAATACGGTATAGTTATATTAGCCATGAGCAGACGGTAATACGCCGAGTATTGTTACCATACAAAAGAAAAAAAAAAGTGTAGAAAAAAACCCAAGATCATTTTATTTCACCAATCAAAGCATATCCGTTTTATTTTCGATATTTGACGTCATATTCACCTGTTTCCTATGGTTACGCATATTAAAACCTTGTATTATTATCAAAAACTAAAAAAAGTACGTTTTATTTCTAATAATATTATTTAATCTTCTTTTTAATTCGTTGATTTTTTTTATTTCATTTTCATTTTTCACGTGAAAAATTTTCAATTGAAACTAAATTGTTGAGTAAAAATTAGTATTTCGGGTTTTGAATTAGTTTTGGCAACGATAAAGTATTAGCAACTGTAAAGTAAATTTAACCATTTTAAAATATTATACGAAAAAGTGTCCATTCATTCTCTATGAAAATAACGAAATTTTGAATTATTAAGAAAAATATTTAAATAAAATAAACAAAACCCAGCCTATGTTCAAATGAGGGTTATAATTAACCTATATGCAAAGATACAGGATCATTAAATGCTCCATTTTGGCGCTGGCTTCAGCCTAACATTTGCACACAATCAGATTTATAATATTATTAGGATTAGGATTAGGATATCCATATATATATACTAGGGGCCCTACCCCCTGCGAGCTACGCACGCCAACCCCCGCTCAGACTTCGAGGCCTCTAAAAACACGACAGCGTGCTTTATTTTAAAAATATTGGTAAATCTGTAGTTGGGTTGCCATGCTTTTAACGTTTTAATTGGGCCTTTTTTTATTATCATGGTCCATATACACATTGTCCATATACACAGCTGTTGCGACAACTGACGACTGTTTTCGGGATTGATAATTAAAATCAATTACAACTTAAAAATCAGCTTGTATAAAATGGTTAGGTTTAAATTGTGGCTACCTCTCGGAATTTTATAACAACGATCTGTATTCTATTCTTCCTTTGCGTTTAAGGATGAGAAAAATTCCATCTGCTTGTGAATAACATTAAGATCCACGGTATTGAAAAGTACTATGTTATAGACATTTTCAGTAAGAGGTTTTAATTTTCTCTCTATTTTAGTGCACCATCATGCATATTTCCATGTTATTTTAAATGTGTAAATTATTTATTTTAATTAATATGTATATACGAATTTTCTAATAATTATTTATCATACAAAATTAATTAAATATTTTGTGCATGCATGCCTGCATTTATTCGGCATCAATTGATGAGATATTTAAACAAATTTGCTATCCGCGATAATTTTACATCATGTTATGTCACTTGAATATTGTCCATAAGAAAATCGGGTACTTTTCCAGTATAGAATTCTTTGCTTTTAGGTTTGGCGCAATTCGAGCTTCAAAAAGGGATAGATTCGTTAATATACATAGATTTGTTGCCAAAAGTTATGAAAACAAACCCAATGAACTTTTGGTGCTTTTCTATTATAGGGGACTTGACGCTTTTTTAAAAGGCTTGGCGGAAAAAACCAAGCAGGATATTTTATTCTCCTTCCGTTCAGTTGGGCAATTATTATTTTATATATTCGTTTGAAATATCCGAATTAGTGATTTTATAAATTCGTTTAATTAAATTTTACAAAAAAATAACAATATGATATCGATAAATAATAATTACTATTGATTCCTTTTTCCTCTTTTCTTTTGCGTTTGCATAAATGACGTCATTTGGACAAATTTATTCAAAATATTTTCAGTTTATAAATTAAATTAAATGCTGACAGACGATTGAATCCTGACGATAGAAATGTGTTTTTTTTTTTTTAAATTTTCCATAAAAAACATAATTTAATCACAATATTGTCTTCATTATCGATTGAAATAAAAGATAAATTCAATTTCAATTTGAAAATGACGAATAAAAGGAAATCAATAATCCCTATCCGGATCCTTTTCAATTTTTTTCCTTTTTTTGTCACAAAAAACTGAGTAATTAGTTGCCATCATTACAGAAATGTCATTAAAATTAGAAAAAAATTAATATCTCGAAAACTAATTCCAATTTCCAAATTCTATTACCAGTTTTGACATCCGCGGATTTTTATCGACAGTTGGTATTAATTTCACCATCAAGCGTTTAATATTTTATTAAAAATAGCCCTGAAACATAATCAGTCGTTTCATAAAATCGTTTCATAAATTTGTTTCATAAAATCGTTTCACAAATTCGTTTCATTAGGATTTTATATATATAGGGTAGATATATATATATACAGTGGACTCTCTCTATTCTGAACACTCATGGGACCGACCAAAAATGTTCAGATTATGGGAGTGTTCATTATAGAGGGAGATTGGGAAATGCATTACTACTACTACTATGTATCGAGTCTATAGATTGTATAGAATATTTAGCCTGGTTAACCATGCAAGTTACCAAGATGCTGGGTGCTGAATTTAGAAACTATTAAAAAAATATATTAAATTTTTTTACAAAACATACAATTACATACATACATTACATTACTTGAAAACATAATCGGTACATTACTTAAAAAAGTGAGTAATTTTAGTCTGTTTTTGCATTGTGCATACTCATGCAGTGTACATGTTATCTAGTTTTTTAAGTAGTGGAAAGTCTTCCGGGTGATATTCAGCCGCATAGTTCAACAGGTCTTGAATCCCTTGGCCATATTGCTTGAAGGTAATCGTACTTCTTGTTTCATCGGTCTCTCGTGTTTTGCTTCGCCTTCTCAACCCTCTTCCTCTTCAAAGATGTTGTCGCAAACAGGACAGCTTCCGTCGGCTTTAAGATAAGCTCCAGGTTCAATTTCAGTATGAAGCCCCTGAAGAATTGACCTCAAGTCACTCACAGCTGTTGCTTCTTGGTCCGCTGTCCTTGATTGCTATTTCTCACACAGGAATCTAGCTTTGTAGAAGCATTTTTGGATGGTGTAGGATGTTACTTCATTCCAAGCCATTGATATCCAATGACATTGACCATCCATGACATTGACCTTCTTTGTTAGTTCGGTTGCCGAATTTGACTCCTCCATCACCCCAGACATTTTCTTCAAAAAATAAATTCGGTAGTGAGGTGGTTGGATTATAGAAGTACAGTTCGGTGGCAGGAACTTCAGGCTCACATTGCTCAGGTATGTGATCTGGCATTATCCACGAAAGGAAGAATTTTTCTTCCTTTTCTCTTCATCATCTCGTTAATTCCCTCCAACCATTGTGAGAAAATCGTGAATGTCATCCAGGCTTTTCGATTTGATTTATAGTGTGCAGGCAAGGATGCTATCTTCACATTTTTGAAGCATCGTAGTTTTTAACTTTTTCCGATCACAGGTGGTTTGAGCTTCTCACCCGTAAAACTGGTACAGAGCATGACGGTAAGTCTTTCTTTTGACATTTTTTCACCCACAAATTTCTCGCTTATTTCTGTTAGGGTTTTATTTGGAAGAGCTCTGAAAAACAGGCCGGTTTCGTCGGCATTGAAAATATCAGCAGCATCGAAATCCTTCATTATATCTGAAGCTTACTTTTCCATTCCTCCACAGTGTCAATATTTACGTCTGCAGCTACACCATTGATTATTTTGTATTCGATGTTATGTTGACTTTTGAAGAGAGTCAGCTATCCTCCTGATGCTTTGAATTCCGTGATTTTCTCCGTTTCTGTAAAATCCAGAGCAATCTGCTTGAGCAGGGGTCCAGTGACAGGAAGGTTCTTCGTTCTCATTTGGCAAAAAAAACTTCGAGACGGGATTGTTTATGTTCTCGTTTCCCGTTTTCTTTCCGAAAATTCTACACTTTGAGGAATGTTTATTTGCTTCAAAAGCGGCTATAATTTCTTCCTCTTTCTTGCTGATGGCGTTGACTTAACCTACTGAAATTCCAAATTCAGATGCAATTTTCCTTTGACTTACTTTTGATTTTAATATTTTAACACCTTCATATTTTTCCTGAAGCTTCAGTTCTTTCCGTTTTCCTACTTATTTCTGACATATCTGCGTAAGTGCTGTGCTTCTTTCCCTGCAACGGTGTAAAATGGAGAACAAGAGTGAAATGGCGAAAAAATCTTACCTTTACCGAACAAAAAGGATGAAAGAAACAGAAGCAATAATGCTGCCAACCAGGTGTTCCGAAAAGAAACCATAATCTTTTTTTGACCACTCCCTCTAACACCTGTTGTCTTTTATCTGTCATTCGGGGGGGGGGGGATGGGCATTTCTGTTGCGCAATCTTTCTATTTTTATCTCAGGTCGGGAGAGGGGAATCACATAACATGTTTTTTACATCATTTTTTCTTGTATCTCTTTGCATAAAAATTGATTGTTTTGATCATTTCATTTAATTTGATTATGATGATTTACTTTTTATGAAACGGCAACAATTTCCTATCTGCACTTTTTTGTTTATTTAAAATATAAAACTTTTTTTTTTTTTTTTTTTTTTGTTAACTGAAGATTTTATCTGAATTATTCAAATTTCAGCATCGGGTAGATCTTAAAATCTAGAAATGATTTTGTGTGTTTATTTTTAAATCGAGTTCATTGAACCCTTTTATTCTTTTGCAACAATTTTTCCAAATTTCCATGATGTGGGAATTACCTGCACTCCGACTGCAAACAAACGTTCAGTTTACAGAGAGGCGGGTTAGAATGGGGATCAAAAGTAGCGTTCATAATAGTGGGGTGTTCAGACTAGAGGGTGTTCAGAATACAGAGAGTTCATCTTTTGTTAAGGCTATGGAGTTTCGCCGGGACCGTCAGAAAGTGTTCATAATACCGGGGTGTTCACATTAGAGAGTGTTCAGATAGAGAGAGTCCACTGTATATATATATATATATATATATATATGTCTGACCTATGTCACACGATAACGCTCGTATTTATAAATCGATTTTGATGAAACTAATTGTGTGTATTAAGGTCACCAATGTCTCGACCGAGTTCGTTGGCCAGCTTGGTCCGCCATTTTGTTTCAAGATGGCGGCCATTTAAAAATTTAAAACTAAAATAAATATACAAAAAAAATTAAAAATTCAAATTTATTTTTTAATTACGTGTTAGGCCTTGATACAAGGATTCCAGAGCATTTTTTGGTTTACCTCTATCTTAAAAAATGGCTGAGATAGAGCAGTTTGAAATTCTAGGGTGGCTGACATTTTGAAACAAAACAGCACATTAACGCGATTACTCGCAAATTATTTTCTTTCATTGTTGTAATAATTTTCCCAATCATACGCATAAAACTATATATTCATATCCGTTAGCGCCAAAATTGGCGACATTGGCGACAAAATTGGCGACATTTGGCGAAATATCGCCAAATTTGGCGACCAAAATAAGTCTTCATAAATGAAGCCAATTTGGCTATTGCTCAATAATTTGGCGAATTTCTTATTCAAATTCACTATTAACGAATCTTTTGTAAACGTTTCTTTGCATTTTAACTTGCTGTTTTCGTGTAACATTAGCTAAAATTTTAAAACGAAGATGTAGGAAAGCTACCTTTTCCTCCCGGTACAGGCCGGAAGGACTTTTTAAAAGCTTCCAGGTGAGTAAGTAGCTCCTTCATGTAGCTTCAATTTCTGATTACGATAGTTTGGCTCTCGGGTACAGATATTAAATTTGTTTAACGCATACCGTAGTCTCTCATACAAATCTGGTATACAGCGAAATTTACAAAATTTAACTTTATAAGAGATTTAAATTTATTTTATGTACTTTATGTTTCAGGTCGGGTTTATTGATATGATGCGAAAGAAAACCATTTTCGTGGGCAATGCATTTAATTTTATTTAATTCATTATCTAGACAGGTGTCTGTGCATATTTTAGATTTCTGCACAAGCCGAAATTTCTACAAAAAATTTCCATTTTTCTTAAGATACAATTAAGATTATTTTAAAGAATACTACATACATATTTATAAGAAAATTTTACAGTATATTTTAGATTACTATGTTTTTGCATGGCAAAAACATAACTGCCAAACTTCCCACTAATCCTCCGTAATATGTAGATTAATTTGAACCAGTTAACCACTTTAAAACTAGAATTTTTTTTTAATGAATCTTTGTAATTTAAATGTCTTAAGTGGAATCATTACTCCATTCAATTGAATTTCTTAAAATAGTTTCTGATTCGAACGTATTAAACCTGGGTCAAATAAACACACTTATAACGGAAGATTAGTGGGAGCTTGGCATCTATTAAAAAAATACGCAATAGCAACGTTAATGATTATTTATACTATAACACTGTTACATTCGAATAAAGATTTATTTTAAAAAACAATGTCGTTTGGAATAAATGAAAAATATGTTTAAAAACATCATAACTTTTAAAACTTTTGTTAATACACTAATTTAATAATTTAATAATTTAATAATTACTATTAAATACTATTAAATATTTATACTATTATACTATTAAATATACTATTAAATATTTAATAATTATATTATATATACTATTATATATATTATATATATATATTATATATATATTATATATACTATTATATATACTATATATATATATATTATATATACTATTAAATACTATTAATACTTACTATTATATTACTATTACTAATTTAATAATTTAATAACTAATTTAATAATTTAAACTTTTGTTAATACACTATTAACAAAAAGAAGATTTTTAAAAATATTTCTGTGTAATTTATAAAATATATGTCCAATGATTCCGTTAACAGAAGTTTTATTATCGCTATTAATATTTTTATAAAACTGATTGCCTTCCCGACATGTCCTAAGAACAATAAAGACACGGGCTGTGCCGATTACGGTCCTAGTGCGAAGCTCGGCCTCACGCAGACCTCTAGCATATTTCTCAAACAAGTTTAACGTCAAAATCTATACGCTGTTACCTTATTTCATACAAAACCAATTACAACGTTGTAACGCACAAATATAACAAGCTGGAAATTGTACGTCAAACGTGACAAATGAGGTGCGTTCGTACTGTAGCTAGCTATATAAATATTTAGATCTTGATGATTTTTAATTCTGTGAAATGAATGATATCGTCTGCAGATTAATTTCTGTAATAAAATAAGTATCTCGGTCGCTTGACGATTAAACTTCGGAAGCTCCTATAACAAGAAAGCACCGAATTAAAAAAAAAATTCAAATTTCTTAATAAATATTTTTATTAATATCTCCTAAAGTTTTGATTCGATTTTAATAAAATTTGAAATGTCTCGCCAAAATTCTGCAAAGATAATAAATTTTAAACCATTCGGTTGGGTAGTTTTTGCGTTGTTATATGCGGACGGACGGACAGACAGACGGACAGACGGATAGACAGACGGACGGACCAAGCGACGACAATAGGTGCTACGTATTTATATAATTACGAACGCACCTAAAAATTGAGACAAAAAACCACATACGGCCGTTTCAAGGATGCATCGATCGAAAAAAAAAATGTATTCAAAGAACCCCTCGGTTATAGCCCCGAGTACTGGCTTGAATACAATGCTAAAGCAAGAGTTTATATATATACCAAAGAAGTGACGTAGCTGACCGGAATTAACTGAAGAAATGAGTTACTGCGCAGGATCTCTCCACACGTGCGAGAGAAAAGGGGTGATGGTCATATATCATTAACCAAGGATGAACTGTGTTTGTGAATAAAATAAGCTTCGTGGAAGTCGAGATCTATAACTGAATTACATTTTTGGATAATTTTAGCTTCTGAATAATTAAACCTATGGTTGGAATCCCAACAATGCTTAGCTATTGAAGATTTCTCACACTCCTGCTTTTTAACATAATTTTGGACTTCTTTCAGCCTAATTCTAAAAGCACGCTTGGTCTGCCCTATGTAAGAGAAGCCGCATTCACAAAAAATTCTGTAAATGCCCCATGTATTATGTTCATCAATTGGATCTTTAAGGTTGGAAAAATAAACTTTATTGGTTGGAGAAAAAACAACTTTGAAACTTGATGAAATAACAAAGCAAATAAACAGGCGAGGCCTTGGATCGAATATATATATTGAGTTACGAAAGAACATTACACAATGACAAAAACATAGTAACTAACCTGAAAATTGAACATCAGTTATATTTATAAATTCGTTTGGGATTCTGCCAGTCATGTTCCCGGACGTGCGAGAAAGCTTACACAAAAGTATCATCCAATAAAATTTAAGATGTAATGCTACGATTACAATTACGATACGATATACTAACACCCGCCCATAATCTAGCATTACATTAGAAAACACAGAATAAAAAATTACAATAAACAAACATTAAAAATATGACAGAGTTAAAACATTACTTATACAAACAGCAAAGAAACAACAATTCATAAAATTTAACTTTAGGCAATGCCTTTGTAAACATATCAGCAATTTGCATATTTGTAGGAATATATTCAATTTTGATATTATTTTCTTTTACAACATTACGAACAAATTTTAGTTTTATATCTATATGTTTCATTCTACCATAACTACTTTCATTACTGATACATTTTATGCAAGACAGATTATCCTCTAAAATAACTAAATCCTTAATACTTACAATTTCACAAGCAATATTTTTGAACCACAACAGGTCTTGCAAACTTTTAGTTAAAGCAATAACTTCAGCTTCAGTTGACGATAATGCAACTGATTTTTGTTTATTACAACACCAGAGAACAGGCATGTTACAAAACATTAAAATATAACCTGATACTGATTTTCTATCATTTGTATTAGCCCCCCAATCAGAATCAACATACATAGATAATTTAGGATCAGATTTTTGCTTTTTACACACTAGTTTTAAGGACAAAGTTCCTTTCAAATATCTTAAGATTTTCTTTAGTGCAATCCATGCAACTTCAGTAGGATTTTCCTGCATTTGACTCAAACAATTAACACTATATAAAATATCAGGTCGTGAAATATATGCTAAGTACAATAAACAACCTACAAGTTCACGGTATGGACCATTAAATGATTTTCCATTTTTGAAATCAGATGGAGTGGATTTAGGAGAAATAGGAATATCACTAGGTTTACATTCTAGCATGTTAAATTTACTTAACAATTTAATTATATAAGACTCTTGATCCATTATTAAACTATCAGATTTAGATTTCATTTGAATACCCAGAAATTCTGAAACACATTCTGATTTTGACATATGAAACTCTTTAGAGAGTAAAGAAATAACTACATTAGTTTCATTTAAATCCGAACCTGCTATAAGCATATCATCAACATACAGAGCAATAATTATTTTATGACCATTACTATAACGAATAAAAATACAAGGTTCATTATCAAGAGATTTAAATTTTAATTTTTAAACAAATTCAAGAAACCTTTCAAACCATTGTCGTGGGGCCTGTTTCAGGCCATATAAACTCCGTTTGAGTTTACATTTTAACCCACTTTCGTCATCATAGCCCTGAGGCTGATCCATAAAAACAAGTTCATTTAACTTACCATTCAGGAAAGCTGTTTTTACATCCAAAACAAATGCATGTAAGTCTTCATTTAAAATCACAAAAAGCACTAAACGTAAAGCAGGCATACTTATTACAGGGGCGAAAGTTTCACTATAGTCTAGTCCTTCTTTTTGCATAAATCCACGGGCTACAAGGCGAGCCTTATAACGTCCATCTCTTTTGATGGTACACACCCATTTGCAGGAAATAGCTTGTCAGGTGGTAATTTTTCGAGATCCCAGACGTCGTTGATTTTCATGCTTTCTATCTCTGCATCCATAGCTTCCTTCCATTAACGTTGTTCATCAACAGGGAGAAATTTGATCTCATCAAAAGATAAAGTTTCTTGTTGGCAAAGTAATGCTTCATACACCTCAGGAGCTGGATACCGAATAGGTTGTTTTCTTGATCTCTCGGATTTTCTCATTTTATCTTCTTTCTCTTCAGAATCCTCTGATTCTTCACTAGTTCTTTCTTGAGAATCTGGCTTAATTTCACAATCAGTCAATTCTGAATTTTCCACTATGTGTTGTTTTGAGTTTATGGTATGCTTCTTCTCTTCATCAAATTTGACATTTCTTGAAATAGTTATGCGTTTCGTCTCAGGATCTAGCAATCGATATCCCTTTGCAGAATAACCTATGAAGATCATATGTTTAGGCCTATCATCAAGCTTCTTACGATGAACGGAAGGAACTAGCATGTAGGCACTGCATCCAAAAACACGTATGTGCTTCAAATCGGGATCTTCTCCAAATTTTAAGAAATACAGCGTTAAGTTCTCAGTGGAGCTGCTTGGCATTCGATTTTTCAAGTAAGCTGCTGTAAGTATAGCTTGACCCCCAAAAAGTCTTAGGTAAATTTGATTCAGCAATTAAAGCCCTTCCTATATCCAGGAGCGATCTATTGCATCTTTCAGCAACTCCATTCAAAGCTGGAGTGTATGGAGGAGCGGGATCAATCACTATACCAAGATCTCGAGTAAAATTCACTAAATTATTGCTTAAATATTCTTTTCCGTTATCACATCTGATTTTCTTTACTGTAGGATTAGTTTTTAATAAAACTTTCAATTCCTCTGAAGCTTCACTTTTATGCTTCAATAATCGAACTTCAGTAAATCGTGAAAAATCATCTATGATAGTCATAAAATAGCGTTCACCAGAAAAAGTTTTCGGAACAATACGGCCACATATGTCAGAATGAATAGCAGTCATTGGAGTACTTTCTCTTTTCCTAGGTCCTCTTCCCATTGGTGTTGCACTCTGTTTTGCTCGAACAGAGCAAACTCGTTGCAGATGCAACTCGTGCATCACAAAAAGAAAGTGGTATTGGAAGTTTCATTTCCTTCAACACTTTGTCACTTGGATGGCCCATTCTGCGATGCCAAATTTCAGAATCACTTTCTTTTGATGTGAGAACAGTTTCATAATTTGGGACAAAATAACTAACATATTGTCCATTTGAATCAGGTTCACCAAAACAAAAACGATTTCTTCCTTTTTCTATGAACACCTTTTCATTCTTGAAAATAACTGCATAATTTGCGTTTTCGATTTTTGTAACGGAAATCAACTGTCCACTTAAATCTGGTACGTAAAGAACATTATTTAGGGTAATTTCCATTCCGTTTGATAATTTTCCAATAATATTTCCAACACCTTTAATTTCAAGATTCGTTGTTTTCGACGCACACTTAATAGTTCCTGAAGATGGCTGTAAAGACGTGAAATATTTTTCATTAGAGCACATATGGGAAGTCGCTCCAGAATCCAGTATAAATTCATTCTTTTTAACGTTCCCCTCAGCAAAAGATACCGCTGAAGAAGCAAATTTTTCCTTATTTGAATTTTTAACAGCTTTACAGTTACGTTTAAAATGGCCAGGCAGTCCACATTTGAAACAAGTAAGTTTCTTTCTACAGTATTTAGCTATGTGCCCCTTTGAATTACAGTTTTTGCATACATATTCTTTGCGAGTTGATACAAACGTGGTATTATCATGAGCAGTTTTGGACTGCACTTTTTCTTTCTTTGAGTCGAGCAGAAGTGCTTCAGCATCTAACAGCCGTTGTGTGACAAAATCTAGAGTCAAAACAGTATTCGGTTGATTTTCTAACGCAGTTTTAACATTTTCAAATTCTTGAGGCAACGACATTAGAATATAAACAATAGTATCAGTTTCACTTACTTCAGCACCGGAAATTTTAAGTTCCGAAATTAATTTATTTATTTCATCAATGTGACGTCTCATCGACACAACACGATCTTTTTTAATAGTTGCTAACCTCTTTCTAATTAAAATTTTATTAACTGCACTCTTGGTATCATCCCAGATAGCAAGCAAGGTTCCGAAAACGGTCATTTTTCATTTTCGTTCCATTGTTCTGCAAAGGTGAGTTATCTTCACCATATAGCATGGGTGCAGGAATGTTTGCAATACTCCGTTTTGGAGATAAGATTCAGGCAACCAATATTCTCAAATCAAACTTCAAGCATCTAATTTTCGCGCATGCGCAACCAACTGTCGTAGCCGTGGTCGTAGCGTTTCCTGTTGCTTTCCAAAACAAAATGTCGCTGATGGGCTGATGCTGTCATTCTGATCATCTTGTCAGGTGTAAAAGATGTGTTTAATACTTACAGAAAATACGGTAAGTTTGTTACTAGTATATTGTTATTAGTTAAATCTTTTAATCTATGATAACTAAATAATGTATTTCTTTTAACAAGATTTAATCCTTATTCATAAAATAATAAAATTTATCTTATGCTTTAGTGTAAATTGCACATAGGGAAAAATATGATTAGAAGTTGTTTTTTTAAATTATTATAACATAAACTTATGTAAACATGATTTACTTATGACCTTAGCGTTTCTTAATTATCACATTTTTTTAAAACGTGGTTTCAATTTCAGGAAATGCATAACAGGAGTGCTTCATATATGAACAAACTCCCATTATATACTTTACTACGTATAAATATTAAAGTACATGGGCGAACGGTAAAACACGAAATCTTGAGACAAAAAAGAAATCAGGGATAGTGTTTAACATGTTTTATTGTCAACTAATAATAAACCTTTTCATTATGATCGAATTAAAAGCACTCTAACATTAATCATAATTTTGCTTTTAGTGATTAATTAATTTATGTCGGTAAATAAATATATATTTTTTGTTTCAAAATCGCCACCACCCCTGGTCGGCGTTTATGACCGATTTATAAATGAAAACATACTTTGAACTTCCACAAATTACATTCAAACAAACTCTCTTTTTAAAATCTATTAGCATTATTAAAACTCTATTAAAAGTAGCTATATTCAAAAGTTGTTTCCGTAATATATTCGTAGAAAAATGTACTTTAATAAAAAAAAATTCATTTACTTCCCCCCCCCCCTCCTTCTCTTTCCTCAAAAACATATATGTTTTGTCACATAATAGTAAACAAGATAATGCTATGATTATAATGTTTCATTAGTTAAACATTATAAACATTAGTTGTAACATTAGTTAATTATATTTGATAATATCTCATCTATATCAACATTTGCCTACATTACATGAACTCCTCCCTCCCCTTTTCTATACTAATAAAAGTAAAAAAATGTCTGCAAACACAAATAATTGCCCTACAGTTATTCTGAAGAAAAAAAAATTAATCATATGCTGTATTACATCTCAAAACATGAATAACTTTGTTTTATATATGTATTGATGGATTAACAAATTACTTATTAAAAATATAAAGCAAATACATTCATAGCAGAAATTAATTTTGATGTGTCAAATTACCAGTTGATTGAGAATTGGCAAAATCCTTAATATAATGATTGTGAGTCTTAAATGTTTGTAAATTAACTTATTAATTATGATTACCTACCAATACTTTTAGTTAGTACTGGTAAATGGAAAAAATGAAAGCAAAATAAAAATTATGGTACTTTTCGGTTAGCCAGGCACCAGTTATATATATACATATATATATATATATATATACACATATATGTATGAATATATATATACATACATCACTGGCGCCTGGCTAACCGAAAAGTACCATAATTATTTTAAATTAAATGTTTCTGAAAATTGACACAACATAAAAATTTTTGATTTTTTAAAAATTATTATTTAGTAAATATGAAATGTTCTTGTCCTCCCCCCCCCCCTCCAGAATTATCTGTATTAGCATTACAAAATAGCCTTATAATAATCTGGCCATCAACCTGAAGTTTTAACATTTACCTGTATAAATTAAATCTGCCCCTTGAATAATTTTTTATACTATGTGGGATAATGCAACTTTTTTGTGAATACATCAAAAATTATGTTTGTTTTTATTTTAAATTAAACTGGGGTTTGTGGGGCCCACAACAGCAAAAAAAAAGTTTTAAATTAGTTTTGGGTCCTATTGTATTGAAAGAATTTACATGATTTACAGAGTATTGTTGAATTATATCAATACTCAACAAAATGAAACCAGGACTGATTTAAAATGTTTTGTTGTTGTTGCTGTTGTCGTCGGGGATCCAAATAACTAGAGTTTATCATACAGCAATGTCTTTTCTTGCTTTTATCTCAAAATGTTCTTTAAATTTGAGATGTGTGCAATATGATTTTGGGGTTTTTTTTTATTTTGACTGTTCTCTGAATATATATGACCACTGGTCACTGCTTAAAATCATTAGATGCCATTTTCTGTTTAAATTTACAAAACCATGAAGAACACCATAAAACATTGTGAACAATGTGCAATATTAATAATAAATTTTAATTGAATAAAATTTATTTGAAATTTTTTTCTCAAATGAGGTATTTAAAATTACGGTGCACATAATGACAAACATGACATTTGGAAAATAATATTTTTTTGCTTTTATGCTAAATGTTAAAATAGTATAAATTATTGTATCGAAATGAACATAAAATAATAAAACAAAAGAAAATGATTTTTTTTTATTAAAATATAATTAAAATAGCATGAAGTATGCATAATGCATAGACTTTTACTGTAATGTTAAACCATTTATGACAGGAGATGTGTGTGATATAAGATGTGTACACAGTCCTTGATTTTAACTATTATTTCTATATCCGAATGGTAATTTTTACCTTATTTAATAAAACAGAATTAAATAAGGTCAATATTATTTGGAAATAATGGTGCAGGGAAGCTTGTCATGAAGGGTTTAAAGCTTATTTCTTGGCTGTCATTATTTTATTTTGCCTTTTGTAGTTACAAATTCTAATGACATCATCTGCTCAAGGTCCATGGTTGCCAGCATGTGATTTCTTGAACAGAAAAGCTGCTAAAAGAAGGAACTCATACAGGATTGGTGATTGTTTTTTAAGGTAAGAAAAATGATTTTAACACATATATAATAACAAATTTAATGTTATAAAATTTATTTTTTAATAATTTCAGTTGACTATTTATTTCATTATTTTTTATTTTAAAATTGATTTTTTATAAATTTATTCAAATTGAAAGATAACATAATACTAAAAAAGAAACTGTAATTGTGCATTCTATTTCTTGCATACATATCGAATTTTTATTTTTAAGATATCTTTCCTTTTTCCTTGTGATAAATTGATATGGTTATAACCGTTTCTGAACTCATTTAAATTTTCTTTATAAATTCTATATTTACATAATAAATTAAAATATTTTTTTTTTGTGTGTATTTTTTTCTCCGGGAGGGATTTTTGTGGCTCTGGAGGTACATTGTAAACTTCTGGGGAGGTGGACATTTCAATGCCCTCTCCCGTGCCACCCCTTGAATTCAACACTGGTGGGGGTGAATCTGGAGTATGCCTTTGAGTTTGTTACTTTCATCAGCTTTTGAAAGAAAATTTTAAATATTTATATTGTTGCTCTCTCCGAAATATTGACTTGCTTTCATTATAGAGATATTTATTAGGATATTATTATTGTTATTATTTTGAGAGTGTGTGTGTGGGTAATGTTTTGGTATTATTATATGCAAGGTTGTTTGATTTAAATCAAATGATTTAAAAAAAATCTTTGATTTAAATCAGTATTTTGAACATTGATATTTACAAGCTGAATAAGGATTAAATTAATCGTTCGTATTCAAATAAATGTCATCATTCATGTCCAGATTAAAAATTACCTTTTAATAATGTTAAAACTTTTATAAGTTGAAAATAATTATTTTATGAAATTAAATGCAACACTACATTCAAAATATTATTTGTCCTTAGTGCATCACAAAATAAATACTGATATAAATGCTCTTTCATTTTTAAACTTTTGTCTTTCCTAGATCACTTCATTTTTGCAAGTTAGATGTTGAAGTTTTAAAGTTAAATATGTATTCAATATAAAAGTATTCAATATGATAAGATTGTAATATAAATCACTGATTTTAATCTGTTAAAATTATGATTTAAACATTGAAATCATGTATTTAAAATAAAATCCTTAAAACCCTATTTTTAAATACTAGTAAATTTTGCCAATGGCAAAATTTATGGCAAAAAGTAATTTTGCCAGGACAGTTTTTTCCACTTAGACAAAAATTGGCCAACCTTGATTGAAATACACGTATGTATTTAGCATTCTTTGCCGCATTTACTATGTGATTAGATATTATTGGAGTAATACCTTAATGAAAAAATTAATAACTTAAATTAACTAGATATTTATGCACACAACACACATACGTATATATTATCTATAACAATTTAATAGTAGAATAATATGATTTTAAGTTTTAAATAAATCTGAATTTGTTTGCAACAATTTTTTTTAATTTAAATTATTTTGAATTTTTATCTAGGAACTGTAATTAAATTAATAGAAATGTATGCAGAAAAAATAAATTCATGCACAGTACACAAATAATATTAATTTAAAAAAAAATCTGATTTAAATCAAATAAATCAATTTTTTTTTAAATCTTGATTTTTATCAACCTTGATTATATGAATGGTACGTACATATGTCACTGATGCACTGGAGTATATTTTTGGTGCCAAAAAGGCAATTTAATGCCTGGGCAATCCACCAATTTGGGCAAGATTTTTCTTCCTATGGCAGTCCGGTAGAGCAGATTGTGTGTGTTTTATATTAAATTAAACATTGTGTGTTTTATAATAAATTTATTTTTGTGTGTTTATAATAAAAATTATATGTGTTTTACAATTAAATCGTATGTTTTTAAGTACTTCCTCCATTATCCCATCGACCACTTTTCATAAGAAAAAAGCTGTCGTCTAATTATAGGATTTAAGGCCAAAGATGCATTATTGTGGCGACACATTCACTTGACTCAGAAGTGTTGCATGTGTTTGCTATGTTATCAAGTGGCTATAATTTGACATTTACCTGTATCTTTCATTATGTTTTACTGATTTATTAGTTCTTTCGTTAATAAAAAAAAGCAATTGTGTCCTTAAATGGCAGTACCATGATATTAAAAGAGAAAAAGCATTGAAAAATGTTGCGATGAATAGTTTACATACAATAGATTAGTTTCAGCTGATGTCAAAAACTTTTATTTACCAGCTGAGAGGGATAATTAGGAAAAATAATGTAAATGAATAAATATCAAAGTTTTTTTTTTTTTTTTTTTTTGCAAACTCTTTCATAAATATATTGTAAGTTTTATTGCTCAAGCTTATTAAGTTGGCGCATTGAAGAGTGGGGTTTTTCAGAATTTCTTCGCATTTATTTATTTAGAGATTCCAATGGCAGCATTCTTTCATTTGTTTATTTGGCGTTACAGTTTGGCACAGTTTATGAACAGTGGTCGACAGGATAATGGAGAAGTGCCATTTTTTATAACAAATAAAAAAATTAGCAAGCTAGGCCTAACAGGTACACACATGCCTTTAAAAAATAATCATTATAATTATCCTTTTAGACCATTTATATATAAGCTTTTTTTTTGTTTAGGTGCTTATACATTGCATTAAATAATACAGGCTTAACCATTTGGCACATTTTTGTTGTTATATCCAACTTTAAAAAAATCTGCAACTGCAAGAACCCCACATCAAACACAATATAAAATAATGAAATTATCCATTAAGACAGTGACAAAAACAAGATTGCTATATTTGATTAGTGGATTCTAAAAATGCCTAGTTTAATAATATTTTAAAATATAAACAAAGAATCTACATCAGAAATCTATAAAGCACTTTGTCTCAAGCTATGCAGATTTTTAAGAGACTACTTCTCGCTAATGTTAATCCTATGGGGAAGGGGGGGAGTTTGCAATATCTCATTCGCATTTCAATATTTTTAAATGATTTTTTTTTTGCATTGGATAACTGAGGTCAATCTCTATGCGTGCTCCTTTGTACTTTTTCGATTTTGATTACGAGTTTTTTTTAAAGATGCTTTCACTTTCGGAAACGGTTTGGAATGTAAAAGTATCCTCAATAAAAAAAAAAAAAAACTGCAACAAAAATCGAAAAGCAAAAAAAGGCCAGCATAGAGATTGACCTCAGCTATCCAATGCAAAAAAATTCATTTAAAAATATTGAAATGCGAATGAGATATCGTAAAATATTTCCCTCATAGGATTAACATTCGCCTGAGTGAAGTAGCCTATATAAAGTGCATGTTATACCATATTTTGACTGTTGAATTCTGTACACCTGTTGCACTAGCTTAGCAAAGGGGGCAAGTTTGGGGTTAAAATCCCTTCCAGAGTATTTAAAAAACTGAGAAGATGTATAGAAAACCACTTGTCTTAAGGTAAAGTAATGTTATGTAAAAAACAAAGTAAAGAAAAGTATAAGCAAGCAGCATAAAATGTCATTCTCAACAGTTTCAATGCTTTGTAATGGGGGCCTCTATTTAAACACAAAATCAATGAAAGATTAGGTTAGGAGCAATAGCAGTAAAATAGTCCTATGTTACTGCATTCCTCTTTCTTTTTTCTCTGAAGTCTAAAGAAGATGCTCTTTTATGAAACCTTTAAGCACACAAATCTTAAGTTTATTACGGCTATTTGTGTTTTTCATTACTTTTTGTCACACAACATTTTTTTTTTTTTTTTTTTTTTAATGAGTAACAATCCCAGATGGGGATCCTGGCTGTGCTACTGCTTATTGTGTAGTTTATTTCCTTTTACTATACATATTTGATGCGTGTGTCTATATTTATTTATTTATTTATCTTTTTATTTGCTAAAGAGAAAAGAAAGAATCAAGAAGAAAATAGAGACTTTACTCGAGCTGTTGATTATTATATTATTTTTTGTATGTAAATAAATAGAATTATTTAAACTGAATAATGTTTCATTTGTTTTAGAAAATATTGCCTGGATATTGAGAAATACTTTTGTTTCTTCAGAGTAAGTTATTAAAAATTATTATAAAGAAAAAACAGTAATTTAAATGAGTTAAATTAGAAAGTAAAAGTAACAACATTACTTTGTGTTTGCTCTGTCGCATATAGGAAAGTATTTCCCTTGTAAAAAAAAAAAAGGTCACATAGAAATGGAGATTTTTTTTTAATTAAAGTATTCTTAGCTTTTAACTAGAAAGGAATTATGGAATATTAGATGAGGAAATGCAAAGATTACAATATTAAAAAATATTATTAGTTAAAGTAATCTTTGGGTGTAGATTAAAAATTATATTTTTAATACTTATTTGTCACATTGTAATCTGTAAAATTTATTTAATGAAGCTATTAAATGGGCAAGAAATTATTACTTTAGCATAAAAATGTTTTGAGAAGATTATCATTGAATATATAAAAAAGTTTCTTTTTGCATCATTAAAGAATTAATTTTAAGAGAAAGTTATTAAAAATTATTATAAAAGAACAACAGTAATTTAAATGAGTTAAATTAGAAAATAAAAGTGACAACATTAGTTTGTGTTTGCTCTGTCACATATAGGAAAGTATTTCTCTTGTAGACGAAATGAAAAAAAAAAAAAATCATAGCTACATAGAAATACAGATTTTTTTTTTTAAATTAAAGTATTCTTAGCTTTCAACTAGAATACATATTGCAACAGTGTATAATGTACGGTATATTGAAATTCTACATATTTGGTGTGGTATTTGTGTTAGCACTGTGAGTAAACACAGGTTGTTTTTTTTCCCTCATACAATGTATAATTAGCTGATCCTGTACCAGTGAACTGTATTCAAAAGGTAAGTAACTGAAAATATAATCAAATTTACTATGTATGTAGGCGTAGAGTTGTATATGCCCGAATCCAACCAATAATTAAAAAAATACTTTCCCTCCCCTCTAATATATATATTTTTAGAATTTCCTCTTTTTCTTTTGTTACAAAGATAAACATTAGAAAAAAAATTTCATCTTCCACTAATACCTAATTTTATTTATTTTTCATTTGAAATTTTGTAGCCAAAAACCCATATAAGAAGTAAAAGTAGGAAAAGAATTCATATTCTGAAAAAATGTTATTCAAAGTCAATTTTCATTGTAATTTTATTATAAAAGATTCGTGACTGACAGCGAGTATATCATTTTATAAACTGGTTTGTACATTTGAATTTTTACATTGTCTTAATGTGATTTATTTATAAATATACAATTCTGTTTAATTTTTTTAAAAGGTAGTTAAAAAAGCAACATTGAATCTGTAAGTAATGTCTTTTACACACACGTGTGTGAAAAAAAAAGTTATGTTCAAGTTCACCACCAATAATTTTCAAAACTCTACACCTATGTGCATAAGAATAATTTTAAATAATAAAATAAATTTTCCTAAAGAAAACTTCTTAACATAATTTAGGAACATTTGAATATGAAAATATTATCTATTAATGTAGTGGATTGATTACATATTCAATATATATATATATATATATATATATATATATATTATACACACATACATAGTAAGAAATATATTTGGACAGAATCGGTACAAATAGTGCTATCTCCCCCAACTCCAAGGAATTTGATATTTCAAAATATGTCAGAATAATTTTTTTTTTTTTTTTTTTTTTTTAAGAATTAGAAATTACATAAACTCTGAAATAACTTGTCTGATTTGAATAGAATAGAAACATTTGCATTAAATAAACAGTTTAAGCGCACAAATTATCCGTCCTATTGCAATATTCTCAAAGTGAGACACATCATCAATGAGTACTTTGGTTAATTTTTAAAATATGAAGAAAAACTTATCAATTATTTCTAGGCTGTCGACAACAAGATTAAAAAAATAAACACCCCGCCCCCCTCTTGAAGAAAGTTCTGACATGGCACCCCTGAGTACAATGTTCAACACTCAATAAAACTTAAGAAATAAAATATATTCAAATTTTAGCAATTACTTTAAAGGAAAAAAGCAATATATTAAAATATAAAAAATAAAATACATTCAAATTTTAGCAATTACTAAAGAACAATATAATTATTAAAATATGTAACTTGCTAAATGTAATATGAATTCTTAATTTAATATAATATAAGCTAATAAAATCATTATTCTTTTTTTTTTCAGATATAAATATTAGACTAAAATTTAATTTCCCACAGAAACAAAAGAAAAGCCCACTTAGTAAAATTGAAAATATATATTCAAATTTTAGCAATTACTTTAAAGGAAAAAAAATATATATATTTATTAAAATATGTAACTTGTTAAATGTAATATGACTTCTTAAAAATAATATGGTCTAATAAAAATCATTATTATTATTTTTTTTCAGCATATAAATATTAAGCTAAAATTTAGTTTCCCACACAAATAAAAGAAACACTCAGTAAAACTTAAAAAATAAAATATATTCAAATTTTAGCAATTACTTTAAAAGAAAAAAAACAATACATTAATTAAAATATGTAACTTGCTAAATGTAATATGACTTCTTAAATATAATGTAGGCTAATAAATAGCATTATTTTCCTTTTTTTTTCAGTATATAAATATTAGGCTAAAATTTAATTTCCCACAGAAACAAAGGCAAAATTCAATCAGTAGAACTTAAAAAATAAAATATATTAAAATTTTAGCAATTACTTAGAAAAAAAAAAAACTATGTATTAATTAAAAAAAAAAAAAAAAAAAAAAAAAAAAAAAGCAAATACATTAAAGGGAAAAAAACAATATATTAATTAAAATATCTAACTTGCTATGTAATATGACTTCTTAAATATAATAAGAGCTAATAAAAAGCCTTTTTTTCAGCATATAAATATTAGGCTAAAATTTAATTTCCCACAGAAACAAAAGAAAAATTCTAAGTCAAGTTATTTTAATGAAAATCTCATGCTTCTGTCAATTAAGATTTAAAACTAACAGATTAATCAAAACATTTTTCATTTCCTTTATAGATGCTTATGATAAAAGCATTATTATCTACCTTTGATTGTAAATCTTGTTACAATGCTTAATATGAAATACTGTAACTAGCCTTACGTTTCTACATTTTGGCATGCTTGTCCTAAAACACTTACAGAGTACCTCAGATTGCGTCAACTAGCAACCTTTTATAATGCTTTTTACAATGTTTGCAAACCTTTCAGACAAAGCCTTTAAAAAGCATCTAGTCATTTACATGTTAGGGTTATAAAAATGTTTTAAAAATCAAAAATTGTTATCTGGGATATGTTCGTTCTAATTTATTCCATATCTTATGCGCAGTATTTTCTTCTTGCAATGTCGCAAGAACCCCATCGCTTAAAAGCGATAATAATAAACCATAAGCCTTTTTCGATTTTACAACTTCGGCAGTGTCAGTTGTCGCTTCATTGTCTAAAAACTTATCCAAATCTTTCGCCGCCAATATGGCTTTAACACGCCTTTTCCAAACAGAAAAATTCCTACCATCGCCGTCAAAAAGAGCAACTCCGTATAATTCTTTTTCACTTTCCATCGCTGGGTAAAAAAACAGAAACAAAAAAAAAATAAATTTTCCCTCTCAAAACCACAGCAATAAATATGAAAAGGGACTAGCGTCACTGTCTGCGAATTAAACCACGCTCTGCTGATGAAATAACAAAGCAAATAAACAGGCGAGGCCTTGGATCGAATATATATATTGAGTTACGAAAGAACATTACACAATGACAAAAACATAGTAACTAACCTGAAAATTGAACATCACTTATATTTATAAATTCGTCTGAGATTCTGCCAGTCATGTTCCCGGACGTGCGAGAAAGCTTACACAAAAGTATCATCCAATAAAATTTAAGATGTAATGCTACGATTACAATTACGATACGATATACTAACAGCTATTGAAGATTTCTCACACTCCTGCTTTTTAACATAATTTTGGTGTTCTTTCAGCCTAATTCTAAGAGCACGCTTCGTCTGCCCTATGTAAGAGAAGCCGCATTCACAAAATATTCTGCAAATGCCCCAGGTATTATGTTCATCAATTGGATCTTTAAGGTTGGAAAAATAAACTTTATTGGTTGGAGAAAAAACAACTTTGAAACTAAACCTATTTAGAATACGAGAAATTTGTGCACTGATTTTATGAAAATAAGGTAAGACAATAACATTTTAAAATTCTTTATTAGCTGGAACAGAATCAGTGTTTGTCGGAGGTTTAGATAAAATACGGTTAATTATATTCAAGTTAAAACCACGATCGATGGCTCCTGCTTTAATATAGTTAATTTCATTATTAAACAACTCGGAATTTGAACAAATTTTACGTGCACGGAAAACAAGTGTATTGAAAGCTGCTAATTTTTGATGGGGGGATGATTGGGTTGGGTTGGGTTGGGTTGATTATTGACGGCCAATTATCTACACTTGGGATATAGGCCCAGGGGGAGTGCCCTTCGTGGGGGGTCTTTCTAAGGGAACCTAATCCGTATTCACGCATGGATAAATCCACGGCTCGAAGAAAACCACGAAAACTCCGAACGATTAGGCCGACGGGCGCGAATGGGATCGAACCCAGCACCTCCCGTCTACCAGCTTCGAGAGCAGAACCTCTCAGCCACTGGTGGGGCGGGGGGATGATTGGATCTATAATGAGGGGGTAAACTTACTGCAAAAGGTTTACGGTAAACTGTTGTTAAAAATTCACAATCATTACGAATTACTAGGAAATCTAGAAAAGCTAGATGTTGTTGAGTTTCAACTTCGAAAGTAAACTTAATACAAGGATAAATTGAATTAAATGTATCAAGTACAGCATTAATATTGTATTTAGATAAATCAAGTAAAGCAAAGGAATCATCTACGTAACGTGTATAAAATGGAAATTGTATTAATTTAAATAATTTAACCTCAAAATAATGCATATATAAATCACTTAAGACTGGGCTTAAAGGGTTACCCATAGCTAAACCTTCCGACATTTTATAAAACTTACCCTGAAACACAAAAGTATTTTGTGACAAACAAATGCTTGTTAAAGCAATCAAGTTATCAATTTCATATTGAAAAAAGTGAAACTCATTCAATCTATTTCTTAAACAATCTAAAGCACCTTATACTGGAACATTTGTAAAAAGAGATTTAACATAAAAAGAAACCATAGTATAACCTGCTGGATTAAAGGTACGAATTTTATTTGCAAATTGAACCGAATTTTTAGACGTATAAATATTGTTAACCATGAGGGGGGAAAATCTGGAAACCAAATATTTAGCTCAACTGTGCTCGGTTATATGCTTTACCTAAAGTTCACAAACCTGATATTGCATTTCGGCCTATTGTTTCCAATATCGGTACTGCGTCAAACTGTGCTCGGTTATATGCTTTACCTAAAGTTCACAAACCTGATATTCCATTTCGGCCTATTGTTTCCAATATCGGTACTGCGTCAAACTGTGCTCGGTTATATGCTTTACCTAAAGTTCACAAACCTGATATTCCATTTCGGCCTATTGTTTCCAATATCGGTACTGCGTCAAACTGTGCTCGGTTATATGCTTTACTTAAAGTTCACAAACCTGATATTCCATTTCGGCCTATTGTTTCCAATATCGGTACTGCGTCAAACTGTGCTCGGTTATATGCTTTACCTAAAGTTCACAAACCTGATATTCCATTTCGGCCTATTGTTTCCAATATCGGTACTGCGTCAAACTGTGCTCGGTTATATGCTTTACCTAAAGTTCACAAACCTGATATTCCATTTCGGCCTATTGTTTCCAATATCGGTACTGCGTCAAACTGTGCTCGGTTATATGCTTTACTTAAAGTTCACAAACCTGATATTCCATTTCGGCCTATTGTTTCCAATATCGGTACTGCGTCAAACTGTGCTCGGTTATATGCTTTACTTAAAGTTCACAAACCTGATATTCCATTTCGGCCTATTGTTTCCAATATCGGTACTGCGTCAAACTGTGCTCGGTTATATTCTTTACCTAAAGTTCACAAACCTGATATTCCATTTCGGCCTATTGTTTCCAATATCGGTACTGCGTCAAACTGTGCTCGGTTATATGCTTTACCTAAAGTTCACAAACCTGATATTCCATTTCGGCCTATTGTTTCCAATATCGGTACTGCGTCAAACTGTGCTCGGTTATATGCTTTACCTAAAGTTCACAAACCTGATATTCCATTTCGGCCTATTGTTTCCAATATCGGTACTGCGTCACCGAGGGGTTCTTTGAATCCATTTTTTTCTTTTTCACTGAGGAAGGGGATCGATGCATCCTTGAAACGGCCGTATGTGGTTTTTTGTCTCAATTTTTATATTTGTGCGTTACAACGTTGTAATTGGTTTTGTATGAATTAAAATTCGCACAAAGTATTCGATTTATACATGCTGTTATTTTATATCTAAAAGTTAAGGCATTGTCTTAGATCCACTTTTGAAATTGTGTAAATTTATGGTCGATTCCTAACTTACATTTAAAATGAACTGATATTGCGTCTCTCAGAGGTATGCTTAAGTGGTGTAAGTCCCGAATTTTGTTCGATAATAATAAAGCATAAGCATTTTTCGATTTTACAACTTCGGCAGTTTCAGTTGTCGCTTCACTGTCTAAAAACTTATCCAAATCTTTCGCCGCCAATATGGCTTTAACACGCCTTTTCCAAACAGAAAAATTCCTACCGTCGCCGTCAAAAAGAGCAACTCCGTATAATTCTTTTTCACTTTCCATCGCTGGGTAAAAAAACAGAAACAAAAAAAAATAAATTTTCCCTCTCAAAACCACAGCAATAAATATGAAAAGGGACTGGCGTCACTCTGTCTGCGAATTAAACCACGCTCTGCTGATGAAATAACAAAGCAAATAAACAGGCGAGGCCTTGGATCGAATATATATATTGAGTTACGAAAGAACATTACACAATGACAAAAACATAGTAACTAACCTGAAAATTGAACATCACTTATATTTATAAATTCGTCTGAGATTCTGCCAGTCATGTTCCCGGACGTGCGAGAAAGCTTACACAAAAGTATCATCCAATAAAATTTAAGATGTAATGCTACGATTACAATTACGATACGATATACTAACAGCTATTGAAGATTTCTCACACTCCTGCTTTTTAACATAATTTTGGTGTTCTTTCAGCCTAATTCTAAGAGCACGCTTCGTCTGCCCTATGTAAGAGAAGCCGCATTCACAAAATATTCTGCAAATGCCCCAGGTATTATGTTCATCAATTGGATCTTTAAGGTTGGAAAAATAAACTTTATTGGTTGGAGAAAAAACAACTTTGAAACTAAACCTATTTAGAATACGAGAAATTTGTGCACTGATTTTATTAAAATAAGGTAAGACAATAACATTTTAAAATTCTTTATTAGCTGGAACAGAATCAGTGTTTGTTGGAGGTTTAGATAAAATACGGTTAATTATATTCAAGTTAAAACCACGATCGATGGCTCCTGCTTTAATATAGTTAATTTCATTATTAAACAACTCGGAATTTGAACAAATTTTACGTGCACGGAAAACAAGTGTATTGAAAGCTGCTAATTTTTGATGGGGGGATGATTGGGTTGGGTTGGGTTGGGTTGATTATTGACGGCCAATTATCTACACTTGGGATATAGGCCCAGGGGGAGTGCCCTTCGTGGGGGGTGTTTCTAAGGGAACCTAATCCGTATTCACGCATGGATAAATCCACGGCTCGAAGAAAACCACGAAAACTCCGAACGATTAGGCCGACGGGCGCGAATGGGATCGAACCCAGCACCTCCCGTCTACCAGCTTCGAGAGCAGAACCTCTCAGCCACTGGTGGGGCGGGGGGATGATTGGATCTATAATGAGGGGGTAAACTTACTGCAAAAGGTTTACAGTAAACTGTTGTTAAAAATTCACAATCATTACGAATTACTAGGACATCTAGAAAAGCTAGATGTTGTTGAGTTTCAACTTCGAAAGTAAACTGAATACAAGGATAAATTGAATTAAATGTATCAAGTACAGCATTAATATTGTATTTAGATAAATCAAGTAAAGCAAAGGAATCATCTACGTAACGTGTATAAAATGGAAATTGTATTAATTTAAATAATTTAACCTCAAAATAATGCATATATAAATCACTTAAGACTGGGCTTAAAGGGTTACCCATAGCTAAACCTTCCGACATTTTATAAAACTTACCCTGAAACACAAAAGTATTTTGTGACAAACAAATGCTTGTTAAAGCAATCAAGTTATCAATTTCATATTGAAAAAAGTGAAACTCATTCAATCTATTTCTTAAACAATCTAAAGCACCTTATACTGGAACATTTGTAAAAAGAGATTTAACATCAAAAGAAACCATAGTATAACCTGCTGGATTAAAGGTACGAATTTTATTTGCAAATTGAACCGAATTTTTAGACGTATAAATATTGTTAACCATGAGGGGGGAAAATCTGGAAACCAAATATTTAGCTCAACTGTGCTCGGTTATATGCTTTACCTAAAGTTCACAAACCTGATATTCCATTTCGGCCTATTGTTTCCAATATCGGTACTGCGTCAAACTGTGCTCGGTTATATGCTTTACCTGTAGTTCACAAACCTGATATTCCATTTCGGCCTATTGTTTCCAATATCGGTACTGCGTCAAACTGTGCTCGGTTATATGCTTTACTTAAAGTTCACAAACCTGATATTCCATTTCGGCCTATTGTTTCCAATATCGGTACTGCGTCAAACTGTGCTCGGTTATATGCTTTACCTAAAGTTCACAAACTGATATTCCATTTCGGCCTATTGTTTCCAATATCGGTACTGCGTCAAACTGTGCTCGGTTATATGCTTTACCTAAAGTTCACAAACCTGATATTCCATTTCGGCCTATTGTTTCCAATATCGGTACTGCGTCAAACTGTGCTCGGTTATATGCTTTACCTGAAGTTCACAAACCTGATATTCCATTTCGGCCTATTGTTTCCAATATCGGTACTGCGTCAAACTGTGCTCGGTTATATGCTTTACCTAAAGTTCACAAACCTGATATTCCATTTCGGCCTATTGTTTCCAATATCGGTACTGCGTCAAACTGTGCTCGGTTATATGCTTTACCTAAAGTTCACAAACCTGATATTCCATTTCGGCCTATTGTTTCCAATATCAGTACTGCGTCACCGAGGGGTTCTTTGAATCCATTTTTTTCTTTTTCACTGAGGAAGGGGATCGATGCATCCTTGAAACGGCCGTGTGTGGTTTTTTGTCTCAATTTTTATATTTGTGCGTTACAACGTTGTAATTGGTTTTGTATGAATTAAAATTCGCACAAAGTATTCGATTTATACATGCTGTTATTTTATATCTAAAAGTTAAGGCATTGCCTTAGATCCACTTTTGAAATTGTGTAAATTTATGGTCGATCCCTAACTTGCATTTAAAATGAACTGATATTGCGTCTCTCAGAGGTATGCAAGTGGTGTAAGTCCCGAATTTTGGATTTCAATATCTCTGTGAATTTTTCAGATATCAAGATGGAATTTTTTTTGTTTAATTCAGGAATGGATAAGGAAAAATTTCCTAATTGGAAATTTTATCCTACGGGGGCCGTATAAAAATTTAATTTTTGTAGTTTCTCAAATAGACCCCCCCCCCATGGAGTTGCAATTTATCTCATCAAATTTTGCACCTTTTTTTATGAAAATTTGCAATTGGAAGTATGTGCTTAGGGGCAATATTTAAGGAGATAGCCTATTGTTTCGATATTTATGAATCACACTGTATACATAAAAGGCTTGCTTGTGAAACTGGTTAAGACACATTTTTTATTTTTATTTTGTTTTTAGATTTCATATTAAATTATTTAACTGCATCTTGACATGCTTTTTAAAGTACGCACAAGGCTTATTTATTATTAAACTAGCTGACCCGCTCGGCGTTGCCCGAGCCCTTGTAATAAACTTAAATCTCTTAAGAAACGGAACTCTGGCACGGTCTACGATGACTTCGGAACCGTATACCGGGCATGCTCGTATGCTCTGGAAAATCTTTTATTTCCCCCTACCACCGCCAGGGGAGCATTCTGTTCTAAACAAACCTCTTTCCGAACGAACTTCTGAGACAGGTCCCCGCTGCCTACGTTACTGTATAGTAGGCGCGCTACAAAATTGAGCTGGTTTCGATAAGATTGGAACATTATTAGCCCAGTTATTGAAATAAGGCACAGTTAGAGAAAATAACCTTGAGTGAGGTGCCGAGGGGAGGGGATGTCCGAGTGTCCTTCAGAAAATGACTAATTAAGAGGCCCACTATGCATGTATAAAAATTCGTTCGTTTTGTTAAGCTAGGAACTTAATTACAAATTTGCCTTAAACTTTTATTCGAAAATAGCGGTAACCGCTACTCATATTTTAATTTAATGTTATAAAGGGTGACTATTAAGTAAAATATAATGTTTGGAATCACTTGCGTTGAATTCGGAAAGATAGTTGCTGATATATAGAAACGGGGCATAGTTAGAGAAAAACCTTGAAGGAGGGGCAGGGGGGGGGAGGGTTGTTCAAATACCCTTCTGCAAATGACTAATTAAGAGGAGCACTATGCATCTTTCGAAATTCGTTCGTTTGCTTAAGCTAGGAACTTAATTACAAATTTGGCTTACACAATTATTCGGAAATAGTGGTAACCACTACTCATAAATTTAGTTTAATGTTATAAAGAGTGCCTATTAAGTTAATTATAATGTTTGGAATTACTTGCGTCGGAAAAATAGTTGCTGAGATATGGAAACGGAGCATAGTTAGAGAAAAAACCTTGAAGGAGGTTCCGGAGGGGAGGGGATGTCCAAATGCCCTTCAGCAAATGACTAATTGGGAGGACCAATATGCATCTTTCAAAATTCGTTCGTTTCCTTAAGCTTTGAACTTAATTACAAATTTGGTTTAAACTATTATTCGTAAATAGCGGTAACCGCTGCTCATAAATTTAGTTTAATGTTATAAAGGGTGACTATTAAATTAATTATAATGTTTGAAATCACTTGCGCTGAAATCGGAAAGATAGTTGTTGAGATATGGAAACGGAGCATAGTTAGAGAAAAAACCTTGAAGGGAGGGCCGGGGGGAAGGGGTTGTTCAAGTATCCTTTAGCAAATGACTAATTAGCAGGACCACTATGCATCTTTCAAAATTCGTTCGTTTCCTTAAGCTTTGAATTGAATTACAAATTTGGCTTAAACTATTATTCGTAAATAGTGGTAACCGCTACTCATAAATTTAGTTTCATGTTATAAAGGGTGACTATTAAATTAATTATAATGTTTGAAATCACTTGCGTTGAAATCGGAAAGATAGTTGCTGAGATATGGAAACGGAGCAGAGTTAGAGAAAAAACCTTGAAGGTGGGCCGGGAAGGGGGGGGGGGGTTGTTCAAGTGGCCTTCAGCAAATAACTAATTAGGAGGATCACAATACATCTTTAAAGATTGATTCATTTGGTTAAGCTAGGAATTTAATTTGAAATTTGGCTTAGACTAATATTTGGAAATTCTGGTAACTGCTTTCTAGAAATACACCTTGAAGCTTAAATGTAATTAGACCCTTGCCCCTCTGCATTCCCGCAAATATAAAAAAGAATCTGTTAAATAAAGTTTTCTGTATTAACAATCTCCATTATAATAATAAATGTCATGTAAAAAAAAAAAAAAAAAAAAAAAAAAAACTTAAACCCGACTAATTCTCATGAAGAAAAATGTGCCAGGAAAATATTTCAAACAGTGTGACGTATGTGTAATTTGTCATGTACAGGTGGCGCGAGATTCGCATGGCTCCTCTACGCTGATAACTTCAATCCATATTGACAATATTTAGTTAGAAATCCTTATTTATGCATCGCTACTCTGGTTTATTTAATTACTTCTGTGAAGAATCGATGCAGCAACCAACCAGTGAACCAACCAACCCAATAGAATAAAAGCGTATTTTTAATGAGAGTTCTTTGTGCATTTTAATTAATATTTCAGAAAGTAATTAAAATATTAAAATTCTGACGCTCAGGTATATCAGGAGAGGGTTTGGACTACCTAAATCTAAATTTACAGACTTCTAGGTGCGCTAAATTTTCCTAGCCATCGCCAACAGACACACACACACACACACACACACACACACACACACACAGACACAGACACACAGAGCGAAACTTTCTTTTATTAGTATAAATATATGGCATTTTAAATGAAATAAAATGTGTAGAACAAATAATTATTATGAGTGATATATGACATTATGAAATATTACATATTAAAAAAATATGTATATTTTGTACGTGCACACAGTTTTGTTATTAAAATTCCAATAATATTTAAATCCAATAAAATAAAATCTATCAGACAAAAAATGTTGCACATAAGTTAACTATAAGTTCAATCTTAACAAATCATCTGTTTTAAAAGAAGCGATAACAATAGCAATTTGGCTGAACTAATTGTCTGCTAATGTCTGTTTTATTGTTTTTGTAAAAAATTATGATGTCATGAAATAATACTAATTATATACATTTAATTACCGCAATTAAGATACAAAAGCACAAAAGTAAATGATAATAAAAGTGATAGTTAAGTAATACAGGTGAGCACAAAGTCTTGCCCTGATTATAAATATTTATTGTCCGAAAACCATTAGAATTAGACTTATGTTATTATCTGAATTATAATATTTTTTGAACAATAAATATTTATAATCAGGGAAAGACTTTGTATCACCCTATATTATGTATTGATATCATGTGTGCTATAAATCTTATGTGTCGAAGCTTTATTACTAAATATTTTTTTCTGACTTGTTTTCTATAGATTACATGAAAATACCGTTCCTTCCCGATTCTCAAATATTCCATCATATTTATCTTCCAACAAGTCTCGAAGAGATATCCCAGAAAGTAAAAAAAAGAAAAAAAAAATGGCGATTGAATCTGAACAAAACTGTGGAAACAAGCCTAAATGCGACAAGAAAATATGATGAGTCCCAGACAATTTCAAGCTTGAAAGACCTTCAAGAACGTCTGAATTTTATAGACCAAGACTATTGGACTGTGACTGTAAATCACATATGATGATTTTAAACATCATTGCTAATCTAGTCTGAAAAGTATTTAAAAAAATTAGTAATAATTAAGGAAAATTTATAAGTAGTGTGTTACAATTATGGCTTAAAGTTGGGTAAAAAAAGTTTTCTTTACCGTATTACATTAATAACATAAATGAATTTAGTAAGGTATTAAATAAGTTAAACAAATAGAGGAAAATGCACTGAAAAGCAGACATAGATTATTTTATATGTTATTGATGCATGGCATCATTCAGAAACACTGATAATATTAACGTGAATATGTTAAAATTTATAATAGAAAAGATCTCTTTAATTTTAAGTAATAAATATGTGCATACAGATTGTCTAGTGATATTTTAATATTTTTCCTTTATATAGCATTTACACATTATTTATTGACGATACTGAATGCTAAAATGTTTCTAATCTGTCTGTTGAATCTTCAAATTTTAGATGATGTGATTTCATATGTCCCGGTATTTATATTTATACAGGGTGTCTCAAAAGGTCGTTTACAAACTTAACATGCAGGTATGTCATATCATGATGAGCAAGATTTACATAGGAACTTGTGTTCGAAAATGCAAACTGCGACCGCTAGAGGGCGATGATCGCAGGTGTGGAGGGGAAGAAAGAAAGTATATCGAAAGAGGTATTAATATGACTTTTACTAAAGAACATGGTTTAATTTACACAAGATGTTCAAAATTCATTCCATTCGCCGCAATGCATGCTTCACAACGTCGACGCATGAATTCACGGACCCGTTCAAAATGGGAAAATCCGGCTGTGCGACCCGTTGTTGCAAATACCAGCGTGCGAATGCAACGCGTTGGGGATAACCGTCAACGCACAATGCCTGTACTCTTTGTAGGTGGTAGGGGTGGTTCGTGTCCTCATGCAGTATGCGCATAATGCTGGAACGAAGTACACCCAAGACGCGTTCGCTTGCTCGGAGACTTGTTTGCGGGTTCCTGTCAAATTCCCGTAGCACAGTTTCCGGGAGCGCTGAAAACTACCCCCATGAAAAGTTCCCCCCATACGTCATTTTTACGTCACAGCAGATGGGGGTAGATTTCCAGTCATAGAGAATTTTACTTTCGTCGAAAATTGGAAAACTTCCCCCTGAAAAGTTCCCCCAAACCAGAAGGAAGAAGTTTTCCAGTGCCAGGTAATTTTCTTCTTCACTGAGTTCTTGAAAACTTCCCCCATGAAAAGATGTCCCCATACGTCATTTTGACGTCACTACAGATGGGGGAAGATTTCCAGTCCTAGAGAGTTTTACTTTCGTCGAAAATTGGAAAAGTTCCCCCATGAAAAGTTCCCCTAAACCAGAAGGGGGAAGTTTTCCAGTACCAGGTAATTTTCTTTTTCACTGAGATCTTGAAAACTTCCCCCATGAAAGTGTCCCCATACGTCATTCTGATGTCATAGCAGATGGGGATACATATCATGGGGGAACTTTTCCAGTGCTAGAGAATTTTCTTTTTACTGAGAACTTGAAATCCATCCCCATGAAAAGTGTCCCCATACCACATTTTGACGTCACAATATAGGGTCACATATCCAATGCTAGAATATTTTACTTGTTTCGAGAGCTGAATATCTGGCACTCGACATGTGTTTCTCTTTTATGTCTAGTTACTATTGTTATTGTGAATTATTATTATACGGACTTGAAGAAATGCGCAGAAGAGATTTAGTGCGTAATGTAAAAGTATCTTGCTTACTTTTCATATTCGGTTATCAAACACATACTAGGCGGACAAAAAGGATTTAAGTATTAATGTGATATAATATTGCTCAAAGCATAATCTGTTAGAAGGTTCATGGAAACTCGACGAAAACAAAGATTTTTGTTATGTTAGCGGAAAGTGTGTGCATGTGATATTTGTTGTTGAGTAGAGCATCAAATGTGAATCTTTAATGAAAAATTCACATAAGTTATTTACTTTTTTTTTTAAATTTTTTTAAAATTTTTTGGAAAAATAAGAATTTGCTTTTTTTTTTTTTTTTTTTTTTTTTTTTGAAAAATACCTGAATTTGCTCTTTTTTTTTTTTTTTTTTTTTTTTTTTTTGTTAATATTCCAAATCAAATATCCAATATCAATAATTTGACACAAAAACAAATAATTCTTGAATCAGCAGATCAGAATTTAGAATTGAAATCAACTATCAACTTCTTTATTATTATCTTTAAAATTGTGTTTTTAAAAAAAATAACCATATTAATTGAAAGGTAAACAAATCTTAAGAACAAACTAAAAAATATACTATGTCATTAGTGTACAACAAACTTACAAATAAATAATTATATTGTTGTAAACGAACATTAGCTTCAAAAATATAAATGGAATTTTAACTTTTAGTAGACCATAAAATACATAAGAAATCTGATTTTTGAACAGAATTTGTAACAAAATTACTATTTTTTTTAATTGATTAATCTGTGATACCCCATTTATATGAGCAAATAGATAAATAAATAGAATGCTAAATTCATCTTTAAAAGTTAGACTTAAAATTATAGAATGTGCTGATTAATTAAAAGATGATAAAAATATTTTTAAAACAATTTAATTGGTTTATTGTATTCTCTGACGGCGGCTATGTTTATGCCTGAAAGTACTGTGAATTAAAATAATTATAAAAATTTTCTTTCAATATTTCTGTCATCTTTTAAGTATTTAGCACATTGTGTAATTTTAAGCCTATTTATAGTTTAAGAAAAACTATTTTTACCAAATTGTTCTACGATTGTTGAGGCAAAGGCAATTTTTTTCAGGGCTTTGCTTTTTTTTTTTTTTCAATTTAAAGCGACTAGGAACAAATCGTTATTATTATTAATTTTTTTTTTCATTTTTAACATTTTACGAAAACGAAGAGCCTATTCTCAACAGCTGTAATTCTTGAAAAAAAATTGAGACACATTAAAATAAAATCCTCATAAATACTACAATTTATTAGCAAAGCAGACATTGGATGCAGTGCCGCGTTAACCTGTTAACAATCGGGGTCTTGGTCTAAGATCCCAACCTCTCACAGTTGTCTGGATCATAATGCATTTTCACGGTTTTGAATTTTTATTTTAAAAGGATAAACTATTTCGAACTACTAAAAACCCATTGAAACGAATTTAAATAGTAAACTGAACTTTAACTTTTCTACTATTACATAAAACCAAGTCATTAAATATCCATCATAAATTTATAACATCTATAACTGGAAATTAAAAATATGTTTTCTTTACATCCTATCCTAATAATATTATAAATCTGATTGCGTTCAAATGTTAGGCTGAAGCCAGGGTCAAAATGGAACATTTAATGATCCTGTATCTTTGCGTATAGGTTGATAATAACCCTCAAATGAACATAGGCTGGTTTTTGTTTATTTTATTCAAATATTTTTCTTAATAATTCAAAATTTCATTATTTTCATCCTAATCCTAATAATATTATAAATCTGATTGTGTGCAAATATTAGGCTGAAGCCAGCGTCAAAATGGAGCTTTTAATGATCCTGCATTTTTGCATGTAGTTTGATTATAATCCTCAAATGAACATAGACTAGGTTTTATTTATTTTATTCAAATATTTTCTTTAATAATTCAAAATTTCATTATTTTCATAGAGAATAAATGGACATTTTTTCGTATATTTTAAAATGGTTGGTTGGTTTGCTTGGTTTGGCCTAAAGGGTCTGGTTTTGCAGCTTTTTTTTTAAATGGTTAAATTTATTTTACCATTGCTAATACTTTATCGTTGCCAATATGAAATAAAACCCCTGAGTAATAATTTTTAATCAACAATTTATTTTCACGTAAAAAATGAAAAGGAAATGAATTATTTAAGAATTAAACAGAATATGAAATGATGTCATATTAGAAATAAAACGTGCGTTTTCAAATATTTGATAATAATACAAAGTGCATAAATACGAGTAAGTATGGAAAAGAAGCGAATATGATGTCATATATAGAAAAATAAAACAGATTTGTTTTGATGTTAAAATAAAATAATCTTGGGTTATTTGTGATTAATTTCTCTTATTTTTTTCTTTTTCTTTTTCACATGAAAGGAATTATTTTAAACTAGCTGTTACCCGTGACTTCGTTCACGTAACATTAAAAGAAGAATAAATGCATTAATCAAGCAAAATATTTCACCCCCGATAGTTAAAAACATAAATAATTAATTAACTCTTTATCATATTTCATAGGAGAAAATACGGTATTTCTTTGTTATAGGGTCCTTGACATAGCTCAGTTTTAAAAAAGTACAATTTGTCAAAAAACAAATATCAGTTTTACCTAATAAAAGAAACCATTTTACTTTTAACGACTTTGAAAAACGTTTTAACAGCCACCATTTAAAAATAATTCATTGGAAATAGTATATGCTTTTTTCTTTAAATTCAATTCTTGTGAATAGGGAGGAATAATTCTACACCTAAATGCAAGGAGCTTCAATTGCAAAGCTTTTTGCAACCCAAAATTACATGCAAACGTAACATTTACATGTGTTACGTTTGCATGTAACAGTAACAGTTACATGCAAACGTAACACTTGCAATTGCAAAGCTTTTTGCAACCCAAAAATATATGTAAACATTACTTTTGCATGTAATTTTCAGTGCAAATTAACATTTATAAGGGTTCAAATTAAAATTAATTGGGGTGCAAATTACATGTAAATGTTACGTTTGCATGTAATTTGGGGTTGCGAAAAGCTTTGCAATTGCAAGTGTTACGTTGGCATGTAACAGCAAATTTGCCTCCTTGGTTTAATCTATAGCTGAAACAACTCTTGATTTCTTGACAATATGCTGACATATTTTTGCTCTGCAGAATAAATTAATTCATAAAGTTTGAATATGTGGAAATATTTTTTTAATTTTCGGAAATTCTACTGTAATCAAGAATTTTTTTTTCTCCAACTATTCAAATTGAAAATAAATTCTTTTTTCAGTTTTAATGAGAAAATGGCATAAAAATGTATTAATCCGTTTTATTTCTTCTTTTTTTTATCCACAAAAATGGAGTAATTTAATTACCGTTTTTAGAGAAATTTCATTAAAATTTACCAAAAAAAAAAAAAAAAAAAAAAAAGAATATCTCGTAATCTAATTTTAAATTTTAAATTCTCAGAGTTTATATGACATCCTTAGATCAATGATGGTGTTAAATAAATCGCATTGCATTAAGAGTAGTAGTTGCGAAATACAAACATACAGTCAGATTTTAAAATAATAGACTTGTGTTCAATTTTATTTTCCTAATAATCTTACTGATGCTAGTATTATTAATCGAAGAGTTCAGAGAATAAATATATGTGAAATGTTTATGTTTGGCGTGATGCTGAAAATGCAACCCTACAGTTCGCCTAAACAACCGGCGGCTTGCTTTGAAAACCTCTCCCCGTCCAATGAAGTCAGCCCTTGGGCCTAACGATTTGAGCGATAACCGGCTTCATATTGCAAGCCGATTTGACAGTTCACTGCCTCTCTATTCTTTCACTGTACTCTGTAATTATTAATGTATGAAATTGATTCACTCACCATTTGAAACATATTTGAAAAATCCCGTTTTATTTGAAATATGACGTCACTTTGATTCCAGAGAAATCTCTTTTCAATGATATAATTCTTGTTAATTTTCTTTTCCTGGCAATCATGACGGGAATTTTATCAGAAAACTCACATCTGTATGTAACTGATTTTCAAGCTTATTATTAATCAGTATCAAAAAACATATTTCAATTATTCATCTTAAATCTGACGTTCATTATGTATATACTTTTATTATACACTGATATTCATGCTCCTTGTAATGTTACGAATATTTGAAAATACATGTTTTATTTATGACGTCATATTTGTTCAAGCCAAGGAGGATCCTTTTCATAGTTCCATGGTCCAAGCGAAATCTTTTCTTAATAATATGATTATTGTTCAGTTTTCCTTCTAATTATAACGCAGTTTTTGACAGAAAATATCTTCTCAACGTAACCAATATTCATACTTCATGTATAATAACAAACACTCCATATTTTTGTTTCAAATTCACGGAAATTCCTCTTCTTTTGAATTCTTTTGAATTTTCATTTTTCACGTGAAAATCTTTCAATTGAAAATTAATTGTTGAGTAAAAATTATTATTCAGGGCTTTGATTTAGTTTTGGCAGCGATAAAATATTAGCAACGGTAAAGTAAATTTAACCATTTTAAAATATTATACGAAAAAATGTCCATTTAATCTCTATGAAAATAACGAAATTTTGAATTATTAAGAAAAATATTTGAATAAAATAAACAAAAACCAGCCTATGTTCATATGAGGGTTATAATCAACCTATGTGCAAAGGTACAGGATCATTAAATGCTCCATTTTGACGCTGGCTTCAGCCTAACATTTGCACACAATCAGATTTATAATATTACAGCTGTTACCCGTGACTTCGTTCACGTATCATTAAAAGAAGCATAAATGCATTAATTAAGCAAAATATTTCATTCCCGATAATTAGAATCGTAAATAATTAACTAACTCTTTATCACATTCCATAGGAGACAATACCGTATTTCTATGTTATACAGGCCTTGACATAACTAAGTTTTAAAAAAGTGAAAATTTGTGACAAATAATCACGAAAAGGAAACTGCAACCAATGAAAAAAGGCGGGCCAAATAAAATCGTGGAAATCGGCGAATTGTGTAAAAACATATGTCAAGTTTACCTGGTAAACTATTTTACTTTTTACGCCTTTGTGAAACGTTTTAATAGCATCCTTCAAAGATAATGGAAATAGTATATTCTTTTTCATTAAATTCAATTCTTGTGAATAGGTAGCAATAATTGTAGACCTAACTGCAAGGAGCTTAAATTTGCCTCCTTGATTTAATTTATACCTGAAAAAAAAAAAAATCTTTATTTCTAAATGAAAATATGTTGACAGACGACTTTTTGTTCTCCAGAATAAATTGATTCATGAAGTTTGAATATGTGAAAATACGTTTTTATTTTTCAAAAATTTTACTGTAATCAAGATTTTTTTTCCTTTCACTATCTATTCAAATTGAAAATAAATTCTTTTTTTCAGTTTTAATGAGAAAAAATATATTAATCCGTTTTATTTCTTCTTTTTTATCCACAAAAATGGAATAATTTAGTTGCCATTTTTAGAGAAACTTCGTTAAAATTTACAAAAAAAAAAAAAAAAAAAAAAAAAAAAAAAAAAAAAAAAAACTCTCGGAATTTAAATCATTTTTTTTTAAATTCTGAGAGTTTATGACATCCTCGGATCAATGATAACCGGTCTTAAGTAAATCGTATTGCGTTCGACAACCTGAAAGGAGTGGTTGTGAAATGCAAACAGGCGGTCAGATTTTAATATAATAGATTCGTATTTATTTTTCTTTTCCTAATAAATACGTTTTGTTTTTTGGCAAAAAACTCTCATCTGTATGTAACTGATATTCATGCTTAATAATCGGTGTAGATAAAAAAAATATTTCAAATTTTTCGTTTTAAATATGGCGTGAAAGTCATTTACTTTCTAAACTTACCGATCCTTGTATTATTAATGTAAGGAATTGATTCATGCTCCTTGTAAAACACATTTGAAAATTCCCGTTTTATTTCAAATATGACGTCACTTTTTCCTCAGAGAAATCTCTTTTTAATGGCATAATTCTTGTTAATTTTCTTTTTCTGGCAATCAGGGCGTAAATTTTAGCGGAAAACTCACATTTGTATGTAACTGGTATTCAAGCTAATTATTAATCAGTAACGATAAAAAATATTCAGTTTTTCATCTTAAATAATACGTCCATTATCTATCTACTTTCATTATACATTGATATTCATGCTCCTTGTATTATTACGAACATTTGGAAATTACATGTTTTATTTATGACGTCATATTTGTCCAAACCGAGGAGGATCCTTTTCATAGTTCCATGGTCCAAGCGAAATCTATTTTAAATAATATAATTATTGTTCATTTTTCCTTCTAACTATAACGCAATTTTTGACAGAAAAAGATCTTTTTAATGTAACCGATATTCATACTGTATCATGTCATACTGTATCATCATGTATAATGTTGTTTCAAATATCACGGAAATTCATCTTCTTTTGAATTCTTTTTAATTTTCATTTTTCACGTGAAAATCGTTCAATTGAAAATTAGTTGTTGAGGAAAAATTATTTTTCCGAGTTTTTATTTTTTGGCAACGATCAAAGCCCTAGCAACGATAAAGTAAAATGGCTAAATTTTATTGAAAAATGTCCATTTATTCTCTATGAAAATAATGAAATTTTTAATTATTAAAGAAAATATTTGAATAAAATAAATAAAACCTAGTCTATGTTCATTTGAGGGTTATAATCAAACTACATGCAAAAATACAGGATCATTAAAAGCTCCATTTTGACGCTGGCTTCAGCCTAACATTTGCACACAATCAGATTTATAATATTATTAGGATGTACGTAATATATGTATTTTAAATGTATGTGTTGTAAATTAAAGTTCTGTGTTTTAAATGAAATGAGTGAAAGATTTATATTTTTAATTAATTCAATACAAATGATGGGATAGGTTGGCGATTTATCGTCTGCACACGGCTAATATAAAGTTACCGTATTTTTAATTTAAATTTTAAAAAGTAAAAAAAAAAAAAAATATATATATCCTAATCCTAATAATATTATAAATCTCATTGTGTGAAAATGTTAGGCTGAAGCCAGCGTCAAAATGGAGCATTAAATGATCCTGTATTTTTGCATATAGGTTAATTATAATCCTCAAATTAACATAGGCTGGTTTTTGTTTATTTTATTCAAATATTTTCTTTAATAATTAAAAATTTCATTATTTTCATAGAGAATAAATGGACATTTTTCCATACAATTTAACCATTTTACTTTATCGTTGCTAGGGCTTTGATCGTTGCCACAAAAATAAAAACACGGAAAAATAATTTTTCCCCAACAACTAATTTTCAATTGAACGATTTTCACGTGAAAACTGAAAATTAAAAAAATTCAAAAGAAGGCGAATTTCAGTGATATTTCAAACAAAAATATGGAGTATTTGTTATTATACATGAAGTATGAATATCGGTTAAAATAAAAAGATATTTTTCTGTCAAAAACTGCGTTATAATTAGAAGGAAAAGTGGAACAATAATTATATTATTAAAAAATAGATTTCGCTTGGACCATGGAACTATGAAAAGGATTCTCCTCGGCTTGGACAAATATGACGTCATAAATAAAACATGTATTTTCAAATATTCGTAATAATACAAGGAGCATGAATAACAATGTATAATGAAAGTAAATAGATAATGGACGTAATATTTAAGATGAAAAACTGAAATATTTTTATCGATACTGATTAATAATTAGCTTGAATACCAGATACACACAAATGTGAGTTTCCCGCTAAAATTTACATCCTGATTGCCAGAAAAAGAAAATTAACAAGAATTGTGCCATTTAAAAGAGATTTCTCTGAGGAAAAAGTGACGTCATATTTGAAATAAAATGGGAATTTTCAAATGTGTTTTAGAAGGAGCGTGAATCAATTCATTACATTAATAAAACAAGAATCGGTAAGTTTAGAAAGTAGATAAGTTTCACGTCATATTTAAAACGAAAAAAATTTTTTAGCTTTTTTTTAGCTAGCGATTATTATGCATGAATATCAGTTACATACAGATGAGAGTTTTTTGCCAAAAACCACACCATGATTATTAGGAAAATAAAAATAATTACGAATCTATTATATTAAAATCTGACCGCCTGTTTGTATTTCGCAGAGGATGTCATAAACTCTCAGAATTTAAAAAAAATGATTTAAATTCCGAGATATGATTATTATTATTATTTTTTTATAAATTTAACGAAGTTGCTCTAAAAATGGCAACTAAATTATTCCAATTTTGTGGATAAAAAAGAAGAAATGAAACGGAATAATATATTTTTTCTCATTAAAACTGAAAAAAAGAATTTATTTTCAATTTGAATAGATGGTGAAAGAAAAAAAAATCTTGATTACAGTAAAATTTTTAAAAAATAAAAACGTATTTTCACATATTCAAACTTCATGAGTCAATTTATTCTGGAGAACAAATATCGTCTGTCAAAATATTTTCATTTAGAAATAAAGATTTTTTTTTTCAGTTGTAGTACAGCGCCTAGAATATAGGCGCTGTAGTTATAGATTAAATCAAGGAGGCAAATTTAAGCTGCATGCATTTAGGTCTACAATTATTGCTCCCTATTCACAAGAATTGAATTTAATGAAAAAGAATATAGTATTTCATTACCTTTGAAGGATGGCTATTAAAACGTTTCACAAAGGTGTTAAAAGTAAAATGGTTTACCAGGTAAACTTGACATATGTTTTTACACAATTCGCCGATTTCCACGATTTTATTTGGCCCGCCTTTTTTATTGGTTGCAGTTTCTTTTTCGTGATTATTTGTCACAAAATTTCACTTTTTTAAAACTTAGTTATGTCAAGGCCTCTATAACATAGAAATACTGTATTGTCTCCTATGGAATGTGATCAAGAGTTAGTTAATTATTTACGTTTCTAATTATCGGGAATGAAATATTTTGCTTAATTAGTGAATTTATTCTTATTTTAATGATACGTGAACGAAGTCACGGGTAACAGCTAGTAATATTATAAATCTGATTGTGTGCAAATATTAGGCTGAAGCCAGCGTCAAAATGGAGCTTTTAATGATCCTGCATTTTTGCATGTAGTTTGATTATAACCCTCAAATGAACATAGACTAGGTTTTATTTATTTTATTCAAATATTTTCTTTAATAATTCAAAATTTCATTATTTTCATAGAGAATAAATGGACATTTTTTCGTATATTTTAAAATGGTTGGTTGGTTTGCTTGGTTTGGCCTAAAGGGTCTAGTTTTGCAGCTTTTTTTTTTAAATGGTAAAATTTATTTTACCATGGCTAATACTTTATCGTTGCCAATATGAAATAAAACCCCTGAGTAACAATTTTTAATCAACAATTTATTTTCACGTAAAAAATGAAAAGGAAATGAATTATTTAAGAATTAAACAGAATATGAAATGATGTCATATTAGAAATAAAACGTGCGTTTTCAAATATTTGATAATAATACAAAGTGCATAAATACGAGTAAGTATGGAAAAGAAGCGAATATGATGTCATATATAGAAAAATAAAACAGATTTGTTTTGATGTTAAAATAAAATAATCTTGGGTTATTTGTGATTAATTTCTCTTATTTTTTTCTTTTTCTTTTTCACATGAAAGGAATTATTTTAAATGTACGTAATATATGTATTTTAAATGTATGTGTTGTAAATTAAAGTTCTGTGTTTTAAATGAAATGAGTGAAAGATTTATATTTTTAATTAATTCAATACAAATGATGGGATAGGTTGGCGATTTATCGTCTGCACACGGCTAATATAAAGTTACCGTATTTTTAATTTAAATTTTAAAAAGTAAAAAAATATATATATATATATATATATATTGTATGGCAAATGTCAATGATATGCATCGCAAAATTATCCCTATCAAAAATCAGAAAATCTTAATAAAAATAACTATAATTTTTAAAAGAAAGTTGCTTTTTTCATAAAAGCTAAAGATTTAATATGATTATGTCGAAGTAACAGCATTTTTTTCTCTATCATTTTCCCACAATCGAAACACATTTGTAAATCGTCGTTTCGAACCGGCATTTAATATTACATTTCTTTTAGTTTTAAAATAGGAAAAACTTTGTTGTCGTTTTTAAATATAGCTTATTTAAAGTTGTTTCATAATAGATTTTTGTAAAGTCTTGTAGGATAAGATAAATTGCATAGATTTTAAAGCAATGTTTAAGTAAAATTACAATATTTTTTTTAACTTAACAATGTTATCGAAAAGAAAATCGATTTTACCAACAAATTTGCGTAATGCAAAAGCAAAGAAGAAATCAAAAAGTAATGAATCTTTTCTTCCAGCCGAATTGTGTAAACTTGAACAAGCCGATCGTGCCAATTCATAACATTATAAACGTGAAAGCGCGTTCTATATAGTAGAAATTTTTTTTTTAACATATAGGTAGAAAATTTCCGAGAATAGGAAGGTTAGGGGTCTAAAATTAGGTCCATAGTCAATTTGCCTTTTTTTTTTATCAAGTGAAATTTGGCGCAAAATTAAATACATTGTTGTAACCAGATTTGTTTTTTGCGTGGTAAACACTTAATGGTATTTTAGATGATCATTTCCCCTCTCACCTTTGATGTCAACTATGACTGTAAAACGCATTAAAAAATATTAGCCGATAATTTTCTAATTTTTTTATTGCTTCATGATGTAAATAGACATCCTGTTTCATACTTTAAACCTGAATCGGTCATGCCATTGTCGTTCAATTTTTTTTTCCTAATCCTAACCCTAATCGTATCCTATCCTAATCCTGATAATAACTTTAAAGAATATTCTTTGACACCAATATGTAAATTAAATCGATATCCATAAATGGAATGAATGGAAAATAGAATAAATAGAAATGGCAAAATAAAATAACAAGAAAGTACATTTATTCGACACCTAACCCTAGAGAAAGCGTAAAAAATTTCAAGCGCATGAAATAAATTAAAATAATCTTATATATACTAACAAAAATATGCAAATTTAGATCATCAGATTTGTGTCGTCGGTATTTATTTGCTTATAGTGTTCTTGACGCGATAGAGAAAATATCGAGGTTAAATTGGACAGAATTTAAAATACTTTCCAGCAAACCTTTATTTACATTTTAGAATCGCATCAAATTGTTATATCTTTGTGAAATAGCTATATCAATGTATAAAATCCACAAGCAGTTTGTTCACTATTTACACCACTTAGCGTGAAGCACTTAATTTAATATATACATAAACAAGATAATGTAGTAAGAAATACATAACACATGTCTATGCAAATAAACAATATAATAATGCCCATTTAGCAATGCACACATATACAAATTGTACACCAAATACCATCTAAGATGCACTGTTGTATAGAAGAATTCTGCCAGTGTTATTTTTCGTTTTACGAAGAGGAATTCCTCAATTTTCACAATTTTACTGGGTCCTCCTTTTTTTCATTAGTTGCAGTTTCATTTTCGCGATTGTATATATTATTTGGCATGAAATTTCACTTTTTTAAGACTGGGTTATGTCAAGGCCCCTATAGCAAAGAAATACCGTATGGTCTCCTATAAAATGTGATAAAGCTTTGGTAAATTATATATGTTGTTAATTATCAAATGAAATGTTTTGCTAAATTAATGCATTTATTCTTTTTTTAATGTTACGTGAACGAAGTCACGGGTAACAGCTAGTAATATTATAAATCTGATTGCGTTCAAATGTTAGGCTGAAGCCAGCGTCAAAATGGAACATTTAATGATCCTGTATCTTTGCGTATAGGTTGATAATAACCCTCAAATGAACATAGGCTGGTTTTTGTTTATTTTATTCAAATATTTTTCTTAATAATTCAAAATTTCATTATTTTCATCCTAATAATATTATAAATCTGATTGCGTTCAAATGTTAGGCTGAAGCCAGCGTCAAAATGGAACATTTAATGATCCTGTATCTTTGCGTATAGGTTGATAATAACCCTCAAATGAACATAGGCTGGTTTTTGTTTATTTTATTCAAATATTTTTCTTAATAATTCAAAATTTCATTATTTTCATCCTAATCCTAATAATATTATAAATCTGATTGTGTGCAAATGTTAGGCTGAAGCCAGCGTCAAAATGAAGCATTTAATTATCCTGTATCTTTGCATATAAGTTGATTATAACCCTCAAATGAACATAGAATGATTTTTGTTTATTTTATTTCAATATTTTTCTTAATAATTCAAAATTTCATTATTTTCATAGAGAATAAATGGACATTTTTTCGTATATTTTAAAATGGTTGGTTGGTTTGGTTGGTTTGGCCCAAAGGGCCCGGTTTTGCAGCTTTTTTTAAAATGGTTAAATTTATTTTACCGTTGCTAATACTTTATCGTTGCCAATATAAAATAAAACCCCTGAGTAATAATTATTAATCAACAATTTATTTTCAAGTGAAAAATGAAAAGGAAATGAATTATTTAAGAATTAAACAGAATATGAAATGATGTCATATTAAAAACAAAACGTGCTTTTTCAAATCTTTGATAATAATACAAAGTGCATAAATACGAGTAAGTATGGAAAACAAGCGAATATGATGTCATATATAGAAAAATAAAACAGATTTGTTTTGATGTTGAAATAAAATGATCTTGGTTATCCAATTATTTGTGATTAATTTCTCTTTTTTTTTTCTTTTTCTTTTTGACATGAAAGGAATTATTTTAAATGTACGTAATATATGTATTTTAAATGTATGTGTTGTAAATTAAAGTTCTGTGTTTTAAATGAAATGAGTGAAAGATTTATATTTTTAATGAATTCAATACGAATGATGGGATAGGTTGGCGATTTATCGTCTGCACACGGCTAACATAAAGATACAATATTTTTAATTTAAATTTTAAAAAGTAAAAAAAAAAAAAAAAAAAAAATATATATATATATATATTGGATGGCAAATGTCAATGATATGCATCGCAAAATTATCCGTATCGAAAATCAGAAAATCTTAATAAAAATAACTATAATTTTTAAAAGAAAGTTGCTTTTCTCATAAAAGCTAAAGATTTAATATGACTGTGTCGAAGTAACAGCATTTTTCCTCTATCATTTTCCCACAATCGAAACACATTTGTAAATCGTCGTTTCGAACCGGAATTTAATTTTACATTTCTTTTAGTTTTAAAATAGGAAAAACTTTGTTGTCGTTTTTAAATATAGCTTTTTTTAAAGTTGTTTCATAATAGATTTTTGTAAAGTCTTGTAGGATAAGAAAAATTGTATAGATTTTAAAGCAATGTTTAAGTAAAATTACAATAATTTTTAAACTTAAAAAACAACAATGTTATCGAAAAGAAAATCGATTTTACCAACAAATTCGCGTAATGCAAAAGCAAAGAAGAAATCAAAAAGTAATGAAACTTTTCTTCCAGCCGAATTGTGTAAACTTGAACAAGCCGATGGTGCCAATTCATAACATTATAAACGTGAAAGCGCGTTCTATATAGTAGATTTTTTTTTACATATAGGTAGAAAATTTCCGAGAATAACAAGGTTAGGGGTTTGTAATTAAGTCCATAGTCAATTTGCTTTTTTTTTTTTCAAGTGAAATTTGGCGCAAAATTAAATACATTGTTGTAACCAGATTTGTTTTTTGCGTGGTAAACACTTAATGGTATTTTAGATGATCATTTCTCCGCTCACCTTTGATGCCAACTATGACTGTAAAGCATATTAAAAACTATTAGCCGATAATTTTCTAATTTTCTTATTGCTTCATGATGGTTCATACTTTAAACCTGAATCGGTCATGCCATTGTCATTCAATTTTTATTCCTAATCCTAACCCTAATCGTATCCTATCCTAATCCTGATAATAACTTTAAAGAATATTCTTTGACACGAATATGTAAGTTAAATCAATATCCATAAATGGAATGAATGGAAAATAGAATAAATTGAAATGGCAAAATAAAATAACAAGAAAGTACATTTATTCGACACCAAACCCTAGAGAAAGCGTAAAAAATTTCAAGCGCATGAAATAAATTAAAATAATCCTATATATACTAACAAAAATATGTAAATTTAGATAATCAGATTTGTGTCGGCGGTATTTATTTGCTAATAGTGTTCTTGACGCGATAGAGAAAATATCGAGGTTAAATTGGGCAGAATTTAAAGTACTTTCTAGCAACCTTTATTTACATTTTAGAATCGCATCAGATTGTTATATCTTTGTGAAATATCTATCAATGCATAAAATCCACAAGCAGTTTGTTCACTATTTACATCACTTAGCGTGAAACACTTAATTTAATATATACATAAACAAGATAATGTAGTAAGAAATATATAACATATGTCTATGCAAATATACAATATAATAATGCCCATTTAGCAATGCACACATATACAAATTGTACACCGAATACCACCTAAAATGCACTGTTGTATAGAAGAATTCTGCCAGTGTTGTTTTTCGTTTTACGAAAAGGAATTCCTCGATTTTCACGATTTTACTGGGTCCTCCTTTTTTAATTAGTTGCAGTTTCATTTTCGCGATTGTATATATTATTTGGCATGAAATTTCACTTTTTTAAGACTGGGTTATGTCAAGGCCCCTATAGCAAAGAAATACCGTATGGTCTCCTATAAAATGTGATAAAGCTTCGGTTAATTATATATGTTGTTAATTATCAAGTGAAATGTTTTGCTAAATTAATGCATTTATTCTTTTTTAATGTTACGTGAACGAAATCACGGGTAACAGCTAGTAATATTATAAATCTGATTGCGTTCAAATGTTAGGCTGAAGCCAGCCTCAAAATGGAACATCTAATGATCCTGTATCTTTGCGTATAGGTTGATAATAACCCTCAAATGAACATAGGCTGGTTTTTGTTTATTTTATTCAAATATTTTTCTTAATAATTCAAAATTTCATTATTTTCATCCTAATAATATTATAAATCTGATTGCGTTCAAATGTTAGGCTGAAGCCAGCGTCAAAATGGAACATTTAATGATCCTGTATCTTTGCGTATAGGTTGATAATAACCCTCAAATGAACATAGGCTGGTTTTTGTTTATTTTATTCAAATATTTTTCTTAATAATTCAAAATTTCATTATTTTCATAGAGAATAAATGGAAATTTTTTCGTATAATATTTTAAAATGGTTAAATTTACTTTACCGTTGCTAGTACTTTATCGTTGCGAAAACTAATTCAAAACCCGGAATAATAATTTTTACTCAACAATTTAGTTTCAACTGAAAATTTTTCAATGAAAAATGAAAATGAAATAAAAAAATTAAAGAATTAAAAATAAGATAAAATAATATTATTAGAAATAAAACGTACTTTTTTTAGTTTTTGATAATAATACAGGGTCTCAATATGCGTAACCATATGAAACAGGCGAATATGACGTCATTCATCTAAAATAAAGCGGATATTCATCTAAAATAAAGTGGGGAAATAAAATGATCTTGGGTTTTTTTCTTCACTTTTTTTCTTTTTTTTTTTCTTTTGTATGGTAACAATACTTGACGTTTTACCGTCTGCGCACGGCTAATATAACTAAACCGTATTTTTTATTTAAATTTTTAAAAAGTAAAAAGAAGTTTCAAAAGAAAATGGTTAGCAAATGTCATTAATATGCTCCGCAAAATTATCCATGTCGAAAATGATGTCATGGATAGCGAGAAATAGTTATTTCATTCTTAAAACTATTTCTTAAAACTATTAAGAAATAACTCGATTACCTAAAAAAAATGACGAATGTTAACAGTTCCATTTTTGTTGATAAAACCTAAAGATTTAATATTATTTCGTTAAAATGACTTAATTTCTCCTATGCCAGTATTGAAATTAATTGCCTGGAAAAGAAAATTAACAAGAATTATGTCATTAAAAAGGGATTTCTCTGGTGAAAAAGAGACTTCATATTTGAAATAAAACGGGAATTTTCCAATATGTTTTAAAATGAGTGTGAATTAATTCCTTACATTAATAATACAAGGATCAGTAAGTATAGAAAGTAGATGAGTTTCACGCCATATTTATAACGAAAAATTTAAATGTTTTGTTATCTATACTGATTATTAAGCATGAGTATCCGTTATATACAGATGAGAGTTTTCTGCTAAAAATCACATCATAATTTTAAGAAAAGGAAAATGAACACGAATCTATTATATTAAAATCTGACCGTGTTTTTGTATTTCGCAACTACTCTTAGATTATTGAACGCAACTCGATTTACTTGGTCCGAGGATGTCGCACAAACTCTCAGAATTTAAAAAATTAAATTATATTCCAAGATTTTTTTTCTTTTTCTTTCTTTTCTTTTTTTTTTTTTTTTGTAAATTTTAACGAAGTTTATCCAAAAACGGAAAGGAAATTACTCCATATTTGTGTATAAAAAAGGAGAAATAAAACATATTAGTATATTTTTTACACCATTTTCTCATTAAAACTGAATTGATTTCAGTAAATTTTCCGAAAAACAAAAACATATTTTCACATATACAAACTTCATGAATCAATTTATTCTGGAGAACAAAAAGTGCCTGTCAACATACTGTCATTTAGAAAACAAGATTTGTTTCAACTATACATTAAACCAAGGAGGCAGAATTGAATTTAAAGAAAAAGCATATACTATTTCGAATTAAGGTTTTTTTGAAGGATGTTAAAACGTTTCACAAAGACTTAAAAGTAAAATTTTTTATCAGGTAAAATTGATATTTGTTTTTACTCAATTCGTCTATTTCCACGATTTTATTTGGCCCTCCTTATTGCATTGGTTGCAATTTTATTTTCGCGATTATTTAGCAAAAAATTTCACTTTTTTAAGACTGGGTTATGTCAAGGTCCCTATAATAAAAAATACCGTATTGTCTCCTATGAAATAAGATAAATAGTTAGTTAATTATTAACGTTTTTAATTATCGGGAATGAAATAATTTTCTTAATTAATGTATTTATTTTTCTTTTAATGTTGTTAAATGGTAAAGATTTGTAAAATTATTTTAGAAGTGTTGTAAAGTGTTACAGAATCTATGCTTGACGCATGATTTTTCGTTCTTGTTTAAAATTGAATGAATAAATTTTTTTTCATTTATTCTTCTGAATGAAAAGTGAAAATTTTGGTAGAAATACCGTTCCGAGTAAGACTCCTATAATAGGAGCTCTAGTTCCGAGAAAAATCACTATAAAAGGAAGAATGTACAGAGTTCTAAACCCGTTTTCCACTCTTCATCTTCTGTATACGTTTGAATTGTTAGCGCAAATATAGCCTGGTCACTCAATAAGTCATTAACAAAAGACGCTGAACGGGCTGTGTGAAGCAAACAGATGCCTCGCCTCGGGCGGGGTAGAAAACAGTCTATTTGCAAGTCAGTACTTAACGAAACAGCTTAACCATGAATTTTTTTTGGGTTGAAACTCAAACTCTATTTAATATGGATTTTTCGATATTATCAAAATAATGCAAACTTTTTATATATATTCTTATGTAAGATATGAATATTTAATGTGAATAATTAACTGTGAATCCTATGAATTATATGAAACGATTTTTCCTCCTTGTTTTCTGTCTTTCTTATCTTTTTTTCGCTAGTATCTCAAACTTTATGTATAAAAGATGCATCAATTATTAAATGCATTTTTAAATACTATATGATATAAATAAAGTGAAACATCACTATAAAGTAATAAGATATTTTTAATTATAATTATTTTTAATTATAAAATTAAACGGTCATATAATTTTCTTCGAAAGAAAAAAAAGGAAGAAAATATTTTAAAAATACCGTATTTGCAGTAAAAGAGTTGAGAAATATAAAAGATTATCTGAACGGAACATACACATGAAAGCATGAAAAACATTAATTCATTTTCTATTTCTTATTTATGTGAGCAACGAACCAGATCGGCTATATTATGAATTAATTGGCAGAGTTTATCGAAATATTTTATTCAGCTTTCAGTAAAGAATATTATCTTTAAGATTTTTGAAATGTGTAATCTAATACAGACAGAGTGGGTGCCTTTGAGCAAGGCTGTCCACCTCGGCGATGGTAACTGTACTTTTAAATGTTTTTCTCATTTTCATGTAAACTGCATCCTGGCCCGACAACCTTTAAAACGTGCAAGTTTTATTTTTTAATCACTATATGCCATGATATTCAGGGATGTGAATTTTATAAACGACGACTCCGTAAATTCAATAAAATAAAATATATTATTCAAAATATGCTGCACATACGTTAACTGAGGATACAGTCTTTAACAAATAAGCTATTTTAGAGGAAGCAATCACAATAGTATAGTTTATATTTTTCTTTACTTTATTAAAAAATTTTAATCTTGAATATCTCGTAATGGCATTTTTTTAGTTACTTGTTTTACAAATTAGCCCTTCATTGCATAGCATTATGGCTCTTTTCAAATCCAAAGGAGCTTCATTCTGACAAATTTCTGAATTAATTTTTGTTCGGAAACGCATGAAATGGGCAGATGTTCTTTATTCAGAAATTATGTAATCGAGTGGTGTTTTCAATGTTTTAGTAAAGGCAGGTGATCTTTCAGAAAATACTGTCAAAGTTGATGTTTTGTACATAATTTCCGGGCGCACGAAAGGATAAAAAATCTATCATCACGTGACAGCAATTGCTTTTAACTCAATAAGTAATTTATTTATCAAAAAATGAAAACGGCATTCGATTCCAAATCGCAGTTCATTCAGCAGTCAGGCCTGCCAATTTTATGCCATGACGTTTTGAAAGAAGTAAGAAAGTTTGGCGTTATTGAGCCGGGAATTTGATAACCACTTTAATCAAGAAAGGCAATTCAATAAATAAATAAATAAATAAATAAATAAATATGGGGTTATTTTAGTTTTCTTTTAAATTATAAAAGTAATCAAATCAGGATGCTCGTAAAATAATTAAAATTAAGGAAATAAAAAAATTAGGAAAATAAAACAATACTTCATACTCTTGATTCATTATTTTATATTTATTAATTTGCGTTTTCCGAAAAATCTGGAACTATAAAGTTAACGATATAGTCTTATTTTTTTAACACATTATCAAGTCAACCCTTCGTTTTGGCTTCAAATTGCTAGTCCTTTCTATGTGCTTCTTTTTCCTTTCTCCTGAATTATAAATACACATTAAGCACTTTTTATATTTCGTTTTTCTTTATGTCAAATTTATACAGTAAAAAAAGGGTGATACAGAAAGAAAGAAGTAAGATATTCATGGAAGAGTTTGAGTCCCGAATAAAGAATAATTCTAAAATATTTTGTACAGAAATTAATATAAAACTTACTAAAAAATAACAAAAATAAACATTTGTTTAACTTAGCAATGTAGCTACATCAACCATAATGTATCTTAAAGTAACTCAAATATTATCTGTAGAAAAAAAAAAAAAAGCATATGTGAAACTTAGTACATGCTTTTTTTTTTTTTTTTTTTTTTTTTTTTTAATAATAATAACATTTTATGGAAACTTATTCAATAGAAAAATAGAAAATAAATTTCAACTTCTTATTTTTTATCTGATACGTCTATTTTAACCATATGATTTCTGACAATCTATAAAAGTTTTAGTTTAGAAACTAAAAAAGAATTTTTCAAACAATTTTCCAATTTTTTAAACTAGAAAACCATTTTTCTATCTCTTGAATTAGTGACCTTTTGAGTTTAAAATAAGATTCTATTTCTATTACTTTTTTCAGACACGTTAAACTCTAAAAAACTAATAATAAAGAAATCTAAATTGTTAAATTAAACCCAAAAATTAATAGAACGAATGGTTAGATTCGTTTTTGTGTCTCAACAAACAACTAATTAAAAACATTTTAAAAATTTGGAAATATTTCTAATAAGTTGTCACCAGATGAAGCTCGTAAGATTTTTCCTGTTTTGGTGGGGGGACAGAGGTTTTAAATTGCTGTCTCCTAGTAAAAAAAAAAAAAAAAACAAGAACAAAAAATCATGCGTTAAGTATGGAATATGTACAACTTTTCAACACTTCCAAAATGCTTTTATAGAAATCTTTACCGTTTAAGAATGTCTAAGTCTGATGCTAAAGTTAACAATTTGGAAAACGCATAACACATTTAAAAATCCAATTTTAGAAATTACCAACAATATTCGGAAAACGATCCTAACTATTTTGCGCAGCCCAGTGTATGATCTACTGATTTTTATATATACTACATAGAATGCAAAAATTTAGTTCAGTTAGGATACGCATAGCACAGTTGAAAATAGCCCGTCGGCAATTTCCGTCAATAAACGCAAATGCATTCGAGATGTTTTGTGCTGCCCTGTATATAACATATAGGATTTATACACATCAAGTATAATAGGGGGAAAAAAGTTCCATTTAAAAACGCAACTGAAAACGCATTTCCAACCATTATTATTAACAGACAGTACTTTAACAAAATAATTTTATGTGACCCTGTAAATGAAGGAGGAATGCTATACACACAATATTCTATAGTAAGCCTCTTGTAATGCACCTCAGTGATATATATCTGTTTCAGTATGTTTCAAATATTGAAACATTATAAAATAAACCGCAAACGATTTCTCCCCATAGACCGTTTTGTAATGGAATTCTTTTGAGTGTCCCTGTAAAGCAGGTATGTCAAACACGTGGCCCACGGGCCACAACTGGCCCGCCGACAACTTCTCTGTGGCCCGCCAAGCCTTTGGCATTTTACCTGTGCATTTATTTTGGCATTTATTCAGTTGCTCGAACACGCATGCTGAAAATACACTTTTGAGGAACTCACTTACACCAAATAGTCTTAGAGATGGCAAACTTATGTATGTAAGTATTGCCAGTTGCTTTTTTTATTCACAATTGCTACCACTTTTTTTAATAGTAATTTTTGTCTTATTTATTTCGTCATTAATTAAGGGAAATATTTTTCTTCAAAATGTGGTAGTAAAAAAAAAAAATAATAATAAAAAAAAAAATCCGCTCATTTGGCATAACTGATGTATAGCTATTTTAGCTCCAAGAAATTGCAGATACACAGTTAACTAATCGGAATGTAACAAAGTGCGAAATCTCGAGTCTAAAAATTTAAAGATTCGTAATTTTTTTACAGTATTTTTCTTATAATATTTATGTGTTTTATGACGAAACTATTGCTTTATTAGGTGCGTTCGTAATTATATAAATACGTAGCACCTATTGTCGTCGTCTGGTCCGTCCGTCCGTCGGTCCGTCTGCATATAGCAACGCAAAAACTACCCAACCGAATGGTTTGAAATTTAAGATATATTATCTTTGCAGAATTTTATCGCGACATTTCAATTTTTTTAAAAATTGAATCAAAACTTTAGAAAATATTAATAAAAACATTTATTAAGAAATTCGATTTTTTTTTTTTAAATAGGTGCTTTCTTTTTATAGGAGCTTTCGAAGTTTGATCGCCAAGCGACCAAGAAACTTATTTTATTACAGAAATTAATCTGCAGACGATATAATTCATTTCACAGAATTAAAAATCATCAAGATCTGAATATTTATAGAACTATAACTTTTATAGAACTATAACTTTTTTTATAGTACGAACGCACCTCGTTTGTAACGTTTGACGTACAATTTCCAAATTGTTTTACTACTCTCTTCAATTTTACACATGCTATATTTATTAAATAATAAGAAATGTATAGTAAAATTAATAAAATTCGGGCTAATTAAGAACAGTTACAACTTTTTTTAAAATCAAAGTATAAAATTAAGTGGCTTTTAAATGATTTGCTTTCGAAATGACATAAATTATCACTTTTGTGCTTGAAGCAAAACCCCCGAATACATCATGTCATCTAGTTTCTCCACTCTTGTTTTACAAAAATATTTTGGATTTAAGTTCTTTAATTATTTTCATTACTTAGGTTAGTAAATGTGTCATTGTTAATGAAACCTGCTTGATCTTTCTTTCTTTCTTTCTTTTATTTTCTTTTATTTTATTATTATTATTATTATTATTATTTTTTTTTACCGATTTACACATATTTTAATAACATACTGATAAACAACCTAGGATTTTTTTTTTAAAGTTTAAACTCTACCAGTATGAATATATATGATTGACGGAAAATAAACATTAAAAAAAAAATTAAGTTGATTCACAATACCATTATATTAAAAGAAAAACTGAAATTATATGTTGATATCCAAACATTGTTGGAGTTTCGAAAGAATGGAACATTAAGAGATGCTACAGGACAAAGCATTAAAAATCTGGCCAAACATCAGAAAGAAAAACTGTCAGAATTGAAATTGACACTTCTTAAAAGAGAGTGCTTTCACCAAGCCTATTGGAGAAAATACATTTACTTTATAAAATAATTATTGCATTAAATATCCCGTGATTCAAAATTATTTACTAGGAAATGGTGAGAAAGGATGCGCAGAACAGTTAAAGAAGTTTGAAAATGCTATAAGCAAAAGTACCATTGCTAAAAAGTATTTTGTATAGCCGGATCGATTTATAAAAGCCGGATACATGTTTATAAACTTATATCATATTCGTACGCACATGCTTAATCATCGTCAATTTAGAAAATATCTTGATAATATTGGTAACGAATATAACCAGATCTACCTTCTTATACAAAAATTTGACGGCTTTCCATCATAAAAGTTTAACTGTTAATTACGAAATGTTAAACAAGGTAAGCATTTTCATTTTAAATTGACAAATTATGAATGTGAATTATTAAAAGACCACCAATAGACAAAGTACTTGGAGTTTTCATTTTTAATAAAAGCACCTGAGTAAACTTCAACCTCAGGGCAAATTTCATAATTTCATCATGTCATTTGATAGTATTAGCATCAGAGCCGGATTAAGCATTTCTTTGGCCCGGGGCTATTTTGGACATTTTGCCCCCCCTCTTCCCCTGCTACGGGAAATTTTGTACCCCTTCCCACGATACTGAATATTTATCCCCCCTCCCCCCCACACACACCTTTTATTATTATTTTTTTTAATCCTGAAATACAAATTTTAAAAATGGATATATTTATATTGTTAATCAAGAGCGTTTTTTTGTTTGTTTGTTTGTTATCTTCAATAGTGCTCTTAATTAGTTTGTTTAAACATATACAATTAACAAATACTTTATAAACATTAAAAAAAAATAGAAATATTCCAGGCGTATAAAAACTGAATACATTAAAAATAATTTCAATACATCTGTTTATTGATATAAATAAATTTAATTACATGTTTAAGCTTTTTTATTATTATTATTAGATTTTCATTACTAAAAATTAAGTTAATTGAAAAAAAAAATCCTTGTATTTAAATTTCCAAGTGATTGCAGGGCATCATGAAATGCAAACAGTTCTGTTATGTCATTATCTAGTGACATTAGTGTTAAACCGCTAAGTTTGGGCTCCAGCATAAACGATCATAGTCTGTTCTTTATTAATTTTAGTTTGGAAAATGATCATTCTGCTTCAAAGTTTGTAAGCGGTACTACTATATACTATAATTGCAATATGCAGTACATTTGGGAAAACAGATATTAATTGTTTATCATTGATTAACAGCATCTTGACAGCATTGGATATCTACATTTCTAATACATTCCGAGAAATATTTCTTTTCTATTTTTAAAATATCGCCAAGATCCTCGTAATAAAATGTTAAGCGTCTAGAGAATCTTTATCTATAATGTTTGAGTATTGTAATTGACAGAAAAACATGAAAAATGATAGTTTTATAGAGAAATGTATGATAAACATGGTGAAACATAGAGCTTTAAAATCGAATAATTATTTTAAGTGTCTCTGTTTAATGTTGAAATCGGTGAATATAATTCAGTTACATAAATTTTATAGGATTAAAAACTATGCACAGCAATTTAACCTTCTTTTGAAGGCATATAGTATATATATATATATTACGTGATTAGATTATGAAATGCTGTGTCGAATATATATATATATAGTGTCTAATTTTATGTTTATGTTTTTTTTCCCTTAATCCAAAATTTTATTACTTGAATGGATATTTATTTCTTTTTTCCAAAAAGCCGTTTTTTACCTCTGGTGCTAGATGTTTATAAAGCCCAAGTAATATTTCTAAACATTTTCCATTTGCAGAATATACTTACACGCGAATATTAAAAATGACAGGAAAATTTAAAACAATTAAGTTATTATGTGTGTAAAGCATTTAATGAAGAAATTTGCATTGTATTTAAAAACTCCAAATAATAATGTTTCCAAATATTTTTCAATTCGAAAAAATATTTACACGTGAATATTAAAAGAGAAAGAAAACTTTCAAATAATTACATTTTTATGTGCGGAAAGCATTCAGTGGTAAAGATTATGATTGATATATATATATACATACATACATATATATATATATATATATATATATATATATATATATATATATATATATATATATATATATATATTATAATATCTATGAATTTCAAAAAAACACATCAAGTTCTATTATCATTCTACTTAAATCTCCAAAGAGATAATTCATGATATTGTGTATACAGAATACCACATAGCTAATAATTAACATGTGCAAACATAATATTACCATAGCTTGTGCTTCAATGGTAATTGGCCAAATTTTACTCATACCTAAAGAATATTGAAAAAAGAAAAAAGAAATAGAGAGAAAGGAAAAAAAAAAAATTATAAATTGGAGTTGCAATTAAGTAAATACAAATGGATTAATAAATTAAATATGAACCATATACAATGGAAAATAGGACCACATGAGAATTAAATATGAATTGGATATGAAAAAACACATGCACATGTACTCATCAGCCTGGATGCACCCACATGTGTTTTAAATAATAATTCAGTGTTTCATAATTCTACTGGCATAATGCTAAGATCAGTAGAATCATCCAGGTACACTGAATTATTACCAGACAACAATTGGAAATATTAAAATTTGGAAATATTTAAATAGGAAATAAAAACCATTAAGAATATACAATATATTTCACTCACATCGATTATCCCAAAAACTGTATTTAACACCTCACAAAATTACCACGAGATAACAGTTTTGAAATAATAAAATTGGAAATATGAACGCTTAAAGTGTAGATAAAATATTATACTCACAATAATTATACAGAATCCTTAAAATGTCACAACTTCTGCATAATATTCACATCCACATGGCAATGCATATTACATGTTGACTAAGTCGAGTTGAGAGAAATGATTTGAAAGACAAGTTGAGAGCACACTTTTTTTAAAACACAACCCCATCGATGACACCCAAACACAAAATGATTCAAAAACACACAAAATAATTCTGGTTTTAATACACTTATAACAAAATTATATCCGTGAATATATATTACTCCATCCAATTTTAATTCCTGAAAGTAAAATTAATATACAATCAATAGCTCCCTCTATAGTTAAATTAAATATAATATTAACAATATTATCAACAACTACCTGAGAGGTAAAGTGTCGCCATCTATTGGTATTATAATAATTCATAATTAATATTTAGTTAGATATCCACTTTATTAGTTACATACTCACTTCATTAGATTTAATTATATAAATAAACTTTAAAAAACAATACTAACTTGTAGTTTTACTTTAAATTCAAATAAAATATAATACTACTATATGAATAAATCTACACAGAATTAATTCAACTTGCACAGCATTTCAGATATTTTTAACAAGAATATATTATGTAAAAGAGATATTATTTTAATTCAAATTGTTTTTGCTGCCAGCTGTGTTAATCCACTGATATTATAGACATATTATTAAATAATTAATGTTTTATTTTTACTACTACTTAAATATATATTAGACTTGTTATTAAATAATTAATGTTTAATTTATACTACATTGTAAATATATTTTATATTTCATAGATTAATTTAAATATCTAATTAAATAATTCATAAACAATTCAAAATATCTCAAAATTTATAAAATTGATAATTAATAGTATTACTACAGTTTTTCAATCAAATTAATGCAATGCAGTAATTAAAATACTTGTTAAATTTAATTATTCATAGACAAAAATAAAAACTATATATATTTATATTTATATATATTGCAAATAGATATGTTTATTAGTTATAATCACCAATGTTATCCATGTATAATTTAATTTGTTATTGTATAAGTTAATTTATAAATGTATGAAAACTGCACATCAATAACACCTTAAACAGAGGTGATCGGCAACGCACAATCACAACTATACAAAGTGTATATAATGTTCAATCAAATATTAAATTTCCTAATATGTTATAATTGTAATTATGTATGTTATAATTGTAATTTTCTATATAAAGTGTATATAATGTTCAAACAAATATTAAATATTAAATTTCCTAATATGTTATAATTGTAATAATGTATGTTATAATTATTATTTTCTATATCTTTTGTTACATGTTATCGCACACTAAAACAATAATTTATTACATACCATGTTTATATTTAAATTATATAATAAATGTTATTTAAAAGAGTTGATGATTGAATTTATCATAAAAATTGGATAACCATATATTTTTGCTTGATCTCGAATATATCTAATATTTTTGTTTTTATTTATATCTGATCATAAGTATTTTATACGATGCAGATAATTGATAATTATATTTTTATAAACAGATTTATGTAAACATGAAGCAAAATTGGTAAAAATATTTACTTTAAATGGGAAATCAAATCTCTTATCATAAATATCAAAAATTAATTTATAATTATTAGTAATATTAATTTTTAAGTCAAGAAAGTTTATATTATTATTAATTAAATCATTTTCGCTCAATTTAAGCTGAGTAGGATAAAAATTGAGTGGTGATGTGCAATTTTTTTCATTGAAATAAAATATGATAATGTCATCAATATAGCGATAAAATACATAATCATTGTTCAGACTTATATTTCTTTTATAATAATATAAGTAAAGGTCAGAGAGAATACTAGATGCGGTTCCGCCCTGCGGAATTCCCTGGCATTGTTTATAGATAATATTGTCATATATAATGTAATTATTATGCAATGTAAAATTTAGTAAAGTTTTAAAAAAATTTACTGAAATATGTTCTTTTAATTTTAATTGAGATTTAAATTCTTTAAATAATATACACATTGTTTTATGTAAGTCTTTTATATCAATGTTATTAAATAAATCATTAAAATCCAATGTTTTTATGAATTTTACCGGATTGATATTATGTATTTTATTAATGAGTTGAAAACTATTTTTTAGGCAATGTTGGTTATTATGTTTTAACGTTATATCATATATCTGCTTTAAAATATTAAGTAGTAAATTGCTTGCATTTTTATTATATGTGTTACAACCGATGGTAACAGTGCGAAATTTAATAGGATTTTTATGAAATTTTGGAATTATAACAAGATAAGGATAATTAAAATTATTACATTTGATTTTTAGTAATTTGTGATAATTTAATAATTTTCTGTTATTTATTTCAATATTTAATTTAGTTTTATTAAAAATATTACTTGTGTTGATTGCATTGTGAATTAACACTTTATAGTATTCTTTACAAATGATAGCATAATTATTTGGAGATTTATCTACATAAGTAATTATAAATTTGTTTTGTAATTCTGATATATGTTTATTTATGTTTTTAAAAGCTGCATGTGTAATATGATGATAATTTTTTATAATTTCATTTTTTAATTTATCAATTACAGAAAATCTCCATTCACTGAAATATTCGATTGGTTTATTGTAATCAACAGCAATTTTATATATAAACAAATCAATATCTTGAATAAACTGCAATATTATGGATTTGATATTACACTTATATGGAAGACGAAATTTTGTGCCATTATGCATTAAGTTTTGTAAAATAGGTTGTTCTACAATATTACGATCACCAGTAATGATATGACCATGTGTTGTATTTATATACTTTTGATATTTTGGTTCATTACAGTAACATGGGTAATTCTTTGAAGAGACCAAATTTTTTGCAAAAGAATTGTAATTAAAAATTTTACGTCCAAGTGTGCGATTATATTTATATGTCTTGTGAATGGTAAAATTTTTTATTGGAAAATTATTATTAATGTTGTTTATTATATTGTGTAAATTTATATTATTAAATACATGATTGGAAAAATTTATAATTAATTGTGTATTATTAGTTTTATATTTAGGTTTGTTAGAAAGACTTGTATTTAATAGGTTTGCTCTATAATGTAGAATATCATAAAATATATCACAAAAATGTGGAGAATATTGATTCTTTTTAAATACCTTGAAATATTGGTTTATATATTTCTTTTTTATACTAAAAACATGTTTTCTTATAGCAAGCCAACAATAATCATTACAAAATTGTGCCTCAAGATTATCAAGCTCCTGTTGAATCACAATATCATCAGTGTATTTTTTGTTATTATGTTTACCTCTACCAGATCTTGAAGTTTTTTTTAAGTTTGAAAAATTTAATCCGGAATAAAGATTTTTATAATTTTCATATTTAGTTAAATCTGAAAATACAGGATGTAATTTTTTGTATACTAATTGATTTAATCCATAAGGATATGTAGTATTAAAATGTCTTATATATTTAGATTCTAGAAAAAGTCGTTCAGTAAAATTTTTTTGTATTTTAAGTATTTTAATAGTAATATTTTTAAAATCATGATTTTTGAAATGAGTATATTCAATATTATGAGTTGTTTGAAATTGAGAATTTTTATATTTATCAATATGAGAACGATGTAAATTTAGCCGCTTATGTAATTATATTGATTTAAAACTATTTTCTTATAGCGTCTAAAAGAAAAAAATCTTCCAGCAGTTAGACCGTCAGCAGTTGCGACAGCGGTGGATGCGGCCCTGGGAATGTTCAAGTCAAAGGGAAATGAATAGATACCCGATTATAAAAGATCACTACTGGTCGTGTTAATATCATCCAATCTTTCGTAATCAAGTAATCTTTTTAAAACAGATTATATCATTGTGTTTGTAAAGCCTGTGAAGTCTTGGGAAGTGTAGCTCGTTGGGGGCGGAAATTAATTCCTAGTTTTGTTAGAAAATGTAACTGTGAGTTAAACTTTTATTACAAAAAAAAAAAAAAAAAAAAAAAAAAAAAAAACAATTTTTTTTTCTGATTTTAAAAAATGGCACCACTTCAAACTTTTTAGGAAATTTACTTTTTAAGTTAAATTTATATCTTGACAATGAACAAAATGTTATAAATATGCATGCTAAAATTTTTCAGTTTGACTAAAACAAGTCAATTTTTGTGCAAAATATATGAAATTTTATTAAATAAATTCATTGCAATCAGTCTTCCGTAATCGGATAATCTTTTTAAAATAGAAAAAATTAGCGTGTTTTTAGACCAATTAACGTGTTTTTCGATTCTGCGGGGTATGCACGGGAGTTGGCGAGCGTAGCTCGAAGGGAGCAGAGCCCACTAGTTTTGTTAGAAAATATAAATGTGAGATAAAACATTTATTAGAAAAAGCAATTTTTTTCTGATTAAAAAAAATGCAACACCTCAAACTTTAAAAAAAATTTACTTTTCTAGTGGAATCTATATCTTGAGAATGAATTAAAATATCTAAATATATATATATATATATATATATGCTAAAATTTTCCAGTTTGACTGAAATATGTCAATTTATGTGCAAAATATGATTAATTTTATTAAGGCTGTTCTCAAATCCAAAGGAGTTACTTTGTGACACATTTCTGATTCATTTTTGTTCGGAAACGCATGAAATTGGCAAGTGTTCTTATTCAGAAACTATGTAATCGAATGGCGATTTACATATTTTGGAAAAGGCAGAAGCTCATTTAGAAAATACTGTCAAAGATGGCATTTTAAATCAAATTTCCGGACGCAGCAGCACGAGAAAAAATTAAAACTTGTCGTCACTTGACAAGAATCTCTTATAACTTAATATATTTATCAAAAAATTTAAAACGCTTTTCGATCCTAAATCCCTCCAATAGTCAGATTTTCCAATTGTATGCCTTTACATTTAAAAATGAGTTAGAAAACACGTCAGGTAGTTTCGCGTTGTTGAGCAGGGAATTTGAGAACCGCCTTAAACAAATTAATATGAGTATATTAAAGAATTTAACCCATACGTATTGATTTTTAGTAAAAATTGCACAAAAGAAACAATTTATATATGAATATGGGAATTTTAATAAAATAAGGATGTGTGTAAAGCCATTTAAATAATGAAATTCATAATTAATCAACTTAACTTAAATTGATAAGATAAAAGATGGCGATAAAAAATATTTCACAAACAATCGAACCCATAAGAGGTGTAATATTATTTAACCTTTTTTTTTCTCTTTCTTTTTTTTTAAGCCACCTAAACACATGCAGTAAAAACAATGGTTTTCTACAAGTTAAATGTACTCATACTCAAGGATAAGCATTTTTCTCAATTAAATAAACGCTTTTCTTTACTTAGTATTAAATAAAAACATTAAAGATAAAGGAAAAGGGAAGCAAACACACTTCCTAAAATCTACTTCTTATCATATTAAAATAAAAGTTTACGAACAAAACATTCTTTTTGATTATCTGTCTGTTTTTTTTTTGTTTTTTTTTCCCCATAGACTTTTATGCAGGAGAGGCAGACAGAGATGATTCTCAATGCACTGGCCAATGGTTCTCAGTTCTTACGCAAAATACTGTTGAAAGATACTGGTCATGTCATTGGGGAGGGGGTTGCCCTTGGGAAGTGTCGGATGTTAGGCATTGGGGGGTCCTGACCTTGTACTAATTTCTAAGAAATCGTATGCCGTGCACACATAGACCTTACAATTCAAGATTCTTCCCCTGAGCGTGCACATGTTTTTTGAGATTAGGTGGTAGAAGCGGAAAATAGTAAAGATGTTTTCTTCTTTTGGTATCGGGCAAAAGTAGGGTAAAAATAGTAAAAGAATATGAAAACACCCGCTCGCTAATGTTAAACGTATGGCCATGTTGTTTTCGAATTTCTCATTTAAATTTGAATATTTTGAAAAGTTTTTTTTTTTTTTTTTTTTTTTTTTTTTTGCATAAGATAGCTGAGGTTGATATTTTAGTTGCAGATTTTTTTAATAAAGGTACTTTCACTTTCAAAACCGGTTCCGAAAGTGAAAATACCTTTACTAAACAGATCTGCAACTGAAATCGAAAAAATAAAAAATCGTCATATTACGGATCGACCTCAGCTATCTTATGCAAAAAAAAAAAATCTTTTAAAGGTATTTAAATTTAAACGAGAAATTTGAAAGCAACCTGGCCATAGGTTTAACAATAACTATCGGGTGTTTTCAAGGGAGTGACGACTACCCTTAAATCGTACTTCGAAGTTTTGGAATTGCAAAAGGAAAAAGTGATGACGCTTGAAACCCGATTTTATCTCGTTATTTCAGAAAAAGTTTTTTCATTTTAGAAGCAAAAATTTTCTTTTTTCTTTCTTTCTTTTAGAAATTTAAGTAATTTTTAAAACAAAATTTTGATAAAACTTAAGCTGTTGACGAGGGCTCCTGACGGATTGGGGCCCGGGGCTGCAGCCCCGTAGCCCCCCCCCTTAATCCGGCCATGATTAGCATTTTCAAATAGAATTTATTATTTTGACAAAACAACTTTCAAAAAGAAAACGTATTTTATTTTATATGTTGCCAAACATTATTAGAAAAACATCGGAGTGGACATTTTTTGAACAAGCGCGCTTTTGTACGGCTTCTTTGCGTATAGCGGCCAACCTTTTGTTATTTTTCAAGTCAACATACGTTAAACCAGAAAATGTATTTAATAAATGAAAATAAAAAAGAATAAGTAGAGCATAGATACAAAACACAAATTTTTAAAGAAATTTTTTGATTCGAAATATGTTTTCTTTTTCACTGGAAAAAAATACGGAAGATTGGCAGCTATTTCTTTGCTAGGTAAAAGATTAACAGGTCATCGTGCACAACCAAATTGCAAAATAAATACAAATTAGAAAAAAAAAAAATTAAATTCAGTTGATTCGGTTGATAGAAAGCAATTTCGAGTATTTTTTCGAAAAATAAGATAAAACAAGCTATGAATTTTATTTACTTTTGAACTTTACATGCACATTTCTTTAACATGGATGTATTTTATACGAACAAATTTTATTCTGTGCAATGGTAATAATATTATCTTTTTTTTTTTTTTTTTGGCTTTGTATATAACGCTTAATTTGGTCCGCGGCGGTAAACGAGTTTGACATACCTGCTGTATAAGTGCTATACATACTATATGCACATTAAAAGCACGAGATAGATAAAATAAAATGAAAGCATAATAATAATATAATAATAATAATAATAATAATAATAATAATAATAATAAAACTAAGCATACATTATGTAACAATTTCTAAACTGTTATATTCGCGATGTTTGTTTTCCTCTGAATTATTACGGCAAAATATGCTATTTCCAAATCAAGTATTTCACAGAAATAATTTACTTTTAATTAAATTATTCTACTTAGCACATTACATATTCTCAAATTATAGCCACAAAAACGTAAGAATATATTAAACATGAGATAAATAATTGGATACATGAAAACTGTGTGAAATCTTAAAGGCAGTATTCACACTTGGTACTGAAGCCCAATTTCATTCACTCTTAATAATAATGTATAAAAAATAATGTAAATATAATGCTTTAAAGTAGATTAATTTAGACTTTGTTTTTATTTAAATGCTCGTGTTTAGAAGAAATTCTATAAAAAAGAAATATAGCAACTTAAATAGAAAGACAACAGGCGCACCTTTACGGAAGTTAAAATAATTATTTTTAATTGCTAAAGCAAAGAAAACATGTGGTAATTAATATCAACACCTTTTGGTTGTAAAAGGATTATCACTGGCACAAAATTTGCATAAAAGTTAAGAGTTCTTAATCTGTTTATTATTTTTGGAAACCATGTGGTTAATGAGTTAGTTGAAGCACCCCCTTTCTTTCTTATTAATATACCTGTAAATCTGGTACTATCCATAAAAGTTACTTATATTCTAAAAAAAAAAAAAAAAAGCTTTTTATGAAATAGTAATTTAATTTTAATTAATTTACGATTATGCGTTGAGAAATCAAATTTTAAATTCTAAAATAAGAAATTAAATAATGTTTATTTTTTTCTTTTTAGTTGCATTACCTTAAAAAAGATTTAAAAAAAAAACTATGTATTTTTGAAAAAATTCGCTTGTTTGTGATTTCTACCAAGCGTAAAAAATCTGTATATTTTTTATAGTGGAATTCGATGTCAAATTATTACGGAAATGTTTGCCAAAAACATGAAATACCTTCAAAAAATTAATTTTTAATTTCTAGTTATTAATGTTATAGATTGATGATGGATATTTAATGACTTGGTTTTTTTTATATAATAGTAGAAAAGTTAAAGTGATCATTACTGTGTCAAATTATTAATATTGGATATTTGATTGGGAATATTGACAAAAAATTAAAAAAAAGAGGAAATTCTAATTTAAAAAATAATAATAATAATAATAATAATAATAACTAATGGGAATTTTTCATTAAAGATTCACATTTGATGCTCTACTCAACAACAAATATCATATGCACACACTTTCCGCTAATACAAAAATCTTTGTTTTCGATGAGTTTCCATGAGCCTTCTAACAGATTATGCTTTGAGCAACATTATATAACATTAATACTTAAATCCTTTTTGACCGCCTAGTATGTGTTTGATAACCGAATATGAAAAGTAAGCAAGATACTTTTACATTACGCACTAAATCTCTTCTGCGCATTTCTTCAAGTAAGTATAATAATAATTCACAGTAACAATAGTAACTAGACATAAAAGAGAAACACATTTCGAGTGCCAGATATTCAGCTCTCGAAACAAGTAAAATGTTATAGCATTGGATATGTGACCCTATATTGTGACGTCAAAATGAGATATGGGGACACTTTTCATGGGGATGGATTTCAAGCTCTCAGTAAAAGAAAAATTCTCTAGCACTGGAAAAGTTCCCCCTTGATATGTATCCCCATCTGCTATGACGTCAGAACGAAGTATGGGGATACTTTTCATGGGGGAAGTTTTCCAATTTTCGACTTTTCAAGATCTCAGTGAAAAAGAAATTGCCTGGCACTGGAAAACTTCCCCCTTTTAGTTTGGGGGAACTTTTCATGGGGGAGGTTTTCCAATTTTCGACGAAAGTAAAACTCTCTAGGACTGGAAATCTGCCCCCATCTGTGGTGACGTCAAAATGGCGTACGGGGATACTTTTCATGGGGGAAGTTTTCAAGATCTCAGTGAAAAGAAAATCCCATCTCACTGGAAAACTTCCCCTTCTGATTTGGGGGAACTTTTCAGGGGGAAGTTTTCCAATTTTTGACGAAAGTAAAATTCTCTATGACTGGAAATCTACCCCCATCTGCTGTGACGTAAAAATGACGTATGGGAGAACTTTTCATGGGTACTTTTCAGGCGCCTCCAGTTTCCTCTACGACAGGCGTGCGTGTAGTGCGTTCTTGACCGATGTAGCTACGTACGTGGAAAGCTCCTGCTTCACGCAATCTGCGGTGCAATTGTTCAAACAAAACATGACTTGGCTGACGTCTGCTTGGGAAGCGCTGAAGGTATATCCGTACCGCGGCTCGGGTATTTCCATCCGCGGCGCCATATACGTAATGCATATCGGCCAATTCTGCGTTACTAAACCGATTCATCCTTCTCCTGCAACGTCTTCGCCTGAAATGATTGCGCTTTCCACTCTCCCGTAAGTCTGCGCTCATCGCCCTCTAGCGGTCGCAGCTTGCATTTTCGAACACATGTTCCTATGTAAATCTTGTTTATCATGATATGACAGACCAGCATGTTAAGTTTGTAAACGACCTTTTGAGACACCCTGTATAGCTTGCTATTGTATACTTGAAGCATTAAAAAGGGAATATTGTGAATCAGGTGTTGAACTTAAATTTCGTGTGAAACTTAAATTTTAGTTATGATTTTGTTACAAATTTGGATAGAGGACAGTTAAAGCTTCCTACGGAGCACATAAGTCAATGCGGTATTATATATAATTATGTTGTTGTGAATAAATTGTGTTCCAACTTTAAATCGGATTTTATTTTAAAGTTAAAAGATCACCTTAAAATTGTTTTGTGGGCTACACTACATCAGCAATAGAAGATAATGGCATGCTATCTCCAGAAACTTGTGTTAAAAGCGCATCCTAAGCACTTATTTAAAAAAAAAAGTTTTGTAGGTATATTCAAATATATTTTTGCAATATATTTTGCAAGAAATGCAAGGATCGTGTAATAAAATCTCGTTTAAGAAAAATATTAGTATGAATAAAGATACAAAGAAATCTGAAACTGATAAAGATAATTGTATCAAACAAAGAAAGTTGAACAATATTTCTTTAAATTTCTCATGAATGTCAATGCATCACTTTTTAAAATTCATTCACTTTCTTTGTTTCGATGTTTTATAAAAAAAGGAGAATTCAAAAGATTCGAGGCACCGATGTAAATTAGGGACCCGCTAGCGGGCGAAGCCAGCTAGTTATTATTATTGTCCAATAGTTTCTAATTTAAAAATAGTTATAGTTCTTTAAAAACATTTTGAAATGAATTACTAAGCTATATATATATATATATATATATATATACACAGGCTCGGACTGGCCCGCCGGCCCATCGGCCCGAGGGCCGGTGCGCCCTCAGCCAGGAAAAATTTCGCGCCCCTAACCCGCTCCAATATTTTCCCACACACATATATTCTGATTAGTGCACTAAATTTCGAGAATTTGCTTAGGGACAATCATCAACTAATAGACAGATAGCAAAAGAGAGGATTTTTTAGTATCATAAAGAAATTGTATATACATGGAAGGAATTTTGCGAATCGGAAATCAAAGCGGACATGTTTGCATACGATTGAGGATAGCAAATGGGCACCTAGGGAAAGTTTTAATAGCCCTGGCTACTAAAGCTCACGCCCATGTGCGCTACTGCCGCGCCCTGAGAGAGATTTGTTTTTCATCGGTTCTTAGGATGATATTTTTTAGGTCTTAATCTCAGATCAAATATTTTGCGTACGCTCCATTGTAATACCCAGGGGAGCTTGCGCCCTTTTAAAGTCGTCCCTGAATGGACCTATAATTGAAACCATGATTTTCGAAAAACAACTTTATAAAAGAAGAAAATAAATATTAGAAGGCAAAAACGCGTTGCGTGGATTTTGTTGTTGACTGGAAAACATAACTTTTCGAGGAATAAATACAACCTTGATGACACTTCTGGATTGCAATTCTGCAAGCTGGGATCGCGCGGCCAGCGTTTTTTCATTCTAAAGATCTACCAAAATTTTCGGTTACCTTTATTTAATGACAACCTTTCCGTAATTAAATAACTATTCTGAAATTCTGGTATATATTCTAAATGTTTTATTTAATCAAGAAAAAATCGATCATTAAATAAAGCAATGATTACTATTCAGAAACTTTTGTAGGTTTTTTGAATTATAAAACGCTGGCAGAAAAATCCTGTCGCTTGCAGGATTTACATTCCCCGGACGATTTCTTTCAATTATGGAAACTTAATTTCCCTTGATCTCTAACTATGATAAGAAATTTGCAAATCATGGGAAGAGTGTGCTGAGAAAAGTAAATTTACTAAATTATTTTGTATTGTAATGAGGCAGACACAGTCCGAGACCACATTTAAAGATGCTACTTTACTAAAGAAATAAAAAAAAAAAGCTATATTAAAAAAACAGCATTTGCTGTCAGATTATATCAGAAATTGCATCTATACCATGTTTATAACAGACTTGATAACTAATTCATATTATGTCAAATAAATATATATTTTTTAAATACAAGTTGGAGCTCTTAGCACTGATATTCTTGCATTTTAGTAGTCATAAAAGTAAAATTGATTTGCATAATAGTTTTAGAGATATTTGTTTAAATACAAATGCAAAATGAGAAAACATTTCTGAAACCAAAGAAACGAAATTAGAAGCAATTTTAATACGTAATTCTAGAAACATAACTATTTTTTTGCCTAAAAATCAACAAATTTTTTGAAGTTTCTAATTAAAATAGAATCAATTATTTGCTTAGTTTAATATTATTATTAGCGCAGTTTTGCCAGCAACAGCAAACATAACTGTTGGTCAAATGGGAATTCATGTCTTTAGACCGACGATCAGCTAACCGTTGGCTCAGCTGTTGGAAGCAGCCAAACTCAATCGCTGGCCAACAAAGCTAGAAAACAATGGACTAATGATATCCAACAATTCTGTGTTGCTTGAGTGAAAAAAGAATTGTATAAAAGGGAATAGTCAAGTCATATCTCACAGCACGATGACGGTCTAAAACTAGTCGGGTATGCCAATCCCAAAACTTTCTCCTATCTCATACATGTTAATACTTCAAAATTCGCTATCACATCGCCAAAAAAACAATAGTTTTCGTCATTCTGTTGTACGTCAGCTGCTTGCGAATCGTCGGGTTACCTGGATGCGATCAGCCGATGTATTGTCCTAAACTACGAAAATTCTTTCTGGCCTGTACCGGCAGAAAAAGATAGTCTCCCTTTTGCTTGGTTTTAAGATTTTAGCTAATTTTACTGAAAAACACGAAGCTAAAATGAGTGGAAACAGATTTCAGAAGAGTCATTCCCAGTTTTCGTCAATATTGAATTTGAATAAGAATATCGCCAAATTAGACAGACATAGCCAAATTGGCTTCATATATGGCAACTTATTTTTGTCGCCAAATTTGGCGATATTTCGCCAATTGTAGCCAAGCTTTTGCGATATTTTGACGTTGGCGAATATAAATATATAGTGTTAGCATGTAAGAGTTGAAACGATGGTTACAACAATGAAAGAAAATTTTCTGAAACCATGTTCACTAAAACTCATAAATTAAATCCGTTTATGGAGAAATCGTGCTGTATGTTTCAAAATGTCAGCCACCCTAAAATTTCAAAATGCTATATATCAGGTGATCACTTTTATACCATGACTGTTCTAAGGTATCTATTGACAAAAGAATAAAGTAGGATACAAGGTAATCTGTATTCAACTTTCTAGAGTTTTTGAATATTACATGACATAGTTGGAAAAACTGTGTAGCAGTGTGTAGATTTAATGAAACTTCAAACATGTATGGGGAATATACACTGCAAAAAATGGGTACTCAAAATTGAGTAAAAAGTACTCAATTTTGAATACGTCACATACTCAAAATAGCTCCGATCCAAATGTACTCAAAATTGAGAAACACGTGTACTCATTTTTGATCCCATGGATGTATTCAAATATGAACTGCTATGTAATCATTTTTGATCCCATGGATGTATTCAAATTTAAAATTTTTTATGTCGTTAAAATAAAATTTATAGGATAAAAACGAAACTCCCGAGTATAACCTTATAAGGGACAAATACACTTCAGCATCATTTTTTTCATTTCTGAGTGAGTCTATAGAATTTTACCAACCATTCCAGCGAGCGGATTCGAACCCATGATGTCCCGTGTACTAGCCCGATGACCCAGACCCCAGCGCCATGACCGCAGACGTCCTAATAATTCTCCCGATTTTCAAAGTAATTATAGACGTGGAAGGGACTTTCGTACATCGCAGAATAGATCTTTTGTACGCAGTAACCGGCCCACCTGTAATATGTGTAATCGATTTTCTCATTACACCTCCGAGTGCTTTTCGAATCCTGAGAGCAGAAATTTCCGAGGGAGAACTTACAATGATAGACGGTTTCAAAGACCTGTTCGTTCGCAGCGATTTAACAATAGCAGACGCGGTCAAACTTCTCGCGGTGTCAGAAATAATTACACGGTTCCGGAAAACGCTTAAAGGGAACTGACCGTCAAAGCCCGCATGTTAGTTCCCTACTAGCCGCAGGAGAAAAAGGGCATACGACTGATTCTTACCTTGAAAGAATAAACACGCAAAATGTCTTACGCGATTTCGGGTGCGTTAAAAGGAAAAATTCTTTACCAGTTATTGAATTGAGAATTGCGGGTAATTTCATAAAATGCCTGGTAGACAGCGGTTCCAGTGCGTCACTTCTAACAGAAAGAATATTTAATCTGATTAAGGTAGATGACAGAGTCAAGCAGTTAAAAATCGATGCAAGAATTGTATCAGTTACAGGGGAAGATATGAACATTACCACTGCGGCGATTTTACCTATTCAAATTGGTACCAGACAATTTCAGCAGAAGTTTTATATAGTGAAAAATGAATTATCGAATTATTATAGTGCAATTGTAGGATATGATTTTTTAAAGTTGGGAAAATTTAGTGTTTGTTTTGATACAAATAAACTGAAATCAAAACACGCCGTTATCTCTATAAAGGATGCTTTGCACGATAGCGTTGGAGCGATCGAAACAAATTATGCATATTTACCAAAGAATGTTATTTTGGCGCCTCGAGAACGTAAAGACATAAACCTTTCTTTAGATAAAACTATACACACGGGTACTGCAGTGAAATTTTTTTCCAAATTGAAAAACCAACATATTAAAGTTATGAATAATGTATGCACGATAGAAAATGAACGATTTATAAGACTACATGTTTCTAATTGTTCAGACGAAACTATCCATATAAATAAAAACACTAAATTTGGCACAGTTAGCAGTAGTTTTGATAATAGAAACACTGAGAAGTTAAAGCAATTAAGACGATCAGAATTACAGCCCTCTGACTTTAAACTTGAGCATTTAGACACTGTAACAAGAAATAAATTGCTAGATGTTTTATTTGAATTCGCAGACGTGTTTAGTAAAAGAGTGTATACGATAGGCAGAACAGAGGCGATACTACCGAAAATAAAAGTAGACGTTGAGAAATTACCGTCTAGCCGACCGTATCGGGTACCGGAAGCTTTACGACACGAAGTTGATCGTCAGATTCAAGAATTATTAGACGCTGACATTATAGAGCGTTCAGATTCGCATATTAGCTCGCCGCTAATTCTCATTAAAAAAAAAAACCCATCACTTTTCTCTCATCATCACCAACCTACTTCTCTCGTCAACTCCTTGCCTCCGTATCCCTCTCTCCTCTTTCTGCTCCCCTATCTTATTTCTCTGTCTCCTCCCCCAAAATATTCTCCCCGTTTTTTCTATCCCAATCCTGGCCACCTTCTCATTTTCTTATCATCCCTTTCCATTCACTCAAATGGCTAGAAACTTCTCATTGTCTGAAAACCTGCCTCCAAACAAAATTATTGGATATCTCTTCATTTAATAAATCCCACCTACTACGGGGTCATCTCACCCTTTTCCCGCCGAAAATTCTCACGTTTTTTACTCTTAGGTGGTCTGGGGGGGCGTTCTTGCACTCATAATTTTATCTAACGCTGTCAAGTATGACATTTACTATTCCCGACTTTCTTTTATTAAACTTACTTCTATCTATACAATTGTAACCTCTCTTCTTGACGTAACTAACTTTACACCTGGGTTCCCCATTATCGTTCACACGTGCACTCGCCACTTAAAATCAGCAGCTGAGCCAGTCTTTTATCTTCTTAGCCCAACCTAAAATTCCATGTTATTCACGAGCATCCCCATGCTCTATTTCTATTCTTCTAATATAACCTACCTGGCTCTTAACCGAAACTCATCTTGAGAAAGAATATTCTAAGCTTACAATTATCTCACGCCTTGCCGATAGTTATCCGGCATACTGTAACTTATTTGAATCGTGATGGATTTTTCCAATGTTTTTAATATTTTCTTTTCATAATTTTCAATAATTCGCTATACTATTTGGTGCCTTATAACAGACAAATTTTAATTTATTATGTATTATATGCATTAAAAAATTGTATTAAGTGTAATAATTGCTGCTTTTTGCAACAGTACTAACCAGTGTTGATTTCAGACATTTTTCTCCTGGAGGGATTTCTGTGGCTACGGGGGGGGGGACATTGCACTTTTTGCTCATTAAAAGTATAAAATATCAAATCTTCCGGGGGGGGGACATTTCAATTTTCCGGGGGATAATGTCTCCTCCGGGCCACTCCCTGAATTCATGTTGAACCGCTCTTGAAAGACGGACCTTGGCATGCTGCCAAAAAAATAGACCCATCGGAAGGGAGGGAAGCATTATATTAGGAGGAGACAAAATCCAGGTTTCCCTTATCTTACCTGACCGCTTGTCATTTCTTCACTGGCTGTTCTTGTACTATTAGCGTTTTTTTTCTCTCTCCCTATTTTGTTTGCTATTCATTTTGTATTTGTTTTTACTTCTATAAAATGGATTTAAAAGAATCTATAAGCTCCCAAGGCAAACATTTTCACAGTGCAGTGAAAAATATGTTAAACAATGTTGTAAAATATTGTGATAATGAAGCAGATAAAGGCTGCCTAACTATTCCATTAGCACATGCAACAAAAAGAGCTAGTGCAATTGCCGGTGTTTCGGATTGCGCTATAAGAAGAATTCGGAAAGAAGCTACCAACAATGCAAATAATTTCGCTTCTCCTAAAAAGAAAAAGGCAAAAACAACCATAGAGAATGACAATTTGGATAATTTGAACTTGGATGTAATTCGAAGAACTATCCAGGACTTTATTTCTATTTGCCTGAAATTTTTCAAGAATTAACATTCAAATACTTAAAAATCGAACAGCGTCTTTAATTTTCCTATAAATTCGGTACATTGTGAGTTACAATTACAATTTTTTCGTGAACTTATCCGAAAAATAGGTTCAAAGGGCGACCTTCGACGACATTTTCAGTAAGATTAGTTACTTTTTTAATAAAACGAAAACCGCTGTTCGATTTCCTGATATCTGAATAAGAACGTCTGAAACTTTCGCGCATTTATGAATTAAAAAGATTTAGTAAAAGGTATCAGAAAACTTAATTTGAATTCGAGCACATTTTTTTAAATATTTGAGTGTAAAAAATATTTTTCAACCTTTAGTATGACTCTGTACTCTTTGAACTATTTTCTTTTATTATTAATTGAGTATTTTGTCATACATTTTCGCCATATTATTAAATGGTTTCATGTAGGAAAACAAACATGAGCAATCAAGAAAAAAAACGGAATTATTGCGGTAAAATTAAAAAAATATATATATTAACAATCATAATAATAAAAGAACATTTTAAAACCACACTTCTCCTACAATTACATAAGTGTGCCCTATAACTGTAAGGAACCGATATTTAAAATCGTAATTTATTTAAGAAAACAATAAATTGCAATGTCATGTGTAAAAATACAGTAAAAAATAGTATTTATTTACTTAACATGTTTATATCCGATAATTAAATAATCTAAATTATCATAACATGTTTCTTTAGATTGAAGATATCCCCTTCATCGAAGTGAAAACTACAATTTTTATGTGCTTTATTACATAAGAACAAAAATCCTTTTTATAATCTGGTAACAAGTAAACATGAAACTATAGGAAATCAACTCATCCCCCCCACGAATGAAAAACTAAGGGTCACTACCTTTCATTACCCCGATCCCTATTATGAAGAATAGACTGGTCATATTTGGACCTGTTACTCACGTGACCAGTCTTTAAAGCTTGGCTGAGCACCAACATTTTCTTTTTCGAACATATACTTTTTTTAAATTATTTGCCTGATTATCTATTTATCAATTCTAATAAAAACAACAATTATATTAATCAGACGTGTTTATTACATGCTATTAAAATATATTTTTTTAATGTCTTATTTAATAGAAATTATGTAAATAATTTTTTAATAATAAATTGAATTATTATATTTCAGCTATGCTGAGAGCTTTTGCGTACGGTTCGGTTAAACTAAATAGTTTAAAAAAAAGATTTTTAAAGACAAATTTAAAATTAATGATCTTGGGATAGGTAGGTTTAAATCTGGACTTATTGATTTTATTTAAATTAAATTAGTTTAATTTATAAAAATATAAGCTAAAGAAATAAATTAAAAACGTTATAAAGTTAAAATCTTTATTTTTATAAAAGTAAAGAAAAAAATTTTAACTAATTTTATAAATTTAAGGAAAAAAAATTATAAACTTTGTAAAATTATAATTTATAAAATAATAAATTTTAGCGTAATTCATAAATTTGTAAGCCAAATCAGCTTAGTTTAATACCAATTTGCATAGCTATAACTTGCAAAGATATTATGTTATGAAACTTTTAAATAACACAATATTGCCTCACGTTAAAAAATTTTAAATAAATTAAAAAAAAAATTAGTGAGAAAAAAAATCATAATTTTGAAGTACTATCAAGGGAAAAAAAAGTAGATGTGTAAAATGTGAGAGGAAAAAAAAAAAAAAAGAGTAAATATGTTGTAGTGGATCCACTTTGATGAAAATCCAGAACAACCAGATCCACTTTTCATTTCTCTTATTCTTCGTTTTTCCTTCAAATAATAGCTTTTTAGGCTCCAAAATTTCGTCATTACACATTCTGAAATATACAAGTATGTTAGGTTTGATCATATGTTCATTTTTGATCCAAAAATACTCATTTCGAAATGAGTACATGAACTTACTCATTTTTAAGAATACATATGTTCATTTTTGATCCAAAAATACTCATTTCGATATGAGTACATGAACTTACTCATTTTTGAGAATGCACATGTTCATTTTTGATCCAAAAATACTCATTTCAATATGAGTACATGGACTTACTCATTTTTGAGAATACACATGTTCATTTTTTATCCAAAAATACTCATTTCAATATGAGTACATGGACTTACTCATTTTTGAGTACTTCATTTTTTACAGTGTAGCGAAGTCGTCTATCTAAACTCAGGAATATAATATTAAGCCATTTTTTTTACTTGGTGCTATGCGAATGTGTTAAACCTTGTGAAGTCGGACACAACACCAATAAGTAAAATTGATTTAGGCCCGTAAATTTTTTGCACCATCTGAAAATCCAAGGTTTGCGCCCTTTCCCCTGGCCCAGTCCGACCCTATATATATATATAAACGTATTAATCAACATCGTTCAGACACTAACAAGAACAAAGCAAAAAATTTACAGTCCACAGCAGAAATACAACATTTTCATAAACATAAATTTAAAAATACTACAATTGAAATTATACAAATAATAAAAGCTAAATCAGAACGTTTATTTATGGAGTCTTCATACATGAAATATTATAACACTATTTATCCTTATGGACTTAATAGTGAATTATTTAACAGACCAGTTAAAGTTTTTTCAACAAATAATACTACAGATTATTCTCCTATTTATCTTACTCTAAATCATAATTTAAATCATAAAACAACACGTAACAAGCGAGGAAAATGTACTGCTACAGTTGTTATTTCCAATAAATTTATTCTTAAACAAATCAACACTCTTCATCAAAACTATATTAAGAACTACAACTGTTTTTTAATACGAAAATATATTTTTGCTATTAAAAAGAAACTGATAGTACAATATTTAAATGTATTTCTTAGTAAATCTTATTCAAATCATTTCTCTGATATTTTCTATGATCTAATTATGACAAGAGATAATCTTTTTAACATTAATTTAAATAAAAAACAAAAAATTCAAAACACTAATACTCAAATAATTATAACTTTTTCAAATCAAATCTTTAATAAAATTAATATTAATTCTATAATTAATGATAAAAACTGTTATTTTCCTATAAAAAATCTTCAACTTTCAAAGACATTTAAATATCCTACTACAATTGGAAGAAAGATTTTTAACTATAATGCATTTTCAAAAAATACATCTGATGCTAGTACTTTTCAGTGTAATTGCAGTGACCCCACTCTAAAAAAATTCATTAATAATGATCATGGACATATAATCACTGGTAATCTTAATATTGTGAATGATTATAAACTGCAAAAACTCATGGGTTATGGTACTAAATATAGACTTCCTTCTAAATTTAATGTAAATTCTATTATAAAACAGTTTATATATGATATAGACATTTTTATTTATAAAATTTCAATTTCATATGGTAAACCTATTGAATATTTTAATCAATGGAAAATACTGGTTATTGAAAAATTAAGTTCGTCTTTAAAACAAAATTTATCGAATATGGTTAAAATTAACATAAAACATTTGTTCCAGCAAATTACTAAATTACAAAAAAACTATGTAATAACATATATTGACAAATCTCCTAATAATTATGCAATCATATGTAAAGCTTATTATCACCAACTACTTACATCCTGTATTTCTACTAACCATTCTTTTAAAAAAACTAATGAAAATGTAATTGTACACAATCGTAAAATTCACAGTTATTATAAATTATTAAATATTAATTCTACTAACTTTAATTATCCTTATTTAGTTCTTATACCCAAATTTCATAAAAATCCAATTAAATTTAGGACTGTAACTATAGGATGCAATACATATAATAATATAGCCAATAAACATCTATTAAAAATTCTCAATCAAATTTATACACTGACAACATCCACTGATAACACACATTGTATAAAAAATAGCTATCAACTCGTCAATATTTTGAAAAATCTTAAATGTGTTAACAATATAATGACATATGATTTCAAAGATCTATTTAATAATATAGATTTATTAGATCTACATAATATTATAAATGCATTATTTTATAAGTATCAACATTCACTTAATTTACCAATTCATATAGATACAGCTTATTTTAAAACTTTAACAAATTTCATTATATATAACTAGGGGGCCTACCCCCTGAGAGCTACGCTCGCCAACCCCCGCTCAGACGTCGAGGCCTCTAAAAACATGACAGCGTGCTTTATTTTAAAAATATTGGTAAATCTGTAATTGGGTTGCATTGCTTTTAACATTTTAATGGGACATTTTTCGATTATCATGGCCTCATGCACAGCTGTTGCGACAACTGACGACTGTTTTCGGGATTGATAAGTAAAATCAATTACTACTTGAAAACCAGCTTGTATAAAATGGTTAGGTTTAAATTGTGACTACCTCTCGGACTTTTATAACAACAATCTCTATTCTATTCTTCCTTTGCGTTTAAGGATGAGAAAAATTCCATCTGCTTGTGAATAACATTAAGAACTACGGTATTGAAAAGTACTATGTTATAGACATTTTCAGTAACAGGTTTTAATTTTCTCTCTATTTTAGTGCACCATCATGCATATTTTCATGTTATTTTAAATATGTAAATTATTTTTTTTAATTAATATGTATATACGAATTTCCTAATAATTATTTATCATACAAAATTAATTTAATATTTTGTGCATGCATGCCTGCATTTATTCGGCATCAATTGATGAGATATTTAAACAAATTTGCTATCCGCGGTAATTTTACACCATGTTCTGTCACTTGAATATTGTCCATAAGAAAATCGGGTACTTTTCCATTATAGGATCCTTTGCTTTTAGGTTTGGCGTAATTCGAGCTTCAAAAAGGGATAGATTCGTTAATATACATAGATTTGTTGCCAAAAGTTCTGAAAATAAACCCAATGAACTTTTGGTGCTTTTCTATTATAGGGGTCTTGACGCTTTTTTAAAAAGCTTGGCGGAAAAAACCAAGCAGGATATTTTATTCTTCCGTTCAGTAGGGCAATTATTATTTTATATATTAGTTTCAAATATCCGAATTAATGATTTTATAAATTAGTTTAGATAAATTTTACAAAAAAATAACAAAATGATATCAATAAATAATAATTACTATTAATTCCTTTTCCTCCCTTTCTTTTGCGTTTACCTAAATGAGGTCATTTGGACCAATTTATTCAAAATATTTTCAGTTTATAAATTAAATTAAATGATGACAGAAGATTGAATCCTGACGATAGAAATGTGATTTTTTTTTCAAATTTTCCTGAAAAACATAATTTAATCACAATCTTGTCTTCATTATCGATTGAAATAAAAGATAAATTCAATTTCAATTTGAAAATGACGAATAAAAAGAAATCAATAATCCCTATCGGGATCCTTTTCAATTTTTTCCTTTTTTTGTCACAAAAAAACTGAGTAATTAGTTGCCATCATTACAGAAATGTCATTAAAATTAGAAAAAAATTAATATCTCGAAAACTAATTCCAATTTCAAAATTCTATTACCAGTTTTGACATCCGCGGATTTTTATGAACAATTGGTATTAATTTCACCATCAAGCGTTTAATATTTTATTAAAAATAGCCTTGAAACATAATCAGTCGTTTAATCAGTCGTTTCATAAAATCGTTTCATAAATTCGTTTCATAAAATCGTTTCACAAATTCGTTTCATTAGGATTTTATATATATAGGGTAGATAATTATATAATGCATGATAACACGTTATATTTACAGAAAGTCGGTATACCACAAGGGGGATGTACATCTAGTATACTTTCAGACTTATACTTGTATCATTATGAACGTACATTTATTAATAGTAATATACATTTATATCGTTATATTGATGACATTATTTTAATTGCCACTGATCACACTAATATTTCTATATTTCCAGTTGATTATCCTATTAATTTAGAATTAACGGAAAACCTCCTTTCTAACAATACTATTAACTTTTTAGATCTTAAAATTACACTAAAAGAAAACAAAACAATAATAGATCTATTTGATAAACGTAAAGAATTTAAATTTAAAGTTAATTCATTTACTAATTTTAAATCATGTCTTCATAATTCTGTATATCGTAATATACTCTTTAATCATATTTATAGAATAAAAAGTTTATGTTCCTCTCAACTTATTAACAAAAATATTTAAAAACTTATCTATGAAGCATTACAACATGGTTTTCCAAAAAAATTCATATATTCCTTAATATATAGTTAGTTCCTATTTGATCTTTACAACCAAATTAACACATGCGTTTCAAAAATGTATAAAAAAATCATATAATCTTATAAATATTTACAAAAAAAAAAAAAAAAAAAAAAAAATTATAATAGGACGGTTGGGTGGGTAGACGTTGGATTGAGGAGGTGTGTGGCGGCGTTGTATGGAAAAATACCTGTCCTTACTAAAACTCTCGTAAATGAACTCGTATTGTCATGAAATTTTAATATGTGATTGAGGTTTACTAGAGAATGTTCAGTATTGAAAATAAAGTGTGTAGCATTTATAATTTGTTTAGAGGGACACACAAAGAATTCTGTTACATTACAGTCTACGGAGAAAAATCATTTTATTGAAGTCACGGTACTTCAAATAGAATGAGATTTATCTACGTCACTGAGATGGCCTAAAACATGCTTTCTCAGGAGTATAGAATAAATAACACTTATTCTTCATTTACAGGAATGCACAAAAGGGTTCCATTATATTACGATATATGGGAATAATCGTTTGCGGTGCATTTTAATGACGTTATGATAATTCAAACATGACGAAATCACTGAAATGCACTGCATGCTTTCTATAGATTATAGCGTGCATAGAATTGATCGTTCATTTACAGGGATGCACAAGAGAATTCGGATAAATGGCTAATTAAGATATCGATAATTGATGGAAGTGCGTTTTTTTCGATGGTTATGCATTTTTAAACTGATCAAATTTTGAGTGTATTAGGTGCACGAAAAAAAAAGTTTTGATTTTACAGTATAATACTGGCACCCAAGCTGCTAGTATTATACCGTAAAATTAACAGTAATAAACAGCAAAATAAGCAAAATAAGCAGTAATACATTACCGCGCATGCGAGGCAGCGTATTACTGCTTATTTTACTGTTAATTTTACGGCATAATACTAGCAGCTGGGGTGCTAGTATTATACTGTAAAATCAACACTTTTTTTTTTTGCAGTGTGGTGTGTATAAATTCTATAGATCGCATACAAGGCTACACGTAAGACTTCGCATACGTTACCGAATATGGACAACAACTGCTGAAAGTGGATTTTTACTGCGTTATGTGTTTTTTTAAGTTGCTTATTTAAATATCTCATTTCATTCTAGGTAAAAAAGAAATTTCTTAATAATGTTAATGTTGGAAAGGGTTTCATAATCTAATCTGGATGAGTAATTTTTCATTTTTGCTTATTTCTTATATTGTAACTATGACAGTTAACTCACTGCAGTAAGATACATTTCATAAATCCTTAATGGAACTTAAATCTGAACATTGTGCAAAGGTGGCAAGTACTTAGGTGGGCAGGGCGTTGGGTATTATAGAGTAGTCACAATCGTACAGAATGAGCCATGAACATGGAATAAGCAGTGTGCTTGGGATCATTATTTTGTTGTAAATCATAATCCCACGCGACACCTAGCTTAAAGGCACTGTCATTCAAAAGTTTCTTTAAATTATTTAAAGATCCAAATCTGTCCATGATAGTCTCGATGAAATTTGCGTTCCCTACTCCTAAAGCTGACATATATCCCCAAACTATTACAGTTCATCCATCATGCTTTACAGTTTTTGTCGTATTATTTGGTATTCAACGCATCACCCTTTCTCCGCCAGACTCTAATTCAACCACACATGCTGAAAATATTAAACTTAGACTCACCTGAAATAATTGCCTGTTTCCAGAAATCAGGGGATGCATGTAAATATTTTCTGGCAAACTCGATTCTTTTCTTTCTGTTCATCGCAGAGATATACGGTTTCCTCTTTGTAGTTCTTGATCTAAATTCAGCATCATTAATGTCTTTTCAGATAGTTACTTTGTGTACTGTTTTATTGTCATACTTTTGAAAATCTTCTGTTATTTTTCTAGCACTAATTATGGGATTTACATAAATTGCCTTTCATTATTAATTCAACTTTTTATTATTCTAACATCGCTCACTGTTAAATTATTAGGACTGCCGTTTCGAACTTTATTTTCAGTCCCTTCTTCTTTTTTGTAGCGATTAATTTACCTTTTGAATGGAAGGAACGGCTTCGATACATTATTTCAGAAATCTCACTATAAGATTTTTCTCCTTTTTACTTTCTTCTATCTTTACAAGAAGAAAGTATTGGATTCATGAAAATTTTCGACTTCCGGTTTTTGACGGATTTATACGTTTTAGAAGATCCTGAACACGATTTGACTATTTTTAGAAAATGTCTGTCTGTGACTCTGTCTGTATGTGACAAAAATTTTGTGGGCGCTCTATCTCAAGAACTAATGCTCGGAATTTAATAAAACTTTAGATTCAGTTAGTCCCTGATATAAATTGGTGCTGATTAGTTTTTGGTAAAAATCTCCCGGCAGGTGGCGCTGCTATGCAGCATTTTTTGCGATTTTCGCAATAGCTCTATCTCAAGAACTAATGCTCGGAATTAAATAAAACTTTAGATTCAGTTAGTCCCTGATATAAATTGGTGCTGATTAGTTTTTGGTAAAAATCGCCCAGCAGGTGCCGCTGCTATGCAGCATTTTGCAGGATTTACACGATTTTAACGATAGTCCTATCTCAAGAAATATTGCATGGAATTTAATAAAACTTCAGTTTCAGTTAGACCTTAATATAAATTGGTGCTGATTCTTTTTAGTGTATGCGAAACCTGTGTGAGATAGAAGAAAGTTTTGGGATTGACACATCCGACTAGTTTTTTCACGGAAATATAATTTTTTTCTTGCTACTGTACGTTTTTTTCGTGCTATTTTTTATTCAGATTATCTTTTTCTGCTGAGATAACAATTGGCGCATTCATCCTTGATATGGATACTGCGGGAATGTGACTAACTTCAGTAAAATACGCAAATGAGAGAAAATTAAAATTTTTTATACAAATGTACCATGACTTTTGTTGAAGTATTTTTGAACCATAATAATTATGTATTTTTTTCAGAAAATACAAAAGAAATTTCAATTGATATTTCATTGTATAATGTAACAAAGGATACCTATTCTCTTTTGTTAACTAATTTTATTTCTTTTCGCCACGGTGAAATTTGCATATTTTTCAAAAAGTACTCCCATTTGTGGAACAATGGGAGTGCGTAAAAATAAATTACAGAAAAAAAAATATCGTAGTAAATTTAGAATTAGATTTTTATGAGAAGGGCCTATTTCAAATTTTTACAGGAGAATGAATAAACCAAACAATGCTGTCTGTAATAGATAAACACACAAACACATTAATGATTTAATTTTTTTTCTGTTAAAAAAAGAGAAAGGAACTAGCAACAGGATGCATAGGAAAGTGCAATAAGAGAACATTCAAAAAGCCCCATAGCTCCCGCGGGCTGTGCGTTGGACAACCCTGACATAAACAATAAAACTTAAATATCTGCTACTGATTTTTTTCCCCCAATGCTACCAATATTTAGCACTTATTTTTTTTTTTTTGCCATTTGTATTAAATTGCTACCATATAGCAGAAAATAAAGAGTTTTTCCTTTCAAATCCGTGGTCTTTTACCAATTACCAAGGGAAAAAAAAAGCTGTTCTTAGCATTTTCATATTTTTAAATCATTAATTGCTTGCATTCACATTTGAAATGTTTCTCATTACTTTCACTGTAATGTACAGACAATAGTTCTTCACCTACTATCTTCCATTACACGGCAGCGTTTAAATTTCTGCAATCAATACGCGTTCTTTTTCTTATACATCTGGTTGGTAGTTATATCGCTCACCCACAAAAAAAGTGACACAATTTAATAATACTACATTTCACAGGAGAGGCAAAATAAGATTTACATGTTTCAAGAGGCTACTTCACTCAGGCGAAAACACGCATTCGCTAATGTTAATCCTATATGGGGTAAATATTTTACGTTATCTCGTTCGCATTTGAATATTTTTAAATATATACATTTTTTTTATTGGATAGCTGAAGTCAATACAGGCTCTTTTTTTACTTTTTTTTTTTTTAAATTTGGTTGCAGTTTTTTTTTTTTAATTATTATTGGGGATATTTTCACTTTCGAAACCGGTTCCGAAAAAAAAAAGGTATCTTAATTAAAAACAAAAAAAAAAAACAACAACAACAAAAAAAACAACAACTTGTAATCAAAATCGAAAAAGTACAAAAGAACCTGCCTAGAGATTGGCCTTAGCTATCCAATGAAAAAAAAAAAAAAATGTTGAAATGCGAACGAGATCGTAAAATATTCCCCCCATAGGATTAACATTAGCGAACGGGTGTTTTCGCCTGAGTGAAGTAGCCACTTAACTATAGCATAAAACTACAGCAATTAGCTTTGGATCAGCTGCAAAAGTGTAGATAAAATCATAAAAATCTTAATAATAAAGGCGTAGAATAGGTTTGAAGGATTGAGTAAATTTATCCCCCCCTCCCCCACCGTGCACAATTTACCTTCTGTGGTAGCTTCTGTGGAGTTACATACAGCGGTTTTCCATATATCTACATTTAAGACATTTTTCCTGTAGCAAGACGCACTAAGTCAGACCTATTACACTGTTGAAAATTGTGTGCAAGGTTGAACCATCTTTTGGCGCTGCAGTAATTGTAACCATAAGATGAAATCTCGTACGAACATTTAGATCTCCGATTGAACCATAGATCCAAATGTTGGGGCGTTATTTCACCATTTTATGGTTGAAGATACTGCAGCACTAGAAGTTGGTTGAACCTACACATAACTTTTAACAGCGTAGTGCAATAATACGCAAAATGATTTTTTTTTTTTATTGTGTCACTTTTATTGCGGGTGAGCGATAAAAGTACAGGGTGATTTTTTTTAAGTTGTGAAAGTAAAACCCTATAACGAAAGAACCACTGATCCAAATGACCGGAAATTTCACCAGTATGCTCCCAAAGCAATGGGGATTTTTTAGGCATGGTTAAAAAAAAACTTAAAATTTCACCAACAGATGGCGCTGTATATGCAGTAAAGTCGGGAGAGGAGCTTGTGCAAGACACACGCACAGTGGATACTCTTCACTCTGTTGTGGAACATGCTGTTTCACGTTTCCAACTCGTAGCTGAAAACATTGGACAGCACACTGAAAATCGTATGCGTTAGTTGCGCAGTTCTGTACGAATGTATTCCATATTTTTATTTCGTTCTGTTTCTGCAGTTGTTTGCAGTTCCTTTTCCCAATTACTGTATTCTGTATGTTTTTGATATACAGAATGCAGTAATTGGGAAAAGGAACTGCAAACACCTGCAGAAACAGAACGAAATAAAAATATGGAGTAAAACATTCGTACAGAACTGCGCAACTAACGCATACAATTTTCAGTGTGCTGTCCAATGTTTTCAGCTACGAGTTGGAAACGTGAAACCGCATGTTCCACAACAGAGTGAATAGTATCCACTGTGTGTGTGATTTGCACAAGCTCCTCTCCCGACTGTACTGCATATACAGCGCCATCTGTCGGTGAGATTTTAAGTTTTTTTTTTAACCATGCCTAAAAAATTCCCATTGCTTTGGGAGTATACTGGTGAAATTTCCGGTCATTTGGATCAGTGGTTCTTTCGTTATAGGTTTTTACTTTCACAACTTTAAAAAAAAATCACCCTGTAGTTAAATATCTTTAACTACTTGCAAGTCTGCGTCGTCAGGAATGTGAATGAGTATTTTTGTGCAAAATAGGCTTGTGACGCTCTTGAAAATAGTTATTCTTTTGCTGTCAGTGTCACATATTATGTGTTATTAGCTGACATGTCCGGCGTTGCCCGGAACCGTGATAATAACCTTAAAAATACCTAAAATCAATGTTGAATGATTTTATATTTTTAAATGAAAATATATCCAAACAAACTGAAGGACAGTTTTAATGTTGATTAATGTCGATTTAATGCCGATTTAATTTCGATTTAATTTCGGACGTTTTGATATATTTGTTCGGAGCTGGCATGTAGCCAAATCCGGCAACCCTTTGTATTTCGTCATTTCTGTTGTAAAGACAGGGTGTGTTTTGTTTTAGGGAAGAGATGATGTATGAGAATTATTTAGAGTAGTGAAAAGTAAAAAATTGTTTCTACAGTCCACAAAAGTGTAATTGATTATTTGAGTTGAGTGACTTATTAAGAATTATTGTACGAGTACGAAACATCTGGCCCTGTGAGCCGGAGTACAGTGATGATACATTTTTGCGGATATTATATTCATTGTGATTAAGACAGCGAGTAACATTGTGGATGTGCTACGAAGATGTACTGGTGTAATAATATTTATATTTAGTGATTGGACAGTGAGCGTGCATTCGTGTCTGTCGCAGCGATTTGAGGTAAGAGCAATTTTTCCTAGTTTTGTTTTTGATAATTAATTATGTCAATTATAGATAATTTAAATAAGGATCAGCTTAAGTTTGTAGCTGAAGAATTGGGATTAACAGTACAGGAGGGAAGTAAAGTGGTAGATTTAAGGAGGATTATAGAGGAAAGCGAGCATTATGAAAATGAGGTATTAATGAAAAACATAGTGGAATATGTAGTTGAGGAAATTAAATATCGGAAGGAAGCCGAAAAAACGAAACCAGAACTAGAGAAAATTAAATTAGCCCAATTAGAGAAAGAGATAGAATTGGCGAATATTCGTAAGGAACCCTCTCAAAATTCTGAGTTTGAAAAAATTAAATTGGCACAATTAGAAAAAGAATTGGAATTAGCTAAGTTGCGCAAAGAGTCGAATGAAAGCGCTTCGCTTTCAGAAGTTTTAAAATAGGAAACGGAGTCTGTAAGCAATAACATAGAAAGTTTTATTAAAAGTATTAAAACCTTAACTATCCCGGTTCCTTCGAGAGCGGAGTCCTTTAATCTGTTTTTCCAGTCACTGGAGAAAGCATTTAGAACAAAAAACGTGCCGGACGAGTTCAAAGCCAAAATTCTTTTAAACGTTCTGGGTGAGAAAGCTAATAATTTAATGATTTATATGTCTGAGGAAGATTTGAGTAACTATGATAAATTGAAAACTATAGTTTTAAAGGAGTTTCAACCCACACCGCAAGAGTGTTTAAATAATTTCCGGAAAGCTTATAAATTACCTTCAGAGAATTATGTACAATTCGCTTCGAGATTAAGTGCTACTTTCGAATATTATTGTCAGCTGCGCGAGGTATCTGATTTTAAATCATTATGTGAATTAATTGTATCAGATAGAATTTTCGATTCATTGGATCGCGAATTAATGAATCATATTGCAATTAAACAAGAGGAAACATATTTTAAGCCGAAGCAACTTGTGAAAGAATGCGATATTTTCTTATCTGTTAGAAATAAAACCAAAAGTGAGTCAAATGCAGGTATGAGAAATTTAAATGAAAACAAGCGAGGAAATAAATTCCAAAATTTCCGATCGCAAAAGGGAATATCTAGTGTATTTTTACCTGAGATAAAAAATGTTAAATGCGTGTTATGTAAGACTAATGAATTTCATGCATTACATGCGTGTCCGCAATTCAAAAGACTTCCTATAAAGGAGAGAGTTGAGGTAGTGAAATCCAATAAAGCATGTTTTAAATGTTTAAATTATAATTGTTATGTGCAAAAATGTGCAGCTAGAAATTGTTTCTGTGGACGACGACCACATAATAAATTGATACATTTCCCGAGAGAAGAAAATGTTCAGAATAAAAATGTAGGTCAAGCGAGTGATGAGTTAAGTAGAATAAACGGGGTGCAAAGCGAAAATTCTTTCCCTACGCACGAAACAGTAGCTTCGAGTTTCGTGAAAAATAAAACAAAAAAATGTTTTATTAAGTACGGCTCGAATTCTCGTTAAAGATAAATTTTCTGAATGGCAGGAAATTAGATGTATTTTGGATGTGGGATCTCAAACTTGTTCAATTTCATCGCAGTGTGCTAATAGATTGCAACTTAAAATAAATAAAACAAATACTTTGATATCTGGTTTAAATGATTCCTCGATGACTGTTAAGGGTTGCGTACAGACAACGATAGCTAATAGAGATAAAAGCTTTGAAAGGGTATTAAATATGTTGGTCGTAAATAAGATAACGGATTTGATTCCACAAAGGATATTTAGTGTAGATATTGAGATTTCGGATTTAACTGTGCTAACAGATTATCAATTTAATATTCCGGACAAAATCGACATGTTGATAGGTGCAGAAATTTTTTATGAGTTGTTGAGACCAGGACAAATATATTCACAGAGTTCGAAACTATTTTTACAAAACACGGTGTTCGGATATGTAGCTAGCGGATGTGTAGAATAGGAAACTGAGAGAAAAATCCATTGTGGGTTAATTCGGGAGGAGGATTTAAATAAAACTTTAAAAAGTTTTTGGGAAATAGAATATGTTGAAGTGGAATTAACAAAGAGTAGAGAACACGCCATATGTGAGGAACATTTTGTGCGTACACATTGGCGAAATAAGGAAGGCAAATACGTAGTAAAAATGCCGTTAAAAGAAAATCCATCGTGTTTAGGAAAATCTAGGGATATTGCTCACAAAAAACTCAGATCGCTGTGGACTCGTTTACCCAAGGATGGACAATATTTGAAACTCTATAAAGAGTTTTTACAGGAGTATGAAAGACTAGGACACATGCGAGAAATTAAAGATATTAGAGAACCCGAGGTAGCATATTATGACCCTGACCACGGCATATACAAGCCAGAAAAATCTTCAACAAAATTAAGAGCGGTGTTTAATTGTTCGGCTGAAACATCCAATGGCACATCGCTTAATGATTTACAATATAATGGAGGAGTGATTCAGAATGATTTATTTACAATAATGATAAAATTTAGAGAACATGTTTATGCCCTAACGGTCGACGTAAAAATGATGTACCGCAGGATTAATATAGATCCTAGTCAGCATGCCTTACAGAGAAGTTTGTGGAGCGATAATTATGGTGAGGAGCCTAAAACTTTCGAACTACAAACGGTAACATATGGAACTGTCAGTGCGCCTTTTCTAGCGATGAGAACACTAAACCAGTTTGCGAACGATGAAGAGAAAAACTTTCCGAAAGCAGCACCGGTACTACGAGAAGAGTTTTATATGGACGATGTTTTGTGCGGTGCACCTACGCTAGCGGAAGCTGAGGAGTTGCAGAGGCAGCTCATAACAATTATGCAGAAAGCAGGAATGAGTCTCCATAAGTGGAGCTCAAATCATAAAAATCTATCTTTAACCCCTGGAGAGGGATATAATTTTGAAAACGAAATCGAAACAAAACTTTAGGCGTGTCGTGGAACGCAAAGGAGGATTGTTTTGCCTTTAGAGTAAAGGTGGAACTTTGCGATTCATATACAAAACGACAAGTATTGTCAACTATAGCAAGGATCTTCGATCCTCTGGGTCTGCTTGGACCCGTGATAGCGAAGGCTAAAATATTAATGCAAAAACTATGGAGAACAAAAATCGATTGGAACGATGCACTTCCCGCGTCAGAATTTCGAGAGTGGCCTCAGTTTCTTACGTCCTTTAAAGGTATAAACAATATTAAGGTTGACAGACGTACTGTAATTGAACATCCAACTAGTATTGAAATACATGGATTTGCCTATACCTCAGAGCGCTGCTATGGAGCAGCTGTATATTGCAAATCTAGTGATGCGCTGGGAAACGTTATGACAGCATTAATCGCCAGGAAGTCGAGAGTCTCCCCGATAAAGTGTTTAACGATACCCCGTTTGGAGTTGTGTGCCGCTATCCTGTTAACAAAAGTGGTAAAAAGAGTTTTATTAGCTATTAAAGGAACAGTGACTAAAATATTCTTATGGTCAGATTCCATGATTGTGCTTTCCTGGATTCTAAAGGAGCCTATAGATCTGAAGCAGTTTGTTCGAAGTAGAGTGGCTACAATACAAGAGAACTCTAACATTGAGCAGTGGCGTCACATTGATTCAGAACAAAATCCTGCTGACTTATTATCCCGAGGTATGAATCCAGAAAGACTATTAAACTGTGACTTGTGGTGGAAAGGCCCGGCGATTCTTAAAAACAATGACTATCCTTACCGTCCAATACGTGTGACAGAAACAATCTCTGAAGAGTTCAAAAATGAACTCAAATGCTCTGATGGACCTCCTAAAAACATTAGTGAACAAATACTTTCGATTATTAACGATTCTTTTGTAAATGAGTTAATTGGTCTAAGTAATAACTATATAACTATTTTACGTGTTTTGAGTTATATTTTTAGGTTCATCGGAACTCCAAAGGACATCACACAAAGACAGGACCTTTAGGATCTGAAGAATTAAAAGCTTCAGAATTAAAATTGGTAAGTTTGGTACAGAAGCAAAGCTTCCAGGAGGTGCTGAGTGATATAAAAAGGTCCAAACAAATATAAAAAATGAATTCAGTATGTAGTTTGAATCCATTTTTAGATCAAAATGGGATTTTAAGAGTAGGAGGTAGGTTGAGCAACAGTAATTTAAATTATGATAAAAAGTATCCAATTTTGTTGCTAGGCAAACACAAACTAACAGAATTAATTGTTAATTATTTTCACAAAAAATACTTACATTCAGGACCCCAAGCCTTACTGCATCAAATTAGACAACGGTTTTGGATAATTAATGGAAGAAGTGTATGCAGGAAAATTGTACATAATTGTATTATCTGTTTTAAGGCCAAACCATAGGTACTAGATCAGTTAATGGGAGAATTGCATGAAGAAAGAGTCAGGAAAACCTTTCCCTTTAATGTAACTGGGGCAGATTTTTGCGGCCCTTTCTTTATCAAGTATAGGGGCCAGAGGAAAGTTACCTACCACAAAATTTATGTTTGTTTATTTATTTGCTTTGTGTCGAAAGCAATGCATTTGGAGGTAGTGTCAGATATGACATCAGCCTCATTTATTGCTTCCCTTAAAAGGTTTATTTTTAGGCGAGGTAAATGTCCTAAACTATTTAATGACAACGCGAAAAATTTTGTAGGTGCAAATGCTGAGCTTAAAAAGTTGCAAAGGTTGATACAGCACCCTGATGAAACTCTTGCAGCATACAAGTCATCAGAAGGTATTGATTGGAAGTTCCTTCCACCCAGAGCCCCGAATTTTGGGGGTATCTGGGAGGCAAGTGTAAAATCAATTAAATATTATTTGAAGAGAGTGGTGGGAAACACAAAGTTAACTTATGAAGAGTTTCTGACGGTGTTGGTTCAAGTAGAAGGAATGTTAAATTCTCGACCACTTGTTCCTTTGTCTGCTGACATAGATGATCTTAACGTTTTGATCCCTTCCCATTTTCTAATTGGCCGACCTATCACATCAATAGTTGAACCTGATTTAACAAATATTGGTGAGAATAGGCTGGATCACTGGCAAAATTTAACCAAAATGACACAATTAATCTGGAAAAGGTGGAGCTCAGATTAGTTGAGCAATTTGCAGTAGAGGGGCAAGTGGAAATTTGAGAAAGATAATGTAAAGGTTGGAGACATCGTTGTTATTAAAGAGGACAATTTACCACCATGTCAATGGTCTTTAGGGAGAATTTGTAGTATTTATCCTGGAAAAGACACAAAGGTTAGAGTAGTAGAAGTAAAAACTGCCTAGGGTAAATATAAGCGCCAAATTTCAAAGCTATGTCTCCTACCTATGAATAATTAATTAAACTTGTTACAAATGTATTATTATTATGGTATTCTTTCAATTATTGTTTATTGGTGATTATGTGATGTAATATTAGAACTGTTGCATTTATGATTAGTGTAAATTTATGTAATACATTTATCTTGAATGTTTAAAAAGCATTGCAAGGCGCAGCGGGATGTTCGGAGCTGGCATGTAGCCAAATCCGGCAACCCTTTGTATTTCGTCATTTCGGTTGTAAAGGCAGAGTGTGTTTTGTTTTAGGGAAGAGATGATGTATGAGAATTATTTAGAGTAGTGAAAAGTAAAAAATTGTTTCTACAGTCCACAAAAGTGTAATTGATTATTTGAGTTGAGTGACTTATTAAGAATTATTGTACGAGTACGAAACAATATTAAACTTTCAATTCTGACCAAAAGTTCCTGACGAAACCAAAATAATATAAAGCGCTCCCCCACCTTTCCTCTTTTAAACTCAAAATAATATACAGTATTTGCCAATTTATTAGTCCCATTCGAAAAAAATTTCAAAAACCTTGTTTATAAGATTATATTAAAATTAAATAAAAATCATGCACTCGTGGCATCATAATTCACTTTTGTATTTTAACAGAATAGTCTAGGCTACTATAATTTGTGACTCGTGCTATAGGCCAGTATACGTCAGGACACATGGCCGTTATCATTATCTTTTTACGCGTGAAGATTTCGCTATGGTACTCCATTGTGAAATTTGCTAATTTTTTAAATTCAATATTTGAAAAACGGCATAATCATTAGATTTGAAATTTTTATCAAGAAAAATACATTTTTTTTTACCTTTCTGACGAAGTTTGTCTAACAATTTTCTGACAAATACTTTTCGAGCTATTAATGTTTTCAGCAACTTCAAATGTTTCATTTTCCGAGATTATTCTGTGGCAACGATTATCGAAAATCCCTGTCGCCAGCAACGCATAGCTTTTTATTAAATAGCATTAAGTTTTTTTTTTGTGAATGTCTATGTTTTTATTAAAGAAAAAAATAAATAAATCATATTTTCTAAACAATAGAAAATCGTTAAAAAAAATTACACTTCTAAGTTCAGAAGATATTTTTAATCACAAAATTGGCTCTAAAATAGATTGCTAAGTGGTTAACGATTTTATACGCTACTCAGTTTAAAATAAATAAATAAAATTTTAATACGAAAACGAAGAATTTTAAATTGTGCGTGAGGTTCACCGGGATTTTCTACTCCATCTAAATTTAAGCAAAATTTTCGTAGAAATTCACTCAGACGCAAAATTCAGTCGCATTTTTAAATTTTTACTTTCTTCTATCTATAATAGAAGAAAGTATTGTAATCGAAATTTTTTTCGACTTCCGGTTTTCGACGGATTTACACGTTTTAGGGATCAGAGATTCCAAAAAACATGTTTTAACAAAATGTCTGTCTGTCCGTCCTCATTGTATCACCGAAAAGTGTATGAAGTTATGCTTCAAATTGAACCACATTTTCTTTCTATGTTTTTGGCTATGGCAAGCAGGTTTTATTAGAATTTGGGGATATTTCGACGAAAGGGGGCGCTGTGATCGATATTTTTGTTCCATTTTCACTATTGTATCAGCAAAAAGTGTATGAAGTTATGCTTCAAATTGAATAAGATTTTTTTTTCTATGTTTTTGGCTATGGCAAGTAGGTTCTATTAGAATTTGGGGATATTTCGGCGAAAGGGGGAAAGGGGGAAAGGGGGAAACGAACAATCTTCCATAATCTCTGTGATAGCCATTTAAAGATTTCAAATTCAAAAAGATGTACAAAAAAATTAGAAATCCTAAAAGTTTTTTTCGTTAAATGTTCGGCCTTGATCCGGAGAATCCGGAACAATTTTTGTTTTATCTCTATCTTAAAAAATGGCGGAGATATAGCGGTTTGAAATTTTAGGGTGGTTGACATTTTCAAACAAGACAGCAGGCAGAATTCATCCATAAACGGGTTTAATTTATCAGTTTTAGTTAACATGTTTCGGCAATTTTTCTTTCATTGTTGTAACCTTGTTTCTATTCTTATGTGCTTAACACTATATATTTATATTCGCCAGCGTCAAATTCTCGTCAAACTTGGCGATAGTTGGCGAAATATTGCCAAATTTGGCGACCAAAATAGGTTGCCATAAATGAAGCCAACTTGGCTGTAGAGGACTAATTTGGCGATATTCTCATTCAAATTCAATGTTGACGAGAACTGGGATTGAATCTTCTTTAATTAGGTTCCACGCATTTTACCTTCGTGTTTTCCAGTAAAATTAGTTAAAATCGTAAAACCAAAGAATAGGGAGGCTATCTGTTCCTGTCGGTTCAGGCCAGAAGGACTTTTCGTAGTTTAGTATACATCGGTTGTTCGCATCCCTGTAACCCGACGATTCGCAAGCAGCTGATGTACAACAGAATGACGAAAAATATTGATTTTATTGGCGATGTGATAGCGAATTTTGAAGTATTAACATGACTGAGATAGAAGAAAGTTTTGGGATTGGCACATCCGACTAGTTGATTTGTACTTTCATGTGCATATTTTAAAATTTAGAGACTTGGCATTGTAAGGGATTCCAAATTTGAATACTGTCCAAGGCAGGACTTTTCTCTTTTAATCCGGGAGCAGTAGCACTGGATATGACATACCAGCGAGCGTACTTGTGTAGGTATGGCATACCCAGGGTGCATACTTTTTCTGATACACCCAGTGTCACTTCGATTGTGAGTGAGCGATATACTCTTTTACCACCTGCCAGTCTGCGTCATCCAGGAATTCGAACGAAACTATTTTTTGAAAAATAATCTTCAACTTACTTTATCGCAGAATTTTTAACAATTGTCTCCTACTAAATAAGGTGATGATTATTATTTGTATTTATTGGTGACAAAGTAAAAACCATTCATACCCTGGGTAAGCCCAACTTCTCCCGGATTAACTTCTTCAGACGTTTTAAGCTCTTCAGATACACAAATGCGAACTTGTATTTTTTCCTAGTAAAAAGTAAACTGTTTGATTTTTTTACGTTTCTACTTTACTTCTATATAGCTGAATGTTCTTTGCTTTGAAACAAAACCAAAAAAATGGTAGGTTTTTTCCTCATAAAATAAATGTTATTTTCATCTGAGTTTGCAAAATGCCTTTAAGACAATGTTGTCAAGAAATTTCCTAATTATTTAACTTCAATCATTTACAAAAAAGAAAAAAAAGAGGATTTGTAGATTATTCAATTGTTTAAAGCCCTTCAATTTGTTATTGCGTGAATTTAAGTTATTGATAATTAAATTGATATTTAAAGGGGCTAGTAATTTTAGACCCATATTTGTGAATCTAAATTACCAGTCCCCTAAAGTATCAATTTCAGAACAAGTGGGTAAGTGTGATCGAAGATCGCTCAAAGGGTTTCGTTTATTAATTCAAAACACTTTATCCTTTCAAAAATTTCAAATCACTTTATCTTTTCTTTAATAAATTCAAATAAATGTCATTTAGCAACAACAACAACAAAAAAAGTCATGTTTTTTGTAAAGTAAAAATTTATCTGTCTATTTTTTCGTTTGTTCGAATATCTAAACCAGCCGGCCAAGCCCGCTATTATATTCTGTCATAATAATATCCGTCATACGGACTAAATGTAATATTTAAAAAAATAATTTCAAAATTAAACAAATTGTACACCTTCAAAATGTTAAAATATGCGAATATTTCCATAATCGGATTTTTATCACGATTCAATATGTTTCTCAAACTCTAATATTTACTATTCTCTATTACTCATATTGATACTCGCTTTGTATTATTCTCAAACATTTGAAAAATTCGTTAAACGTCCCATATGACGTCAGATTTTCTTTTTAATTCTCTAATGACGTGATGTTAATCTACTTTGTGTACTTACACATACTCATACTCCTTGTATTATTGAGAAATCTTAGACATTTTCCGTTTTATTACGACTATGACGTCAATCAATTTTATTTCATATTTATCTTTTTTTCAATTGGTGAAACTTTTTATTTCATTTTCATTTTTCACGTGGAAATCGTCTGATAGAAAATTAATTATTGTAGAAAGAATTTCATTGTGGATTTTAAATCTTTGGCATTTGCTATAACGAAAAATGTTTAAATTTAATAGGAAAAGGCTATTAGAATTTTGGTTTTTTATCTCTATTTATTAAAATAATACGAATTTTTCAATTTTTAATATTTTGAGCTCTTCACAAATGGTATTCATCTATATACACGAAGTTTCAACTCTGTAAGTTATATAGTTTTTGAGAATGGCTCTGTGACGGACAGACAACGGAGCGGGAATAATAGGGTTTCGTGAGATGAACGAAACCCTAAAAAGGGCTCTTTCTGCCATCTTTGGTATTATTTTGTTTGTGCAAAAGTAATGAATGTGTATTTGTAGTGTTATTTTGTTTGTACAAAAGTAATGAATGTGTATTTGTAGTATTACTTTGTTTGTGCAAAAGTAATGAATGTGTATTTGTAGTATTATTTTGTTTGTGCAAAAGTAATGAATGTGTATTTGTAGTATTATTTTAACTTCAGCTCCAAACGTGGTTAAGTAATATTTCAAGTCAGTTAGATATTTTAAAAAAATTATGTTTTTTTTATAAGTTTAAAAACCACAATTAGTCTCTACGAGCTGTATTTTTCCCGGAGATGGCTCAGTTTTTATCAATCTAAGTATAAACACAACTTTCCCATCTTCTTGTAAGTTTTGTTCTTGCTCTGATTCTTCTGTGAAAACGAAATCAAGGTTAAGGTGGGTTTTTAAAACTTCGGAAATGGAGCAGATGAAAGAGGAAAGAAAAGAGTGACAATTCACGAATCCCTCCTACAGCGATTCGCTTGATGTCATTCCCAAATGACTTCCATCAAGGGCAATCACTTTATAAAAGGATACCAATCTAGTTACGCAATGGTTTCGCCTTTTTTTTATTATTATTTAAAAAAAATATATATATGTAACCATAATTTTGTGATCGCTCTACTAATGATGTATAAATGTGAAGATCAACAAATGACGACATAACATGGATAATTTAAATAAATGACTCTTTTTTTTTCATGTAATCAATTGTGTAAAAATATACTAAAACAATATAGTTACATCCTGATGTCTTTAATAATTCGGGTTATGAAGCAGTTACAAGAAAAAAAAAGGATACATTTTATACACATAGTGCCATTGAACTTTTCTTTCCATTGCTTTAATAATTCATTATTGAGTATTTTCGCTCCTAACCTTTTTAGATATTTCATTGAAGTGTGAGTCACTGACTTATTTTATGCTAAACTGTTAAGTTCCTGGTAAAAATTAGAAATTGGCTGCACCATTTTGTGAGTTTATGTTGTTAAATACTACATATATATAAAAAAAAAATTATTGGATTTTTTTTTTTTTTTTTTTTTTTTTTTAAATTACTTACCCATTATACGTAGTATAGAGTAAGCCTTGTAATCGTTTTGAAAATCGAAAAAAAAATTTTGACGGATTTACGCGTTTCAGACACTGGGGATTCCGAAAAACATATTTTTAGAAAGCAAAAAATGCCGTCCGTCTGTCTGTGTGTGTGTCTGTGTGCCTGTGTATCTGTCAACGCTCTATCTCTCGAACAAATTGAGATAGAGACTTGAAATTTGATATGTACATAGTATGTAATAATGGGAAGAAGCTTATTGGATTTCAGTAACCTCGATTATCCGGAACTATTTTTTTCGGACTCTCAAAATATTCGTTCTGATAAAAGGTACATAAAAATTTTCGAAATTGTTTATTTTAAGGAGTGAATATAAAAGACAATAAAAAAAACACAAATTTTGCATAAAGAATGAAGTCGATCGGATAATGAGTTGGCGAGAAATTTGTAATCCTATATTCCACACTCTTCGATTTTTCACGACCCTGTATTTCATTCAAATTTCAATTCAAAGATATATTTTAATTGAAAATGAGACGCTTAATCCGACGCAGTAAACCGTTAGTTAATAGGATTATCATTTTTGGAGTTATAAGGATGTTTCTTTTACGCAATTCAGTAATGGAGCCTTTAAAGTTGATGACGTCATCAAGCCACGATTTTATTCGAATTGCAATGCATTTTATAAATAGTTTACACGTGTTTTATTTTCATATTTTATATTATGCAAATCCATGATGGGTAAGTATTACGGTGGCCCCCAACAACTAGTTTCATTAATTGTATAATTATCTACTCTTTACATTTTGCTTCTTTTCAGCTTAATTAGAGACTTCATATAAATTTGAAACGAAAACTTTCCAACATAGTTGAAAAGTGTGTGAATTCGGTTTGTATGTCAGTCTGTTAGCCATCTGCTGTCTGTGCTCTAACTCGCGTAAATATATCTGAATTGTCATGCAATTGATATATGTTATTGAGGTTTACTATGACATGTTCGGTATTGAATATGAAGTGTATTTATCACCTATAGTTTTTTACAGGGAAACTCAAAAGAATTTCGTTCCATTACGGTTTATGGGGAAAATCATTTGCGGTTTTTTTTAATGATGTTACACAATTTCAAACATATTGAAATTTATATGTATCACTTAGGTGCACTGCAAAAGGTTAACTTTAAAATATGGTGTGCATAGCACTTATAGTTCTGTTACAGGGACCCTCGAAATAATTCCTTAACATTAAGTGTATGGAGAAAAATCGTTTGCGGTTTATTTTAACAATGTTTCACGATTTCAAACATATTGAAATTTATGTATATCACTAAGGTGCATTACAAAAGGCTTACTATAGAATATTGTGTGTATAGCATTCATCGTGCATTTACAGGGACATTCAGAAGAATTCGGTACTGTCTGTTAACAATAATTGCTGGTTTTAAGTGTTTTTTAAGTTGCTGAACGGTATGTAAAAATTCTATAGATAACATACAGGGCAGCTCAAAAGTTCTCGAGTACATTTCCGTTTATTGACAGAAATACCAGAATGGGAATTTTAAACTGTGCTACGCGTTTCCTAACTGATCTAAAATTTAGCATTCTATGTAGTATATATATATATATATAAATCTATATATCATATACAGGGCTGCACAAAAGGGTTCGGATATTTTTCCGAATGTTGTACGCAATTCTGGAAAATGGGTTTTTAAATAGTTTATGTGTTTTCCAAATTGCTTGATTTTCTATTATAAAATAGTGGTAGCAGGTGGTCCGTAGGCCACAGATTGGGCAATCCCAATTTAAATAAATTGATGAAATCAATAGCTTTTCTTCAGCATTTAGTTTGAAAAACATTTTTTAAATTATGAGGGTTCGCAAATGTTGTTTAGAAGTTTATACTTTCAATTAAATCTATTTTAATCTTTCTAAAATTTGTAAATATCTGTTTGGTGAAACATGGTTGAAGGATGTAAATATATTTGATAGTTACGTTTTATCAGATGAGAAAATATAGTGGGACATCTTTTCTGAATTAAACTTTTCTTTTTAAACGCATATTCCTTTTGTTTGAAAAGTTCTTTTTAACATATTCCAACATAGTTGAAAAGTGTTTATGACTTCGGTTTGTCTGTCCGTCTGCCCGGACTCGTAAATATACTCATTTCTCGTAAACATACTCGGATTGACCTGAATTTTTTATATGTTATTAACGTTTACAATAGAACGACCGCTATTGAAAATAAAGTGTGTAGCATTTATAGTTCGCTTACAGGAACAGTCAAAAGTTTTCTGTTATATTACGGTCAATGAGAAAAAAGTTTTAAGTGCATTTCAATTATGTTACACCATTCCAAACATAATGAAATTGATATGCATTTATGAAGTGAACTGAAACATGCATTCTGTATAATATGGAGTGCAAATCATTTAGCATTCATTTACAGAACTACTCAAAAGAATTATGTTATACCTATTGGTCTAAGAGGATAACTGTTTGCAGCCTATTTTAATTATGTTACACTATTTCAAATACAAATTAACATACATTACTGAGGTTTATTATAAGATACTTGCTGTAAAATATGATGGGTATATGTAGCATTCATTTACAGGGACACCCAAAATAATTATGTTTACATAATGGTCTAAGAGGATACCTGTTTGCAGCCTATTTCAATTATGTTACACTATTTCAAATACAAATTAACATACATTACGGAGGTTTATTATAAGATACTTGCTGTAAAATATGATGGGTATGTAGTATTCATTTACAGGGGCACCCAAAATAATCATGTTACATAATGGTCTAAGAGGTTACCTGTTTGCAGCCTATTTCAATTATGCTACACTCTTTCAAATACAAATTGATATACATTACTGAGGTTTATTATAAGATACTTGCTGTAAAATACGATGTGTATGTAGCATTCATTTACAGGGACACCCAAAAGATTTCAGATACAGCACTGTATCCGAAGTACTGTCTATTAACGATAATTACTGGAAGTGCGTTTTCAGTTATGGTATGCGTTTTTAAGTTTAACTAAATTTTTTCATACTAAGGGGTGTGAATAAATTGTAAAAACTCATAAACGTTACGGAGTATGAGCACAAATTGCTTAAATGTGGGTTTTAATTGAGTTATGCATTTTCAAGTTGTACTATATATTAAGAGATGTTTGTAATAGAATATAAATAAAATCATAAACAGGGCCACGCAAAAAAAATTGATACATGGGCGCCTATGAATGATAATTTTTGGTAGTGTGATTTCAGTTGTTTTAAGCGTGTTTTTGCCTGTATTAAACTTTAGCTTAATATGTAGCGTGTTTAAAAATTTACAAGGTGATGTATAGGGCTGTACAAAAGTATTCAAGTATGTTTCCGTCTATTGGTAGAAATTGCTAAACATTTTATGTGTTTTCTTACTAAACTAAATTTTAGCACACTATTTAAACTATATATATAGCTATAGATCAAATACATGGCTGCACAAAAAAATCGGAGTAATTTTCTGGCTGGACGATAATTGCTGAAATCTGGTTTTCAAATGTGTTATGCATTTTTTAAAATGTTAGGTATCTTATTTACGTTATTAATCAACAAAGTTTTGTGAAATTATTCGGGAAGTGTTGAAAAGTGTTTCATAATCTGTGCTTGATGCTTGATTTTTCTTTACATTTGAGTAAAAACTTTTTTTTTCTAGATTTATACAATCTTTCTTTAGTAATTTTAAATAATTTTGTTTCAGTATGATTTATATAAGAAATAAACAAATATATCTACCCTATATATATAAAATCCTAATTAAACGAATTTGTGAAACGATTTTATGAAACGAATTTATGAAACGATTTTATGAAACGACTGATTAAACGACTGATTATGTTTCAGGGCTATTTTTAATAAAATATTAAACGCTTGATGGTGAAATTAATACCAATTGTCCATAAAAATCCGCGGATGTCAAAACTGGTAATAGAATTTTGAAATTGGAATTAGTTTTCGAGATATTAATTTTTTTTCTAATTTTAATGATATTTCTGTAATGATGGCAACTAATTACTCAGTTTTTTTGTTACAAAAAAGGGAAAAAAATTGAAAAGGATCCCGATAGGGATTATTGATTTCTTTTTATTCGTCATTTTCAAATTGAAATTGAAATTATCTTTTATTTCAATCGATAATGAAGACAAGATTGTGATTAAATTATGTTTTTCAGGAAAATTTGAAAAAAAAAATCACATTTCTATCGTCAGGATTCAATCGTCTGTCGGCATTTAATTTAATTTATAAACTGAAAATATTTTGAATAAATTCGTCCAAATGACGTCATTTATGTAAACGCAAAAGAAAGGGGGGAAAGGAATTAATAGTAATTAATATTTATTGATATCATTTTGTTATTTTTTTGTAAAATTTAATTAAACGAATTTATAAAATCACTAATTCGGATATTTGAAACGAATATATAAAATAATAATTGCCCAACTGAACGGAAGGAGAATAAAATATCCTGCTTGGTTTTCTAACCTGCTTGGTTTTTTCAGCCAAGCTTTTTAAAAAAGCGTCAAAGACCCCTATAATAGAAAAGCACCAAAAGTTCATTGGGTTTGTTTTCATAACTTTTGGCAACAAATCTATGCATATTAACGAATATATCCCTTTTTGAAACTCGAATTACGCCAAACCTAAAAGCAAAGGATCCTATACTGGAAAAGTATCCGATTTTCTTATGGACAATATTTAAATGACATAACATGGTGTAAAATTATCGCGGATAGCAAATTTGTTTAAATTTCTCATCAATTGATGCCGAATAAATGCAGGCATGCATGCACAAAATATTTAATTAATTTTTTATGATACATAATTATTAGAAAATTCGTATATACATATTAATTAAAATAAATAATTTACGTATTTAAAATAACATGAAAATATGCATGATGGTGCACTAAAATAGAGAGAAAATTAAAACCTGTTAATGAAAATGTGTATAACATAGTACTTTTCAATACCGTGGTTCTTAATGTTATTCACAAGCAGATGGAATTTTTCTCATCTTTAAACGCAAAGGAAGAATATAATACAGATCGTTGTTATAAAAGTCCGAGAGGTAGCCACAATTTAAACCTAACCATTTTATACAAACTGGTTTTCAAGTTGTAATTGATTTTACTTATCAATCCCGTAAACAGTCGTCAGTTGCCGAAACAGCTGTGTATGAGACCATGGTAATCAAAAAATGCCCCATTAAAACGTTAAAAGCATGGCAACCCAATTACAGATTTACCAATATTTTAAAAATAAAACACGCTGTCATGTTTTTAGAGGCCTCAAAGTCTGAGCGGGGGTTGGCGAGCATAGCTCGTAGGGGGTAGGCCCCCTAGTTTTTCATATAAATAGACAAATATAAAAAGTATATAATAATCGTTTATCAAGGTAAAATTAGTAAAAATCAGTTATTTAATAAACATTAATGTTGAGATTTTAAAACAGAATAAAAACTTTCAGGAAAGTATATAAATAGAAAATACTGTTCAATAGCAGATTATAGACAGGATAAATAAGTAATTTATTTGTTGTATTAAAGATGCTTTATTTTTAAACTTCCATTTAATTAAAATTTAGTCAAAAGGTTCACGGTTTTGATAGTAATTTTTTTTATTAGCGAGTATTTTATATTATAATGCTAACATTATAAATTTTGATAAAAATACAGTTTTTTTTAATAAAAATTTCTGGGGAAAATGGATGCAACTTATTTTTCTACCGAAAATTTTTATGTACTAAAAAATATACATATAAATAAATAAATAAATAAATTCTAATTTAACAAATTACAACGACCATTGGGAAAATGCAGAGGGATATAGCGGGCATTGTTCGGACTCTACCATAACCGTTACCTCGTACTATAAGACATTTAACAATTTTATTAATTTACCCCCCTCCCTAAAATACCCCCCTCTTATAGCAGAACTTATTCGCCCCACCCTATTATAACATAGCTTCCCCACGCTAGCTATTCCACCCACCTACTACAGTATGAACTCGGCAGCAGGCGGTGTTACCACCGCACCGCCGCCACCGCTTGCTGCTGATGCAGAAGTCCCATTCTCTATCTACTGACTTCCCGTTTTGTATCTGAAGGTAGAATAAACCGAAATATCCAAATATGATGCCAACTTTAGGTATTAGCATTGAAATTTTTAACGTATGGTACAATTTCTATTTGTAGATCATCCCCTAAGCAAAATTTAAGTATTGCTTTAACACTTATTTAGATTGATGTCTGAGCTAAAGGTATTTTGAGGAAATTGACGATTTCTCATCAACGTCAATTTTTGAATTCGTTTTTTTTTCATATCTGATAATTTGCATTTATCCTTTTTGTAACTTTAACATTTTTGTAACGATTTTATGCATTTCTATTGTCTATTCAAAGAAAAATTCTTCTAAAGTTAAAGAATTTCGTTAAAAACGGTTAAAAGAGTAAAGTGCGTACATCATTTAGTCCATTCTCGACCGAAAGCAACAAGCATTTTCCCAATGATTAAAAAGGACATTTATAAATATTTCTTTCAGATAAGTAATGAATACAAAACAAGCTTTTTCTTCGAAATAAAAAGAAGTTTAATGTAAAAAATAAACTTTTGGGGGAATTATTCGGATTAGTACAGTGTAAAATTTAAGTGAAACCATTTAATAATAATTCTATGCTTTGCTCTGCAGTTATTAAAATAAATTTAAATTTGTCACATTATTTAAATTCAGATGAAAACACTCATAATTTACACATATAAAGTAATCTTTCAGGAAAAAATCATTAGTAAGAATTTGCAGAGTCATCATATATATACACTTATATACAAAGCCGCTACCCCCCACCTCCTCCTTTAATTCTGAAGATGAAGCTCAACAAAAACACTTCTTATTAAAAACATAGGATTTTATCATTTAAATTTTCTGAATTTTTATTTATGTATTTTTTTTTATTCTGGTAATCTTGTAAAGATTATCGAAAGAAGTTACAACTACAAAATGTAAGATTTTTATCAACCTGAATTGCCTTTGATGGCTGACTTTTATGCCTCTTTTTTACTAGTAATTTTAGTACTGATTAGAATTTACTTTAGTTCTTATATCTAAAATAAAGGATATAGTAAGATAGAGATAATAAAAGTAGCTCGATTTCTGAAATTAGACTTGTAATCTAATAATTACGTCAAAGTTCTAAAGTAAACCGTATGGGCGATTTCGATTAGCGCATTCTAGCCGAATAATTGGCTTCGAAACAATACTTGGATAGATGATAATTAATTCAAAATTTGATGAACCGGTTCCGGAAGTAAAAGTATTCTTCGTAAAAAAATATCTGCAAAGAAAATCGAAAAAGTAATCAACGGCGGAAATAGAGATTAATCTTAGCTATCCAATGCCAAAATAGAAAAAAAAATCGTTTAAAAATATTGAAATGCAAACGAGATATTAGAAAAATAATGCCCCGTAGGATTAACATTAGCGAACCGGTCTTTTCGCGTGAGGGGAGAGGACCCTTAAACGTCCGAAACCTCCCTATATTACTTTTTGATGTATTTTACTTAACGAAAATCGCTTTCAGAATTTGCCAATTGGCACTTCTATAGTTTGGCTGCCTTCCAAACACTCTTCAGTAATCGAGGTAGGTATTGCAGCGGTGTTGTATATATGCATCGGTCATTATTCGCAATGAGTGGAATAATTTAGCAAATTTAAATGTAGTATTTTTGGAATTTTTGAAAATTTTTTGCAGATCTACGCTGATTATGACTCCCAGAACACAAAAACACCCCGAGTTCAAAACTTGATCAATCTATCTATCTATCTATCTATGTCACTTTTTATGGACACGATAACTCCAATAATTCTGCACAAATCTCTTCCAAATTGATACATAAAATCAAGGGGCATAAAATCTCGGTCAAGTTCGTTAACGGGCAAAATCAAACCAAGGGGGGGGGGGGGGCTTTTTGTGAAAACAGAAAATCCCCCATAATTTCTTAATTATGATACGTATCGAATCCGTTTAAAGTTATTATTACTTCTAGGAAAAGGGCCGAAAATTTATGTATGACAGATTTTTGATATCATTAAAAATGGCCCCAAGGGGGGGGGAGGGGGGGTTGGAAGAAAAAAATTCATAACTTCGTCAATTCCCAAGATGTCAAATCTGCTTAAATTTATTGTAAATCTCCTTAAAATTATCTACAACTTTTACATTAACAATTTTTTTATAGGACCAACTCTTATGGCAAAAAAAAAATTAAAAACAAAAGAATTCCTGCTGGCTCCGTCTACAAGCAGACGTGAAAACAGAAAAAAAAGCCATAGCTTCTTAATTTTTATACATATCGAATCCGTTTAAAGTTATTATTACTTCTGGGAAAAGGGCCAAAAATTTATGTATGACAGAATTTTGATTTCGCTAAAAATGCCCCCAAGGAGGGGGGGAGATAGGGGTTTCAGAAGAAAAAAATTCATAACTTCGTCAATTCCCAAGATATCAAATCTGCTTAGATTTATTGTAAATCTCCTTAAAATTATCTACAACTTTCATATTGCCAAGTTTTTTATAGGACCAACTCTTACGGCAAAAAATAAAATAAAATAAAATAAAAAATAAAAACAAAAAATTCCCTGCTGGCTCCGCCTACAAGCAGACGTGAAAACAGAAAAAACCCCATAACTTCTTAATTTTTATGCATATCCAATCCGTTTAAAGTTATTATTACTTCTAGGAAAAGGGCCAAACATTTATGTATGACAGTTTTTTGATTTCATTAAAAGTGTCCCCAAGGAGGGGGGGGGGGGAGGAAATAGGAGTTTCAGTAGAAAAAAATTCATAACTTCGTCAGTTCCCAAGATATCAAATCCGCTTAAATTTATTATAAATCTTCTTCATATAATATACAACTTTTATATTGACAAGTTTTTTATAGGACCAACTTTTACGGTAAAAAAAAAAATTAAAAACAAAAAAATCCCTGCTTGCTCCACCTACAGTCAGAGGTATATTTCGAAGTGGGTGGTCCCAACTGCCACATCATGGTAAATAGGTCTTTCTTCTGCAATTCCCAATAAAAAGGTGCCCCATGGTCTGCGTCTTCGAAATCTACCTGTGCCTGTAGGCCGAGCCGTCAGGGATTTTTATATCTATAAAGTATTTTATTTTGAATTCTGTATTCTCTTAGGCGCTACTTTAAGCCGATAAGTGCTCAGACACAGTAATTTCACAGACACAAGCTAATCGGCTGCGCTTCAGTTACGAATTCATGATTCAACCTTGTTATAATGGGTAAACGATTCGATTTCAGAATTAAAAGTTACGCCTCATCCACGTATTCCCACGACTTGCTTTGCAGCAAAGAGAAGTAGGATCCAATATAAAACTGGGAAAAAGATCTTCTACTGACACTGTCATCAAATCAGTCTCAAGACATTTTGCGAAAACTAAGCTTTACACTTTGTAATCTCGTTGTGGTGATGTAAAAATATTTATGATTTTAAAAGCATTAATTATTCCTATAAAATCTTGCGCTTTTATAGAGCACTGACAATTAAAATATAAGATGAAAATTTGTTTGAAATAAAATATTTTTACATTGAAAGAAACAGTGCATACAACAATTACAGTATTTAACCGATTTTAGCTACATTTAGGTAAAATATTTTATTAATATTTTTCATTGTTTGATCGAAACATAATATAGTAGGAAATGCGAATGATGTAACCATAATATTTGCTGCAGCACCCTCATCGAATGTATTGTGCATTAGATTCGATGAAAAACATAATCTGTTCAGCCCTCGTGAGCAAAAAGAACTAAAAATGGATGTAGAGTTAAGAAATTAGACAATCTAATTTGATAAATTTCAAATAAATGAGTATTAATTATGAGTTCGAGATCATTTTTCTCAGTACGAGCTCGCCCGCGTCCGACGATTCGAGAGAGGGGTAAAAACGTATCCCGATTTTTGAAATTCGACCCCTGGTATGAGAAATTAAAGGTCAAATTTTTGATACTTACCCTACTTCTTCAATAATCGGAATATATAGTGCCGCGGTGTCCGAGCCCGCCATATTTTGTGTCATCAGGCTACGAGATCGATACCGAAAGTACACAGAGCAAAATTGTTAATACCATTTTAAAATTCTGTCAAGATTTTTTTAATACTCTCCCATGACGACGTTTCATGATTTTCATGTCCCTGAAAATCTGTTTAAAATAGCAAATTTGATATTTATACCCAACCACAGGCAGAAATCTACACAAGTCACAATTCTTATTATTTAAAAATATCATTGTACAATTATGGTAGAAAGATATCAGTTCTGTTTTCCAGTAATTCTCAAAAAAGACTTCAAACAGAAATAGTGGACATACAACGGATACCCCATGGCTTCTTTAAGTTATTAACATTGATCGTGCCTTCAAACAGAAAACTTCAGAAACAGATAACACATTTCTCTTTACATCCCATTAATAACAATTCATTTCGCTTTCAAACTGACTTTTAGAGGATTGTAAAACATACTTTAAGAAACTTAGATTATGTTATTGTTTCACAAATAGCATCTGGCAAGTTTTTTTCTTATATCTGTTAATAAATAAAATTTTTACTTTGAGCCCGAAGATTGGTATAAAATTCGAACCCGAGTTCATTTCGGGCTCGGCATGAGACCGTCTCATCTCTAATGTGTATCAGGGCGGAAAAAATTCCTTTGGAATGAATTGACGATTAGCAGAGTTGAGTTGCAGCTAAAGAATTACAATTTAATAACAATTACCCTTCTGTGGAACGTAAAAGAAGTATTAAATCCCCCCCCCCCCGGTCTATCTCCTGAATTCATCACTGCATAAAAGAAGTGATAACTTTAAAGATAGTTTTAATTTTGCATTAGTAAAAAGTATGTGCAAATCAATAAAATAATGAAAACTAAGTAAATAATGTAATTAAACACGCACAAGAGAACAAATATTTTATTTACAATAAGAATGGTCTACATTCCAAATGACTGTATGTAATCACCAGTAATCGATGCGTCTCGAATGTCCGGAATAACAAGGCGGCTTCGAACATACCTTGCCAAGAGGTATATCGTAATAATCGTCACCATCTTGAGACATGCTGTAAGAAAATTTTGTATGAGATTTATCTTCATTCATTTTAAGAAATCGTTTTTATAATATTAGGATTGAAACAATTTTCTTTTGAAGGTGTTAATTCGTGGTGCAGCTTGGATTTTTGTTTTCAAAGAATTATTATACATAAAAAAATATAATACTGTTACTATATGAAAGTATAACATTATAATAATAAGGAACATTAAACGTTTCATATTATTGCCATTGTTCATTATTACACGTAAAATGTATCTTGTGTATAGTAGAGTAGTTGGCCGAAAAATAAAAAGTTTGTTTCTAGCTACTTCTAAGCGATTTTGTTTATTTATTGAATAATAAATGGTTTATTTCAGATTTCTTTCTTTCCTCTTTTTTTTTTTTTTTTTTTTTTTAACAACATCAGACGCAGTATTCGTACATTTATCGTTTTTAAACAGTGTTGAATTCAGACATTTGTTTCCGAAGGAGAAAGTTAGAGTTCTGTTACAACTCCTGGGGGCGAGGGTACAGTATGGAGCTACGAGGGAAAATTTTCACGATAGGTCTGCACGGGCGCGGACGAATTTTCATTCACGAAACTCGAGTTGGGTCGGTCCTGGTCTTCACTGTTTTCTGGCCGGGTACAGGCCTAACATTTTTCTACAGGCTCGGGTCGGGCCTTACTTTTCTCTACAGGCTCCGTCCGGGGCAGGCCGGGCTTCTTTTTGCGGGGCCCAGCTGGGTCTGGGCTTCATTCTTCCTAGAGGTCTTCACGGGACGAAATTTCCAGACTCATGCAAAAATCAGTAAAATGAGGACCAGCACAACAATTTTTGCAAAAAATGCATGGGTTTTTAAATGCCTATTATTCTAAAATTATTATTTTTTTTTTTATAAATGATAGTAGACACATTTCTAGGCAAAAATAAATAAATAAATAAATAATAATAAAAAAAAATAAATAAATAAATAAATAAATAATAAATAATAATAATAAGTAAAATAAAGTACAGTAAAACATGTGAAATAGAACCTGTCTCTGACAGAAACCTGTGTATAATGGATTTTTCTTCTCTCACTGAATCTTCATTTGAATGTAATTGTCTAAGTCAATTTTTTTAATCAGCGTTTATGTACGTGATTGTCTAAGTGGTCATTAATATTGTTGTTATTTTGCATTCCATTCGTTTCGAACATGATCTGAAAATAAAATCTGTGCGTAATTAAGTGTGCTTTTTTGAATAATTTTAATTTTAGAATAATGTTGCTTCAGAAATATCGGCATGTTTTGTAGAAATTCAGTCGTGCCGGGCTAGACTTGGGCCAAAATTTTACCTTTATACAAGGCCAAGAAATTGTACGGTTCGGGCCGGGAAATTTTGGCCCCTGCATAACTCTAATTTGCATTTTTAGACCATTACCAAACACAAAATATCAAATATTCCAGGAGGGTGAGGAATTTGAAGCTCCCGGGGGGGGGGGGGGGGAGAGAATTCACCACCGTCCAGCCCTTGAATTCATCTCTGCTTTTAAATCTTAAAAAATAGGAATAAAGCTACATTGTGTTTTATGACACACACAATAAGTTTCAATTTATATTTTTTCGTTTAATTATCCGCCTAATATTTTGTCATTTACAATATATAAAAATTTCTTAGAACAGATTACACTTCATGCTATGACACTGAAAAATCTTCAGTAAAATTTCAGAGTAACCTTTAGTCTCTTAAAAAGTAAGTAGGAGTTGTAAATAATCGAGAGGCGCATAAGTAAAGGATCCATATATAGATTTCAAATTGTATTTTAATTCGTCGTAATTTTAATGAGTTAAGCTTTATTTATTTATTTATTTTCATTTAGAGTTTATGTTTTAAAAACTAGTATAAAACATGTCAATTAGGGGGGTAAAAAGTATTTTAAATTATTACTTTTGGTTTATCCTATTATATATTTACTGCAAATAAACAATAATAATAAAAATCCAAAATCAGAATTTATTTAAATATTTCGTATGTGTATTTTCTGAGTCATCCATTCATCATTTAATAGAAAAGTTATATTTGTAGGAATAATAGATTATATATATATATATATCAATTTTTTTTCTTCATATGTATGTGTGGATACACTTTACCAGAATTTTAATATGAAAGCAAAGTAGAAAGGTTTGGGCATTGAAAATATATCAAACTAAGCGAACATTTTATTTTAACTGTCATTGCAATAAGCGAACTCGACTTTTTATTGATTCATGAAACAGCAGATGAAAAGTCAGAAAACAACTAATAAAAACACAAAATTTTATAAAGTAATATTTATTAGAAAAATGTTAAACCCGAAAAAAAAATCGAATAACATTGCTTCAAAACCACTCTTTTTCGTTTTCATTTATCTGTTCTGCGTCTTTCGTTGCGCCTAATTTTATTAAAAAATGATAAATGCTGATAATTATTTGAATTTACCAAAAACATAAAATGCATCATATTATTTATGAAAATTGAAATTAAAGCGATGGTAGGTCGTTTAGTGATGTTGGAATTTGTATGTAAAAAAAATTTCAAAAACTTATTCTCTAATTAGAAAAACTTCCTTTTCTATTTTCAACGTTCTTCACGGTATGGCGCCACTTTCTAATATGGAATCTTTATCTTTTTTGAATCCGCAGTTTTTGTACAATAAAAAGTAAAGTAACTGTAAACTCTAAAGCAGTGGTGCAAAATGCGAAAAACTCACGAAAAACAGAAACTAAGGCAAATTCAAATTTATCTTCTGAAGAATGAGATACGTTTGTGCTCAAATTTCAAATTTATAAAAACAATCCACTCAATTCCATTTTTGAAAAAAAAAGAAAAACTCGCTAATAATTCTCTTAAAAAAAAAAAAAAGAAAAGAAAAGTAAAAGAAAGAAAAGAAAAAGAAAGAAAAGAAAAAGAAAGAAAAGAAAATGTATTTGAACTTTTATTTTCAAAATTCTGAGCTAATGTTTTGGTTAGAAAATGTATCTTTATATCTATTGCACCTCCATGATAAGTTGGCATGTTCTTCCTTTAAAGATTTCCGATTTTTAACGAACTATTTATAGTATATATATATATAAAAAAAAAATCAAGTTTAACTCTAATCAAAATAGGAGGCATAGGTCCAATGACACTAAAAATTTATTCCTATCATTTTGTTTCTTATACTTTCTCACATAAATAAAATGGTGATTGGGCGATAATTAGAATTACATTTTAGTTTTTATTGATTATTTTATACTTACAGATAGATGCTGTCAGGGAGGAGTGGGCAGGGCTACTCCCAGAATTTTGAAATTTAATTTTGAAAAAAAAAGGGTAAAATTTATTTTATTAAGTGACTTAAAACAATTAAACACTAAAAGAAATAAGAATTAAGAATTTTCATCAGGATGTCCCCGTAACACCCAGTGGAACATGGAGAATATTTTTTTTATTCTGGTATTCTTTCTACGTTCATGCGATTCGAATTTATCTTAAACGGTGGGACGAATAAAAAGAATGATCTGTTTTAATTTCCCATTTGGAAAAATGTTAGTAGAAACTTATTTTTGAATATTTAACTTTTTAAATTTCTGAATTACTTTTATATGTTGATATGTTTAACAATTCTCTTGCACGAAAAGTTCTATTAAAAAAAACAACAAAAAAAAAAAACTTAGTTTAGTTTGTCTCATATAGACGACAAAAATATTTTTAACAATATTGTATTTTAAGATATATGTAAAATAAAGAGATATGAAGTGTATTTTAGAAGTAAATGGGGAAAGAAAAATTAAATTATTTTAAATTTTACAAATATTTTTATGAAAATGCAGAAAAGCCCTCACACACGCAGAGGGTTAAAACCAACAAGAAAATAAAACACTGGGATATAACATTTATTCATTATCACATTAATTTCATACATTTACGTTTTCTAAAGAAAATATTTTTGTTTGACTCCCCGAGACAAAAACATTATAAAAGTAAATATGCAATCGACAGAAAAAAAAAAAAAACATTATAAAAGTAAAAATTGGAGTAACACGTGTCAGATGGTTGAACATAGTTATTTAAATACCCTTTTATAATGTTTAACCTCTTCTGACCTGAGGTACACAAGTGTGAACCTCTATTCTTTTCCTCATATAAACTAATATATATATATTTTTCTTTTTACTTTACTTGTATATAGCCAAGACCTTGGTATATAGCTGAATGTTCTTTGCTTTGGAACAAAACCAATAAATGTCAGCACTGATGCTTATTTCCTCATACAATAAATGTTATTTTCATCTGAGTTTCCAAAATGCCTTCAAGACAGCCAAGAAAGTAAGAATTTTTCATAATTATGTAAACCCTTAAAAAAAAAAAAAAAAAAAAAGGATTTGTAGATCATTCACTTGTTTAAAGCCTTCAATTTGTTATTGCGTGAATTATTTAAGTTATTGATAATTAAATTGATATTTTAAGGGGGTTAGTAATTTTAGATCTATATTTGTGAATCTAAATTACCAGTCCTCTAAAGTTATCAATTTCAGAAAAAGGGCTCTTTCTGTCATTTAGGGTGTCATTCTGTTTATGCAAAAGCAATGAATGTGTATTTGTAGTATATTAGTTAGATCTCAAGATGTTTAAAGTTTAAAAGTAAAAACTTTTATACTTACGCAATGATTGTGTTACCACCCGCTTTTACTGGGATGGGTATGGGAATGGGAAGGGGCACATAGGGTGTCCGCTGAAAGGAGGCCAGCAAAGCAGCAGCCATGAGCCCGTGTATGTGGTGGTGGTAAAAAGCCGATGAAGTATCCAATACTGTCAGCACCAGTAACGCTCCTTTGAGATAGCGAATCAAGTTGGGCATCTTTACGTTGTTCTCGAAATTTTTTTTTTACTAAAATCAAGTTCCTGAAGAAAAATAGGGAAAAAATTGATTTACATATTGCATCATTATAGTAATTATTTTATTAAGGGAAATTTCTGATTTAAACTGGTAGATAATAGGACATTTTTAGGATTTTTAAAAAAGTTTTAAAAGTTAAAAGATAAAAATTAAGTTAAAAGTTAAACTTAATGTTAAGGTTAAAAATTTAAAGTTAGGAAAAAGTTAGATAAAAGAAAGTAATAAAAAAATAGTTAAAAAAAAGTTAAAAACGACCGCATCTGACGTTTTTATGCTTTGTTATACATACATAACGTATTTAATAATATAAAAGTGTGTATATATATATATATAAAATAAACACCCTTTTCTCAGCATTCAATGTTTATCTTAAAAATCACGCCTAATTTCACGACTGCAATTTATGAAGTTCCAATAAATTTCCATTACAATACGTTAATTTGGCATGCTCCCCTGTTATTGAAAATTCACGATTTTGATATAAAAAATAACAGAAAACTAATTTTTTTTTGTTTTGAGATATGGCAATAGTAAAGAAAAAAAAAGCATTATTTGAACTATCTATTCAGGGTTAGTAAATTGCTTTCTCAACGTATAATCGTAATTTAATTAACATTAAACTATTAAATGATAAAAGAGTATTTTTAAAAGAATTAATTTACGCTTTATTATTTATTTATTTCTACTTTTTAGTGTTTAAAATATTTCGTTGCTGCAGTTTTATAGCCAGTTGGCATATTTAGGCAAGCGTGGATTCCGCACCTCTAAATCCATTCTTCTTGTAACTCGTATAAAATTGTAACAAAAAAGAGTATTTGGCGATTTATCCCCTGCGGCCGGCTAATGGAAAAATTGCTTAAAATTAATGTATTAATTTATAGTATAGTTCTAAAAGTATTAAAATGTTGCATTGTCATGGGAAACACACTTGTGTACATATTTTTTATAATTCTAGCCTATCAGGAGATTAGTTAAGAATCGATTACAAAATTCCATCTTTATATACAAAAACAAAGTTAAGTTAAATAAAAGTGTTTAAAAAAATTACATAACTATTTAATACGTTTGACAAAGATGTCATTTTTATGATACACTGCAAAAAAAAAAGTGTCGATTTTACAGTATAATACTGGCATCCCAGCTGCCAGTATTATACCGTAAAATTAACAGTAATAAGCAGTAAAATAAGCAGTAATACGCTACCACGAATACTGTAAAATCAACACTTCTTCTTCTTTTTTTTTTTTTTTTTTTTTTTTTTTTTTGCAGTGTATCATAAAATTACTTCAATATTTAGAGCCGTGTGATTTCCTGTCGCATTCCTAATTTTTTTTTTCTTTAATTTCTTTATTATTTCTACATTTTTACCATTCTAACATTTTTATTATGATTGGCGATAAATAATTTTAAATTTTCATAACTTCAATATATTTTCAGTATGAAATGAACAGGAAAATTAATGACGTGCAAACACATTTATTTTATACTAAGTGCTCGTCCGCGATCCACAACATAACAACCTCAGACTGAGAGAAAAATACTTTATTACTGCAGTCCAATGTAGATAGACTGCAGATAAATTTTATCTGCTCTAAAAACATACGCATAAATATTATTTTAAAAATTCTTCAACGCTTTGATTTTTTAAAGAATTTATTTTAAAACTACAAACCGTGTGATAATAAATAAATAAATAAATAAATAAATAACAAGGAAGAGAGAGAGAGAAAAAAAAAAACTTCAAGCATGGTGGTTTGTGAAACACTTTCAAAATACCGTAAAAAAAAAAAAAAAAAAAAAAAAAAAAAAAAAAAAAAAAAAAAAAAACTTCCCAGTTTAAATAGGTGAAAGATGATATTTAAGTAAAGAATTTGAAAAACGTATAACATATTTTAAAAAACAATTTCAACAATTACCATCTATTTTACGAAAAATATTCCAAATCTTTTGTGAAGTTCTGTATATATGATCTATAGATTTTTAATATTAAAATTTAGTTCAGTTAGGAAACACAGAACACAATTGAAAATTCCCTTTCAGCAATTTCCGTCGATAAACGGAAATGAATTATTTTATGTATAATCCTGTATCTGATTTATAGAATTTATACCTAACAATTAATATTAAAAAAATTAGTTAAAGTTAAAAACACATACTACAATCGAAAACGCACTTCCAGCAATTAATGTTCATAGAAAGTAATGCAAGCGAGTGTCCCTGTAAACGAAAGATAAATGCTTATGCACACCTTTTTCTGGTAAGCATCTGGTAGTGCACTTCTGTGCTGTATGTTAATTTCAAAAAGTTTGAAATAGTGGAATATTAAGAAAATACATTGCAAACGATTTTCCCCATAGACCATAATGTAACGGAATTCTTTTAGGTGTTCCTTCCTATAAACGAGCTATAAATGCCACATACTTCATTTAAATGCCGAACATGCCATAGTAAACCTCAATAACATATATCAATGGCATGACAATCCAAGTATACTAACGAGAGTTAGACCACGGCGAGACAAACCGAATTCATAAACACTTTTCAATTATGTTTTAAAATCTTGAAAAAAAATCTAAAATTTTGATTTTACCGCTTGCCACCTTAACTCCCCCCTCCCCCCCATTTTACAATCATACTATATATAGGACAGGTTTCTTGGATGGATTAATTTTACAGCTCAGATTTATCGCATTTTCACAAGATTTTACTTAACTTTGCTTTGTACGTTTCATTCGGCTCAAATCTTGCAATCCATTTTTAACACACTTCTTGTGCTACAATTCATCTAATTTTTGGTAGTGCGACGTATTTCCGGTGACAATACAAGATTCCTTAAAAGAAAAACAAATTTTTTTGCTTCCTCCACCCCTCAGGGGAGCCCCACCAGTGGCTGAGAGGTTCTGCCGTCAAAGCTAGTAGACAGGAGATGCTGGGTTCAAATCCCTGTCGCGCTCGTCGACCTAACCGTTTGGAGTTTTCCATGGTTTTTTTTCGAACCTTGCCGTAGATACGGGTTAGGACCCCTTAGAAAGACGCCCACGGAGGGCACTCCCCCCCTGTCATAAATCCACCAACCAACCACTCCTCAAGGGGCAAAAACATTTGTCCAATAAGGGCACGTAAATGTCATCGCGTATGTGATGACATACATGTCATTGATTGCTTCAGAAATAAGCTGATGTTTTTCGATTGAACCGTAGCATGGTTGGTAAATGTTTTAATATTTTTTTCTTAGATTTTTTTAATTTGGATAATTTTTCCTATTTTATCCGACAAGACTTTTTCTGTTTTATTACTTAAAGTGTTGGTGAGTGAGATTTCAAATTACCCTAGCTAATATTAAACCTATGGGCAGGGAATGTATACGTAACGTATTTTTAAAATATATCATCAGGAAATTAATATTTTTAACTTCTTTTTAGGGTTTCGTTCATCTCATGAAACCCTATTACTCCCGCTTCGTTGTCTGTCCGTCACAGAGCGGTTCTCAGAAACTATTTAAGGGGCTGTCCATAAATGATGTCACACTTTTTTTCAATATTTTTGATCCCCTTCCCTCCTTAGTCACAAAGTATCACACTTCACCATACCCCCTCCCCCCCCCTTGTCACATGTCACGCTATATTACATAGACATATACTTGGAGTTCAGAAACAAAGCACTACGTTATAGATCATGTTTCAAATTTTATTTTTCAACTTTAACTATAAGTTTTAATGACATTTGTGAGCATAACAATAAAAATTATTCGTGTATTTATTTTGTATAAAATAAGATTAAGGTTTACGACAAAAACATAATTAATATACAATAAAGTAATACAATTAGTAAAAAAATATTTATTATTTTTTTTTTTTTGAAAAGAAAGGAATATAAGTGAAATCAAATCACGTGAAAATTGTTTTAGTCCGATTAAAAAATACACTCAAATTCTGGTAATTTCAAAATAACTTCAAAATTAAATCTGCTGATTTTAATGATTTTATTTTAACCAAAATGTGTGACATCACACTTCTTCTTACCCCCTCCAACCCCCTTGTCACAAACTGTCACAATTTCATGAACACCCCCCCCCCCCACCTTCCAAGCGTGACATCATTTATGGACGGCCCCTAACTTACAGTCACGAAATTTTGTGAACTTATAGTTAAATACCTATTATGAAGCTCAAAATCATAAAATTTGAAAAAATCGTATTATTTTAATATAGACAGATAAAAAATAAAAAATCTAACATCCTTTTCCTATTAAATTTAAACATTTTTCCTAATAGCAGTTGCCAACAATTAAAAATCCACAATAAAATTCTTTCTACAGTAATTAATTTTCTATTGAAAGATTTCCACGTGAAAAATGAAAATGAAATAAAAAGTTTCACCTATTGAAAAAAAGGTTAATAGGACATCATATTGGTAGTAAAACGGAAATTTTCAAACATTTCTCAATAATACAAGGAGTATGAGTATGTGTAAGTACAGAAAGCAGCTTAATATGACGTCATTAGAGAATTAAAAAGAAAATTAATCTGACGTATAACATTTTGAAGGTCTGATGTTTTTTATATCCATATACAACATGTTTAATTTTGAAATTGTTTTTTTTTTTTTTTTTTTTTTTTTAATATCAATATACAACATGTTTAATTTTGAAATTGATTTTTTTTTAATATCCATATACAAAATGTTTAATTTTGAAATTGACTTTTTTTTAATATCCATATACAACATGTTTAATTTTGAAATTGACTTTTTTTAATATTTATATACAACATGTTTAATTTTGAAATTGATATTTTTTTAATATTGCATTTTATCCACATGACAGATATTATTATGACAAAGTATAATAGCGTGCTTGGCCCGCTATCGGACTGGTTCAGATTTTCGGAAAAAACGAGAAAAATAGACCGGTAAATTTTTACTTTATACGAAGCATGATTTTTTTTTTTTTTTTTTTTTTTTTTTTTTTTTGAAAATGAAATTTATTTGTATTTATTAAAGGAAGGATAAAGTGTTTTGAAAGGAATATTAAACGAAACCCTCCATTGTGCGATCTTTGATCACACTTACCCACTTGTTTCTCTGTGCTGTTCTTAAAGGATTTTCCTTTTACATTTTTTTATTTTATGAGTTGTTAAGCATTTTGAAAATATATTCTTAATTTTATTTAAAGTGTTGAAATCTTACTCCCAGCTCTTCAGTTTCGCTAAGATTTTAACACATAAAATTATAAATTAAATATATATTTTAGAAATATTTTGACAACGGTACAATGGTTTTGACAAAAAGAAGTTAAAAATATTTATTTCCTGAGGAGATATTTTAAAAATACGAATGCATTCCACGCCTATAGGTTTAACATTAGAGAGGGGAAGCTAAGATTTCACTGATGAACACCTTTAAATAATTGCGTGAAAAAAATGCCCAAAATCTCTTTAAATTTGATCGTGACAAGTTTTATATATAATTGCCAAGTAAAATTGAGTATTGCTGAATAATTGCAAAATACACGAACTTAATTTATAGTATAAGTAGATAAAACAACGTTTTTAGCACCAGAACTTTTTATCATAAAACAGACTAGTTTCGGTAGCATCTAGCGTACCTTCATCGGTGCAAAGGATGGCGTTTTACTCAAAAATATGGAAGAGAAGAGAACTCAACAGATAGGTTTTTTGACAATAGAATTACAGGAAATTGCAGGGAGTAGCAGATAGGAAAATTGGATCCGCTTTTCTTCCATATATTTGAGCAAAAAATCTATCATTCTTTGCCCTGATGAAGATACGCTGGATGCTACCGAAATTAGTCTGCCTTAAGATACACTAGTGTGCAAAACTTAAGCAACAAATACAAAATGCTAATATCTTAGCACGTGAGTACTCAAAAGGAAATTCTATAAACAGCAAGTGTAGAAAATAGGTACTACCCTAACAGCACAGACAGTCGACGTGAAGTCTTTTTGACATCACAAATGGCCACAATTGTCACAGTCACTACAATGAACAGAAATGTGATATCTTTCATTCGTCTCATTTTTACTCTCATTTGGTCACTCCACTGAACAGTCACCATGATTGCTGCTTTTTGACGAGTCACCAGGTGACTTTACAATGAAGTCATCATGTGACTCTCATGTGACTGTCATTTTGACACTCCATTGTAAAGTCATCATGATAGCTGCTCTGTGGCGAGTTCCCAAGTGACAGAAAATGAAATCATCTGGTGACTTTTCACAAATGAGTGCAATGATGACTTCACAATAGAGTGTCAATCACCGGAAAGTCACCATGCGACTTCATTGTGACATTATTTGGCGACTCACCACAATGCAATGCTCACAATGACTTCAAAGTTCAGTCTTCAACTGACAGTGACTTGAGAATCACAATGTGACTTCATTGTAATGTCACCTGGTGACCCATCACAAAGCGACAGTCACAGTGACTTTTCAGTGTTAGCAATCATTTGAGAGTAATAACGAGACAGTGAAATATCCCATATTTTGATTCACCGTAGCGATTGTGACACTTTTAACCATGTGTGACGTCAAGGGGACTTCACATCGACTGGCCGTGCTGTTAGGGTATGCTCTTTTCTGCACTTGCTCTTTATAGAATTTCCTTTTGAGAACTCACGTGTTCAGAAATTAGCATTTTGTGTTTGTTGCTTAAGTTTTGCACACCAGTGTAAAACGTTTTGGAGCTAAAACGTTGTTTTATCTGCTTATATTGTATTGCGCCAAGTATAATCTTAATTGTCAGTTTATAGTAGTTTATTGTACCATCGTATTGTACCTATAGATATAAGGACAGTTTATAAAAAGGACATCCATAAAGTTTTGGTGATTTTTCTGAATTTAAAGTTTATATTTGTTGTTTTATTTGATTGTGATAGCAATTTTTCCCCGAAAATATTGTTGTTTTTTATATATAGGGTGGTAAAATATGAGTTAAAATAAATTCATTAAAAAAAATCCTGACAAATATTTTCATATTGTTCATATTAAAAGAGAAAATTCAAATAATATTTTGTACTTAACGAAAATGGAGAGCCACATTTATTACCTGCCTTTATTACCTTTTTTGCTTGTCATTTACAACTTTTTAATTTCAATTATATTGCTGTACTTTAACAATTCTGTTTTTGTACCAGAAAAACCTGAACATTTAGAAAATTCAAAGTGTCATAACTCGGTAAGTTTTGGTCCTAAAAGAATGAGATTTTTTTAACTCTTCTTATGCTCGGGATAAAATTTTTATAAATTTAAGTTATCGGAAAATTGGACAGCTTACAAAATGAAATGTCGTAGTTTGTAAACGGGAAATCCATAAACTTTTGGTAATTTTTTGAATTTTATATTTATACTAGCTGTTTAACCCGTTACCGAGTTCATGAATTTAATTATAAAATGTGAATAAAATGAATTTAATTCCCCTGTTAAAGTGTTGAGTTGTTCAATAACTATACGATTTAGAAAAAAAAAAAAAAATGTTAAAATACATGCTTGTACGGTCCGGAAAATCTTTTATATCCACCTTCCACCGCCAGGAGAGCATTCTGTTCTAAACAAACCTCTTTCCGAAGGAACATCTGACACAGGTTCCCGTTGCTTACGGCACCGTAATAGTAGACGTGCTACAAAAGCGGTTTGGAGAAGATGGGAACATTATTAGCCGAGTTATTGAAATAAGGCACAGATAGAGAAAATACCTTGAGGGGGTGCCGGGAGGAGGGGATGTTCAAGTGTCCTTCAGAAAATGACTAATTAGGAGGACCACTATACATCTTTAAAAATTTGTTCGTTTGGTTAAGATATGAACTTAATTACAAATTTCGCTTAAACCATTATTCGGAAACAGTGGTAACTACTCCTCATAAATTTACTTTAATGTTATAGAGGGTGACTATTAAGTTAATTATAATGTTTCTAATCAGTTGCGTTGGAATAGGAAAGATAGTTGCTGAGTTATGGCAACGGGCCATATAGTTAGACAAAAAACCTTTAAGGAGGTGCCCTGGGAGGAGCGGTTGTTCAAGTTCACTTCAGTAATTTATTAATTAGGAGGACCAATATGCATCTTTAAAAATTCGTTCGTTTGGTTAAGCTAGGAACTTAATTAGAAATTTGTCTTAGACTGTTATTCGGAAATAGTGGTACCTGCTACTTATAAATTTATTTTAATGTTATAGACGTTGATTATTAAGTTACATATGATGTTTGGAATCAGTTGCGCTGAAATCGGAAAATTAGGTGCTAAGATAAGGTAAAGCCAGGAGAGATGACGCAGTCGGAGAGATTGCGCACATAGAGGTTCGGGGGGATGGAGTAGAGTGAGAGCGCAGCGACTCTAGGTAGTTGTACAACAACAGTAGTGGAGTGTCTATTTGAAAGTGCACGTTGATTGCTTTGAGCGTCTAAGATAAAATATTACTATTTTGTTTTGTTTTCCCAAAGTAAGTGCTTGAATTTTCATAGCTATTAATCTGAATTTCTATACAATGTCAATAGTACAAAATATTTTAAACTTAAACGATTTCTCATAAGCTACTAATATAGACTAACAATGTGAACATCAACGGTTCGTTTTAGTAGCAGCCATGTTTAAATAGAAGGCCGCGCAATCTCTCCTACCGAAATTGGAGAGTTTGCGCATCTGCTACTTAGGAGAGATGGCGCATCGTACCCATTAATTTCTATGCTAGGAGAGATTACGCAGCTAATTGGTAAATTTGCATAAAAGAATGCAAAATGAAAATGGACTTGCTTTGAGCGTCTAAGATAAAATATTGCTATTTTGTTTTGTTTTCCCAAAGTAAGTGTTTGAATTTTCATAGCTAAGTAAGTTAAACATAGTAAGTTAAACGTGTTATTAAGTTACATAATTTTATTTTGTAATATTATCTGGACTTGCTTTTTCTGATTCTTTAATTTTTGTTCCTTTAATTAAAATTTTTTAATCGTTTTTAGAATTATTTCCTTTTTTTTTATTCTTTAAGCATTAGGTTGAAATATTCACTCCCAATACAATAAAATTTGTTCACAAAAACCTTACAGCAATGTCATTTAAGTGTAATTATTATGGTTAACAATTTAATTGTAGTTATTATTAGTAACAATCTCTCCTACCCATGTGCGCAATCACACCAACCCTGTAAGGAGAGATTGCGCAAAATAACTTTCTTGGTTTTATTACAACTGTTCTATTAAATTGCAACATAACAACAAAATAGCAATGGAAATGCATAAAAAACAAATGAAGTAAAAATTATTTATGGATAGTTCAGCAAAAAATTAATATTTAGATTTTTTTATTGCTATTCTTTTGAATTGTGCGCCGACTATCCTAGCTTTACCTTATGGAAACAGGATACAGTTAGACAAACAGCCTTGAGGGAGGGGTCGGGGTCGGGGGAGCGGGTGTTCAAGTGCCTTTCAGAAAATGATAAAGTAGGAGAACCACTATATGCATCTTTAAAGATTGATTCATTTTGTTAAGCTAGGAACTTAATTTGAAATTTGGCTTAGATTATTATTCTGAAATACTGATGACTGTCTTCTAGAAATACACCCTGAAACTATGAATGCTGATTTTTATGATAATTTAGCAAAATGGAACTGGTTTGGAGAAGTTCGGAAAATAATTATCGGATTTCTGGAAACAAAGCACAGTTAGAGAAAAACCCTCGAGAGAAGGGCCGCGGGGAGGCGCGCAGTCAACTGCTCAACAACAAATCACTAACTCTGACTGTTGGTATGAATCAACTGAATATGGGCTCTGTACTTTAATTAGGAACATAAATTTAATTTTTACGAAAACTGTTATTCTAAAATATCAGTATCATCTATATAAAACAGCGATTAAACGTTGCGGGTGAAGCAAAAAATGTTAAATTTCTTAAATGTAATTAGTTCTGTTGAAATTAGAGCAGTAGATTTGGATTTATTAATAATGAGGGTCAATTCATGAAAAAGCCGCCACCAGGTTGCGCGCGGTCAAGTAAAATATATGTGATATTTAATAAAAAGTCGTTTACCCCTACCTCTCCCATCCCCGCAAATTTAACAAATAATCTGTTAAATAAAGTTTTCTGTATTAATATCTATCATACTAATATACGTCATGTAAAAAAACCCTTAAACCCAGCTAATTATCATTCATTAAGTCGATTAAAATTCTTTAAAATTAAGATTTTAGCATTTAGCAATGGTTAATAATTAAGTTGATTGTCTACATGTCATATAATCTCTGATCCATCAATTTTAAACACTGGACTCGCAATCACAATGATTCCTGCCTTGATTTATTTAATGACTTCTGCGGAGATTTTATACAACCAACCAACCGGAGATAAAAAGATGTATTTTTAATGAGATCTCTATGTAGATGGATTTTAATTAATATTTAATCTATCAAAAATCTATTTAAAATTTTCGAATTTTTTGCCCTAATCCTTCATGGCCAAGCTACCCGTGTTCAAAATTTCGTAGCGCTGCGCCCTTTGGTTTCGGAGTTCTTGAGGTTAGATAGATACGCGAACGGATTTTAATAGTATAGATTTGTTGTCTTATTAGTTAGTGATGGCAATTTTTTGCAAAATTATTAATTTTTCTTATATGGAGTGGTAAAATATGGGTTAAAACAAATTCATTAAATAAAAATCCTGATTGTTTTCCATATCGTTCTTAAAATAATTATAAACTTTTTAACCAAAAAGAAGTAAAAAAACGATTTCAGAAACTGCTATACAAAGTTAAGAGCGAGTAACGCACTGCTGGCAAGTAATGCACTGCAACTGCACGACTGTACAGTTGAGTAAGTGGCTTTTTCCCAATCTGATCCAATTACATGGACAGTTAGAAATTAATTATTAAACTGGCAGTTTTGTCAACCGCATTCATCTCTAAATAATTGATTTTACTAGCTGTTTAACCCGTTCTACGTACGGGAGTTCATGAATTTAATTCTAAAACCAAAAATAAAAATAACAAGTCGGATGTGTCAATCCCAAAACTTTCTTCTCTCTCACACAGGTTTCGAAAAATGCAGCATAGACCAAAAACTAATCAGCACCAAATTATATCAGGGACTAACTGAATATAAAGTTTTATTCAATTTCGTGCATTAGTTCTTAAGATAGAGCGCCTACAAAATTTTTGTCATAGACCAGACAGAGTCACAGACTCACAGACAGACATTTTCGATAAGCAGTGAAATCGTGTTCAGGACCTTCTAAAACATATAAATCCATCGAAAATCGGAAGTCGAAAATTTTCATGAATCCAATACTTTCTTCTTGTAAAGATAGAAGAAAATAAAAATGACAACAAACAACTTTAAAATATCTAAATAAGAAATAAGAATTCCACTGTTAAAGTGTTGAGTTGTTCAACTATTCGATATAGAAAAATATTTTTCTACTACTGTGCTTTTTTTTAAATTATTTAATGAAATTTAATTTATCATGTTGCTGTGGCAGCAGACGATAAAACGATATCTTTGGAATAAATGAATAAATAGAATAAAAAGTTTTGTTGATGTTTGTGATAAAATGTTTTTCCTTATTTTTTAAAAAAGGTAATAATTAAGCGCAATTAAATAATATCTAATTATTTGCATACGAGGTAAAAGAATTATCGTAATACCCGCTACAGCTTCTTAGTATTGCAGTGCGGCGTATGTAATATGTATCAGTATAAAAACTCTTAACGGGTTAAAAGTTGTGACGCAGCACTTTCTTTTGGCTCTAAGAATTTTAAATATGGGTCTTAAAAGTAATGATATCAAATTTGAGTGACGCTATGTTAATAATTTTTTTAAAAATCATCATTTTCTTTTTAGTTTATTTATATTCACAGTGCAATTATTATTTTTAACATGAAAAAATATATAAAATTTATTCGCTGATGCTTTTACATTCACATCTCTCATGAATTAAAAATATGGGTTTTAAAAGAAATTATATCAAAATTCGAGTGACACCTTGACGTGAATTTAATAGGATTGTTTTAAAATTCAATTTAAATCATTTTTGGTTTGTCTTCTAAAGTATATTTACACATACAAACAATACTTTTAATTTTTCAATGCACTGTTAAATATATTACTTTCACTGAGCCTATATTATGCATTGAAATGTATTTATTTCAATAAATTGATTTATCTTTTGTACCACACTATCCAAAATCATAAGTAAAATTTACTTAAATGATTATTTTGCGTCATTTTATCCACTTACATACATTTTCCTTTGTTTGGATATATGACGCAAATTTCAGGGCACATTTACCTGTCATAGTAATTGAAAAAAAAATAACTATAAATTCCCCCTATAGCGAACGTTTCAAGAACATCCAACCAATTTATAAAATATATTAAAAAAATTGGTAGATAGTTGCTACGATTTTGAGATAAACCAAGATGCTACGAAAATCTGCCTAAAACTACGATTTTCTGCAAAAAGCGCAAATTTCGACAAAGGATCGCTGAAAAAAAAAACGCGAATTTCGTCAACGAATCGCTGAAAAAACACGAATTTCGTCAAAGGATCGCTGAAAAAAAGTAAATTTCGTCAACGAATTGCCGAAAAAACACGATTTTCGTCAAGGATTGCTGAAAACACGTGAATTTCGTCAACTAATTGTCTGAAAAACGCAAATTTCGTCAAAGAATCGCACGAAAAATTTCAATCGCTGAAAAAACGCGAATTTCGTCAAAGGACCGTGTGATAAATGTAAATTTCACCAAAGGAAAAAATATCGAAAATCGCCAAAGGATCGCTGAAAAAATGCGAATTTCGTCAAAGGATCGCTAAAAAACATGAATTTCGTCAAAAGATTGCTGAAAAATGCGAATTTCTTCAAAATTTACTGCACTGGATTAGAAGATTGAAACCGGATTCTTTTTACTAATATAGAAAATTCGCCGCGAAACGCAAAAACAAATTAAATTAAAAAATATATAATCAAAAAATTCAAAAACAGGCTTCAAAGTGCAAAACTTCAGACATAAATATACCTTCCTGCCAAATCTTGTAGCTCTCTGCGCATTGCAGCAGTCTTTTCACAAAACAGCGCGCACAGAGACAAACATCTCTCTTTTAGATATATAGTTTGTTATCTGAAACAATATACTGAACTAACTTTCAAAAAATAGGGTTAACCCATCGTGGAATAAAAAAACAATTAAGACAGAGCCAACATGCGTGGTTGGGTCGGCTTACTTGACCTGACCCATGACTCTAATTCAGACATTTTTCTCCGGTAGAAATATCTGTAGTTCTGTCAGGGGAGGGGTATCTTTCAGAAAATTCACCGTGAAGTTCAAAAATTTGGCTTAGGAGTGGACAGAGCATTAATTGTACGGAAAGAATTATGTTTAATCAACCCCACCCGTAACAAAAAATTTAGCAAAAACAAAAGAGAAATTTTTTTTTTGTATGTTTATGCATTATACACATACGTTCAATGATTAGTATTTGTTCGCTTAAGATTTTCAGCATAAAAAACAGCAACCAACCTCCAGATAAATTTGAATTTTGAGTGCTACTATCTCCCATTTTCAAAGCTTGGCAGGTCTGAATAAAAAGAAGTATAAACACTTCATGAATGCATTTCTAATTCTACGTTATGTTCGATTAGACACTAAAGTTTGCGAACTTCTGTCAGGTAAATAATCAATGTTTGTTTGGTTAGGAAGTCTTCAGTTTCTTTGATCTCAAACCGAAGATTAAAAAACAAACAAAACTGTGCATGAAAGTAAGACATCATACCTTGGAATTCGTTAAAGCATCTATCAGTAATACAAAAAATGAGCATTTTGTATTCATAACCCCCCTCCCAGAAATATACTGTTTTTTTTTTTTTTCAATACTCTTTTACCTGGCATAGTAACTCACAAAACCCATAAACTCCTCAGTCAATACATTTTTTTAATCATAAATAATACACTATATATACTAATATTTAGTTTAAAAGTATATATTAAAGAAAAAAGTAAATTTACTGGCTGCCAGGAAATTTTATTAGAGGGGGAAAAAAAAACAATAGCAGAACTTTGCATTTCTCTAACTTATGAAAATAAATATTAGTAGATAAATACATTTCTTTGTTATCTGTTTTTAAAATGCAAATTTAAGAAATGAAATTGGAAAAAAAGGTACCGTATTCTTCATTCTTGTTTATGTTTGATCAAAGCTTACGCATTCTACTGAATGTTTTGATTCTTGAAATATACCATTATGCAGACTGATAAATTCATTAATTTTTAAAAAATGATTCTTCATTTTACCCTTTAAGTAAAATGTAAACATTTAATAAAATATTAACATTAGGGAGTAAATATGAAATATAATAAATGAATAAAAAATATTTATAAACATCGTTTTCATCAGTGATAAATAAATGTAATTCCTCATGCCTGACTATACAAATATTATTTTTCTTTTTTACCTGACAGAAGCTTACAAACTTTAGCAAATTAGAAGTGGAACATGAATTACTTATATTTGTTTTTCGATGATACACAAGAAATATTCATGGCGCATGGAAAATCAATCAAGCGATGGGTTGATTGATTTTGTTGCGCAAATCAACAACTGACGAAAAAAAATCTGATTTTTTTTCTTTTAAAAAATGACAAATTAATTATAAATAACAATTAAATTGCATATATACAATTATAAAATATTTCAATATTTTAAACAGAGAATCTAAATATTTTTTTGACCTAATAAAGATTTTGAAATGCGAAATTCTTTATTATAACAATATATATATATATATATATATATATATATATATATATATATATATATATATATATATATATATATATACGACAATTTAATTTAATACATTTAGGTTACATATTAAAAATTACACTAAAAACTGATTTAGTTAAAAAAAAGAATCTAAATAGTTATTCATCCCTATGGAGATGCTTTAACTCTAACCGAGACAGCCATTAGTATCTTTATTGTCGCGTAGAAAAAAGTAGAAAAAATGAGTAAAGCGGCCATGAATTCCTTTTAGAAAACGCGTAGGAAAATAGTCCAATTTTAAAACTTGATTATATAAAAAACAAGAGTTTTCGTAAGTTCACGCAAAGGCTTATTCGCTTCATCTAAAACCGATTAATATAATATATTAATTTTAAAAAAATCGTCTGAGCCGTTTTGGAGAAAACAGGTATGACACAATTACATCCACACAAATTTGGTTAAAAATGGGCTTCCAGATCTTAAAATCTACTACATGTAGAAATGTACACACTCCATGTTAATGTTAGACCGGAGATATAAGACTAATGTGAAAAAATCAGAACGATATGCCTCATATTTGCTGAGATATTAAATATCGGCGTTTAGCTTTTTCTTTGATCTGAAACTAGCTGTATATATAGGAGTGGCGGAATCTTCGGTTTTGTGCTTTCGGTTTTCGGTTTTTGCTGCTTCACTCGAGATACTGCCGTCTCTCACGATATCTCACATTGCAGAAAACATTTAGAACTGGTTAGAATTCGCGGGATTACGGGTTGAACATAAAAAAAAACCGCAAAAATTCGTCAAAAACATTGAAAAAATAATCTATTTAAAATTTTCGAATTTTTCGCCCCAATCGTTCATGAACCCCTTACCAGCAACTCGTGTGCCAAATTTCGTAGCCCTGCACCCTGTGGTTTCCGAGTTTTTGAGATTACTTAGATAGATATGCGCACGGATTTTAATAGGGTATATATTAAATTCACAAATTGGCCAAGGACTTTTGGCTCACCTTGTATTGGCGTACAAATCCCTCCACCGTAAAAATATAGTTCTTCAAATGAAGCGAGTGGACTGCAGAAATCTTGTGTGAATTACTTTTTTATTATTACTGATTTATAAATAATAATAATTTAATTTAATTACGCTTAATAATTTTTTGTATTGTTATTACTGATATTTTACGCCATAAAAGTTGTTAACGATTGAAAAATTGCTTTTGGGTTTTTCCTACAACAATTCTAGAAACAAAACCGTATAAATAAGGGAGAAAAATCGCCGGCTAGCGACTTTCTCGCGAAACAGTAGCGCTACGTCACTTGATGAAAATCGCTAAAAATGAAATATCTTAAAGATTTTTTTGTTGTCGTGTTTGTTTAATTTCCCAAAAAGTTCTCAATCAATTTCGATGAAATTTAAATGGGACCCATTCGCGAGTATCCTCTTTCAATTACATAAAAAATCACATGAATCGGTCGCGTAATTTCGGAGTAATCGATAAACATACATTAAAAATATATATACATACATACGCGTCGAATTGAAAAACTCCTCCTTTTTTTTATGTCGGTTAAAAATCCAAATAATATATTCTACATAACGAAAATGAAAAGCCACATTTCTTACCTGCAGAAGGTGAAATAGTGTCCATTGTTCGTGACGAAGTGTCGTGTTCTCCCTTCCTGGTCGTTAAAAAAATACCCTTTTATCAGCTCGGACCCACCTTCGCCTGCGGCCCCGTTTCCAGAAATGGGGCGTCGGGAGTGCATTGCCGCACCACTGGCGAACCGAAACCGTAGATATAGGTACTATTACTTTATCTATGGCCAAAACACGCAATATCCAGAGGAGAATCCAGGAATCATCTTGTATATGCAACATGATACCCATTTAAGGAAGACAACAAGAATGAACAATATTTCCCACTACTCACAAACTGCGTTTAAAAAATTTAAAAACTTAATTTCGGAATCATTTTCCTTTTTTATGCGATTTTTTTCCTTTTTTATGTGATTTTTTTCCTTTTACATAAGAATAAGAATATGAGATTATTATTAAGGGGCGGTATATTAAATGTAATTAAGAAGATACTCAATTTTAGAAATAGAATTCTCAAAAAACTTTTTAATATTATAAAAAATAGATTAAAAAAAAAAAAAACTTTATATGTATTTCAAAAATTTATGTAGATTTGTCTATTGCTTGAATAGTACATGACAAATTATATGGAATTCAGGTAAATGTAATAGCATTGTGCTCAAATATAAATCAAAGGTAACGTATATTATGAAATTTTTTCAGATATAAGGTTTTGATTTAATATTGCAGTTGTACATATATTAATTACAAAATAGCTGAGTTGATGAAATAAGATATAACGTCCATGAAAGAAAAAACATGTATATATTATAATTCTACCAGTTTTTAGATGAAATTTTTAATATTGACTTACCAAATACTGACTAAATATTGAATTAATAGGTATTCTAAAAGTGAATTCTTCAGGCTCCTTTGTTTCTATCACTCGAGTAATTCATTAACTTCTCAAAGAATTAGGGTTGTTAACTAAACTGCTATTTACTTTTTCATTTTATATTTTATAAAAGAAATCTTCTATTTACTTATGAAATTTTTGAACATTAGTGAGTCACTTGAAAGAATAAATTGCGTTTCTGTCATTTGAAGATTAAATTGTGTTGCTGCCGCTTTGTGCTCACACATTGTTGACAAAATATATTCTGAACCGTAACAATTTTTAATCATAATTTAATCAGGTTCGGGCATCACAACATAGTATAAAACAAAGTCGCTTTTTCTGTCCCTATATCCCTATGTACGCTTAAATCTTTAAAAATACGCAACGGATTTTGATGCGGTTTTTTTTAATAGATAGAGTGATTCAAGAGGAAGGTTTATATGTATAACACGACGTTCTACGTAGATTAGTTATTGAATTATGATAGAAAGTTTTGTTATTTTGGCCGAAAAGGTTACCATTGCTATTTTTTTGGCGATCATTATTGTTGCAGAAAGAAATGAAAAGGCTATACATCTCCAAAAATAAAAGAAAAACTGTGTTAAATTAATTAAAAAAAAAAAAGAAAAAGGAAGAAAAAAGAGTTTTGATGAGAGAATATTATAAAACGAAAATATTTAATTTAAACATGATTGGGAATGTTCGCAATGCTTAAAAAATTATTCAAGGGGCAAGATTGCTATCGAAACAATATTTCGCGATTTATCTTTTGTTTTTGGCGATTTTGATTTTACTTTTGATCCTAAACAATTTGATTTTAAGCCAAAAGGTGTCTTTTTTTTTTTTTTTTTTTTTTTTTTTTTATGCAGAAAGAATTGAAATGGCTATACAGCTGGAAAAATAAAAGAAAAAGCTGTTATTAATTTTATTTAAAAAAAAGAAAGGAATTATAGGGGGAAATTCGAAAATCAGGTGATATTTTTTTTTATCAAATATTAGCTTTTTCAGTATTTGATTCGGATTATGAAAGATTAGCCTTCTGAAAAAGTTCTACTGGACGGATTTTGATGAGAATTGTATTGTTAGTCAGATGCTATTTCAGGAATGGTTTTAATGTACTACATATTGTTCTACGCTGCTTAGTCAAACAGTTGTGTAAAGGTTATACAGTCAGGAGAACCCGATTCCGAAAGATTAGCCTTTTTGAAAGTTTTTACTGGGCGTATTTTTTGCGACTTGCATTGTTAAGTAGATAATTTGTAAGGATGGTTTTAGTATATTTTATATTGTTCTGCTTTAGAATTACGTGGAAAAGTTCTATAATCAGATGAACCCGATTATCAAAGATTAGCCTTTATAAAACCTTCTACTGAATGGATTTTGTTAATTAGTTTGCATTGTTAGTTCGATAATTTTTAGTGATGGTTTTAGTATATTGCATATAGTTTTATCATTCTTTAGCAAACCTTAACTGTAAATGACCAAATAAAAGAGTTGGTCCTTAACAGCTAAAATTTTGACTGCACATTAGAAAATATAATAGCGCAATCACGTCATTTTTCAGTAATGTGGAAGGATATTCCAGGTAAATATACAGATTGCTTTCAAATACAAGGTCAAATTAAACGATATATTTTGTTTGCTTCAAGGTTCATTTGTAGAAACTGACCAGCGCAGCGGGCGTAGCTTGCTAGTGTAGTAATAAAAAAGAGGATTATATTGTTACAGATTATGACATTAATACTTCTAATTTTATAGGTGTTGAACATTTATTAGGAGTTTTGGTATTTTTTTTTCTGCATATTGTACTAAACAAATTAAAATGTTGGTCATGTTTATAAATGTATTACTAATTAATAAAGGTTGTATTAGAAAAGTTTCATTCGATTCAAAGTTTAGATAGGGGTGCGTTATTCTATGCCCAGGAATAAGTGATTTACATTATTTATGTTTTTACATTGTTCTTCAAAAGTTAATTTCCGATGAAAATGAAAAAAAAAAAATTCTTCAAAATAGAAGTCAACGTAAAACTGTACATGATTTAACTTTATATGATTTAACTTTTACATGATTTAATTATATTGAATTAAATGAAATTTTTTTAAAATTGTTTCTGGCTGGTTCCTGTTCAGATCATTCAGCAAAACTAATGAAATGAAATTTTTTTTAAATTGTTTCTGGCTGGTTCCTGTTCAGATCATTCAGCAAAACTAATGAAATGAAATTTTTTTAAAATTGTTTCTGGCTGGTTCATGTTCAGATCATTCAGCAAAACTAATGAAATGAAATTTTTTTAAAATTGTTTCTGGCTGGTTCTGTTCAGATCATTCAGCAAAACTAATGAAATGAAATTTTTTTAAAATTGTTTCTGGCTGGTTCCTGTTCAGATCATTCAGCAAAACTAATGGAAATTTTTTTTTAATTGTTTCTGGCTGGTTCCTGTTCAGATCATTCAGCAAAACTAATGAAATGAAATTTTTTTAAAATTGTTTCTGGCTGGTTCCTGTTCAGATCATTCAGCAAAACTAATGAAATGAAATTTTTTTTAAATTGTTTCTGGCTGGTTCCTGTTCAGATCATTCAGCAAAACTAATGATGACATACTTAATTCGAGCAGCTGCGAATTCTTTGCTGAAAAACTCTTGCAAGAAAATGAATGTTTTAAGCAAATCTAATTCTAAAAGTGATTTATCTAAATCTGAAACCAAAAGGCCAAAACTTGACACTGTTTCTCCAACTTAATGAATTGAAAATAAAATAAATCCAAAGACACAATCCCTGCAAAGTTCACAAGAGGAAAAGTGGCAAAAAAAGTTTTGATGTAAAGAAAAAACGTTACTATAAGGAAGGACTTGCAACTTTCTACATATGCTTGCCAATTACCTGAACTAGGAGATAAATGTAATTTATATGGATTTATGAATTAATGTAATTTAAATGAAATGTCAAAATTTCGTGATTTCAACTGTTTCCTTCAAAATAGGTAATCACTTTGTGAAAAATCCTTATGTGTTAGAAAAAAAAAATGGATTTCAGTTCTGGAATCAGCACTAAAAATAACATAAAAATCAGTTATCAAAATTAAAAGAATTTTCAAAAAGTATTTTTTGCAGGCCTGTGTTATCAGTCAAGATGATCAAGATTCGAAATTCAACTGCAGTCAAGATTCAAAAATCAAAATCCTAGGATAGCATATCTTTATTAGTTGATTACGTTAGTATGTTGAAAAAATAAATGCATTTTCTAAGAAATTTTTAAAATTCATCCGAATTTTTTGGAATGGGACGCTTTAAAAGGAGAATGTCAAAATAAAATGTATACAACAACTTACAGATAGTCAGACTTATTTAGTCCAAATTGTTGAAGAAGGCAATTAAAGTCATTTAAAATATTCACAAACTTAACTGTTTCTACGTATACTTACTGGGGAAACATTTTTGGCAATTTGAAAACACCTGTACAAAATTTCAAATATGAATTTGGTTTAAACTAATTTCTATATGTTATCGAAGATGCAGTTTAAAATGATTAAAATTTTATTTGCAATGAAAAAGGCTTAAATTTTCTTTTGTAATTATATTTGATTGAATTATTTGAATTCACAATAAAGCTTAATAAAAACTATTAACACTTGAATCTATTCAATTACTAGAAAACAAATCTAAAAGAAGACAAGAATAAAATTCTGAGCCCCATATTCTCCTTCGAAATATTTTTCTGTCTACGGTCTTCCATAAATGATAGAAAGAGCCCCTTTTCTGAAATTGATAGATTTTAGAGGACTGGTAATTTAGGTTCACAAATATGGGTCTAAAATTACAAGTCCCCTTAAAATAACAGTTTAATTTTCAATAACCTAAATTTATGGAATAGGAAATTTAAGGGCTTTAAATAAGTAAATGATCTACAAATCCTCTTCTTCTTTTTTTTTTTTTTTTTTTTTCGTGAAAGGTTTAAGTTTTATAATTACGAAATTTTTTTACTTTCTTGGGCACAGTAACTTGAAGGCATTTTGGAAACTCAGATGAAAATAACATTTATTTTATGAGGAAATAAGCATTAGTACTGTCATTTATTAGTTTTGTTACAAAGCAAAAATCATTCAGCTATATAGAAGTTAAGTAAAAAAGTAAAAAAAAAAATCAGACAGATTAGTTTTTATGAAGAAAAGAATAGAGATAGACACTTGTATACCTCAGTTCTGAAGAGGTTTAATATTACAAGAATATATTTAAATAACTATTTCAAACCATCTGACACATATCATTCCAATTTTTACTTTTATAATATTTTTTTTTTCTATCGATTGCATATCTACTTTTATAATATTTTTGTCTCGTGGAGTCAAACAAAAATATTTTCTTTAGAAAACGTAAATGTATGAAAGTTGACTGTAAATCTATTGCAGTTTTTCGCATTCCATGTATGTTCGATTTGTGCGGTAATATCTCGGGATTAATTAACTGCGCTAATCGAGGGATACTTGTACTCCTCTTGAAAAAAATATAAAAAAATCTTTCAAAAAATCGAATTTTTCCAACCACTTGTTTGGATGATTTGTTTGGACGATTGTGTCATGAATTTAACTAAAAGAATAGGCACGCAAATCATTTTTTTTTTTTTAAACTTGTACATACAACAAAACAAACAGAATAATACAGTTTCAACAAATTTCCAAGTATTCGTGGAAACCATATGAGAAATAAATTAGTTATTGTTCTTTCATTGGTTGTTAGTTAATAATGTGAAGGTGTTTTAAGCAATGTGAAGTGTTTGAAATGAAACTGGAAATTTTCATTGCTCTGCAAAAGAAAACAAATTTAATTAATTACACTGCATGAACTTTTGCAAGAAACAATAAATGTTATTATGCATCCATGTTGGAAAAACTATTTTTTATTTATTTCTTACTTATCTTTTTTAAAACATAAAACACGAGAATTTTTATGATAAATGACTGTTATATCCCGATGTTTTATTTCCTTGTTGTTTTTAATCCTCTGAGTGTCTGAGGGCTTTCCTGCATTTTCATAAAAATATTTGTAAAATTTAAATTATTTTAAGATATGCATATTACGGTGCTCTAGAACGTCTCTTAATCCGGATTTTATGGATGTCCCATTGCAATTCGAATTTTAAAAATTATACTACATATAATTTTTATATAATTTAGTGATACGCCAAACCCTCATGCATCAACAACACACCTTAAATTGAATGCAACACATTACAATTTTTAAATTGAAATTAATTACCAAAATATATAAGGGAGAGTGTGTCTGTTTACTACAGAAAAAATAATATTATAAAAATCACAAAATGATTAATTAATAATATAATTTATGTAGTGTTAGTTGATGTATAGGAGTAGGAATTAACGAAAACCGTTCTTGAAGGAGAACATATTTAATTTGTAGACAGAACAAAAACAGGTATCACATTTAAACATAAAGCAAAATAATTTAATACTAGCTAACAGTTAAAGCTGCATCATCATGAACTAGCTTCTTATATCATAAAAATAAGTTCCGCCTGCATGTGAACTTTACAAAACACAATTATTAAATAACAAAACCACCATAACTCTATCTTTCATCAGAGAACCTACAACTTTTCTATACTTCACGAGACAGCAGTCCCCTCTTGCGTACTTCTTTACACAGTGCTTTAAAATTATGAGTTGCTCATGCTCGACCTACATTTATTCATTTTATAAAAGTTACTAATCCCTAAGTTTATATTAGTAGATGTTTTTAGTCAAATATTTCATTTGGGTTAAATGGCATGCACAATAATAATAATAATAATAATAAAAATGTTCTTGTTTCATAAGAAAAATTTTTCGGGATTTTTTTTCCTGTTTTATTTATTTATTTATTTTTTATTTTTTTAATGAATAATATATTCTCATTATAAAAAAAATGTTGTAAAGGGGAAAATTTTTCAAAATAAATTATGTTAAAAATGTATAAATAATATGCAAATTAAATTGTAAATTTTCAAAATAAGCATTTATGTTTCATCAAATATAGAAATGTAAAAAAAGAAATTAAAAAATTGAATTAATATATAACCGACTATTAAACTTTGATGTTATCAACCATTTGATTTAAAGATAAATTCAAAACGTTTCGAGTACTATATAATCCTAAAACAAAAAAAACAAAAAATTGCTTAGACAATTCCACGTGTTGAAAAATTTAGTCCATGTATAGAATATAACATTAAATATTTATATATATATGTGACGATTTAACTGGAGTCACCATACTTTTGTAGACTCCTATTCAAGGCAAGGGAGGTTTCTCCGAGGAGATTTTCAGTCGAGCACCGAGACTTACTTCATTGTGTACGTATAAGCTACAGAGAAGAGGCAGTTCGTTCCAGTTCACACTTTATTCGAAAAATTTAAAGATTAATTGATTAAGCTTTACTCTATTGAAAACTCACTCCATGCACTGCTAAATTTAGGGTCGTGGCGAAACTTGATGATTTAAATTTATATATAAGAAGACATCTTAGTTAGTATAGGCAGGTATTCTTTAAAAATCAATCGGCGGCCAAGGAGAACCTTCGAAGATTAGGAAGTACATGACTAGTTGCATCCACCACCGAAATCCCGGAACATTCTGCTCTAAACGCGGGAAAAATCCGTATATCATTTCCCGAGCGCGCCAGAATACATTCTATCTAAAAAGCCTCTAGGCCAATCAACGCTCACGGCTTAACTTCTTCGGCGAATTAATATCGAAGTGAACTTACCGAAGCTGGCAAAAGCGCGCCAAAAAATGTTCTAGAACAATCTCGTGCCTTCTACTTCCTTCGAATAAATAAAAGCAGAGAGAAAAGGAGTACATATGTTTTTATCAAGTATGGCAATATGCCAAAATAATTTTTACATTGAGATTAAAATCTTTCAGAATTTGAAAAGTAATATTTTGTCAGGAATCGTAGGGAAATAAAAAATAAAGAAAAGAAATTCATAGGTTGTTATTTCTTAAAAGTAAAATATTTTTAGCTGGGAAATGGGTATTTTTTGAATTATTAGATTCTAGGATGCTTTTTATTTAAAGAAAATAAAAGTGTGTAAATTTAATAGAACATTCTATCAGTGCCATTTTTTAAGAGAATGAATTTGGAATAAACTATATATTTCGCTAGATGTAATTTTGACAATCGAATACTGGAGCGAGAAAATAATTTAGAATAATGGGATTTACACAGAATTATAGTCTTAATGAAGTCAACGACGAAAAAAATTTTTTTTTTTTTTTTTTTTTTTAATTTGTTTCAATATCCCCCCCCCCAAAAAAAAACAAGCTTATCTGAATAGCAGTTCCCTAACAGCAGTTCAGATAAAAAAAAAATAGAGAATTTTCCTAAAATATAAAATTCTAAAAATTTTAAATCATCAAGAATCACAAACAAAGTAATTGTCTTAAATTTTGGAAGAATGGAAATTAAAATATTTATAGAGTAAAGCATAACCTCAAATACATAAGTTTACAGCAACACTTACTTTTTGCAAGTGTAAATAAATGGGATACATCAAGATAAACCAAGAAATAACTAATATAATAAATAATATTACCAACATAATATAATAATAATAAATAATAAATCAATATAATAAATAATATAATAAATAATAAAGTTGGAAATTAGTTACATTGAAAACTGAAGAATATTACCAATTGAAAAAACTGTATTCTTCAGAATACTATTGAAAAACTTAATCATACTAATACTGAATAACTAGTCTTAAACAGTCACTGTTTGAACAACAACAGCAGTCAACAACAGTCTCAAAACAGTTCTGACTAAATTTCAGTCTTTCTCCATTGTGGTTTTGGGATTACCCCCACTCTAATCTGTGGTGCCACTCTTTTTGTGGTCACACTGAAGACCAGAGCTAATTCATTTCATTCGATAGCTATCCTTTTTGTCGCAATCAGTAAAATTTTTGAATTAATAAATGTCCATATTGCACAACATGGTATACATACTACTTTGAAATATCACAACCTTGGTACAAAAATTCTAATTCATCATATATTTTATAACTACATTTCATTGTAAGCAGTTTACTCAATTTGTAAATAAAACTCTAATACTCTAATAACTCTAATATTAACTCTAAATCTCTCTCAACATTTTTTCTAATATTTTCTCTTAATAAATAATAACATTAATAAATCTTTTCAAAATAAATAATATCAACAGACTTCAATAACTACTCTAACAATATAATATATCACAGTAAATATTACATTCAATATAAAATTCTTGGTTGAGGAAAAAAAAAAATACATAGCAAAATATGTTTGTTTCCTTACTTGAAAGGATAAGGAAATAATTTTTTGCTAGCCGAAATCTATATAAAAAAAATTTAACTCTACATTATTTTCCAATACTAAATAATTTAGATGCCCAAATATTTAGATAGGATTCACTCAACCAACAATTGTGAACAATAATATCCCTTTCTGATACTCTTCTTTTGACTACTAAAAAATCTATGACATAATCGGATATAGCTAATTACCAAAATTTAAGTGTAGAATCCTCTACTTCTTTTTACACTTTTTAAGTAATAAGCAAAAATAATAATAATAATAATAATTGTTAGATAGATAGGTGACAGAGAATTGGAATATAAAACTATTATTTATACTATTGCAATCCTTAAATTTCAACTAATCTCTCTTAACATTTTACTACAACATCACAATATCAACTCTGACTAATACAGAATATCAGCATTCAAGAATAATTCAAGACCTTTATTGTATTAAACAAAATAAATATAGCTTCTGTGAATCCATTAAATAATATAACTAATATTTACTAAAAACTGTAATTATATAAAAATTTTAATTTCATTTTTCAACATCAATTTGAAAATTCCTAAAATCATAATACACATCTTATGCCTGCATAAGGTGTCTACCTAACCTCAAAAACTTTCAAAAACAAGTAATATTCCTGTGTCGACCCAAGAACATACCTGATAATGTTGAAATTATGGTAATAAGCGATATTTAAAAGAATTTGAGTTTAATCTATTGTTTTTACTTTAGTTTGATTTTGTGAACCTGTATGTGAAGTTGTTTGTGCTGGTTTTTGTGTATCTTCATGAAATAATTTGAAGTCATCTGGAAAATAATATTGTCGCGAATTGTTCCATGTTTCTAAATTGCGACCGTATTCCTTCTGCCACTAAAATTATCACTTGAACAAATATAATTTAAAGTGAAAACCCTTTTTTTTTTTTTTTTTTTTCAAAGTTATCCAATCACCATTAATTTATTAGTAAACATCATATTTCAACCCCAAAATACTGATAGACATTTCTGATAAGCTTCCCTACTGAATTCTATTAATTATAGGAATTTGCAACAGAAAACATTCTACACAGTAAATGTGTCAGTACAAATATAATATTCACATAAAAATTTTGAGTTTAATCTAATTTAATTTTACTTTTAGGGTACATAAAGAATTCGTGGCAATAGTTACACATTATTTTTTGCTCCACAAATTTCACTAAGCATTTACAACACTTGTCAATTTTTCTATTGTCTACACTTTTGTCATAAATATCAAAATCGATTTCATGTTCCGCTATATCACTTGTCGTGAGCTCACCTGACTTTCCTTCAAATTTGTATATTTCATCAATAAGAATTGTCCGAATATCATTTTGTGTGATATCTCTATTGGGACCCGAAAAATTTAAAGTACCCGAAAGTCTACCCGTGTATTGGCGATTGATTAAAGAACCCATTATATTCCTATGCTCAACTGACAGATAATGGACATACTGTTTCCCAGATTGATCGAAATCACGTTCATATTTTGCTCTGATCTTCATTAAGGTATTTGTACTACTCCAACACTTCATCTTAGTAATTACTTGAATTTAAATTTTTTAAAACCTAATAATATAATCTTATAACTTATAATAATAATAATAATATCTAATATCAATTCATAATATATTAATCTTTAACTTAACAACAATTATAAAATTATCTGACTCTAAAATTCAAAATAATAAACAACATAAGAACAACAAGTAATATCAGTATACACTTACACATCAAATTACGTAAAGGATCTAATATTCTGTTATTTAAATTACAAACCATCAATTCTTTCCAAATAGTTGGAAATAACTTCAACAGCATAATAAATTTCAATCATATTACATCTTTTTAGTGAAAACATAAACACAGAATAAAAAGGAAGCAAAAATAGTAAATTACGCAAATGGTTTCCAGTCAAATTGCTTTAGAGTGGAAATAAGAAAAATATAGTCTGTTTAGAACGAAAAATGTAATTAATTATATTTATCTTTCAATTACTTTTATCAATATAAGAATGTATTTCATTTTCTTTACAAAGCCCCGACTTTAAGTATCATTTAAATAACAATAGAATTTTAAATAATCATAAACAGTAAAAATAAAACACATAAAAATATTCAAATATCATAAAGTCACAAAATAAAATATCAATCATGAAAAAATAACTTACACTGCCACGTCTTCTTTTTTTTTATTTACTTGGCCGCAACTCATAAAATAAGTCTTTTCAAATTTCCATTTAATTCGATGATACACACTTCAAATCCGCTATACACACATATTTCAATCTTGATTACATCATACCAAAACATCGTTCCATCCGTCGCGACAGTTGCTGTCTGCACGCACCGGCAAAAATGTTTGAACAAAAGCACAACTTGTAGCATATTCGCTAGACTCCAAAAAATGTCTCAAAATCATGTTCGTCTAATGTAAGAATACTGTCAACATCCTGTCGACTAAAAAAATTCAATATGTGACGATTTAACTGGAGTCACCATACTTTTGTAGACTCCTATTCAAGGCAAGGGAGGCTTCTCCGAGGAGATTTTCAGTCGAGCACCGAGACTTACTTCATTGTGTACGTATAAGCTACAGAGAAGAGGCAGTTCGTTCCAGTTCACACTTTATTCGAAAAATTTAAAGATTAATTGATTAAGCTTTACTCTATTGAAAACTCACTCCATGCACTGCTAAATTTAGGGTCGTGGCGAAACTTGATGATTTAAATTTATATATAAGAAGACATCTTAGTTAGTATAGGCAGGTATTCTTTAAAAATCAATCGGCGGCCAAGGAGAACCTTCGAAGATTAGGAAGTACATGACTAGTTGCATCCACCACCGAAATCCCGGAACATTCTGCTCTAAACGCGGGAAAAATCCGTATATCATTTCCCGAGCGCGCCAGAATACATTCTATCTAAAAAGCCTCTAGGCCAATCAACGCTCACGGCTTAACTTCTTCGGCGAATTAATATCGAAGTGAACTTACCGAAGCTGGCAAAAGCGCGCCAAAAAATGTTCTAGAACAATCTCGTGCCTTCTACTTCCTTCGAATAAATAAAAGCAGAGAGAAAAGGAGTACATATGTTTTTATCAAGTATGGCAATATGCCAAAATAATTTTTACATTGAGATTAAAATCTTTCAGAATTTGAAAAGTAATATTTTGTCAGGAATCGTAGGGAAATAAAAAATAAAGAAAAGAAATTCATAGGTTGTTATTTCTTAAAAGTAAAATATTTTTAGCTGGGAAATGGGTATTTTTTGAATTATTAGATTCTAGGATGCTTTTTATTTAAAGAAAATAAAAGTGCGTAAATTTAATAGAACATTCTATCAGTGCCATTTTTTAAGAGAATGAATTTGGAATAAACTATATATTTCGCTAGATGTAATTTTGACAATCGAATACTGGAGCGAGAAAATAATTTAGAATAATGGGATTTACACAGAATTATAGTCTTAATGAAGTCAACGACGAAAAAAAATTTTTTTTTTTTTTTTTTTTTTTTTTTTTTTAATTTGTTTCATATATAAATCTTGAAATATACTCTTTTTCTCAAAAGGCTAAAGCTAAAGGAGTTAGAAACATTCAAATTTTTTCAGTAATAAAAATGATAAACAAGTGGGTAAGTGTGATTGAAGATCGCACAAAGGGTTTCGTTTAATATTCCTTTCAAAACACTTTATCCTTTCTTTAATAAATCCAAATAAATTTCATTTTCAAAAAAAAAAAAAAAAAAAGTCATGTTTTTTATAAAGTAAAACTTTACTGGTCTATTTTTCTCGTTTTTTCGAAAATCTAAACCGGTTCGATAGCGGGCGAAGCCCGCTATTATACTCTGTCATAATAATATCTGTTATGTGGACTAAATGTGATATTAAAAAATATATCACTTTCAAAATTAAACATGCTGTATAGAGACCTACAAAATGTTAAAATATGTTAATATTTCCATAGTCTGTTTTTTAGTATGATTCATACGTTTCTCAAACTCATATGACGTTATAATCACTTGCTGACGTCATATCTGCTTGCTTTCTCTATTACTCATATTGATACTCTCTTTGTATTATTCTCAAATTAATACACACTTGCTGCACAATCAGGGTACACCTGTTGACAAAAAAAATGTTTAGTAAAACTTGCTAAGACGGAATCGCCAAAGACTTGTAAAAAAATTCGTTTTAGATAGGCTTTAGTCCTATAAAGTATAATTGTTTGTATTTATTTTGTCCGGACCATGAAAGTTTACCGTATAAGGTAGAATTGCGTTATAGGCAGCTGTCGTTTTAACAAGTTTTACTGTAATAACTGTTAAAAATTCATATAATGTACAGTCGTCAAAAGCGAGAGAGAGAGAGAATACCTACTAACTATGCCGCAAATCATCGTATAAATCAAGCGGTATCAACCGATTAGTAATAACATCTACTAATTAATGATATATTTAAATTTTGCTTAATAAATTTCTACAAATAGAAGTTGTAACAAACGGAAAGAATTTTAATACTACTACCAAAATGAATGTAAAATAAATTCGAAATTTTTAGATTCTTTTTTTAATCAATTGCATCCCTTTTCCTTAAGACTACAAATATATATATATATATATATGTGTGTGTGTGTGTGTAAGTAAACAGATTGGTGTGTTTAAAGTACTCAAACAAATTTTTAAGAATAGAAAGGATGATTTTTTTTTTTTAAATAAATAAAAACTTCAAAATGCAAACATTAAAATTATTTAATAATATTGCAGTTGTTTCAACTTGGGACTAATTGTTTTTGTGTGAAGATTTATAATTTTAACATTTGTCAAAATGACAATACTTCTAATTTGTTCTACCTTCTTAGGAGAAATTAGCAGATCAGGTAATCTCGCTGCAAATCTCAGGAATAGATCTTTGGGTATAACCACTGGTGCGATATTCTCTTTTCCCAAGGAAATTACTCGCTTTAACAAGCATGAGGTTAATGAGGATAACAGACAAATTTATGAGTTTTTGGACGCGGAACTCTTATTTTAAAATTTCAATTTTGTAGATGCGCCAGATCTTGAAAATGAACCATTTCAAAGTGTTAGAATGATAAAAATATGAATATTCGTATAATTAAACCCTTACCTGAGTTTCTAGGTTACCCTACTCCGAGATATAATTAGAATAACAAGAAAATAGAGAATTATACATTTAAATGTTATTGGAAAGTAAAGCCAAATGAATTCGGCTTTAATGTGAAAGAATAAAATATTTCACAAATCATCTTGCATTTCAATAACAACAGATAGTCCAAGTTTAGTTGCCCGAACTGATTTAAGGTGACACAGGAAACTGTTAAATAATTTTGATTGTGGTTTATTTCACAAAGACAGTAAAAAAAAAAAAAAAATTATGCTTAGTAGTTAAAATACTGATAGGTTATTTATTGGTTAGCACTGATGGTAAAAACATTTTATGAAATTGTCTTAAATCTGTCGACTGAAGATACTTTTAATCGATACAAAATCAAATTCTGCAAATATATCAATCAAGGATACTTTAAATCGATTGACGAATAGTTTTGCTTTATTAAATGCGTTGTAAATGAAATTTAGGATTTTGTGATTTTTTGTAATGTGGGATGCAATATATATTTTTAAGAAATCGTTACGTACTCGCACATATATTTAATTGCAGGTGTTAAGCAGATCCAAAGGGTAGTAGAAATATTAACTGTACCATCACAATTTCGTTTATGATAAGAAAATTCTGAAAACTTTTTCTAACTCTATGTTACTGGAGAAATTATTAATATAATTTGATTTGTGGGATTTACAAGTGAGAGTCAATCAATATTTTCATGTTCAAACTTATGCTTAGTTTTAAGATTCAAGAAAATTTTTGTTTCAACATACATTCTATTTTTCACAATCCGATTTTCGATACTTTAAAATATTAGTTAATTTAAACGTATATTTATTCTTTTTGAACGTCAGGGTAAAAAAAGAAATAATAATTAGAAAATTTTCACATTATAAATTTTAAAATCACTTGCTTGCGTAATACAAAAACCTGTAATCAGGAATTTACTGTATGTGTAAATACGTAAAGACCAATTTATTTGTATTCTGCAAATTACAGCAATAATATTATAAAAATTAAAGTTTTAAGTAATTAATTTTCATATATCTAAATTACAGTTATGTAGAATTTAATTTATTATTGCTTGGTTTTCACTAGTAAATAACAATATTGATGTATTTTAATCAATGAAAAAAATTGAGTAAGTTTCTTAAATTAAAAAAAAAAAAACTATACTCGGATGTGCCAATCCCAAAACTTTCTTCTATCTCATGCATGTTAATACTTCAAAAAATCGCATTTTTTTAATTATGCATTTTAGAATTAAAAGAAATGCAGCATAGCAGCGCCACTTGTTATATGATTTACACGAAAACATAATCATCTCCTACTTATGTCAAGGTCTAACAGCATATTAAATTTGACGAAATTATGTGCATTAGCTCTTGAGATATGACTATCGCTAAAATCGTGTAAATCCGGAAAAATTCAGCATAGCAGCGCCACCTGTTGAGCGATTTACACCAAAACCTACTAAGCACCGATTTATATCAAGCTCTAACAGAATCTGAAGTTTTATGAAATTCCGTGCATTAGTTCTTAAGATATAGCTATGGTAAAAATCGTGAAAAATGTAGCATAGCAGCGGAACTTATTGGGCGATTTACACCAAAACGTAATCAGCTTCTACCTATGTCAATATCTAACAGAATCTGAAGTTTGATGAAATTCTGTGTATTAGTTATTGAGATATAGCTACCGTGAAAATCGTGAAAAATGTATCATAGCAGCGCCACCTGTTGGGAGATTTACACTAAAAACTAATCAGCCCCAATTTATATCAGGGACTAACTGAATCTAAAGTTTTATTAAATTCCTCACATTAGTTCTTGAGATAGAGCGACCACAAAATTTTTGTCGCATACAGACAGACTCACAGACTTACAGACAGACATTTTCTAAAAACAGTCAAATCGTGTTCAGAACCTTCTAAAACGTATAAATCCGTCGAAAACCGGAAGTCGAAAATTTTTATCCTATATTTTCTTCTTGTAAAGATAGAAGAAAGTAATAAAAATGAAATAAATAACTAAAGCTATATTCATATGGATTTCTGAAATACGCCGCTATATAGATTTGTTCTACCAAATATAGATTTTTGAGATTATAAAACATGATACTCTTTATGATAAAGGCATTATTTCAGTAGAGTAAATACCTCCTAAGATAGAATCGAGAAGGACCTGGAAACATTCCGTTTAAGAATGTTTTTCGTCATCGCAAGTACACCTTATATTTAGCAGGTATTGAAGGTATTGCTATCGCTGGAACCCCGAAAATTTTCCCTTTCATTCAGGATTCCGTTATAAACAGATTCCGTTATGGCAGATTTTACAGGTTTATAGTTCCTTGTTTTTTTTTTTTTTTTTTTTTTTTTTTAAATGTGTAAGTTTAGTTTAATTCGAATTATTCATTGGGAAAGTCAGTTTCAAAACTTTTTTTATCCTTGTACTATAACTATTGTGACTCCCGCATACACTTTACTGTCCTTGGGTTTTGAAACAATAACAGTCAGTCAATAATGATAACAATTTTTAAATCACGTTTAAAGATTCAAGGAAAGGAGGTGGATGTCGAATTCGCAGAGAAAATAGAGAAATCTTAGACATATTTATCTAAACACACTAGTGTTACTGTTACTATTACTTAGTAAAAGAAAAATCAAATCAATCTAATTTTAATCAAAATCAGTAGATGTAAATACACGACAAATGATTTACATACCATTTAATATTTTACATACCACAGCTGATGATTCATAAAAAAATATATATATTGAGAAGTTCATAAATATTTTTCAGAATATGCTTATGTGTCAAGCACATAATTCTGAAAGTTTTGGAGTACAGTTTTCAGCATGCGTAGCATTCAAAATATTTCGAAAACTGTTTTAAAAATATATTATACATTTAAAAGCGACATTGAACTTATCATATCTTATGCTCTGAAAAAAAAAAAAAATTGTTTATTTTACAGTATAATACTGGCACCCCAGCTGCCAGTATTATACCGTCAAATTAACAGCAATAAACAGTAAAATAAGCAGTAATACGCTGCCGCACATAATCTTTTTTTTTTTTTTTTTTTTTTTTTGCAGTGTATGTACTGTAAAAGAAGACAAATGTTTCGTAATCTTGCTGTTATCTTTCTTAAGGTTCACGGAAATATAATATAATTCCTTCCGAGTCACCCACGCTTCAGAAACGCGTCCTTTTATCTTCAGAATCCAACGGATTTGCGAGAGTTAAAGAAGCATTTATGTGACAATTGTTTCTTTTGCTGTCGGAAATTTTCGGAAACGTTTCTTAAGTAGCTTTTGCAGTGTATTAATCAGTGTTTTTCGACCCAAAACATCAGTTCTTTGGATGCTATAATTCTCAAGGAAAGATTTTCATGTTCAACAAACATGATAAATAATTAAAAACAATATAAACAATAAAAATAATAGCATTAGCATTAACATTAAAATTAACATTATTTTGTTATTCGTGCGCTTTGCATAAATTCTGTTTACGCGGCTAAAAATGGTTACTTGAGAATCTAAAAAAATTTTTGTTTTTTAAATGGGTATTTAACAGTGCCCAAAATGGATACACAGTGGTAACCAAAACAGGCATGACCCAATTTGGGCACATAAATAAGAATCTTTCAACCCAAATTGGGTTTTATTTTTTTCTGTGTACACTAAAAAAAACTACTCAAAAACTTTTCCAAAAATTACGAGCAGCAAAAGAAACTTTTGTTTCAGAAATACTTTTTCAAATCTCTGAAATTTATTAGTTTCAGAAGCTTCTAAAAACCAAGAAACGTTTTTCGAAATAGCCAGTAACTCGTAAGGTGTTATATTACAATTTCGTAAACCTTAAAGTAAGAACTAGCTTCAAAAAATGTCTTTTTTTTATAGAGTAGAGAGCTTTATCTTTACGCAACCGCTCAATGTTACATTAACCCCTTCACCTCCATGCTATGTGAAGCGTACGACATGATTTTTATAGTGGATGATTACTAGACGGACTGCTTGTATGTCATTTATTGTTTCTAACTGGTTTTATCTTGCAACAAATAGGTACCATCTCTAAAGTGGTTTATGGGAGTAGTTTGAAGACTTGTAAATCCAAGTGATTTGAAGGCTTACACAAGTAAATAGACAAAATATTCTGGAGATAAAAGAGATAAAAAAATAATTGTGAAGTTACTGTTCAAATGTTAAATGCATCGCTAATAAAATAAAAGAAAACTGCCCAATTAAACTGAGGACATTGAGCTCACAGGCTATTCACACTAATTGTATATTATACTCTTATTTCAAAGAATTTGAAATATGCCCTCGAAAAATAAAGAAACAGACAAAATATTCAGGGGGATCATCTCCCCGTTCCCCCTCTTATAATTAACCAATGAACCCCCAAAACTAATCAGTTAAGCACCTTATTACAATGAACATATATACAAAATTTGAATCAAATCGGATAAATCTGAATGAAAAACCCATTTATCTAAATTAAGGGGGGATGTATTAGCCCCCCTTTCCTCCTTTATACTTAACCAATGAACCTCAAAAACTAATCAGGGAAGTGCCTTACCACAATGAACCTACGTTCAAAATTTGAAGAAAATCAGATGGAAAACTCATTTATCTAAATTAAGGGGGGATTAGCCCCTTTTCCCCCACATTATACTTAACCAATGAACCCCCAAAACAAATCTGGGAAGCTCCAAACCACAATGAATCTATATACAAAATTTGAAGAAAATTGGATAATTCTGCTTGAAAAACTAATTTATTTAAATTAATGGGTGGTTACCCCCCCCCCCCCCGTTCCCTCTTTATAATTAACCAATGAACCCCCAAAACTAATCAGGAAAGCGCCTTATCACGATGAACCTATAAACAAAATTTGAAGCAAAACGGTTATTTCTATCAAGAGTTATCGCGTTACGTACATACACACATACATACGTACATATAGAATCGGCGGGCACATTGGCTCTCAGGCTTTGATAGCCTGTGAGCTAAAAACTAAAGCATCAATATGCACAAATTTTCTAAAATTTATTCATCTTCAAAAAATGTAAAATTGAGAAAAAACAAGAAGGAAAAATCATACGTCAAGCGTACATTATGAAGCACTTTCCAACACATTCAGAGTAATACAACAAAACTTCACAATTTAATAAAGATGAAAGATGTCTAAGTAAACAATTTGGAAAACGTATAAGGTATTTGAAAACCCAATCTCAGCAATTACCACCTACTGTCGCAAAAATATCAGAATTCGTTTGTGCAGTCCTGTATATATGATCTATCGAATTTATACACACCAAGTAATATGCAAAGAATTAGTTATTAAAAAAAGCATACTTCATTTGAAAACGCAGCAATTATTGTTCATAGACAATACTGTAACCGAATTCTTTTATGTGTCCCTGTAAATGAACAATAAATGCTATGCACTATATTCTATAGTAAGCATTACTGCACATGAGTGATGCATATAAATTTCAATATGTTTTAAATAGTGTAAAATCATCAAAATACACTACAAACATTTTCCCCCGTAGACCGTAATGTAACGAAAATCTTCTGTGTGATCCTGTAAACAAACTATAAATGCTATACATTTTATTTTCAATACCGAACATGCCATGGTAAACTTCAGTAACATATACTTGTACCAATTACATGACAATCCGAGTATATTTTCGCGAGTTACAAGGCGGACAGACTGACTGACAGACGACTTGACGCAAGACGCCCAAACAAACCGAATTCCCAAACACTTTTCAACTATTTTAGAAAGTGTTGAAAAGAAGGCGTAAGTAAAAGCATTTTTACGATACGTAATCATTTCCAAATAGAAAAATTTGACACATTGGAAAGATGAATAAACGAGATTTAATTACGCTTCAAACAAATTTTCTCCATAGAACATTGTGTAACAGAATTCTGTTGTGTGACCCTGTAAATGAATAATAACGTATTTGCACCCTATATTTTATAAAAAGCATGTTTTAGTGCGCTTCATACTTGCTTATCAATTTATCGTGTTTTAAATGGCGTAACATCATCAAAATGCACTTGAAAATATTTTTTATAATTGACTATAACGTAACGGTATACTTTTGACTGGCCTTGTAAATAAACTATGAGTGCTACACACTTTATTTTCAATAGGGATCATGCTATAATAAACGTCGATAACATACAAAAATTTCGGGAAAATCCGAGTATATTTACGAGAGTTAGAGTACGGACGGATGACCAGACAAACCAAAGTCATAAACACTTTTCAACTAGGTTGGAAAGTGTTAAAAATGCATTAAGAGAAATGGTACTAATGGTTAAGGCATGAGGAACTTTGTTAAAGCCCCATATAAACACAAAATGAATTACCAACGGGACGAAAAAAATAACCATATTTTACAATAAGTTTTGCGTTTCACTGTATGCTTTTGAAAAACTTGATCAAGGATTGGTGGTATAGTTTCGATCCAGAACATAAGTTAATATATTTTGTTTTAATATGGTAGCTTAACAAAGTTATCAATACATACAGGGTGTCCACTAAAGTCCTCTCCATCCCCATTAACTCCAGAACGACGACAGCTCTATTAATAAATATGATGTCTACATATAGTAAAGTGTCTATGATGAAACCACTTATAACGCCACCTAGCGGCAAACTGCAGAATTAGTTTTCCTATCTTGAAAACGGTGCGAGACACTGAAAAAAGTCAACTACAATGTTGTACAACGTCCACTATATAGTATGAAATGATGTCTTATGTGTAAAAATAAACTCTATCCAATCACCAGCTTAAATATACCACTAATTGAATACAACAGTGTGGCATGACAAGACAGACGGGTATTTACAACTGAAACTGACACATATAAGTAAGGTACATTCAATACAAAAATTAAGTTAAGTATATTAAATGGGCCCATCATCGGAACACATACTGAATCCACAATTCATTGCTGCCGATATTGTCTTTCATTTAGCATACTTAAATTCCTTTTTTCATTAAAACAAACTTTACCTTGCTTACTGTGTTAGCACTATTATAAAATATCCATCTGTCTTATGATGCCACACCTGTATATAATTTGTGGCATATTTAAACTGGTAACAGGATACAAAAAATTGTATTTCAGGGCTTCTAATAAAGTTAATTTTTCATGTAACACATCGTTTTATGTTAAGTCGAGGACACTGCAAATTTGTAATTAACAGTTTTCCCATACCTTACGCCGTTTCCGAGATAGGGACGGTAATTTTTGCAGTTTGCCGTAAGATGGCAGTGAAAACGCTTTCATATAGCGTAGCACGATAGCGTATAGCCACTTTACTATAGCTAGACACTATGTTTATGACTATAGCTGTCGCGATTCCGAGATTGACTTTAGTGGGCAACCTGTATATTGATAATTGCATCAGATTGAACTAACACTTTTTTCGTACTTTAAAATTATATAATATGAATTTATTTAGTACTCATAATAGGACAACCACTGTGCTATATAGGAGAAATTATTTAGCTTTATGAATCTTTGTTTTCTTGGTCTGCTTTGAAGCCATTATATCAAGGCAACACTAGATACTGGACTTGCTCATTCATTCTCATAACGTGACAAATAGTGGCTGGCTGCGACCAGCGATTGGTACAAAGCGACGCACCCATCGTTTTGTGCCAATCGCTGTATGTCTTTCGTCGCGGCCAGCCACCTTTTGTGACGCCATGATAATGAATGAGCAAGCCCGCGGTATCTAGTGTAGCCCTGATTATATGCAATTACAGTGGCGCAGCCCAGAATCCTCATGTTAATGGGGTTTTAAACCATATTTACCCATAAAATGTACAATTTCGTTGGGTTACATGTCCCTAAGCTAGTGTTTAGTAAATACGTGATACATTAAAACGACGTAATGGAAAGCACAACCAACCACAACAAATTTAGCATTAATAGGTTTAAAGGTTTCAGAAAAGAACATCTCCTTAAATCCACAGAGAAAAAAAAAAGAAGAGAAGGAGAAAGAACACACTGAAAAAAAAAATGTTTATTTTACGATGGAAAACCTGTATATTGATTCACCAACATTATACTGGCATCCCAGCTGCCAGTATTATGCAGTAAAATCAATAATTTGTTTTGCAGTGTAGTAGGAGTAACATACATCCTAGTTTGCTGTAAATGTTTCATTGTCTTTCATTAGTTTTGTATTGAAATGGAGGCGCTGCTATTATGAAGCCATGAAACAGTTTAATGGTAAAACTTTTATGCTATTGATTTTTACACATAATATTTTTATCTTAACACAAGGAGTTTTGTATGCATCTCTGTAGTTTTCAAACGCCCTGGGAGGGGTTTTAATCCCGAAATCCCCTTCCCTCTTTTGCGGCGCCAGTGGCAATCATATACAAAATTTAAAATAGAAAATGGTAAAAACAAAATTGCTATATCAAGATAATGAGAATGTTTAAACCTAAGATATTTAGTTGCCATTAAAAAAAAAAAAGAGGGCTGAATTTTTTTTGCTATCTGTTGAATTAAGAAGCACACTAACCGCAAGACTGAATCTTGGTAACGCTTGTTGACTCCATCTAAAAGTTCTCCCCAAAATTGACTGTAAACTCATCTTGGAGTAGAGTTTCACATCACACGACTTTGCTCAACTGGCCGTGACTGGCGTTAAGTTGTCTATGTCTTCCAGAAATAGCCATTTTTTTTCAACGCACGCATGAGTTCAGGAATAAACATCCCAAATCGGACATTTGACCACTACAACTTCTGTTCTTAATTTAATTCACTTATTCTTTATCCACTTTTGACTGACCATACGTTTCCCGTGAGATTCGCAAATTAACCCAATTTTCAAAAATACTTTTCAAATAATTGTAAATAATGATGAATAAGGTTTAAGTAGGCAATATTGCTGAACAATTTAACTTTTATTTTAATAAGATCAAGTTAAATTTGAATAATGTTCATATGATCCCTTCGGCATAGGAAATATTGGTCTGTCTTTTCGTTAACAGATTTCAGTTTAACGCCAACATGCGGTATCTTACGGTTAATATTCCATAATCAGGTATATAGCCAAATAGAGCAAATGTCCCTTGGAGCAAGAATGTCTTTAAAATCTTTAATGTCATTCACATTCATTTTAAATGACATTCTGATCGAATTTATAAAAATAACTAAATAAATAAAACAACATTCGAAAGAAAATATTTTTTGTTGTTTTTATTTGCTAATCAACTGCCAAATGTGGTAACTCTGCCATTTTCTTATTTACTTTACATTATTGTAACAAACAAATATCCATTGTTGGTACAGATTTACAAAAAAATCATGCTTGAAGAAATGGTGAAAATGATTTAAATAGCTATAAAAATTCAGTGAATTGAGGTAAAATTTTTAAACTATTTTTAAATTATTAAAAATTTTTAAATTTTGATTCCTATTCGATGATGTAAAATTTGAAATTATGCGATACTTAGAAGTGAATATATGAGCGAAAAAAGCGAAAGCGAAAGTCGTTGCCACCATCCTTACGACATAGGCGTACTGTACTACTTTTTAAAATACATTTCTAAAAGAAATGTGAATCATAAAAAAGTGTGTTTTTAAAGCTGAATTGTTTGAATAAAATTACAGCAACTTCATTTTCACTGCCTTTTCCTTTTATATACCAGTTGCAATCATGTAATCATTAATTTGGAAAAAAACATCGATAATTGATTCTGGTGGAAAACTAATCCTGTAGTTTGCATCCAAAAAAATTCTTTCCTAATCTTTCGTAATCGGGTACACAGCCAAGTTTGAAGTCAAACAGAAGAAGTTTTTGGAACGATATGGTTACAAATGTATCCAGTGTTAGCTTCAAAACGATGTCAATTACGCGCCAAACTATGTTTCATTAAATAATGTCAAATTGCTGTTGACTGAATTATAGATCTTTCACCAATAAAACTCCTTCAGAATGATAAATAATAATAAATAATAATAAAATGATAAATAAAGTTAGTTATGCAAAATTTTTAGTAATAATGTCTTTGGTAAATAATCGAACCGAAGATTCTTTTTATTTTTATTTTTATTTTTATTTTTATTCTTTTTGCATTTTTCTAATGTGTACAATAACACGGGGAATTAAATATGCTTGCTATTTCTTTTATTTTCAAGATTGCATTATTCTTAAATCTGTTGTCTAATTAAACCCCATAATGAACATAATCGTTAATTTGACACTAACTTTTCTAGCGTCTAGTGTTGTGCGTCTGCCGAAATTGCTTTATAATGATCGAAATTTTATCTAATCTGAATTTCAAGTGCTTTTTTCTTATCTAAGCTAAAATGATAAATCAACAAATATTGTTTCTTGGCTATCATTGGAATTTTAAATTTGTTTGTCGTACATTGCAAGTACTGTTTTTTTTAGTGATAGTAAGATAACTGCATATGAAAAATATATAATAGTAAATCTTTTTTTGTCCATTTGCTTCATAATGAAAATGATAAATTTATTAATTGCTGAGTACAAATTTCGTGTAATCTTCTTCAATCGGATTCATGGTCTAGAGTTCTCTTCAAATAAAAAAAATATTTCCAATAATATAGTACATATGCCAATTGGAGGGAGACCCGATTACAAAAGATTAGTCCAATATCTTTTAAAAACCATCAAAAATAAGAAAATATAAGCAAAATAAATATATGAAAATATATGAAAAAATAATCTCTCTTCATCCAAGCAGCCAAATAATTTTCAGCCTTTTTGTAAATAGCCTACACAGAGTTAGGCTAATTAGAATATTGCCATTTATTTCTCAATCAGCCTTGTATTTTTCAGGCTGATTACAAAGAGCCTAGATTGCGTTAGGTTAGTTGAAAAATAACCACTTGTATGTTCGGTTTACAAAAGCCAGGCTAATAGGAGAATTATCTCCCTTTTTCCAATCAGCCTGATATTTTCAGGCTTATATTGTAATGAATCTATGCAATTTCAGGATAATTGGAAAATGACCAGCTGTTTGTCAAAATATCGTGTTATACGCGATCTGAACCAGAAAATTCAATTTCGTCTAACCGAACTAAAGAAAAGTTCAATCGAACCACAACCTGATCCGAACAGAACAAAAAAATTCCATCTACGCACAACCCGACCCGATCCTGAAAATTCCATTTGAAGTCAACCCTAGACCTGACCCGAACGCGACAAAATAATTGTATCGAATCGCAACCCGATACGAACTCGACAAAATAATTTTCGTCTACGCAACCCGTCCCGAACTGAAAATTCCGTTTAAAGTCAACTTGCAACCCGATCCAAACCCGACAAAAAAAATTACATCGAACCTCAACCCCATCCGAACACGACAAAATAATTTCCGTCGACACTCATCCCGACCCTAACTGGAAAATTCCATTTAAATTCAACCCGAAACCCGAACCGAATCTGACCAAAAAAATTCCATCGAACCGCAACCCGATCTGAACACGACAAAATAATTTCTGTCGATACGCAACCCGACGCGAACATAAACATTCTATTTAAAGTCAACCTACAATCCAATACAAACACAACAAAAAAATTTCATCGAACCGTAACCCGATCCGAAAAGGGCAAATAATTTCCATCGAACCGCAACCCGATCCGAACAGGACAAATAATTTCCATCGACACGCAATCCGACCCTATCCTGAAAATTCCATTTGAAGTCAACCCTAGACCTGACCTGGAGGCAACAAAATAATTGTATCGAACCGCAACCAGATTCGAACACGACAAAATAATTTCCGTCTAGACGCAACCCAATCCGAACCGGAAAATTTCATTTAAAGTCAACCCGAAACTCGATCCAAATCCGACAAAAAAAATTTCCTCAAACCTGAACACGATACGAACACGACAAAAAAGTTCCGTCGACAAGCAAACCGACCCGAACTGGAAAATTCCATTTGAAGTCAACAAGAAACCCGACCCGAAACTGACAAAAAAAAAAAAAAAAAAAAAAAAAAAAAAATTATCGAACCACAATCCGATCCAAACACGACAAAGTAATTTCCGTCGACACGCAACTCGACGCGAACCTGAAAATTCTATTTAAAGTCAACCTACAATCCGACCCAAACCAAACAAAAATAATTCCACTGCATACCAACCCGATCCGAACAGGACAAATAATTCCATCGACACGCGCAACACGACCCGATCCTGAAAATTTCATTCGAAGTCAACCCGAAACCTGACAGGAACATGACAAAATAATTGAATTGAACAACAACCCGATTCTAACCCGGCAAAATTATTTCCGTCAACATGCAACCCAACCCAAACCTGAAAATTCCATTTGACGTCAACCCGAAACCCGATCCGAACCCGGCAAGAAAAATTCTATTGAACTGCAATCCGATCCGAAACCAATAAATTCGCCGATATGCAACCCAACTATAATCGACACATTTCAACCTGAACCCGAAATACTTCAACCCGAACACTAAGGAAAAGGAAATTAATTCACCTTTTAATGCAATTATGAAAAATAGTCTCCAATTACCTCACTAATTACTAATTTTATCTTTTTAATTGAAAAACGGACTTAATATTTAAATATAGTAATATCTATGAGTAGTGGACTTACCTATCATACGTAGTATAGGGTAAGTCTTGTAATCGTTTTAAACAATCGAAAAAAAAAAAAAAAAAATGACAGATTTACACGTTTCAGACACTGGAGATTTCGAAAAACATATTTTTAGAAAAAAAAATTTGCCGTCCGTATGTGTGTCTGTCTCTGTGTCTGTAAACGCTCTATCTCCCAAACAAATTGAGATAGAGACTTGAAATTTGTTATGTACTTAGTATGTAATTATGAGAAGAAGCTTATTGAATTTCAGTAACCTCGATTATCCGGAACTATTTTTTTCGGAATCTGGAAATATTCGTTCTGATAAAAGGTATATAAAAATTTTCGAAATTGATTATTTTAAAAAGTGAATATAAAAGACAATAAAAAAAATAAATTTTGCTTAAAGCATAAAGTCGATCGGATAATGAGTTGCCGAGATATTTGTAATCCTATTTTCCACACTTTTCGATTTTTCATGACCTTGTATTTCGTTCAAATTTCAATTCAAAGATATATTTTAATTAGAAATGAGACGCTTAATCCGACGCAATAAACCGTTAGTTAATATGATTTTAATTTTTGGAGTTATAAGGATGTTTCTTTTACGCAATTCAGTAATAGAGCCTTTAAAGTTTATGACGTCATCAAGCCACGATTTTATTCGAATTGCAAGGCATTTTATAAGTAGTTTACACATGTTTTATTTTAATATTTTATATTATGCATATCCATGATGGGTAAGTATTACGGTGGCCCCCAACGACTAGTTTTTTTTTCTGGTCGGGGTGACTGTAAATTTTTTTTCTATGCATCGGGTTCACTCTAGAATGTTTCTTGCGGGTCAGATTTAGGTTTTTACAAGTTGGGAAGTGGAGGGATTTTCAGAAACAAATTCATGAAAAGGAGTAGAACTATATGTTTCAGATCAATTCAGTTTATTCTATTAAATTTTTAAAACGTTTGCTATAATTAATGTTTTAATTTTATTCGCATATATCAGTATTTTTAATTATAAACAAGTGGGTAAGTGTGATCAAAGATCGCTCAAAGCGTTTCGTTTAATATTCCTTTCAAAACACTTTATCCTTTCTTTAATAAATCCAAACAAATTTCATTTAGCAACAACAACAAAAAAAAGTCGTTTTTTATAAAGTAAAAATTTACCGGTCTATTTTTTTCCTTTTTTCGAATATCTAAACCAGCCAGATAGCGGGCCAAGCACGCTATTATATTCTGTCATAATAATATCCTTCATACGGACTAAATGCAATATTTAAAAAAACAATTTCAAAATTAAACAAATTGTATACCTTTAAAATGTTAAAATATGCGAATATTTCCATAAGCTGATTTTTATCACGATTCAATATGTTTCTCAAACTCATATATTTATATTGATCTCTATTATTTATATTGATACTCGCTTTGTATTATTCTCAAACATCTAAAAAATTAGTTAAACTTCCCATATGACGTCAGATTTTCTTTTTAATTCTCTAATGATGTGATATTAATCTGCTTTGTTTACTTACTCATACTCATACTCCTTGTATTATTGAGAAATCTTAGACATTTTCCGTTTTATTACGACTATGACGTCAATCAATTTTATTTCATACTTATCTTTTTTTCAGTTGATGAAACTTTTTATTTCATTTTCCTTTTTCACGTGGAAATCGTCTGATAGAAAATTAATTATTGTGGAAAGATTTTCATCGTGGATTTTTAATTTTTGGCATCGGCTATAATGAAAAATGTTTAAATTTAAAAGGAAAAGGCTGTTAGAATTTTGGTTTTTTATCTCTATCTATTAAAATAATACGAATTTTTCAAATTTTAATATTTTCAGCTCTTCAGAGCTGATATTCTGATTTATACACAAAGTTTCAACTCTGTAAGTTACATAGTTTTCGAGAATGGCTCTGTGACAGACAGACAGCGGAGCAGGAGCAATAGGGTTTCGTAAGATGAACGAAACCCTAAAAAATATGTTTTCCAATTTTAAACGAATATTAAGTGGATCGCCTGAAACATTAATCTATTGCTACTAATTCAGTAAAAAAATATATCTACCCTATATATATAAAATCCTAATGAAACGAATTTACGAAACGAATTTATGAAACGATTTTATGAAACGACTGATTAAACGACTGATTATGTTTCAGGGCTTTTTTTAATAAAATATTAAACGCTTGATGGGGAAATTAATACCAACTGTCCATAAAAATCCACGGATGTCAAAACTGGTAATAGAATTTTGAAATTGGAATTAGTTTTCGAGATATTAATTTTTTTTCTAATTTTAATGACATTTCTGTAATGATGGCAACTAATTACTCAGTTTTTTTGTGACAAAAAAGGGGAAAAAATTGAAAAGGATCCCGATAGGGATTATTGATTTCTTTTTATTCGTCATTTTCAAATTGAAATTGAATTTATCTTTTATTTCAGTCGATAATGAAGACAAGATTGTGATTAAATTATGTTATTCAGATAAATTGAAAAAAAAATCACATTTCTATCGTCAGGATTCAATCGCTTGTCAGCATTTAATTTAATTTATAAACTGAAAATATTTTGAATAAATTCGTCCAAATGACGTCATTTATGTAAACGCAAAAGAAAGGGGGGGGGGAGGAATTAATAGTAATTATTATTTATTGATATCATTTTGTTATTTTTTTTGTAAAATTTAAGTAAACGAATTTATAAAATCACTAATTCGGATATTTGAAACGAATATATAAAATAATAATTGCCCAACTGAACGGAAGGAGAATAAAATATCCTGCTTGGTTTTCTTTCCAATTTTAATGAGAATATGACATCAATTATGGTAAAATAACATTTACTCTTTTCTCTCTTTTATTGGCAGCAAGGAAAAAATGCTCCCTATATATTAGAGAAATGCTATTAAAGTTTAAAACAAATGAATATTTCAGTAGCATTACTTTTTTAATAATGAATTATATGTTTACACATAAATAACAAAGAGAAGAAAAAACTCAAATAATTAAATTACTATATACTCGAAACACACTTAAGGTGTAAATTACGTTATATATTAAAATGATTTTAGTTTCTTTTCCAATTTAGGGGCCTTCGCGAGATACAGAAAGTGACCTTGGCGATGAATTGAAATTCGGCAACATGTTTTCTAACAATCTATTCGCTTTTTGATATACAGAAACAATTATTCGATATTTATACAATTTATTTAATATAAAGAAGCCATTTATCTATTTTTATGTACAAAAAGAGGTAAATTGAAAGACAATTATAAATAAATTGTATATATACATATAAATACATGTATAAACAAGCATAAAATTTCGGTGCTTTTCCAGTATATTGGGCGTTGACGAAACAGAGAAAATAGCCTTGGCGGAAAAGGAAATTTGGCAACATACTTTCTGTCAACCTATTCACTTTGTCATTTCGTATACAGAAGCATTTTTTCAATATTTATATAATTTGTTTAGCGTAAAATGTCATTTATACTATTTTATATATAATCAGAAGTAATTTGTATAGAAAAGCAATAATAATATACCTATAATTAAAATACGCATACGAACAACAAAATCGTCGAATTTGTTTCCATGGCTGTTTATGTCATTTGACACCAAATCTCACTTTCTGATGCCCGAATTGCGCCAAGCTTTTTAAAAAAGCGTCAAGACCCCTATAATAGAAAAGCACCAAAAGTTCATTGGTTTTGTTTTCATAACTTTTGGCAACAAATCTATGTATATTAACGAATCTATCCCTTTTTGAAGCTCGAATTACGCCACACCTAAAAGCAAAGGATCCTATACTGGAAAAGTACCCGATTTTTTTATGGACAGTATTCAAGTGACATAAAATTGTGTAAAATTATCGCGGATAGCAAATTTGTTTAAATATGTCATCAATTGATGCCGAATAAATGCAGGCATGCATGCACAAATTATTTAATTAATTTTGTATGATAAATAATTATTAGAAAATCCGTATATACATATTAATTAAAATAAATAATTTACATATTTAAAATAACATGAAAATATGCATGATGGTGCACTAAAATAGAGAGAAAATTAAAACCTCTTACTGAAAATGTCTATAGCATAGTACTTTTCAATACCGTGGAACTTAATGTTATTCACAAGCAGATGGAATTTTTCTCATCCTTAAACGCAAAGGAAGAATAGAATACAGATCGTTGTTATAAAAGTCCGAGAGGTAGCCACAATTTAAACCTAACCATTTTATACAAGCTGGTTTTCAAGTTGTAATTGATTTTACTTATCAATCCCGAAAACAGTCGTCAGTTGTTGCAACAGCTGTGTATGAGGCCATGATAATCAAAAAATGCCCCATTAAAACGTTAAAAGCATGGCAACTCAATTACTGATTTACCAATATTTTTAAAACAAAGCACGCTGTCATGTTTTTAGAGGCCTTGAAGTCTGAGTGGGGGTTGGCGAGCATAGCTCGCAGGTGGTAGGCCCTCTAGTATATATATAAAAAGGTTTTCCTTACTTAATGCAGACCCTAATTTTCAAAAGGAAACCCAAATATTTTTTCAGGTGAAAAATGCACATAAAATAAAACCTGCATAGTGAACACTTCGCAGTAGCGGACACCTCTATTTAGCGAATACTTTTTCAATTTCTAATACGTATATATTTGTAAGCTTTTACCTTTGAATAATAGAAACCTCCGAATAGTGACTGATTCAAGGGTAGAATCCTGCGCAGGTGGAGTTGTATCCGAAAACCGAAACCAAAAAATCCATTTCTTAGTCCACCCGTAACCTAACGTGAACCCGATAAAATAATTTTCGTCGACACGCAACCCTGCGCAAACCCAACACACTTACATCCGAATCCAAAATAAAATTAAACTAACAGTTTGTTCAAATATTATTAAAGAAAACCTTTAAAAAAATACTAAATTAGTAACATTCGATTAATGCTTCAGGTAATTCACTTAATCATTCGCTTAAATTTGGAATTTTTTTTTCATAACTAAAAAGTATCTACTAATATATTAGAATAATATTAAAACGTTAATTAAAGCAAACGTTTTAAAAACTTAATATAATAAACTTTATTCATCTGAAACATAGTTCTGTTTATTTTCATTAATTCGTTTGTGACAATCACAACATTCCCCACTTGAAAAAAACCTAAATCTGACCCGCAAAGGAAAGGACTCAAAGGAAAAATAAATAGTCGTCCCAACCAGAAAAAAAAGAAAGAAAATTAGCGACAACCGAACAAATGCAATGAACAGAGCTAATCAAAGATTTTATTATATTTGAATATTAAAGATATGTCCATTTTTCATTATAAAAGGTAAAATTGGTATTAGTAATATAATTGTAGAGTACTTTTTGTACGTGCAGTAAAATATGAATTGATTTCCTTTCATTTAGTGTTCGGGCAGAAGCATGTCGGGTTCGGTTTCGGTTGCGTTTTGGCGTAAATTATTTTATCGTGTTAGGATTGGGTTGCGGTTCGAAGGAACAATTCTTTGTCGTGTTCGAGTTGATTTCAAATTGAGTTTTCAGGTTCGGGTCAGGTACAACACGATATTTGGACAAATAGCTGGTAATTTTCTAATTAGCCTAAAACTGCATAGACTCATTGAAATAAGCTTGAAAATATTAATCTGATTGAGAAACAAGTAGTCATTTTTGAATTAGCCTAACGCTATCTAGACTCTTTTGCAGTAAGCCTAAACAATATCAGTCTGATTGAGAAATAAATTGCCATATTCCAATTAGCCTAACGCTCTCTAGGCTCTTTGCAATAAGCCTGAAAAACATCAGGCTGATTGGAAAAAGGGAGATGATTTTTCAATTAGCTCGGCTCTTTTTAAACAGCCTAGGCTCTTTGCAAAGAGCCTGATTGCTCAGTTAGCCTACGACATATATATTGCATCTATTTTTGTTTGTGAAAACTGAATTTGAAATTTCACTGCATGCTCATTAATTTTCTTCCTTATCAATTCCACCAGTTTTTAAATAATTTTATTTAAATTTTACAAGAGTATTAAAAGTTAGATAATGTACAAATATCTTAGTACTTTTTAATACTCTGATATATACTCGAAGATATACAAATAGATGGCAGCACTACATTTTTTGAAGTTCCTTCCATTACGCATTACGCTCCATTGAATCGAAAAGGTATATTTGGTGAGTTTCTTTTAATGAAGAATGAAGCAAATCTTCTGAACATTTCAAGAAGTAAAGCTTTTTAAGAGCTTTTTATTCCAATAAATTTCTTCTTTTGTAAGTAATATATTTTTAACACTTTCCAACGTAGTTGTAAATTCTGCCCATCCGTCCGTGCTTTAACTATCGTAAATTTCTTCGAATTGCCCTAAAATTATTGTTGTTACTGACGTTTACTGTAGCATGGTCCCTATTGCAAATGAAGTGTGTAGCATTTAAAGTCTGTTTACACGAACGGTCAAAAGTATCCTGTTACATTACAGTCAATGGGGAAAAAATCGTTTCAAGTGCATTTTGTTGATGTTATTGTTATACCATTTGAAACATGGTGAAATTGACATACAATTATGCAGCTCACAAAAAACATGCTTTTTGTAGAATATGAGGAGCAAAGCATTTATTATTTATTTACATGGTCATATAAAAAATTCTATTACACAATGTTCTACGGGCCAAAATAGTGTGCAGTGTAATTCAATGATGCTTCACTAATTTAAACATAATGAAATTTATATGCATTATTGAGTAGTCCATAAATTGCACGCTGAAAAGTACAGTGTGCATTGCGTTTATAATTCATTTACAGGGACAGTCAAAAGTATTTTGTTACACTGCAGTCAATGGAAAAAATCGTTTCAGGTGCATTTTTATTATGTTATGCCATATGAAACATGATGAAATGGATATATAATTATGAAGCGCACTAAAACATTCTTTTTGTAGAATATGGACTGCAAACTATTTATTATTCATTTATACGGTCACATGAAAGAATTATGTTACACAATGTTCTACGGGGAAAAAGCGTTTTACAGTGTAATTTAATGATGTTTCACTATTTCAAACATAATGAAATTTATATGCATTACTGAGGTACACTATAAATTGCTCACTGAAAAGTATGGAGTGCATTGCGTTTATAATTCATTTACAGTGACACACAAAATAAGTCGATTGCCGTCTACGTGCGATAATTATAGTCTATGTGTGAAAAGTGTGTTTTAAACTTTGGTTCGCGTTTTTAAGTTTAATTAAATTTTTGCACAGTGCATGGTGTATAACTTCTGTTGATTATACTACACAAAGGATTTCATAAATATCACTGACAATGGGAGTGAATTGCTTAAGAGTTGTTTTTAATTGTGTTACGCATTTTCCTGCTGAACTATATTTAGTATTCTAAGAGAAGACTAAGATAAGTTTGTGGTATATAAATAAATTCATATACGCAAAGTACAAAATGCATTGCTGTTTATGGTTGGTAATTGCTGGAAGTGAGTTTTAAGTTGCCTTATGCGTTTTTTACCTGATTTAAATTTTATCTTAGGTCTAAGTAGAAAAGTATCTACTTATAATAAAATCCGAAGGCAAGAAAGTGTCTGTAACCATTCCGGGCGCGACCACTCTGGTCTGCGAATCGACGGTAGTTAAACGCCATGTTGGGCTTAATGAAAAACCTATAGCTAAATGAGATAATATCTTCTATTTGAAATCATGCCTGTTCAGCATATTTTCCTATAAAACATGTATATCATATCCTATGATAATGTTTTAAGTTCTTAATTAAAAATCCAGATTAAACATCGGAATCCCAGATATAAACAAACGAACACTGTTATCCAGTATTATATTACGCTTTCTTTTTAAATATTCTGGCGCCATCTAATAATACAGACAGATAATACAACAGGCATGAAAGAGTTCCTCATAAAAGAGTAATTCCACCTTTTTTAAAGCAATTTTGTACATTCTCTGGATTGATGCAAAAATACAAAGACAATTTTTGGGGAGGGGAGGGGGGGGACAGGGGTCTGAAAAATTTAATAATCAGACATTTCGTCTACTCAATTGCTTGGAGTTTGTTTTTGAATTGCTGTGCAAAAGAGCCATCAAATGAAAGGCGAGTTTATATTATAAGTATCTGAAAGTCATGTATATAAATGAAGTTGCTTAAAGGGCCTTTGCAGAGTGAAATTTCTTTTAAAGGAAGTTTTCATAAGGTTCTCTTTTTAATAGAATAAATTGTCTTATTTATACAACACTTTTGGATAATTTCACTGATGCATTTTTGGAGATTTATTTCTGGAGCAAAGATTGATTTGACGGGTAAATATTTAGCATGGAGAAATTTTGTTTCTTTTGGAAGAAGGAGAAAAATCTTGAACAGTCAAATCATCCAGAATAATATTTGTTTTGAAAAATTAATCACTGTATGCATATGAAAGAATTTATCGTGAGAAGTTTATGCATATAGAAGAATTATCGTGGGAAGTGAGTTCAGGGGGTGATTATTGAGAAGATGTCAAAGTTGGCGAATCCTTTGAAAAGACCTAAAGGATTTACTTTTACGGAGCGAAACAATTTGTTAAAACAAGAAGGTATAGTGGCACTTGGTTGTTTTGGCAATCCGCAGAGTGCGTTTCCTGGGTACTGAAGTACTGAACCGGAGTGTAGTTTTTCCTTTTATTTTGTATGATGAAGCAAAGAAGACGAAAATCACTTCATTAGAGTTAATAGTCTTTAATTGGAGAAACATGTCACAATTCACAATTTTCCATAATAGTGAGATTTTGATCAATCAAAGTTTCAGATTTTTTAAATGAATCTGATGAATATTGGTGAGGTGACATTTTAAATTTAAAGTCAGGGGTGAAGAACACAAACAAAATCCAAAGAATAATCCAGAAATGCTGTTGAACGGGTCCGATCAAGTTCACGTAATCCAAAGAGTTTTAAGAACATCAAGGTGATATTTTCGTTATAAAACCAAAGGGTGGCCAAAGGGGCCAAGACATTTTTAGATGTTTATGAGATGAAGATCAGAGGGCAAGTGTTCTATCCGATATGAAAGTGGGCGCAAGGAAAAACACGCCAAGCGAGATACATTTCAAGCCAAGAGAATCGCATTTTTTTGCGTGGGAAATGTAACCGTTACATATATACATATCAACTTCATAATTGACGTCATTGGAAGGGAAAAATCTTTTGGCGAAGATTGCACTTTGGCTAAAAAGAGAGATTAAGAATTTTACCGTTAATTATTGTTTTGGGAACAGGGCTTTCGAGGAATGCAGCAAAGGCGCCGTTTAAATGTTATAGACATCTGGAACAATATGCGAGACAAAGCTGACCATGAAAAGGAAAACATTTTATACCTTGTATAATTTCATTTCTTTTGATATGTGGGAGACCGAATAAGTACGTTAATGATAATTTAAAAACAATATGCATGATTTTGACTAAAAGTCTTTCGTTGAAAGAGAAAGATTAAAAGGATGCGCGTTTTTAACAGCCGGGAATGTATATGAATTACGATTATGCAGAAAGGGGAAAATATATTTGATAAAATACATAAAATATAGATTGCTTTAATTTTTTGAAAGGAATATATATGGTATCTTTACCATATATATATCACCCCTTCACAAGATTTTGAAAAATTTAGAATGTCACCCTGTAAATATAATACAAAATATCAAAGCAGAAAAATAATAATAAAAATAAAATAAGTATGCATACAATAATGTAAATAATAATATGTAGTGCTACAATAATATCTTCATATTAGTATGATAAATGGCCATACATTTTTCAAATTGCAGCAAAATATACTTTTAAAGTCTTTGAAAAGTCTTTTATCCATATTAGAACTAATGTTAGCTGCAAACATACTTTTTTTTGTTTGTTTTCTTGCAAGTTTATTCATTTTACAATATGATGGTGCACCTATATAAATAAACTCTTAATTGTTCATTTTTTTTTTTAACACAGTCTTTAAAAAGAGTTCAAGAATGAAAAATTACAGCTGCATTTTTCCTTGAAGGTTTTCTCACGTGATTTTATTTATCAACAAACATGAGCATGATAAATGAGTCTTTAGTGCACAAAATTTTTTTTGTATTTGCTTAAAAAGTTCACAAGTTTGCACTATATTATTAAAAATCTTAAATGAAATGTAAATACAAAAATTTCAAAATAAAAGAAACACAATTACAATTATACAATGATAATATAGAGATTATAAAGATTATAAAGATACATATATAAAATATTAAACGTAAAAAAAGTTTTCGTGTAAAGACACAGGAGAGATAATAATGATGCAAGACATGGGCATCGAAAAAAATATCTCCCCTTAAACTTGTTGTAATAACAAGGAAGAGACCGCAGTTTAGGACATTGGTCATATTCGGGACAGGGCGTATTTAGGGAGAGGGGTTTATTTTTGGTAAACCCCCCCTTGCTCCGCACATATTTGGAAACTCCGCCTATGATTGGAGCGACTCGGGTTCATCTACGGGTTTGAAAAATAGTAAAATTGGGTATACCAATTTTAACAAAGTTTTGCTCTCATACACAATGGAATAAAGACCCCCACATGGGTGATAATTTTGAACGGGGCTTATTCCGCAAGGGCGAATAAAAACTAAAAAAAAAATGCAAAATAAATCAAAGTTTTTTTTGTTCAAAAACCTAAAAATCCTTCCATAGACACGTTCTAGAGTGAAGAGAGCATAAAGTCACATTCGGGATAAATATATATTGTTTCGAAAATTAAATTCTCAAAATAATTCATTTATTTTAAGTTATTTAAAAATTCAAAGATTAAATTAAAAGGAAAATGAGTATTAAATTCAAATGAGATAATTAATTTTTTTTACAAAATGCTAAGTATACTTACAAATGCAGAGAGTGTTAATAGAATTATGAAATGTTTAAATTTATAACAATACCTATTATTCTTAATTTATATTATCTATATATTTTATTTATTTATTTATCCATTTATTTATTTATTTTTATTTTTATTTTATTTTTTTAACAAGATTTTAAATTATACGAACTTGCTGAACAAGAATATGGGTGGAAAAAAAATCTTTTGCCATATAAACAAGTTCTGCAGTACTGCTACATAACACATAAACAATAGACCAGCCATATCACAATAAAAACAAATAATACAATACTACATAACATGCATGCATAAATACACCTGTTACCATGGATAAGGAGCATTTATGAATCTGGCAACAGAAAATTTTATATTCATATTAATATTTTATCACCTTTCGAGGACGTAAATTATAGGAGTGAGCACTTTGTTCAATATTGTTATTACTAGGAGTATTGTTATGAACATTATGATAATTTAAGTCAAATAAATGGTTATTTCTAGGAGGTGCAAGTAAAAGTCTGTCTATATGAACTCTGAAAATTGAATTGTTAATATGAGAATTCAGTTGTTGAATTGAAAAAGAAACAGGTGAGTGTTTCTTTACAACTACATAAGGTCCTGTATACCTTGGCTTAAATTTATCTGATGATTTTAGGTATACAATGTCTTTCTCAGCAATTGGCCTGAGTTTTGCCTTTCTTTGATGATATTCGTTTCTCTTAATTTGAGATGCTTTTATGTTGTCATAAGCTTTGTTGTAAATACCATTTAAATCATGAAGGAGATTGTAAAAGTCTACATTTTGGTCTAGAAAGGGTTGATTAGCATTTAAATCATATGTATCAAATATTAGAGATAATTCGCGTCCAAAATGTAAAAGATTCGGAGAGAAAGAAGTAGAAGAATGTTTAGAACCATTATAGAGATTTTTATGAATAGCAATGGCATTTTCAAAGGAATGTCCTTCTTTCATTAAAGTATTGATTGAGTATTTAAGAGATGTGTTTATCCTCTCGCTTATAGAATTGCTAGCTGGGTGTGAGACAGAAGAGTGATTTATTTTAATACCTAGAGTATTATTTAAAGTATTATACACATAAGAACGAAATTGGGGCCCAAGGTCTGATAATACGCAGGCAGGGCGCCCGAAAGTTGTCATATAGGCAAATAAACACTTTACAATTTTAGGTGCAGTTGTATTGTAGAGAGGGTACAGTTCAATATGTCGAGAAAAATGATCCGTAACTGTGAGAATAGTTTTACCGTTTTTAAAAGGACCAACAAGATCAATTGAAATGGTGTTTCCTGGTTGTTTAGGGGTATATGTTGGTTGAAGTGGGGCATTAGGTATACGATGATGTTTAGCCTGAAGACATAATAAACAAGAAGATACATAATTTAAAGTATCGGTGTACATACCTTTCCAACAATACCGTGAAGAGAGGAATTCATATGTTTTAGCTAAACCAAAATGAGATAGATGGGATATTGTTAAAACTTTAGGTTTTAAAGAATTGGGAACCATAATTACATACACGAAAGTATTATCCGCAACATTACTTTTTTTTAACATTAAAACTTTAGAATCAGGATGAATGAAATAAGATGGAAATTTTTTTGAAGAACCTGATTTTAAAATCTCTTCATATATTGGAGCTAATTGTGAATCTTTTAATTGTTCTTGGACAAAAGTTTCATTAGAAATTTCAAGCAAAGCATCTTTTTTATTTTTACTATTAATGATTAAGCAATTCACAATTTTGTTGTTGTTATTTTCCTCAAAATCATTTTCAACAATAGGTAATGCCTGTTTATCTTCAGAAATGAGATTAGGATTAGAATTCAAAGTTTCAATATTTTCTTCAGTAAATTCGCATCGGGATAAATAATCTGCTAGAACATTAGAAACACCTGGAATATGTTTAAAAGTAAAAGTGAATTTTGATAGCTGCATGAGCCAGCGAGTGGTGATATCTGCCGGATTAGTGGTTTTTTTGTATTTATCAAGAGGTTTACTGTCCGATAAAATTATGAAAGGACGATTATAGATATAGTAATTGAAAGCATTTACAGATTTTACAATGGCCATAAGTTCTAACTTTAAAGCCGGATATTTCTTTTCGGAGGGTTTGAGAGATTTTGAGAAGTATGAGACAGGAAGCAACTGATTATTATGCTCTTGTAATAATACACCAGAAATAGCGATACCCGAAGCGTCCGTGTTCACGTAAAATTCTTTGTCCCAATCTGGTAGACGTACCATTGGTGGTTGAAAAAAGATTTTTTGAATATTATGAAACATATTTTGATGCACCTCTGTCCATTTAAAAGTTGAGGATGGTTTTGATAAGTCTATGAGGGGCTGAATAAGTTTAGAAAATTCTGGAATTAAACTCTTATAAAAAGTAGCCAGTCCTACAAAACTTCTTACCTGCTTTTTTGTTTTTGGAACAGGAAATGACTTAATTTTTAGAATATTAGCTTGAATTGGAGAAATAGTGTGGTTATGAATATGAAAACCAAGATAATCAATATTATTCTTGTGAAAAGAACATTTAGAAGGTGACAAAGTCAAGTTGTATTTTCCTAAGATTTCAAGAATTTTTGTTAGTTTATCGTACGTTTCCTGAAATGAGTTAGAGCCAAAAATTAAATCATCTTGATAGGCATAAATTCCTTCTAACTGCATTTCATCCAATAAACTATCCATAAGGGCTTGAAAATATGCACTTGCATTTTTTTATCCAAAACAGAGTCTTTTATATTTAAATGAACCGAACATAGACGTGAAAGTGACCTTATCCTGATATTCTGAAGGAAGGTCAATTTGATGGTAGGCCTGTTGGAAATCAAGGGACGTGAAAAATTTATATTTAGATAAGTTGGAAATAATATTTTGTATTTTAGGGAGAGGGTATGAAGAAGATTGTACAACTGTGTTTAACATCCGTAAATCCAAGGCAAGACGAAATTTTTGTGTACCTGATCCATCAGGTTTTTTTTTGACTAGAAGGATTGGACAAGACCATTCCGAACATGAGCGTTCAATGATACCTGCATCAACTAATTGGTTTATTTGTGTTAATGCTTCTTTTTGAAGTGCTTGAGGAATTGGAAAAGGAAGTGTTTTAATTGGGAAATCGTTAATAAATTTAATGTTTGGTTTAAATTTATCAGTATGACCTAACGTTTTCATAGATTTTGAGAAAACAGCAGAATTATTCAATAATAACTCTTTCAATAGTTTAGCTTCAGTATTCGGTAAGTGTTGTAAATTAAAGTCATCTTGTGAGAGATCACGTTTTCGTTGATTCAAAATATCAGTAGAAGCCTGAATGAAATTTACAAATTGTTTGGTTTCTTCTTTGAAATTACTTTTAACAGCCTCTAGCTGTTGGGCATCTTCCACAATCTGGTCAATTGGCGTTAAGAAACCAATATTTGCTCTTTTATTTACATGAACATTTTTAGTTGTCATATTTTTTACATAAATTTTAAATTCATGTGGGTTTGATTTATCAGTTTGAATAATCGAATCAAAAGCAAGAATATCTTTTACAAGCATGTCATTCTGAAATAAATATGGGGTATCATGAGAAATTTGTTTTGCGCGTACAGAAATACATTTTACCTCATTTGGAGAAATAACCAGTTTGTTTACTAGACAAACATTATGAGAGATATCAGTTTGTACATTTACGTTATGACATTCCGCTGATTCTGAGTTATCATCTATGTAGATAAAGGGAATTCTCAGATTATCAAGTTGCATTATTTTGTTACCTAGATCTAATGTGATGTTAAATTTCTCAAGAAAATTTAATCCCAAAATACCATCAAATTTATACTCTTTAGGAATGTCAACAATGTAGAAGTAATGCGAAAAGTGTTTTTGTTCAATTTTGAATGAAATTCGAATACATGCTGTAAAATCTATCTTAGAATTAACTGTAGTTAAAGTCACATTAGTCCCTAAACGTTTATACTTAAGCACATGTTTCAGTTTATCAAATAACTGTACAGATAAGAGGCTAGTTGTACTTCCAGTATCCACAAGTAAAAAGGTATCTTGTTTTGCGATGGAGGCCTTTATAAGGGGAAGTGTGGGAGAGTACTTATTGACATTCAAAAGAATTTCATGAAAGGAATTACCGGTCGGTGTTGTATCAGTGACACTGTGAGAATCAATAGAATTTTGGGGAAAATCAGTTTGTACAGCTGTTGTATTTGCAATGGAAATATGCTGAGAAGTTTGAGAACCTGTTGAATTAACCAGTCTCTCAGCCGACAATTTTGGAAGAGAATAATCAATGTAAAAACATTTATCACTGTGTGCTGACTCATTTTCACATGCAGACATACACTGGTCAGCCTTAGCATACGTCTCTAGGGGTTTAAATTTTTGTTTTGTGGAAACCTGTCATTTCTATCACTGTTATATTTACTAAATTTTTGATCATAACGCGCGTTCGCTCTTTGCCATCTGAAACATTTCTGCGCTATATGCCCAAAACGAAAACATAACTGGCAACGATCATTATTTCTGGCCCAATTATTTTGTCTAGTTTGTGGCGCTCTATGAAATTTTGACTTATAACGAGCCTGAAAGTTTTGTCTGTTGACATGTTTACATTGTTTTGGAGACTCCGATTTTCTTGATGTTTGAGCAAAATTTAAGTTATTAATTTTCTCCGTTAATTCCTTAATTTTACTTTCTAATTGATTGCATTCTACATGCGCCGAACTGCTAGCAGACAAAACATTGTTATTTATGAAAATCTCTTGTAGAGATTGTCCCCTGTCAATTGCTTTATCATATGTGTTGATGCCTTCTTCTTGCAATTTAATTTTAATGTCCGAAGGTAAACAAGATATTAATCTAACGTATTTTATTTTATTTAATGCGTCTTTGTCAAAAATTTCGGGGTATACCTTTGCTACAAGCACATTAAGTCTATGAGCAAAATTTTTTACTGTCTCCTGTGGTAACATAGTTAAACAATTCAAATCGTTTAAAGTTGCAGCCGAAGAATTCTGTGAAAAGAATTTTTGAATGCGATCGCGAATGAACTCAAAATCTTGTGCGTTATAAAGTACAGGGTCCTCCAAATAATATTTCTTAGCGGGACCTTTCAGTTTAGTTTTAAGATAATCGACAGTTTGTTCATTAGTTATTTCCTTAATTTTCTGGTAAGTTAAAATTTGATTAAAGAAATGATTAAGTAATTCGGGGTCGCCGTAAAAATCATCAACAACGTACTCACAATTCTTAGAATTAGCCATGATGATATCACCTTAAAAGTTTAACTATTATTATTATTTTCTTTTTTTTTAGACACAGGTAAAATATCATAAAATAAGCAAAATAAAAAAAAGCAACAATTTTAAACAAACCACACTTGATAATTTATTTAAAAATCATTAAATATTTAATCTTAGAAGTATTAAAGAAAAATTAACTATAAATCATAAATAGTGGTTTCAACTACAAAAATAAATATAATATACCAAAATATAACACGGAGAAAAATATACTTTTCCGTCATGAAAAATTTTAGCTATAAAATGCAATGTTTATAAATATCAAAATTTGAAAGTCTATGAATGTTAAAAAGCCATTCTGTCTTACCTGAACACAATTATACCTTTTAAAACCTTATTATTATATTTTTAAACATCTACAGCAAAAAAAAAATTATTAAATAAATAAAATTCAATGAGTGCTTTTTAATCGTCTAACATATATTGCACATATTATATATCTAGATCCTCTTAACAATGTAAAAACACTACTTGAAACTATACGGAAATAATATTTCATCAATGTAAAAGTTCTAGCAAAATTGAAAATTTCCTTTTTTTATCAACCTTTTACAAAAATAAAGACTTACCTCTATAAAATATATCCATAGCGCTTTTTTTTTTTTTTTTTTTTTTGCAAAACATATTAATAGAAAAAGAAAGCACAAAATACTGTATTTAAATTCCTATTCCGGATCGTATTCGCTAAACTTTAAATCACTGAATGAATTAAAAACGAAAACAAAATTTTTCTTTGTGGTTATTCATTGAGAAAGATATTTCTTTCGTAACGTGAATTTTTATCTTGTAGCTGTATAAATTTGGATTGTCTGAAAACAAAGTTCACAAGAGTTCGCTAAATTGTGGTACTCAGCTAAATACTAAAGGTCAGAATGCAGCGTTGAATTAGATGCAGATAATATTCATTTCTTGTGTTTTAATTGTTGCACGGCGATGAAAATCAATTTTTGGATGACTGAGAATAGTATAAATAAAATAACACAATCAGAAATTAACAAAGTTCAAGTCAAAATAGCATATTCACTTTAGGTGCGGGCGAAGGTTTTATGAATGAAACATCACTCATTGAAGAAAACCACATGTTGAAAATCACTGCTTCCATCAGGGATTGATTATCATTTTTCACAGAACAATTATGCAGCATAAAACACTAAGATGAAATAATTCGATGATGCTCCGACGCTGAATAATTTGCGACGAATAATTAAATTAATTTACTTCGATGAAAATCACATCGCATATCTCACACAAAAAGGATTAAGTTTGAAGTTAGCAACTTTCGATGATAGGTAAAAACAACAGTCACAGGCAGGCTCCAACAAAGCATTCTCAGAATGAAAAATATATGTAATCAGAAAAGTTGCAAATAAATAGGAATTTTTTTTTTTTTTCGTTTCGTGGCCCCAATGACACACCCTTTAGAAATTGTCGTGCGAAAGCGATCACATCCAGTTCAAAAGTCCGGCACCAATGCATATGAAAGAATTTATCGTGAGAAGTTTATGCATATAGAAGAATTATCGTGGGAAGTGAGTTCAGGGGGTGATTATTGAGAAGATGTCAAAGTTGGCGAATCCTTTGAAAAGACCTAAAGGATTTACTTTTACGGAGCGAAACAATTTGTTAAAACAAGAAGGTATAGTGGCACTTGGTTGTTTTGGCAATCCGCAGAGTGCGTTTCCTGGGTACTGAAGTACTGAACCGGAGTGTAGTTTTTCCTTTTATTTTGTATGATGAAGCAAAGAAGACGAAAATCACTTCATTAGAGTTAATAGTCTTTAATTGGAGAAACATGTCACAATTCACAATTTTCCATAATAGTGAGATTTTGATCAATCAAAGTTTCAGATTTTTTAAATGAATCTGATGAATATTGGTGAGGTGACATTTTAAATTTAAAGTCAGGGGTGAAGAACACAAACAAAATCCAAAGAATAATCCAGAAATGCTGTTGAACGGGTCCGATCAAGTTCACGTAATCCAAAGAGTTTTAAGAACATCAAGGTGATATTTTCGTTATAAAACCAAAGGGTGGCCAAAGGGGCCAAGACATTTTTAGATGTTTATGAGATGAAGATCAGAGGGCAAGTGTTCTATCCGATATGAAAGTGGGCGCAAGGAAAAACACGCCAAGCGAGATACATTTCAAGCCAAGAGAATCGCATTTTTTTGCGTGGGAAATGTAACCGTTACATATATACATATCAACTTCATAATTGACGTCATTGGAAGGGAAAAATCTTTTGGCGAAGATTGCACTTTGGCTAAAAAGAGAGATTAAGAATTTTACCGTTAATTATTGTTTTGGGAACAGGGCTTTCGAGGAATGCAGCAAAGGCGCCGTTTAAATGTTATAGACATCTGGAACAATATGCGAGACAAAGCTGACCATGAAAAGGAAAACATTTTATACCTTGTATAATTTCATTTCTTTTGATATGTGGGAGACCGAATAAGTACGTTAATGATAATTTAAAAACAATATGCATGATTTTGACTAAAAGTCTTTCGTTGAAAGAGAAAGATTAAAAGGATGCGCGTTTTTAACAGCCGGGAATGTATATGAATTACGATTATGCAGAAAGGGGAAAATATATTTGATAAAATACATAAAATATAGATTGCTTTAATTTTTTGAAAGGAATATATATGGTATCTTTACCATAATATAAGTTGATCAGACATATTTGGATTTATACCTTTAGCAAACTGTATTCAGTTTTAATTTTTTTGATGCAATTATGCTATGCATTTATTGTTAGTTTAAATTTGTTTTTAGTACTTTCTAAGTTATGGAAAAAAATAACAGTCATATGTATAGTTATATTGCATTTTATTGTATAAATAACATAATCAGTATAAGAAAGCGCCTGTGTAATACAAAATGTAAAAGCATAGTATAATAAAGCGCCATTGTATAGATGGAAAAAATTCTCCAACTTTTTTCCTGTTTCCCACTTTCATGCTTGATACAAACAAATTTTGAAATTTTGTTTCCATCGTAAATAAAATGATTTTTTTTATGAAACGTAATTAAAATATAAGGAATAAATAGTACCGAGTAATTTCCATTTAATTTGGCTTACATTATCAAAAAAGAGTTATGTGGTGAGTCAAGCTCTTTAGAAACACATTGATAACGCTTATTTACAAAAATTTTCCACATGGATTATTTTTTTAATATTTAATTTGAATGTTTTGTCCAATCGTTGAACTATTTCAAAAATTTAATATTGAGTAAAAAAGAAAAAAACCTTATAATTTGTATTTGTCATTTTTTAAATGTACTTTTCTACAATACATACCTTTCAATAATAAAATCTTCATGCTGTTTGTTTGTATGAAGTCTTATGAAAATGCAGCGCAGATCAACAATCTGTCATTTTTGACGGAGGTTATCTACTATAATTTTATATAAAGCATGTATTCTGTAAACACATTTTTTTCAAAAATTGCTGTGATTTCTTCCGTAGGGAGGCTTTGCGGTGGTGATCGATCCAGTATTACGCTTCTGTTTTAAATATTGTTCTGGCGCCATCTACCGGCTTTAAAATGTACTTTTCTACAATACAAACCTTTCAATAATAAAATCTTCCAGCTGTTTGTTTGTATAAAGTCTTATGAAAATGGAACGCAGATCAACAATCCGTCATTTTTGACGGGGGTTATATACTATAATATTTTATATAAAACATGTATTCTGTAAACAATTTTTTCTGTAAACACTTTTTTTTCAGAAATAGCGCTGATTTCTTTCGTAGGGAGGCTTTGCGGTGATCGATCCAGTATTACGCTTCTGTTTTAAATATTGTTTTGGGGCCATCTACCGGCTTTAAAATGTACTTTTCTACAATACAAACCTTTTAATAATAAACTCTTCATGCTCTTTGTTTGTATGAAGTCTTATGAAAATGGAACGCGGATCAACAATCCGTCATTTTTGATGGGGTTTATATACTAGTTTAAATAATATACAGGGCTGTACAAAAGATGCATATTGCATTTCCATCCATTGGCAAAAATTGCTAAATGTGAATTTTCTAATTGAACTAAATTTTATCATGCTATGTAGTATATAATGAAATCTATAGCACATAAACAGGGCTGCACAAAATATTTCGACTACTTTTTTGACTGTAAAAGGCAATTGCCAAAAATGGATTTTTAAATGTGTTATTATGTTTTCTAAACTATTTACTTACATATCTTCATTCACCATATTTAAGGTTGATATTTCGTTACAGTTTTCTGGATGTATTGGAAAGTGTTTCATAATCTGTGCTAGACGCATGATTTTTCGTTCTTGTTTAAATATGATATTGTTATAACTTCGCTTAGAAGTTTATATTTTTCCTTAAGTGGGTATCTTCAAATTTTCAGCATTTTCTTAAGTTGAGCTTTTTATAAAAATTACTATCTGTAATTACACACTGATATGCACTAATCATGCAACTTTAATTAATTAAGTATTAAATTAGTGTTATATTCATTTTTACTTTCTTATATCTCTTTACAAGAAGGAAGTATTGGAATTGTGAAACATTTTCAATTCGGTTTTCGACGTATTTATACGTTTTAGAAGGTCCTGAACACGATTTCACTGTTTTTAGGAAACGTCTGTTCGCGAATCTGTCTGTGTGTCTGCATGTTTGCGTGTCTGTATGTGACACAAATTTTGTGGGCGCTCTATCTCAAGAACTAATGCACGGAATTTCATCAAGCTTCATATTCTATTAGACCTTGGCAAAAATAGACGCTGAATATGTTTTGGTGTAAATCAACTATGCTCTGTTTTTCACGATTTTTGCGACAGCTATATTTCGAGCTCGAATATTGTGTAATTTAATTTTGGTTGCAGACGATTTGATTTATATGGAAGTATGTTTTGTGATGGCCCGCAATAAACTAGTTAGGTGTATTCGTAATGATATAAATTCGTAGCACAAGTCGTCGTCTGGTCCGTCTGTCCGCATATAACAGAGCAAAAACTACCCAACCGAATGGTTTGAAATTTAATGCATATAATCGTTGCAGAATTTTGTCGAGTTATTTCAAATTTTATGAAAATCGAATCAAAACTTAAAAAGATATTAATAAAAATATTTATTAAGTAACTGGAATTTTTTTTTTAATCGGTACTTCCTTGTTATAGCAGCTTCCGAGGATTAATCGTCAAGCGACCGAGATATATCGCCAAGTTATCTGACATGTATAACGTTATAATCATATATGACATTTTATAACCTCTATGATCAAGTTATAGTCACGTAATTAATTTAATGATACCCCATGATAGTTAATGATTCTAGGTTACTATGGTGATTACGTCCTATTTAAGATGGAGTCATATTATTTTCACATTACGGAATTTAAAAACCGAATTTGTATACTAAAAAGGTTTAATTATAGCAATCCTATAATCTACCGACAGTTTTTTCGATAGTTGTTTCCGGAGAAATAGATATTAAATGGAAAAAGAGTCTAAATATGAATTTCAAGTTCTGAAATTTTCAAAGATAGGCCTAAGTTTCCCATTGGAATTTTCAGTAAATGTCAACAAAAGATAAAATGTTGCCAACTTAAAATGTCTTATTCTATTACGGAAATTAATCGTATCATAATAACAGACGATATAATTCATTTCACTGAAATAATAACCGTACGAACGCACCTCATTTGTCATGTCTGACGTACAATTTCCAACTTTTTTTAATTCTATATTCATTAGTTTACGTTCCCTGCATATGATCAACGTATTAGCAATGTAAAATCTATCGGCCTCACGGCCACAATCAGTTGACCTTTTTTTTTTTTTTGGGTGGGGGTAATACGCAGGACTTTTATGGGATTTACAGATTATCAATTAGGTTATTTTGGAGGGGAAAGTTTTAGTGTATAAAACATCGTTCTACGTTGCTTAGTTATAGATTTATAGATCTGTTGGAGAAAGTTCTATAATTTGTTGAGCCCGATTATAAAAATGAATTTTTTTTTTAAAGTTCTTACTGGATGGATTTTGATGAAAGTTGCACTATAGAAAAATTATGCATGAAAATTTGAATATATATCATACTAGCTGTTACCCGTGACTTCGTTCACGTAACATTAAAAAAAGAATAAATGCATTAATTTTGCGAAACATTTCACTTGATAATTAACAACATATATAATTAACCAAAGCTTTATCACATTTTATAGGAGACCATACGGTATTTCTTTGCTATAGGGGCCTTGACATAACACAGTCTTAAAAAAGTGAAATTTCATGCCAAATAATATATACAATCGCGAAAATGAAACTGCAACTAATGAAAAAAGGAGGACCCAGTAAAATCGTGAAAATCGAGGAATTCCCCTTCGTAAAACGAAAAACAACACTGCAGAATTCTAGATTCTATACAACAGTGCATTTTAGGTGGTATTTGGTGTACAATTTGTATATGTGTGCATTGCTAAATGGGCATTATTATATTGTTTATTTCCATAGACATATGTTATATATTTCTTACTACATTATCTTGTTTATGTATATATTAAATTAAGTGCTTCACGCTAAGTGGTGTAAATAATGAACAAACTGCTTGTGGATTTTATACATTGATAGATATTTCACAAAGATATAACAATCTGATGCGATTCTAAAATGTAAATAAAGGTTGCTAGAAAGTACTTTAAATTCTGCCCAATTTAACCTCGATATTTTCTCTATCGCTTCAAGAATACTATAAGCAAATAAATACCGACGACACAAATCTGATGATCTAAATTTACATATTTTTGTTAGTATATATAGGATTATTTTGATTTATTTCATGCGGTTGAAATTTTTTACGCTTTCTCTAAGGTTAGGTGTCGAATAAATGTACTTTCTTGTTATTTTATTTTGCCATTTCTATTTATTCTATTTTCCATTCATTCCATTTATGGATATTGATTTAATTTACATATTCGTGTCGATGAATATTCTTTAAAGTTATTATCAGGATTAGGATAGGATACGATTAGGGTTAGGATTAGGAATAAAAATTGTACGACAATGGCATGACCGATTCAGGTTTAAAGTATGAACCAGGAAGTCTATTTACATCATGAAGCAATTAGAAAATTATCGGCTAATATTTTTTAATATGTTTTACAGTCATAGTTGGCATCAAAGGTGAGCGGGGAAATGATCATCTAAAATACCATTAAGTGTTTACCACGCAAAAACAAATCTGGTTACAACAATGTATTTAATTTTAAGCCAAATTTCACTGAATAAAAAAAAAAAAAAAAAAAAAAAAAAAAAAAAAAAGCGAATTGACTATGGACTTAATTACAGACCCCTAACCTTCCTTTCCGCTTTCACGTTTATAATGTTATGAATTGGCACGATCGGCTTGTTCAAGTTTACACAATTCGGCTGGAAGAAAAGATTCATTACTTTTTGATTTCTTCTTTGCTTTTGCATTACGCGAATTTGTTGGTAAAATCGATTTTCTTTGCGATAACATTGTTGTTTTTTAAGTTTAAAAAATATTGTAATTTTACTTAAACATTGCTTTAAAATCTGTGCAATTTTTCTTATCCTACAAGACTTTACAAAAATCTATGATGAAACAACTTTAAAAAAAGCTATATTTAAAAAAGACAACAAAGTTTTTTTATTTAAAACTAAAAGAAATGTAAAATTAAATTCCGGTTCGAAACGACGATTTACAAATGTGTTTCGATTGTGGGAAAATGATAGAGGAAAAATGCTGTTACTTCGACACAATCATATTAAATCTTTAGCTTTTATGAGAAAAGCAACTTTCTTTTAAAAAATATAGTTATTTTTATTAAGATTTTCTGATTTTCGATACAGATAATTTTGCGATGCATATCATTGACATTTGCCATCCAGTATATATATATATATATATATTTACTTTTTAAAATTTAAATTAAAAATATGGTATCTTTATGTTAGCCGTGTGCAGACGATAAATCGCCAACCTATCCCATCATTCGTATTGAATTCATTAAAAATATAAATTTTTCACTCATTTCATTTAAAACACAGAACTTTAATTTACAACACATACATTTAAAATACATATATTACGTACATTTAAAATAATTCCTTTCATGTGAAAAGAAAAAGAAAAAAAAGAGAAATTAATCACAAATAATTTGATAATCCAAGATCATTTTATTTCAACATCAAAACAAATCTGTTTTATTTTTCTATATATGACATCATATTCGCTTGCTTTCCATACTTACTCGTATTTGTGCACTTTGTATTATTATCAAATATTTGAAAACGCAAATTTTATTTCTAATATGACATCATTTCATATTCTGTTTAATTCTTAAATAATTCATTTCCTTTTCATTTTTCACGTGGAAAATTTTCACTTGAAAATAAATTGTTGATTAAAAATTATTACTCAGGGGTTTTATTTTATATTGGCAACGATAAAGTATTAGCAACGGTAAAATAAATTTAACCATTTTTAAAAAAGCTGCAAAACCGGGCCCTTTGGGCCAAAACAACCAAACCAACCAACCATTTTAAAATATACGAAAAAATGTCCATTTATTCTGTATGAAAATAATGAAATTTTTAATTTTTAAGAAAAATATTGAAATAAAATAAACAAACACCAGCCTATATTCATTTGAGGGTTATAATCAACTTATATGCAAAGATACAGGATAATTAAATGCTTCATTTTGACGCTGGCTTCAGCCTAACATTTGCACACAATCAGATTTATAATATTATTAGGATATTCTAATACGAGCAAATCTTGTGTGTGGTTATATGTATATATATATATGCACATTTTATCTTAAAAACGGCTCTAACGATTTTGACGAAATTTTGTGTCCTACCGTTTTGGGGCACCAGAAAACCATTGGGATGGGTCACATGTTCGAGAAAATTCAATTAGTGGGTCATTTTGGGTCATTTTGGGTCATGGTGAAGCTAATTGTATCTAAAAAACGGTTCAAACGATTTTGACGCAATTTTGTATCCGACCATTTTCGGGCACGAGAAGACTATTGGGCTGAGTCACATGTTCGAGAACTTTCGATTAGTGGGTCATTTTTGGGTCAACGCGGGTCAAATTAATTTTATCTAAAAAACGGCTCTAACGATTTTGATTAAATTTTGTGTCCTACGAGTTTCGAGCACGATAAAATCATTGGGCTAGGTCACATATCCGAGAAAATTCAATTAGTGGGTCATTTCTGTGTCATTGTGGGTCAAGATCTAAAAAGCGGCTCAATTTACACTAAATTTTGCATCCAATGGTTTTCGGGCACGAGAAGACTGTTGGGCTAGGTCACATGTTCGAGAAAATTCAATTAGTGGGTCATTTTGGGTCATGGTCAAGCTAATTGTATCTAAAAAACGGTTCAAACGATTTTGACAAAATTTTGTATCCGACTGTTTTCGGGCACGAGAAGACTATGGGGCTGGGTCACATGTTCGAGAACTTTCGATTAGTGGGTCATTTTTGGGTCAAAGCGGGTCAAATTAATTTTATCTAAAAACGGCTCTAACGATTTTGATTAAATATTGTATCCTACGAGTTTCGGGCACGCGAAAATCATTGGGACATGTTCGAGAAAATTCAATTAGTGGATCATTTTGGTCATGGGTCATGATATTTGAACTCAAATTTAATTTTGACCGAGCATAGCTTGGTCTTCCCTGCTCGTATATATATATATGTAAAATTTACATTACGAATTGCAAAACTTACATTCTACGCGAGAGCTGCGGTCAAAAGCTTGTGCTGTAATAAAGAAAGAAATTTTATGAATATTTATTTTAATAATTTTAAACTATCTTTTACTGTAACATCTAACCTATGTTAATCCAGGTTGCATTAAAAATATTTTAATAATTTATTAATGAGATTTTTGCTGCTTTGCATTTGAGATAGGATGCTTATACTTGGTTCATATTTTATTATTTTTAGTGCATCTAAAATTAATTTGAAGAAATAATGCTCTTTAAATTTATACTAAAAAACAAAATTATTACTTGTCGAAAACGATGCATAGCATCAGAGATATAGAAAATTGTCTAATGTGTTAATTAATGCAAAAATAATTGTATTATTTGTGTTAGTTTGAATATATTAAACAAAATTTTATTCGATGTAACAAACAGAAAAATGAATTTTATCTATGTAATGAATACAAAATTTAAATTTTTCGTAAGGCTCTGCACTCCGATACTAGAAGAATAAATCTAAACCAGCTTTATTAACCAACTTAAAAAAATAATAATAATAAGTTGAAGGTTCCCAATTCGACGCGTATGTTTTTTTTTTTCTATGTAAGTTCGCCGATTACTCCGAAACTACGCGATCGATTCATGTGCGATTCACGCGACCGATTATACTTCAAGAAGCCTTAAATGTGACATTATCACAAATGTTTAAAATAACATATTAAATCACTGTAGTTTATCAGCATTGTTGCTGAAAGACAAAAATAATGTAATTCTTTTGCTGCATCATTTTACTCAATTGAATAATGTTGAATGTTGCTGAAGAGAAAACGTATTTTCCCTCTTCTCTTTCAACATCTCTGCTGGTAACGAGAAATCAGCGTAATTGAACATTTAATTAGTAATATCTCTCTTGGTAATAACTTTTAATTAGTAATATTAGTATAAATTTTATTTATTTATTTTTGCATAATTTTTGCACGGGTTTATTTAATATTTGACGTATTTTTACCGAAGTGGATGATGTCATCTTCTAATGCGGTTAAAATGCAATTGTTATATATATTTTTTTTCTCACGCGTGTCGTTTGTTATCTTTGGTCAGTTTTTACCGCAACTTTGATGGAATAAATGAGATGATATTTTGGCTTGACTAATATTGTTTGCAGATATTTTTATCAGTATTATTATTAGTACGGTACTTTATATTTACACTAGCTGTTACCCGTGACTTCGTTCACGCAACATTAAAATAATAATAAATACATTAATTAAGCAAAATATTTCACTCCCGATAATTAAAAACGTTAATAATTAACACACTCTTTATCACATTTCATAAGAGTTATTTGCGGTATTTTTTACGGTATTTTTTGTTATAGGGACCTTGACATAACTCAGTCTTAAAAAAGTGAAATTTTGTGCCAAATAATCGCGAAAATGAAATTGCAACCAATGCAAAAAGGAGGGCCAAATAAAATAGTGGAAATAGAGGAATTGGATAAAAACAACTGTGAATTTTAGCTGATAAACAATTTTACTTTTAACGCCTTTGTGAAACGTTTTAACAGTCATCCTTCAAAAAAAAACATTAATTGGAATTACTATATGCTTTTTCTTTAAATTCAATTCTGCCTCCGTGGTTTAATGTATAGCTGAAACAAATCTTGTTTTCTAAATGACAGTATGTTGACAGGCAATTTTTGTTCTCCCGAATAAATTGATTCATGAAGTTTGAATATGTTTTGAATAAGTCTTCGGATCAATGATAACCAGTATTAAGTAAATCGCGTTGCGTTCGATAGTCTAGGAGTAGTTTCGAAATACAAACACACGGTCAGATTTTAATATAATAGATTCGTGTTCATTTTCCTTTTCTTAAAATTATGATGTGATTTTTAGCAGAAAACTCTCATCTGTATATAATGAATACTCATGCTTAATAACCAGTGTAGATAAAAAAAAAAAAAAAAAAAAAAAAAACATTTAAATTTTTCGTTATAAATATGGCGTGAAACTCATCTACTTTATATGCTTACTAATGCTTGTATTATTAATGTAAGGAATTGATTCACATTCATTTTAAAACATATCGGAAAATTCCCGTTTTATTTCAAATATATATTTCCCCAGAGAAATCTCTTTTAAATGACATAATACTTGTTTATTTTCCAGGCAATTAATTTCAATACTGGCATAGGGGAAATTATGTTATTTTAACGAAATAATATTAAATCTTTAGGTTTTATCAACAAAAATGGAACTATGAACATTCGTCATTTTTTTAGGTAATCGAGGTATTTTTTTTAGTTTTAAGAATGAAAATATTTTTTTCTCGCTATCCATGACATCATTTTCGACATGGATAATATTGCGGAGCATATTATTGACATTTGCTAACCATTTTCTTTTGAAATTTCTTTTTACTTTTTTTAAATTTAAATAAACAAGAACGAAAAATTATGCGTCAAACATAGATTATGTAACACTTTCCAACGCTTCCAAAATAATTTTACAAATCATACCTGTTTAATAAGCTAAACGATAACATCTAAGTAATCCGAATACTTTTATTCAGCCCTGTATATGATCTATAGATTTGTATGTATACTACATAGGATGCTAAATTTTAGTTCAGTTAGGAAACGCGTAGCACAGTTTAAAATTCTTCGTCTCGAGTTAAATGATACGGAAATGTGTTCGCGAACTTTTGTGCTTCCCTGTATAGGATCTACAGAATTTATACACACCACGTAATAGACAAAAAGCGAGTTAAAATTAAAATCGCGTTCAGTAACTTTAAACGCACTTCCAGGAATTATTGTTAGCATACAGTAGATAATTCTTTTGTGTGTCCCTGTAAATGAACGATGACTGCTATACACACAATATTCTGTAGTACGCCTCTTATAATGCACCTTATATAAATTTCAATGCGTTTAAAATAGTGAAACATTATTTAAATAAACCGCAGACGATTTTTCTCCATAGACGTAATGTAACGGAATCCTTTTGACTGTCCCTGTAAAGTAACTATAAGTGCTATGCACACCCTATTCCATATTAAGCTTCTTCTAATGCACCTTAGTGATATATATAAATTTCAATGCGTTTAAAATAGTGAAACATTATTTAAATAAACGACAAATGATTTTTCCCCATAGACCGCAATGTAATGGAATTCTTTTGAGTGTCCCTGTAAAAAAACTGTAAGTGCTACACACTTCCGTTGAAATAGGAAACATGCTATATATAACGACTATAACATATAAAAATTGCAGAGCAATCCGAGCATATTTACGGGAGTTAGAGCACGGCCAGACGGCCAGACGGCAGACGGCAGACGGCAGACGGCAGACGGCCAGACAAACCGAAGTCATAAACACTTTTCAACTAGGTTGGAAAGTGTTAAAAATACGGTATAGCTATATTAGCCGTGCGCAGACGGTAAAACACCACGTATTGTTACGATACAAAAGAAAAAAAAAGAAAAAAATTGAAGGAAAAAAACCTAAGATAATTTTATTTCACCAATCAAAGCATATCCGCTTCATTTTCCATGTATGACGTCATATTAGCCTGTTTCCTATGGTTACGCATATTGAAACCTTGTATTATTATCAAAAACTAAAAAAAGTACGTTTTATTTCTAATAATATTATTTAATCTTTTTAATTCTTTAATTTTTTTATTTCATTTTCATTTTTCACGTGAAAATTTTTCAATTGAATCTAAATTGTAGAGTAAAAATTATTATTTCAGGTTTTTAATTAGTTTTGGCAACGATAAAGTATTAGCAACGGTAAAGTAAATTTAACCATTTTAAAATATTATACGAAAAAATGTCCATTTATTCTCTATGAAAATAACGAAATTTGGAATTATTAAGAAAAATATTTGAATAAAATTAACAAAAACAAGCCTATGTTCATAAGAGGGTTATAATCCACCTATATGCAAAAACACAGGATCATTAAATGCTCCATTTTGACGCTGGCTTCAGCCTAACATTTGCACACAATCAGATTTATAATATTATTAGGATACATAAATTACTAAACGAAAGTTATCATTAGGGAGATATGTATAAAAAATCATCTGTTTGCTGCCACTTTATTAAGCTTGTTAAAAGCAGAGTTCTAAAACACATAAATCTTTTTAGACTTGTCAAAAGTTGAGCGCAAAAATACGCAAAACTTCCAATAACAGAGATAAATAATGCAACAGATAATATAAGTGTTAGATATCGTATATAGTGTGCTCAGACATCTGATTCGGAGGAATAAAATTTAACGGCTAAAAGTATGATACGTCCTCCCTAATAAAACTTATCATTCCGGTATATATTTTATTTTTACTCCGCCCCTTTATTTCTTTACTAGCAAGCTACGCCCGCTACGCTGGTCAATTTCTCTTAACGAACCTTTAATCAAACAAAATATTGACATTTCATAATTCACTTTTATATTTTAACAGAATAATAAGGATACTATAATTTGTGACTCGTGCTATAGCCAATATACACGTCAGGACACGTCGCCCTTATCATTATCTTTTTACGCGTGAAGGTTTCGCTATGGTACTCTATGGTGAAATTTGGTAATTTTAGAAATTCAATAGTTGAAAAATCACAGAATCATTAGATCATTTTTCTTTAGAATTTGTTCTTAGAGCGCATTTAGATCTTCTAAATAACAATCATGCCGAACTTCAAGTTTCTAGCTCCTTCAGCATCGCAAAAATCGCAATTTTAGAACGTTTTTCGCTTCTGCATCCCCCTCGGGGTAGTGGCACCGACATAAAATATAGCCTATGTTGGAGCAGGGATTGTCACCATCCATTTGCCACCATTACTTTTGAAATCGCTTTAGTAGATCCAGACATTCCATACAAATTGTAATTTAGAATGTTTTTAGAAAATTTTTTGCTTATTTCAGCCTTTTAAATTTCGAATTTTTTTAGATTTTGTTCTTATAGAGCATTTAAATCTTGTAAGTAACGACCATACAAAATGTCAAGTTCCTAACTCCTTCAGTATTGAAAATATCATAATTTTGGAACGTTTTTCGCTCCTGCACCCTCTGCGGGTAGTAGCACTGACATAAAATTTAGCATATGTTGGAGCAGGGACTGTCACCATCCATTTGCCACCATCACTTTTGAAATCGGTTCTGTAGTTTCAGAGATTCCATAGAAATTGTAATTTAGAATGTTTTTAGAACGCTTCTTCCTCATCTCACCCTTTTAAATTTCGAATGTTTTTATAATTTGTTCTTAGAGAGCATTTACATGTTATAAGTAACTACCATACCAAATTTGATGCTTCTATCTCCTTCAGTATACAAAAAATCGAAATTTTAGAACGTTTTTCGCTCCTGCACCCCCCTGGGGGTGGTGGCACCGACATAAAATATAGCCTATGTTGGAGCAGGGATTGTCACCATTAATTTGCCACCATCACTTTTAAAATCGCTTCAGTGGTTCCAGAGATTACCCTCTACAAACAAACAAACAATCTTTACTACTTTATATATTAGTATAGATAAGGGGGAATTAGCCCCTTGTTCCCCCCTTCATACTTAACCAATCAATCCCGAAAACTAATCAGGGATGCGCCTTAACACAGTGAACCTATAAATGAAATTTGAAGGAAATGGGATAATTCTGCATGAAAAACCCATTTACATAAATTAAAGGGGTATTAGCCCCCGTTCCCCCCCTTTATACTTAATCAATCAATCCCGAAAACTAATCAGGGAAGCGTCTTAACCCAATGAACCTATAAACAAATTTTGAAGCAAATAGAATAATTCTGCATGAAAAACCCATGTATATAAATTAAGGGGGGATTATCCCCCCGTTCCCCCCCCCCCTTTATACTTAACCAATCAATCCCGAAAACTAATCAGGGAAGCGTCTTAACACAGTGAACCTATAAACAAAATTTGAAGGAAAACGGAATAATTCTGCATGAAAAACCCATTTAAATAAATTAAGGGGGGGATTATCCCCCCGTTCCCCCCTTTATACTTAACCAATCAATCCCGAAAAGTAATCAGGGAAGCGTCTTAACCCAATGAACCTATAAACAAAATTTGAAGGAAAACGGAATAATTCTGCATGAAAAACCCATTTGTATAAATTAAGGGGGGGGGGGAATTAGCCCCCGATCCCCCCTTTATACTTAACTAATCAATCCCGAAAACTAATCAGGGAAGCGCCTTAACTCAGTGAACCTATAAACAAAATTTGAAGGAAAACGGAATAATTCTGCATGAAAAACCCATTTATATAAATTAAGGGGGGGGGGAATTAGCCCCCGATCCCCCCTTTATACTTAACTAATCAATCCCGAAAACTAATCAGGGAAGCGCCTTAACTCAGTGAACCTATAAACAAAATTTGAAGGAAAACGGAATAATTCTACATGAAAAACCCATTAACATAAATTAAGGGGGGGATTAGCACCCCCCTCGTTCCCTCCTTTATACTCAGCCAATCAATCCCGAAAATTATCATGCAAGCGCCTTAACACAGTGAACCTATAAACAAAATTTGAAGGAAAACGGAATAATTCTGCATGAAAAAACCATTTAAATAAATTAATGGGGGGGGATTATTCCCCCGTTCCCCCCTTTATACTTAACCAATCAATCCCGAAAAGTAATCAGGGAAGCGTCTTAACCCAATGAACCTATAAACAAAATTTGAAGGAAAACGGAATAATTCTGCATGAAAAACCCATTTATATAAATTAAGGGGGGGGGGTTAGCCCTCCGATCCCCCCCCTTTATACCTAACTAATCAATCCCGAAAACTAATCAGGGAAGCGCCTTAACTCAGTGAACCTATAAACAAAATTTGAAGGAAAACGGAATAATTCTGCATGAAAAACCCATTTATATAAATTAAGGGGGGGTGAATTAGCCCCCGATCCCCCCTTTATACTTAACTAATCAATCCCGAAAACTAATCAGGGAAGCGCCTTAACTCAGTGAACCTATAAACAAAATTTGAAGGAAAACGGAATAATTCTGCATGAAAAACCCATTAATATAAATTAAGGGGGGGATTAGCCCCCCCCCTCGTTCCCCCCTTTATACTCAGCCAATCAATCCCGAAAATTATCATGCAAGCGCCTTAACACAGTGAGCCTATAAACAAAATTTGAAGGAAAACGGAATAATTCTGCATGAAAAACCCATTTATATAAATTAAGGGGGGGATTAGCCCCTCGTTCCCCCCTTTATACTTAACCAATCAATCCCGAAAAGTAATCAGGGAAGCGTCTTAACCCAATGAACCTATAAACAAAATTTGAAGGAAAACGGAATAATTCTGCATGAAAAACCCATTTATATAAATTAAGGGGGGGGAATTAGACCGCCGATCCCCCCTTTATATTAACTAATCAATCCCGAAAACTAATCAGGGAAGCGCCTTAACACAGTGAACCTATAAACAAAATTTGAAGGAAAACGGAATAATTCTGCATGAAAAACCCATTTATATAAATTAAGGGGGGGGGGAATTAGCCCCTTGTTCCCCCCCTTTATACTTAACCAATCAATCCCGAAAAGTAATCAGGGAAGCGTCTTAACCCAATGAACCTATAAACAAAATTTGAAGGAAAACGGAATAATTCTGCATGAAAAACCCATTCATATAAATTAAGGGGGGGATTAGCCCCCCACCCCGATTCCCCCCCCCCTTTATACTTAACTAATCAAACCCGTAAACTAATCAGGGAAGCGCCTTAACTCAGTGAACCTATAAACAAAATTTGAAGGGAAACGGAATAATTCTGCATGAAAAACCCATTTATATAAATTAAGGGGGGGGGGGGGAATTAGACCCTTGTTCCCCCCCTTTATACTTGACCAATCAATCCCGAAAACTAATCAGGGAAGCGCCTTAACTCAGTGAACCTATAAACAAAATTTGAAGGAAAACGGAATAATTCTGCATGAAAAACCCATTTATATAAATTAAGGGGGGGGGGAATTAGACCCTTGTTCCCCCCATTTATACTGGACCAATCAATCCCGAAAACTAATCAGGGAAGCGCCTTAACTCAGTGAACCTATAAACAAAATTTGAAGGAAAACGGAATAATTCTGCATGAAAAACCCATTTATATAAATTAAGGGGGGGGGGGGAATTAGCCCCTTGTTCCCCCCCTGTTATACTTAACCAATCAATCCCGAAAACTAATCAGGGAAGCGCCTTAACACAGTGTACCTATAAACAAAATTTGAAGGAAAACGGATATTTCTATGACGAGTTATCGCATTACGTACGTACATACATACATACAGAACCGGCTGCCAAGCTCTCAGGGCTTGACAGCCAGTGTGATAACTGAAAAATCGCAATTTTAGAACGTTTTTTGCTGCACCCTCTGGGGTTAGTGGCACCGACATAAAATATAGCCTATGTTGGAGCAGGGGTTGTCACCATCAATTTGCCACCATCACTTTTGAAATCGGTTCGGTAGTTCCAGAGATTACCCCCTACAAACAAACAAACAAGAATTACTCCTTTATAATATTAGTATAGATAAGAGTCATTAACTATGAAACCACCTGTGCGAGATAGTAATTAATGATCAAGGTTAAAAAAAAAAATATATCTGACATTCCGATGCAAAAAATAATAAAAAATATTATTTGATGAAAAGATTGATTAGTCTGACATTATAAGGATAAAAATAGGGTTTTTTTTTTTCATAACATATTTTTAACACGCAAAGCATAATTTTTTCCTTAATTCGCCTTCTAAATCACTGGGAACTGAAATTTTCCAACTTCAAAAAGTCCTTCCAGTTCAATAAAAAAAATAAGGTTTTTTTTTTTATTTTTTTTTGGTTTTTTGATTTAATACAAATTAAACAAACTAATTTCGCTCCTTCTAAGTTTGCTATTTTGGCGAGAAAGGTAATTTGCAGAAAAATTTTAAATTTGGCGTACCAAATGTAATTGAATGGATATGTGTCAATTATCTCAAAAATGTTAAAAATTTGTTGAAATCATTAGTAAATATCGTTCATAGGCTTTAACATATATCGGAGGCTCAAACGAGATTCTAACCAAAATCATTCAATGGATGCCATCGAAAACTTTTGCGTGTCGCTAAAAATGATTTATAAAAGCTATATACTTGATTAACGTGCGCATCTAAAATACTTGCAAGACCAATACACTGTCCAAATTAGGTTCAAATTACTTCAGTATTTCGGACATTATCATAATGACAAATTTTGTATCTGTATGTTGCTTACTTTGGTGTGTTACTGTAAATAAACTGTAAGAGCTACATACCTGATTGAGGAACTCATCCAAGATACTTGCAAGATCAATGCACTGTCTCAATTAAGTTAGAATTAGTTTAGTATTTTGGACGTTCTAAAATTTCCGCAGTCAATTTAAAACAAGAACGAAAAATCATGTGTCAAGCATAGATTATGTAACATTTTCCAACGCTTCCAAAATAATTTTACAAATCATTACCGTTTAATAAGCTGAAAGATAACATATAAGTAAACAATTTGGAAAACGCATAACATATTTAAAAACGTAATTTCAGGAATTTCCAACATATACCATATTCGGAAAAATATCCCGATACTTTTATTCAGCCCTGTATTGGATCTATAGATTTGTATAAATACTACATAGGATGATAAATTTTAGTTTGTTTAGGAAACGCGTAGCACAGTTTAAATTTCTCCTTCTGGAGAATCTTTCAATAAACGGACATGTGTTCGCGAACTTTTGTGCTGCCCTGTATATGAAATACAGAATTTATGCATACCCAGTAATAGACAAAATGTGAGGTCAATTGAAAATCGCGTTCAGTAACTTAAAACGCACGTCCTGGAATTATTGTTAACAGACAGTAGAGAATTCTTTTGTGTGTCCGTGTAAATGAACGATGACTGCTATACACACACTATTCTGTAGTAAGCATCTTGTAATGCACCTTAGTGATATATATAAATTTCAATGCGTTTAAAATAGTGAAACATTATTTAATTAAACCGCAAACGATTTTTCTCCATAGACGTAATGTAACGGAATTCTTTTGACTGTCCCTGTAAGGTAACTATAAGTGCTATGCACACCCTATTCCATATTAAGCTTCTTGTAATGCGCCTTAGTGATATACATCAATTACAATGTGTTTGAAATTGTGTAACATCATTAAAATAAACCGCAAATGATTTTTCCCCATAGACCGTTATGTAACGGAATTCTTTCGAGTGTCCTTGTAAAAAAACTATAAGTTCTACACACATCCGTTGAAATAGGAAACATGCTATAGCTAACGACAATAACATATAAAAATTGCAGGGCAATCCGAAACAAAAAGTCATTTTCCCTTTGTTCAAAAGGAATAACATTTTCTCCCCGGAGAAAGTAGGGGGCGCTGTTACTTACCATGGCTAATGGAGAATTTCCTTATTCTCGCCTTTCACTCTTGTATTTTCTTAGATATAACGTAAATGAAATTGCGTGTTCTTATTTTTCTTTTGTTGAAAATGGTTCATTGCTGTGTTCCACATTGTGCTTCAAATTCAGAGAAAAAAAATACCTGGAATTTCTTTTCATGAATAGGCGCTTTTATTACCGATACACCAGCAATCAGTAGAAGTACAGAGCAAAATTTTCGAAATATGTGCCTTATAAAATTGCTGCGGCTCTCAATTTATTTGTAGATTTAAACTGAATTTTAATGTTCGAAATTATAAACCACTTAATTAATTTCTTTTTAACTGCTAGCACCACCAAGAGTTAAGCTGAAGTTTGCAAGTATTGCCATTGTTAGCGGATAAGTAATCTTGTAAGAGTAATTCAAGGAAATTTTGAATGAGAATCCTGCTTATCAAGCATAGAAACAGATCAATGTGGTGCAACCATACTTCAGTTAATTGCCAATCAGGATAGAGGTGGGTTGTCTTATCCTAAACTACAATTCATCAGTCTAATTTCCACAATTTTAGACTGAATTTTACTAGAATTTTAGGATTATACCAATCCTAAATTCAAACGGAATCGTCGAAACTATTATATTAAATTTTATATATTAAATTAAAAATTATTATGAATTTGTTAAATAATCCGTATTTTGAGAAAAAAAAGCGATATGATGTGATTGCCGGATATTGGCGAAATAGGTTGTCTTATTCTGTTGATATTATGAAACATGAAAGTATATTTTTATTTTTATCATATACATACTTTTATACCATGACTTTCCAGAATTAGAATATAATATTTAATTTGATATGTAATTCTATCATATTTCTACATGCTTATATATTTCTGATCAGCACCTATAATGGTTAAATTTATTAAAAATTGTTTTGAATGTACACATATATACCTATATTTTAAATAATTAGGAATTGTGTAAAAATAATCCATGTTTTGAGAAAAAAAAAAAATTCGGTATGAGTTCATTGCCGGATATTGGCGAAGTTGCTTGATTTTCTTAATAATGTGAAACTAGTAAATCTTTTTAAAAAATTTTACAGTGTATTTTACGCTCAGAATTATCAATGTTTCAAGTAATCCAGAATTGAAATGTATATAAATATAAAAAATTATTTATAATGTTTGTTTTACATTTTATAGTAGGGTGTTATTTAAACTATTTTTAATTGCTTAAAGCATTGCATTTATTTATTTTATCTTTAAATCTTTTAGATTTCCTGTTTGTAGCAAAGCAAACGCCGAAGCAAAAGATAGATATGTTATATATAATGCTTATATATTTCAGATCAGTACCTATAATGATTAAATTTATTGAAAATTGTTTTTAATATACATATATATACATATTTTAAATAATTAAGAATAGTGTAAAAATAATCCATGTTTTGAGAAAAAAAAAAACGATATGAGTTCATTGCCGGATATTGGCGAACTTGCTTAATTTTCTTACTACTATTATGAAACTAGTAATTATTTTTTTAATTTTTTACTGTGTATTTTACGCTTAGAATTATCAATGTTTCAAGTAATCAAGAATTTAAATGTATATAAATATATAAAATTTACTTATAATGTTTGTTTTGCACTTTATAGTAGCGAGTTATTTAAACTATTTTTAATTGCTAAAAGCATTGTATTTATTTATTTTATCTCTAAATCTTTTAGTTTTTCCTGTTTGTAGTAAAGAAAACGCCGAAACAAAAGATACATATGTTATACATACCTTTTATAATGACTATATTGCAAAGATTTTTGTATTTTTATGTATAGAAGTAACCTTTAGTAAGCATTATTTATGGTAAGTATAGCGCGCCACCTACCGGCGAAAGTAGCCCTTTAACGATTCCGAAACTAAGGGGTGATTGTGAAGGCCGTATGAGGGGAGAGAGAAAGATCGAGTTTGGCCGTGTCCGAGCATATGTACGCGAGTTACAGCACGGACAGACGGCAGACGGCTGACGGCCATACGGCAGACAAACCGAAGTCATAAACACTTTTCAACTAGGTTGGAAAGTGTTAAAAACGCTAGTTAAATGATATAATAACAATAACAAATGTATCCACCTATAAAAACTGACATAATTTCATTTTCCATGCGATCATTCTGACTATTATCTGACTATTTAAAAAAAAAAAAAAAAAAAAAAGATAACTAGATTGAGAAAAGTTTTAATTTGAGACGAATTCTGGTGACATTTCAAAAGTATATATATAAAACATGATTCAACTCGAATTTTATTAACAACCAAAGTGTACTTATCATGAGTGTTTCTATATAGGAACCAGGGAGGCCTATCTTCTGGACTATCCTTAAGAAAGGTTTAACGGCTACACTGCATTCGAGCCCCACTAGTATAGAAACTGACAGCAAGGATAAAAGAATACAAAATTGTTCTTCTGGCCTGTAACGGGAAGAAAAGGTCACTCTGCATAGATGAGAGAACCAATATTTATTTTTCTGGTAATCTGATTTAAGTACAATTATAAGTATTGTAAGTTTAATATAATAATAACATATGTGGAAGATTATAAATAGGAAAAAAGAGGAATGTAGTGTTGTAGGCGAAAACGCTTAATGTAATGATTTTGTGAATACAAAACGGGTGGGAGGGTGTCCTTGAAAGGGTCCATGTCTTTATCACGGGAGAGGGGAGAATGAGGGAGAAGAAAAAGCAATTAACAGCCTGGCGACTTGTAAATAAGAAAAGTAGCCATATTCAACCCTTACTCGCTAAACAATCATTGATATACGGGCCCCGAATGGAGATAAAACGAAGAAACATTTTTGCTCATTAAAAGACATCTGTAAGACATCCCCCCTCCCATCCATTATTATTCATTCTTCAATGTCAGTTCGTCTTGTAGATAAATTCTACACTGTACTGTTGTACTGTTTTCAAAGTAAAAATTACAGAAAAAAAAAATTATTCTGCATATAAAAGTTTCATAAAAATTATAACTATATAATTCACCTTTTTGTATCATTAACAAACACCATAACAAATTTCGTGTGGCCTAAAAAATAACAAGAAATGTATTATGTAAAAAATATAATTGTACAAACATTTTTAGAATATTTATTTATTTATTTCCTCATCAAAGATATCCCAAGATTCCGTTAAGGTGGTTCTCAAATGATATGCTCAACAGCACGAAACTTTCTGACGCATTTTGTGACTCATTTTTAAACGTAAAGGCATAAAATTAGTAGGCCTGACTATTGAAACAATTTGGAATGCAAATAAGTTTTCCATTTTTTTATCAATAAATTACTTATGGAGTTATGAGCGATTATTGTCTCATGACAACACGTTTTTCCCCTTTTTTGTGCTGCGGCGTTGGAAATTCGATTCAAAACACTGACTTTGACTGTATTTTCTAAATTATAACTATATAATTCACCTTTTTGTATCATTAGGAAAAACCATAACAAATTTCGCGTGGCCTAAAAATTAACAAGAAATGTATTATGTAAAAAAATATAATTGTACAAACATTTTTAGAATATTTGTTTATTTATTTCCTCATCAAAGATATCTCAAGATTCCGTTAAGGTGGTTCTCAAATGATATGCTCAACAGCACGAAACTTTCTGACTCATTTTGTGACTCATTTTTAAACGTGAAGGCATAAAATTAGTAGGCCTGACTATTGAAACAATTTGGAATCCAAATAAGTTTTCCATTTTTTGATAAATAAATTACTTATTGAGTTATGAGCTATTCTTGTCACGTGACAACACGTTTTTCCCCTTTCTTGTGCTGCGGCGTCGGAAATTCGATTCAAAACGCTGACTTTGACTGAATTTTCTGAAAGATCTTCTGCCTTTACCAAAAAATGGAGCCTTCACCAAAGCGCCTTTCGATTACAAAGTTTCTGAATTAAGAACACTTGCCAATTTCCGAACTTCCCAAGTTTCTGAACAAAAGTAAATTTAAAAATATGTCGTAAAGTAGCTAGTTTGGATTTGAGAGTAGCTTTAAGGGGGTTGCTCAATCAGCTCTCTAATTTCCCTCGCTAATATTAAAGATATGGGCGTAGAAGAATGCACCGTACATTTAAAATATCTCCTTAGAAAATTACATTTTTTTTTCTTTTTTCTTCGTACTCTTCTTAAAATATGTTTTTTTCCGCCTTAGTTGTTAAAATATTTCTGAAATATCTGCTTAATTTAATATTTTATGTGTTAAAAGCTGACGAGCTGTGAGTAATATTTTAACACTTCAAGATAAATTCTGATAAAAACATTAGCAACTATGAATTTCATTTCAACCAACGTTTAAAAGGGTCTGTATTCACTATATCTTTGGTGAAATCTTGCGGTCTGATATTTATCGCTATTTTAATACTATTTGTGTGTTTACAGTTTGATTATTTTTAATGTGTTAATTAAATAGCTGTCGTTAAGGATTATTAAGTTTAGTGTATAATTTGTTGAGGATATACATTTTTTGGAACATGGTCAATTTAGTGCAAAAACTATAAACAAAATTTCGAAAGTTTATGTTTGCAAAATGCAGTGTCCAATGTTTTGTTTTACTCTCTTTATTTTATTTTGTTCAAATTTTCCAAATAATTTTACAAACCATCACCTTTTAATAAGCTGAAAGATAACATCTAAGTAAACAATTTGGAAAACGCATAACATATTTAAAAACGTAATTTCAGGAAATACCAACAATATTCGGAAAAATATCCGAATACTTTTATTCAACCCTGTATAGGATCTATAGATTTGTATATATACTACATAGGTTGCTAAATTTTAGTACAGTTAGAAAACGCGTAGCGCAGTTTAAAATTCTCCTTCTGGAGTTTCTGTCAATAAACGGAAATGTGTTAGCGAATTTTTGTGCTGCCCTGTATATGATCTACAGAATTTACACACACCAAGTAATAGACAAAAAGTGAGTTAAATTTAAAATCGCGGTCAGCAACTTAAAACGCACTTCCGGGAATTATTGTTAACAGAAAGATTATAATTATTTTGTTAGTCCCTGTAAATGAACGATGACTGCTACACACGCAATATTCTGCAGTAAGCCTTTTGTAATGCACCTTAGTGATATATATAAATTTCAATGCGTTTAAAATAGTGAAACATTATTTAAATAAACCGCAAACGATTTTTCACCATAGACGTAATGTAACGGAATTCTTTTGACTGTCCCTGTAAAGTAACTATAAGTGCTATGCACACCCTATTCCACAGTAAGCTTCTTGTAATGTACCTTAGTGATATATATATATCAATTACAATTTGTTTGAAATTGTGTAACATTATTAAAATAAACCGCAAATGATTTTCCCCCATAGACCGTAATGTAACCGAATTCTTTTGAGTGTCCCTGTAAAAAAACACTATAAGTGCTATACGCTTCAGTAGAAATAGGGAACATGCTATAGATAACGACAATAACATACAGAAATTTCAGAGCATTCCGAGCATATTTACGGGAGTTAGAGCACGGACAAACGGACAGACAAACCGAAGTCATAAACACTTTTCAACTAGGTTGGAAAGTGTTAAAAAAAGCGGGGTGGAGATTTTAGATAATAAAATTAATTATAATGTACTATATATATATATATATATATATATATATATATATATATATCATAAGCAAAAACAACTATAATCTTTCATATAAATCATTAAAATAAATTATAATTAAAACAAATCAGTAAAAAAGATGCATGTGCTGTTAATATACTTTTATCGTAATCGGAAATATAGAAATACAAAATTAACATTAAAAAAAAAATGTGAAATTAGGAAATTATTGCTAAAATTGAAACAAGGATTCGCTACGTAAATTGTCACAACAAGAACTGTTAACCCTTTCAGGTACAAGTAATTGTGTTACTGTAATGTTGAATTCACAGCAGGAATTTCGAGAAATTTCATTTGACTATATAGACAGGTTTTCATCTTAGCAGGTATACTATTCCTTATAGTTTATATTATTTTCACCGAGACCATGAAATTTTCCGTTGACAAATGTTTTCCGCTTTACATACGTTCTATTTCACTGGTTTTAGTATTTAATCTAGCTTACTTAATTTAATTGTGATATACATAACCTCTTCAAAATGCACGTAAAATATAACATTTCATAAAAAATAATGTGTGCGATTTTTTAAAACTGAATCTGGGAAACAAATTCATACCACTTTTAAGCAGAGTTCGTTGATTTAAATCAGCTTGATTTTAATCATGATTAAGATTAAACTGATTTTTTTTTTTTAAATCTCTGATTTAAAACAACTTTCGTAAAAATTTTATTTCAAATTCAGGTCAAGAAATTTTGTAATAAATATTATGTTTTGAAAATAATAATAATAATAATAATAATAATAATAATAATAATAATAATAATAAACTTTGTAAATTTAAGGAGTCGGAGAGACTGAGAACTCAAAATGCATGATTTTTAATTTTATTTAAATCAAATATCACACTTTAAAATAAAAATCCCAATTTAAAAATAGAGAATCTTAGCTGAAAAACGTTAAAAGATTAATGAATATTTATCTATTAAAAACATCTAAATCTTATGTAAATTTTTTAATACAAAATCATGGGGACTTTCTGCGAAGATATGGAAAACGTTAGAATAAATAAATATTAGGCCATTCAAAAGTTTTTTAATTGAATTTATATAGACATCTCATTACTTCCACATGTAAATAACAAATGGTTCAATATTCTGATGTAAGCTTATTTATCGAAATATTTGGAAAATAAAATGATTTCATGGCTTGTAATAGTCTGATATGTTTTTATATATATTTTTATACAATATTTTATAATATATTTTCAACAAAGTTGAAAAATGTTTATTAATTCTGTTTGTCTGTCCGTCTGAGCTCTAACTTTCGTAAATGTACTCGGATTTCCATGCAATTCATATGTCATTGAGGTCAACTATTGCATGTTCGGTATTGAGAATGAAGTATGTAGCACTTACAGTTCATTTACAAGCACACTCAAAAGAATTCTTTTACATTACGGTCTATGGGGCAAAATCGTTTGCGGTGTATTTTAATGATGTTAATATATCTCAAACATATTGAAATTGATATATATCACTGAGTTGCATTACAAAATGCTTATCATAGATTATAGAGAGCATAGCATTTATCGTTCATTTACAGAGATATACAAAATAATTCGGTACAGTACTGTCTGTGAACATTAATTTCTGGAAGCTTGTTTTCCGTTGTGCCACACGTTTTTAAATGTAACTAATTTTCTACATATTGCTTAGTGTATATAAGTTCTATAGATCATATACAGGGTTGTGCAAAAGATGTCGAGTACATTATCTTTCATTGACCGAAATTGAAGAATGGAATTTTTGAACTTTACTGTGCGTTTCCTAACTGAATTAAATTTTAGCATATTATGTGGCATGTATACAAATCCATTGATCATGTACAAGGGATACACAAAAATAAATAAATAAATAAATAAATAATTCAGATTTTTTTTAATTATTCATTTTAATTACTGAAACTGGGATTTCAAATATGATATACGTTTTCGAGAATTGTTTACTTAGATATCACATTTCACCTTATGAATCTAAGAAGTTTTGTTACAGTATTCTGATTGTGCTGGTATATGTTTCATAATCTATGCTTAACGCATGATTTTTCGTTCTTGTTAAATGTAATTTCAATTTTAATTACTTATAAATGTAAGCTAATTAACAACTAAACTTTTTAAAGTCATAGAAAAAAAAAGATTTTTTTTTTTTAAATTTAAATTAAATAAATCCAACTTTGATTTGGTCTAACTCCGCAATTGCTTAGGAACTCAGCTGGAAAATTGGTTTCTTTTCAAATATTTTAATAACAAAAAATAACTTTTTTTTTCAGATCCATTGCAATTTGTAACATATAATCATGATCATCTTTATGTATGTATAATACATTCTCAAAATTCATTAAATGAATATTGTATGTACTCCAGAATATTGTATATAATCCGGAATAGATGTTTTTAAAAGAATTCTGTACCAATCTGGAATAGAATGTTTAAAATTTCATTCATAACAGTTTTCTTGTTTTATAAATATAATTATCTTTTGTATTTTAAGATTTTTAATTAAAAAAAAATTGGTATTAAAATTTTTTAGATTTTAGTAATGAAGGGTGCATATACTTTTTAATTTATTAAATGGATAATTTAAAGTGGTATATATTTTTTATATAGAATAGTATATATTTGTTAAATTGCAGTTTAAGCAAGTGATCATATAACACAAAATAATTCGTTTTATTTATTTCATGTTTTCAAAAGTAAAAGATAATTCACCTTTTCATATTAAATCTGTTTCTATTGCTTCATTTTTTGTAACTGTAATATTTAATTATTCATATGATTAAAATATTTCAAATTAACCAAGTGACTGAGTATTTTTTTTATTTCAAATAAAATTAAATGAGCTTTTTTAGTTGTTAATTTTAATGATTTTGTAAAAAGGTTATTTTAGTTTAAAAAGTATAATTAAAAAAATTAAATCTGATTAAAAAAAAAAAAAAACGATTTTTTTATTTATTTATTTTTTAATACTTTTAATACTTCGAAATATACCTGCGCCGGTAAAGTGGAGCCAGCAAGGATTTATTTATCTATTTATTTATTTTGCTGTAAGAGTTGGTCCTATAAAAAACTTATTAATATAAAACTTTTAGATAATATTAAGAAGATTTATAATAAATTTAAGCGTATTTTATATCTTGCGAATGGACGAAGTTATGAGTTTTTTTCTTCTTAAACCCCTATCCCCCCGCCCTCCCCCCTCACTTCCACGCACACCTTGAGGCCTTTTTTAATGATATGAAACATCTGTCATATAAATAAATTTTTGGCCTTTTTCCTAGAAGTAATAATAATTTTAAACGGATTCGATACGTATGATAATTAAGAAGTTATGATGGTTTTTCTGTTTTCACAAAAAAATAATGATTAACGAACATGACGAACTTGACCAAGATTTTAAGCCGGTTGATTTTATGTATCACTTTGGAAGAGATTTGTGCAGAATTATGGAAGTTATTGCGTCCATAAAAAAGTGATATAGACATATATATATATATAAAGTTTTGAACTAGGTTGGTTGGGTTGTGGGAGTCATGATCGGCGTAGATCTTAAAAAATGTTTCAGGAATTCCAACTTAGGGGAGAATGTAATAGTAGCATTTCTTACGAAATCGACCTAATATTTATTTCAAAAGTTTGTCGACAAATTAAGTACTAATCTAATTTACGTGTCAAAGTGGATTTGGTATGTATGAACTTTATTGGGGGTAAATAAAAATGAAGAAATGAAATAAAAAATCATGAACCTTGCTTTTAAGGCGCTTCTGGAGGGAAAAAAAAAAATTCCCGACTCAATAATGCAAAACTCTAGCACATTTCAGTGATTTGAAATCGAATATATATTTTTTCATTTTTCGAGAAAGTAATATCTTGAGTTATAAGCAATTGTTGTCTCACAATGACCTTTATCGGGCTGTCGCATCCAGAAATTCTGTTAAAAACGTCATTTTTCACAGGTTTTTCTGAAAGACCTTCTATTTTTAACGAATAATGGAAAAGCTATTCGGTTTCTGAATAGCAGTACTTGCCAATCTCATGCGTTTGCGATCAAAAATGGATTCATATATATGTCGGCTCACCTGAGCATTACAACACAATCAAATTTCATTCTTACACAAGTATTTTTACTGAAATTGAGACATTCAGAGTGCGAACAAACATAAATCTGACAAACAAAAGTGAAACAATTTTTCATTTTCATTCGAAGTGTAAATAGTGCTATTTTTCTGGTACTTCGAGACGAAATTGCTTTTCATAAAGACATTGCTATAATTTACAATAATTATATTACTCTAATTTACAGAAAGTCTGAGAAAAATTTTAACGATGACTTCGTTGAGAGAATTTTTGAAGAATATCCATGCAGTCAACTGATTATATTTCAGTTTCATCAATCAATTTTCATAGTGTCATAAATTATTTTATCTTTACCCTTTTTTATTCAACTTAAAATTTCACAATTTGATAAAGTAACTACGCATGTTTATACAGTTTAATGCTTGCTAAGTTTTAGTTTTTAATTATTATTAGATTTTTATTTTTTATCAAATATCTTGCATGTCTGAAATATAACCGAAGTCTGTATTTTTGTTGCTGTTGTTTCTTTAAATCATTCAAAGTATTTTTCCAAAATATATGTAATGAAATCATACGAGTATATTAGAAGTGACTTTGTACAATATTCCTATGTCAATGTTCCGTTTATTAGCATATTAGGTTTAAATTGATATCACACCTTTCCAGATTCATATGTAGTGTATTATCCCTTGACTCTTCTCCCTCAAACAAATGTTTTGGGGTAAAAGTGCCTGTTTATAAAATGAAATACATGTTTGAAATAAAAGTCTAAATAATGTAAATCAACGCTTTAAGTCTATTTTTCTTATTTTTTTGATAAATTCTCTGAATGTTAAAACATGTGGAATTACTTGAACACCAGACTAAAAAAAAGTTGACAAAAAGTTTTACAAAAAGAGCTTTGATTCAATCCGTAATGATTCATTGATGCAGTGATATTCAGTCTTCATAAATCCATTCTAGGTTAGTATTAGCATAAAACATGTTCGTTAATTAATAATAAAAGAAAAATGTTTTTATTATTATCCTAATAAATCTTCAATGATGGCGTGAGAAATACATTCTACATTATTTAAAAACAAAATATAAGGGCAAATAAAATGACAGTTAAAAAAAAAAATAATAAAACTGGGCATAAATTATGTAATAATTTCTAAATTGATATATTCGTGTTGCCCCCCCCCCCCCCCGCTGAATTATCATTGCAAAATATACATACTATTGCGAAATCCAATTATTTTACTCAACACATTAAAAGTTGTCAAATTATAGGTACAATAACTCTAGTAAAAGATAAAGATGATACAAATAATTAGATGTGTGAAAACCGTGTTAAATCTTAAAGGCATTTACGCTTTAGTTGAAATTTTATCAGCTATTTAGGGTGTAAGTGTTTTCAAGAAGCAATATCCAACATTCAAGCTTAATGATAAATCCAAAGTTCATTCACTTTTAATAATAATGTTTAAAAAATAATCTTAATATAATAGTTTAAAATTTAACAATTTCGCCTCAAATAGAATTTGTTCCTATATCAGTACTCATGTTTAAAAGATAACGTTTTCGAAGCTTTCTCTAAAAAGCAAATATTTTAACAAAGCAGAGAAAGAGTGCAGGTGTGCAGGTGCCTTTTTACGGAAGTTAAAATAATCATTTTTAGTTTCCAAAGATGGAGAACATGTGGTATTTATTATCATCGATCTGCGGCTCTGAAGGGACTATCTCAAACCAAGAAATTTGCGTAAATGTAAATAGTTCAGTCCGCTTAGAGTCTCTGGCAACCTTCTTGTTAAAGAGGTAGTTGACGCACCCTTTCACACCACTGATTGGTAATATACGTGAAATTGTCGTAATCCCCCTTGAAACCCCAGAAAACATTACTGAAATGAGCACTAAATTTGTTGAGCGTGATAGACGATCTCGCAAAACGGTATCTAATGAGGTTGTTTAGACTATGGTACCAACGGTTTCTCAGGGAAAATTTCTCGCAAACGACAAGAACAAAAAGTTTAATAGCCCTGCTGATGTGTAGATTTGGCTAGTGATTGTGTTTTTATATCTTTCCTAATCATCTGATTTCAATTTATTTTATTAGTGCTATAAAAGGTTTAAAACTTGGTAAGAAAATGTAAACATATTCGAAATGCAACCAGAAATAACTAAACAGTTTCAAATTGGTGATTAAAATGGATGCATAGTGACTGGATCGCGTTTTCGCCCTCCGATGATGGAATTTCAATTATATCGCTAAAATTCCTTTTACTCGTATGCCAAAACTATTCATCTTAGAAACAAACATTGTATATGAAAAATGTAGGAAATGTTCTCTAGTTTAATTTGGTGCGATAAATTTTTCAAAAAAATTTAACCCATTCCGGAATACAGGGGAAAAACCGAAAAAACTCCGATTTTTTCATGGTTTTTCGCTTATAATTTTTTAAGCAGACCAGATAAGAGGTGGCAAAGTTGAAATTCGTGTTCAGCACCCCCAAAAACATAAAAGAAGATAGAAAAAAAAACTTCTCCAAAACTTTCCAGGCAGAAGCCTAGATTGACTGGACTAATAGCAATACGGATATATTTAGGAGAGTTACAGCACGAACAGACAGTCAGGCGGCAGACAGACAAACCGAATGATTAAACACATTTTAAGAATGTTGAAAAGTGTTAAAAACGAAAGAAAATTACTACAATTGTGGAAAGCATGAGGTAAATATCTCAATTTTTATATTTCATACGTAAGATTAAGATCCCTTTCAAACTACGTCTAAGGTACATATTACTTAGAGATTACTTGTAATCTGATTAATTAACTAGCGTCTAGTCCCTGTATTTCGGGCTACGATTTCCAAAAAAATGGGGGAAAAAATGATCGTTTCGTACATGTTGCATATTGCATATAGCTTTTGCTATTATTAAAGGGCACTTTTTTATTAATTAGTTGACTGATTTGTCGGGTGTTATTTTTAAAACATATTAAATAAGTGGGTAAGTGTGATCGAAGATCGCTCAAATGGTTTCGTTTAACATTCCTTTCAAAACACTTTATCCTTTCTTTAATAAATCCAAATAAATTTCATTTAGCAACAACAACAACAAAAAATCGTTTTTTATAAAGTAAAAATTTACCGGTCAATTTTTCTCGTTTTTTCGAATATCTAAACCGGCCCGACAGCGGGCGAAGCCCGCTATTATATTCTGTCATAATAATATCTGTCATGCGGACTAAATGCGGTATTTAAAAAATAATTTCAAAATTAAACATGTTGTACACCTTCAAAATGCTAAAATATGCGAATATTTCCATAATCGGATTTTTATCATGATTCAATATGTTTCTCAAACTCATATATTTACTATTCTCTATTACTCATATTAATACTCGCTTTGTATTATTCTCAAACATTTGAAAAATTCGTTAAACTTCCTATATGACGTCAGATTTTCTTTTTAATTCTCTAATGACGCGATATTAATCTGCTTTGTTTACATACATATGTATTATTGAGAAATCTTGGAAATTTTCCGTTTTTTTACCACTATGACGTCAATCAATTTTATTTCATATTTATCTTTTTACTTTCTTCTATCTTTACAAGAAAATAGTATTGGATACATGAAAATTTTCGACTTCCGGTTTTCGACGGAGTTATACGTTTTAGAAGGTCCTGAACACGATTTGACTATTTTTAGAAAATGTCTGTCTGTGACTCTGTGACTCTGTCTGTCTGTCTGTATGTGACAAAAAATTTGTGGGCGCTCTATCTCAAGAATTAATGCTCGGAATTTAATAAAACTTTAGATTCAGTTAGTCCCTTATATAAATTGGTGCTGATTAGTTTGTGGTAAAAATTGCCCGGCAGGTGGCGTATGCTATGCAGCATTTTCACGATTTCCGCAATAGCTATTATCTCAAGAACTATTGCTTGGCATTTAATAAAACTTTAGATTCAGTTAGTCTCTGATATAAATTGGTGCTGATTAGTTTTTGGTAAAAATCACCCGGCAGGTGGCGCTGCTATGCAGCATTTTGCAGGATTTACACGATTTTAGCGATAGTCATATCTCAAGAAATATTGCACGGAATTTAATAAAACTTGAGTTTCAGTTAGACCTTGATATAAATTGGTGCTGATTCTTCTTAGTGTATGCGAAACCTGTGTGAGATAGAAGAAAGTTTTGGGATTGACACACCCGACTAGTTTTCAATTGGTGAAACTTTTTATTTCATTTTCATTTTTCACGTGGAAATCGTTCACTAGAAAATTAATTATTGTAGATAGAATTTCATTGCTGATTTTTAATTTTTAGCAACTACTATAACGAAACATGTTTAAATTTAATAGGAAAAGGCTGTTAGAATTTTGGTTTTTTATCTCTATTTATTAAAATAATAGGATTTTTTCAAATTTTAATATTTTGAGCTTCATAGCTGATATTCAACTATATATACGCAAAGTTTCAACTCTGTAAGTTACATATTTTCTGAGAATAGCTCTGTGACGGACAGACAACCGAGCAGGAGTAATGGAGTTTCGTGAGATGAACGAAACCCTAAAAATGAGTTTAAAAATAAGAGCGGGTGAGGGGGTTCAACTCTAGATTGAATTTCGTTTTTAACACTTTCCAACCTAGTTGAAAAGTGTTTATGAATTCGGTTTTTCTGGCCGTATGGCCGTCTGCCGTCTGCCCGTGCTCTAACTCGCGTAAATAAGCTCGGATTGCCCTGCAATTTTTATATGTTATTGTCGTTATCTGTAGCATGTTCCCTATTTCAACTGAAGTGTGTAGCACTTATAGTTTTTTTACAGGGACACTCAAAAGAATTCCGTTACATTACGGTCTATGTTGAAAAATCATTTGCGGTTTATTTTAATGATGTTACACAAGTTCAAACACATTCTAATTGATATATATCACTGAGGTGCATTACAAGAAGCTTAATATGGAGTAGGGTGTGCATAGCACTTATAGTTATTTTACAGGGACAGTCAAAAGAATTCCGTTACATTACGTCTATGGAGAAAAATCGCTTGCGGTTTAATTAAATAATGTTTCACTATTTTAAACGCATTGAAATTTATATATATATCACTAAGGTGCATTACAAGAGGTTTGCTGCAGAATATTGTGTGTATAGCAGTAATCGTTCATTTATAGTTACACACAAAATAATTCTCTACTGTCTGTTAACAATAATGCCTGGAAGTTCGTTTTAAGTTGCTGAACGCGATTTTAAATTTAACTCACTTTTTGTCTATTACTTGGTGTGTATAAATTCTGTAGATCATATACAGGGCACCAGAAAAGTTCGCGAACACATTTCCGTTTATTGACAGAAACTCCAGAAAGAGAATTTTAAACTGTGCTACGCGTTTCCTAACTAAACTAAAATTTATTATCCTATGTAGTATATATACAAATCTATAGATCATATACAGGGCTGAATAAAAATATTCGCATATTTTTCCGAATATTGTATATGTTGGAAATATATATTTGAAATTCCTGACATTACGTTTTTAAATATGTTATGCGTTTTCCAAATTGTTTACTTAGATGTTATCTTTCAGCTTATTAAACGGTAATGATTTGTAAAATTATTTTGGAAGCGTTGGAAAGTGTTACATAATCTATGCTTGACGCATGATTTTCGTTCTTGTTTTTTTTTTTTTTTTTTTTGTTTCTAGTATTTTGTAAATATTTTTCTTTCTTTTTATTATTATGTACGTTTCAAATATTTCTTTTAATATCCATAATAATAAAAATGTACAAACGTATGAAAAATCTAATTCCCCTTTAATAACTTAAGTAAAAATACGTTATTTTCAATTCCTGCCCTTGAAATGTAGCATTTGTACTTTGTAATAAAACATATATTATAGTTGAACGCAATGAACATTTAACAAATTGCAGTACTATTAAATTACTCGATTATATGAAATCTCGAAAAATATTCAATCGCCAAAGCTGCTATTGCTAAAACGGACGTATGACCGCTTCGTGCCCGCATGAAAGTAAAAGCAAATAGCGAATAGGTAATGCGAATAGGTAAAAATGCGAATAGGTATAGGCAAATGTAGGAAAATCGTTATAACAGCGCATTACAGCATATACGAGAGATTTGCGTCGATGTAGGATGAAAAAAAAAAAAAAACCCACAAAAATATCATTGGATGTAGCAATCTTGTTGTATGATGTCAAAACTGCATGGAATTCGTTAAAACGGAATCAATAGCACATGTATGAGTGATTCGCGTCTATGAAAACAAAAAGCAAAACGTCTGCAGCAATCTAAAAAATGCATGAAGTTCGTTACAGCCGCGTTCACTAAAAATGTATGAACGCTTCACGTCCATGACAACAAAACAAACAAAATATCACTGAATGCAGCAGGATTGTGCAGCAATCTCAAAAAAGCATGAAATTTGTTAAAGCCGCGATCATTGACGCATGTATGAGTGCTTCATGATCATGTAAATAAAAGACAAAAACAAAAACAAATCACTGGGTGCAGCAACCTCATTGCGCCCCAATCTCAAAATGCTGGAATTCGTTAAAGCCGTATGAGCGTTTCGCATCGTTCATAAAAACAATAAGAACGAAAAATCATGCGTCAAGCATAGATTATGTAGCACTTTCCAACGCTTCTAAAATAATTTTACAAATCATTACCGTTTAATAAGCTGAAAGATGACATCTAAGTAAACAATTTGGAAAACGCATAACATATTTAAAAACGTAATTTCAGGAATTTTCAATATATACAATATTCGGAAAAATATCCAAATACTTTTATGTAGCCCTGTATATGATCTATAGATTTGTATATATACATAGGATGCTAAATTTTAGTTTAGTTAGGAAACGCGTAGCACAGTTTAAATTCTCCTTCTGGAGTTTCTGTCAAAAAACGGAAATGTGTTCGCGAACTTTTGTGCTGCCCTGTATAGGATCTACAGAATTTATACACACCACGTAATAGACAAAAAGCTAGTTAAGATTAAAATCGCGTTCAGTAACTTAAAACGCACTTCCAGGAATTATTGTTAACAGACAGTAGAGAATTCTTTTGTGTGTCCCTGTAAATGAACGATGACTGCTATACACACACTATTCTGTAGTAAGCCTCTTGTAATGCACCTTAGTAATATATATAAACTTCAATGCGTTTAAAATAGTGGAACATTATTTAAATAAGCCACAGACGATTTTTCTCCATAGACGTAATGTAACGGAATTATTTTGACTGTCCCTGTAAAGTAACTCTAAGTGCTATACACCTACTATTCCATATTAAGCTTCTTCTAATGCATCTTAGTGATCTATATAAATTTCAATGCGTTTACAATAGTGAAACATTTTTAAAATAAACCGCAAATGATTTTTCCCCATAGACCGCAATGTAACGGAATTCTTTTGAGTGTCCCTGTAAGAAAACTATAAGTGCTACACACTTCAGTTGAAATAGGGAACGTGCCATAGATAACGACAATAACATATAAAAATTGCAGAGCAATCCGAGCATATTTACGGGAGTTAGAGCACGGCCAGATGGCAGACGGCAGACGGCCATACGGCAAGACAAACCGAAGTCATAAGCACTTTTCAACTAGGTTGGAAAGTGCTAAAAAACAAAACGTCAATGGATGTAGAAACCATATTGTATGGAAATCTCGACGATGTACGGAGTTCGTTAAAGCCACAATCCTCAACAAATGTATGAGCACTTCGAGCTCACGAAAACAAAAGACAATAAAAACATCACTGGATGCAACAATCTCAAAAATGTATAACATTCGTTAAAGCCGCGATCACTGACGCATGTATGAATGCTTCACGTCCCATGAAAAAAAAGAAACATACAAAAAACATGAAAACAAAACAAAACACAAAAAAAATCACCGAATTCAGAAAAAAAAAACCGCAGTGTAGAAAAGAAATTTCTAAAAACATGAAATTCGTTGAAGACGTTATAAAAAACTAAGCAGCGCCGCCCGGCGCGACTCGACCGCCGATCCCTGAGGGACTCATAACGCGCACGGCCGGGGGCTGCTCCCCGTATGCGCTTCGGTCGGTCGGGGACCGCCACCTGCGGACCCCCGAAACTTTTTACCCAAGCGAGTGACGACATAGGTCGTTACGGCACACGGAGGTTCCCAAAATCAGAGGAGACCTCAAAGTGGACTCTTGATGAATCGTCGAAAAACCCCCGACAGCTTCGTCGCCAGAATCCCATAAGAGGAACTGGTCTCTAGGCCATATGCCGAGTTCTCTCTTGGGACGACTCTTGCTTTCCCCTTGCAAGACGACTCTTGCTTTACCACGGCGGCCGAACGTCAAATCGTAGGGAATTACGAGACGACTAGTTCATTTGCCGTGGTTGCTGCTCATGCGACAAGAAGGAGCTTCTCGCCAACCGGGGACCTCGACGAAAACTGGTCCTGACGCATAGGCACGTCTTGGCTAGGGGCGTCCCCTTCCAAATGGCTTTACTTTCGGTGAGCTTCCGCAGCGAGATACGGACTGTCCCCGATCGACTCCATTTGAAAGGTTCATTCACATGTAAAAACACAACACATGCAAACAACAAACAAGAAACAAAAAATAAAACAAATCACAAAAATGTTAGAAACAACGGAAAGTTATTGGAAGAGCCACTCCCTGTCTCTGAAAGGCATGGAAAATATTCCTCCAAACGCGCACAAAAGGCGGGCCCTATTCGAGATTAGTAGCGTGAAATTTAGGTGGAGACTCCTGCTCATCCAACCGTCAGATGCAGAAAAACCTGACTACGGATAGACGCGCTGAACTGGGTTTCGGCCCAAGGCTCGATTTTAGGTTCGAACGCCGCCATTTTACTGGCGAGTCACCGGCCCGGTTCCTCGAGGCTGATCGGTCCGACAAGAGCAAGTGATCCCCTCCCAGAAAGGCGGCACGAGTCATGGGCTGTGGGCCCAGTGCCCCCATCCATGTCCCGAACCATATCTGGTCCAAACGGGCACCTCTCAGTTCTATCAAACCTTGAGGGCGACTCACAACTGCTCCAGCTACAGAGGGAAGCGCAAGGGACGAGAAAACGCAAGGAAGCATTATTCAGGAGCCGAAGCCCTCTTCCATGCGGAACCGTCTACGTTCTACCACCTGCACGGCGCTGAAAGTTGTGACATGCCGCCTCGCCCGCCCACAGACGTCACAATAGAACCCTTACGCTCCTTGTTCTACAGAGCACGTCCGAACCATCGTCTAACCTTAGACAAGTTTTTGAAGCTCACCGACACATGTTCGCTAGCCTTTGCCCTCACGTCACTACACGGCACGAGGGAACCGTGCATGAGGGATTGGCCTAAGAGAATGTCCTTTCACCACCTGGCCATCCCGAGGTCCCGCGGAACAACGTCCTTTGCCCCCGTCGGTCGTACCGATCACGGCACTAGGTCGAGGCTCTACACATAGGACTTCGAGGGACGGCAAGCCAATTCCTTTTGCAGCCGAGAACCGGCCCAAAAGAGGGGGAGACCCAGTAGAATCGGCATCTCCGGCTACTTGGACATCGCTTTACCACCCGCTTACCACGATGAGGTATGGGCTCGTCAGCTGCTGCCTTCCTCGTGTCGACGAACATCTCCTGTGTCGAGAGTCCGGTCATCTTCCCTACTAAAAGGGCCGATTCGGAGCAACCCGACGGAGAGTTCGCGCAAGGCCTGGCTTCCGTCATCTTTCCCACCGAAGGGGCCGATTCAGAATCAGCAAGAGGAGGCGAAGCGGGGTTGAAGACTATATAACGCGTGTTTGGCTTGCGCTGATTTAAACAAAGAAAAAATCATCATTGGATCCAGCTACTTGACTATAGAAAATTCTTTAAAAATAGAACGATCTTTAAAGCCGTGATCACTAAGCGTATATTCGCTACCATAAAATAAAAACATCGTGGAATAATTTATTTCGCTATATACGAATCTTTTCTTCTTCATTTGGAATTTTCAGTAAGTAGTGGGTTTCTTCGACCAGAAAAAAATATTGTTGAGGATTCTTTTCGATTCCTTCCTGTCCAGGACACTATCATCACTTAATTTGTAATACTTCAATAACTTTTCAATCTTACTCTCCCAATGCATCCTTGGTCTGCCTCTTCTTCGTCTTCCTGTTTGGCTCCAGTCTATAAAGAACTTTTGGTGAGTTCTCCTCTTTCATTCTGAGAACATGCCCATATTACTTTCATGATTTCGCGTATTCTTGAATTTTAAAAATATTTTCTAGCATTGATTTTAGTTTTGCTGATCTTCGGCAGAAATTCATGTCGATAGGCAGGAGTTTTTTGCGGGGAGAGATTTAAGGTCCATGTATCCAAACTATACACTATAATGCATTGTACGATTGCACTATCAATTAGTCGTTTAGTTTTGATATACGAATCTCAAAAACAGAAAAATTCGTTAAAGCTATATATGCCACACCAACGAAACGCTGATTTACCTTTACTCCCTTACTCACATTTTTGAAATTGTAGCTCGAGGTGCAGAGGCTATTTATTTACTATAAGTAAGCAATCTGTGGTTTAAGGAGCCCTAATCTGGGTGCCACCAGAACGGTGAGTTCCTGTAAGTCAAAGAAAACGGCATAATTCTGATGTAGCAAGTTTTGTGAATAGAAATGCACGTTTTCTGTTTAAAATGATGTCATTCCCTTTTTGTAGATAATGCCTAATGTCTCGTCGTTGATCCATAGTAAGTATCATTAAAACTTTTAAACTTCTTAGAAACTTACTTTGAAATCATTTAATAGAGACACGAGATCTTAGTCTTTTCTAATTTTCATTATATTTTCATCCGATATTTTGTTACGAAAACGTAATTTATTTGTAACGGAATAAAATAAATATACAAAAAATTATTGAGCATAAAGACGAGAAAGCGTTAACTAAGTTTCAATATGTCAGTCATGTGTAATGGAGAAAATATTTATTTAAAAAACTTGCAAATCAACTCTTTAATTTTAGCATATAACTATTCTGGTCCAAATAGTGGCAGATTTGTGCAACAAGTAAGCTTAAACGCAGGCTGTGATGTAACATTATCAGGTAATTATCCGATCCAAAACATTTTCAACTTAACAAATGTGACTGTCAACAATTTTGTTGTCGACTGTAAACATCCTGATCGAAATCTTAGTCTGTCGAAGCTTAGTTTAGTTATACACTAGAAAAACCCGAAGCTTTGTTCGTGTAATTGTAAAAATATGAGAAGTGGTGTTCGCGTGCCTATTTTTTATTAAATTCCTACTATTAGCTCACTCTCTCTATATATATATATCTTGTTGGAATTTTCAATCGTTAATAAAATATTTTCTATTCATCCATTCAAGTTCAAATAAATTTTTTAAAACTTGTATTGGATGACAATTGATGTTAATACAGTTTTTTTCAAATATTAATTCATTCATTAAATTTAATTAATAAATTTTAATTTTTATATGGGAGAAAAAAATTCCTCCCATTGTTTTCATAAATGAAATGAAAGATTTATCTCAAATGAGTGATGCCGACAAAAAATAAAATACCGTAGCGATGATTATAAAATAATGTTCAATAAAGATAACGTGGGACATTAATGCTGCACGGGTTTATTTTATATATTTCTGATTAAAAAGTAGGAATTGACTTTAAAAAATATATATATATTACTTGTAATTAGAGGAAATTATACTGCTACAGATAATTAAAAGCCACATTTTCAGTAAATTTCATTCCTATCCTGCATTAGGTAAACATGAGACTTAAATGAATGCGAAGAACTAAACTTAATTCCAAATAAATGGTTATTTAGAACGTATTTTGAAAGTTTTCAGTTAATTTCATTTTTTATTTGAAATTTCGAATTTTTTAGAAAATTATTCCTAGTGAGCATTTAAATCTTAAAAGTATCCATGCCAAATTCCAAGCTTCTAGTTATTCAAGTTTCTATAGCAACTGTATCACAGAAATCGCAATTTTGATTTGTATTTTATTCTACACACTTTATAAAACCTCTAATATTTTTAAAACTGCACTGTGGATGAATTATGTCTTTAAAGTAACAACCATATAAAATTTCAAGTTTCTATCCTGAAAAATTTCAGCTAAATCATAAATTAGAAGGTATTTAGAACATTTCCGCTCATTTCACACTTTTAAATTTCGAATTTTTTTAGAAACCATTCTTAGCGAGCACTGAAATCTGAAAAATAACCACCATGCCAAATTTCAAGTTTCCAGTCCAGCAGCATCATATAAATCACAATTTTAGAACTTGTTTTATTTCTGCACCTTTTTAAATTTCGAAATTTTTTAAAAACTGTTCTGTGCGTGCATTTACGTCTTAAAAGTAGCAGCCATTCAAAATTAAAGTTTCTATCCTTAACATTTCCAATAGAAATCGTAATTAGGAACGTTTTTCGCACATTCTAACCTTTTAAGTTTCGATTTTTTAGAAACCGTTCTTAGAGGGCATTTACATCTTATAAGTAACTACTATGCCAAATTTCAAGTTTCTATATCCTTCACTACCACCAAAATCCTAATTTTAGAGCGTTTTAAGATCCTGCACCTTTTTAAATTTCGAAATTTTTAAAAAACTGTTCTGTGTGTGCATTTACGTTTTAAAAGTAGCAGCCCTGTCAAATTTCAAGTTTCTATCCTTAAGAATTCCATAGAAATCCTAATTTAGAACGTTTTTAGAACGTTTCCCCCTCTGCATAGAAAATCTAGTTTAGCAACCATTTTGTGTTGTCAAGAAAATGTCACCAAGTAGGGATCATACTAGATAAAGTGATGCTCAATTGACGGGTACGTACAAAAATTAGACTCTAAATTAAATATATATGTGTTCCATAATCGGGTTCTAAACCAAGGTTGGCGTGAAACATGAGCGATGCTGGAAAACATTTGGTTAAAAGTGACTGTGAACTCCATTAATAGCAGGCTTGACATTCAAGTGGATCCAAATTAAATTTGGCAGGCCTGACTACTGAAACGATGTGTAACTGAATAGCGTTTTCCAATATTTTTATAAATAAATTACTTATCGAGTTATATGTGATTCTTGTCAAGTGACGACAATTTTTCTCCTTTCTCGAGCTGTCGCGTCGGGAATTCGGTTCGAAACACCCATTTTTACAGTATTTTCTGAAACATCGTCTGCCTTTTCCAAAAAATGAAAAACGCCATTCAATTACATAGTTTCTGAGTAAGAACACCAACCAATTTCATGTGTTTCCGACTAAAAATGATTTCAGAAATGTGTCAGAAAGTAGCGTTTTTGGATCTGAGAACAGCTTTAATTGGTATCTCTGAAATTGAGCTTGTCGGAAGAGAGAAAAAGAAAACGGCGAAATCATTTTTTTTAAAATTATTTTTTGAAAGGGTTAATATTAATATTTTTTCGAACCTATTGCGGCTATTTAAACGTAAAATTACTAAATTTCGTTTTTCCGTATTTCGAACGGTTTCGCCTATGTGTACTTGAGAAGAACGCCAATGAAAAAGAGACTGCTTCACTTCTCCAGAGACTTTATTTTTTCACTGCTCTACAGAGGTGTGGTCGGACACAACCTGCTACGTTTTTGTCGGTGATGTGATTTTTAATTGCGGTTTTTAATTATTAACTCGGCTAATTATCAAAAAGTGAAAAGGATGAACCTCAGGTGCATCAAGACATGCCTTGGACTAATCCTCACCCAAAATTTTCGATTTCTACGGGCGGTAGATTTCACTAGCCATCGTCGGCAGACAGATATACACACCCAAACATCTTTCTTTTATTAGTATAGCTATCAATAATATATTCAAATAAAGTTTTGAAATTTATTAAGGGGTCTCAGGAGTCTTACCTTTTCATTGAAGGGGAAATTTAGCATCATGTCACATTTAATTTTATGTCCGATTCCCTATCTATACTAATATATAAAGAGGAAACGGTGACTGACTGACTCATCAACGCCCAGCCGAAACTACTAAAGTCAGGGTCACGAAATTTGGACTGCAGATTGCTGTTATAGCCTAGGTAAGCAATAAGAAGGGATTTTTGAAAATTCCCCCCCCCCCCCCCCGAAGGGGGTTAAAGGGGGGTTCGAATGTTTTAGATCGTTTCACCATATTTCAGCAACAGTTATAGGTAGGAGCGCGAAAATCAGGATAACAAATCTACTAAAAAATGATTAAACACCTATTTCAGCGATTTTAGAAATTCAAAACAGAAGGGGGTTAAAGGGGGGTGGTCAAATGTTTTAGGTCATTTCGTCATATCTCAGCAGCAGTTACAGGTAGGAGCGCGAAAATCAGGAAAACAAATCTACTAAAAAATGATTAAACACGTATTTCAACGATTTTAGAAATCCCCCCCCCCCCCCCCGAGGGGTTAAAGGGCGGATCGAATGTTTTAGGTCATTTCGTCATATCTCAGTAGCAGTTATACGTAGGAGCGCGAAAATCAGGAAAACAAATCTACTAAAAAATGATTAAACATGCATTTCAGAGATTTTAGAAATTCCAGGGGGTGGTCGAATGTTTTAGCTCATTTCACCATATCTCAGCAGTAGTTAAAGGTAGGAGCGCGAAAATCAGGAAAACAAATCTACTAAAAAATGATTAAACATGCATTTCAGCGATTTTAGAAATTCCCCCCCCCCACGAAGGGGTTAAAGGGGGAGGGGTGTGGTTGAATGTTTTAGGTCATTTCGCCGTATCTCAGCAGTAGTTATAGGTAGGAGCGCGAAAATCAGGAAAACAAATCTACTAAAAAATGATTAAACACGTATTTTAACGATTTTAGAAATCCCCCCCCCCCGAAGGGTTAAAGGGGGGATCGTATGTTTTAGGTCATTTCGCCATATCTCAGCAGCAGTTATACGTAGGAGCGCGAAAATCAGGAAAACAAATCTACTAAAAAATGATTAAACATGCATTTCAGCGATTTTAGAAATTCCAGGGGGGTGGTCGAATGTTTTAGGTCATTTCACCATATCTCAGCAGCAGTTACAGGTAGGAGTGCGAAAATCAGGAAAACAAATCTACTAAAAAATGATTAAACATGCATTTCAGCGATTTTAGAAATTCCCCCCCCCCCACGAAGGGGTTAAAGGGGGGGTGGTCGAATGTTTTAGGTCATTTCGCCATATCTCAGCAGCAGTTATAGGTAGGAGCGCGAAAATCAGGAAAACAAATCTACTGAAAAAATGATTAAACATGTATTTCAGCGATGTTAGAAGTTCCCCTTCCGGAGGGGGTTAAAGGGGGGGTCAAATGTTTTAGGTCATTTTGCCATATCTCAGCAGCAATTTTAGTTAAGAGCGCAAAAAACAGGAAAACAAATCTACTAAAAACATGATTAAACATGTATTTCAGTGATATTGGAAATTACCCCCCTCCCCGAAGGGGTTAAAGGGGGGTGGTCGAATCTCTGAGGTCATTTCGTCATATCTCAGCAGCAGTTATAGGTAAGGAAGCGCTAAAATCAGGAAAACAAATCTACTAAAAAAAATGATTAAACATGTATTTCAGCGATTTTATAAATTCCGCCCCCCTCGAAGGGGTTAAAGGAGGGCGGTCGAATGTTTTAGGTCATTTCGCCATATCTCAGCAGCAGTTATAGGTAGGAGCGCGAAATTAAGGAAAACAAATCTACTAAAAACTTAGTTAAAAAAAATTTCAGCGATTTTAGAAATTCCCCCCCCCCCCCAAAAAAGGAGTTACAAGGGGGTCGAATATTTTAGATCATTTCGTCATATCTCAGCAGCAGTTTTAGTTAGGAAAATCAGGAAAACAAATCTACTAAAAAATGAATAAAGCACGTATTTAAGCAATTTTGGAAATTCCCGCCAGAAGTTGGTTAAAGGGGGAGGGGTCGAATTTTTTAGGTCATTTCGCCATATCTCAGCTTTTATGTAGGAGGGCGAAATTAATTAAAACAAATCTACTAAAAAATTGGTTAAACACGCATTTCGGCGATTTTCGATATTCCTCCCAGAAGGTGGTTAAAGGGATATTCAAAAGTTTTGGGCCATTTCGCCATATCTCAGCAGCAGATTTAGGTAGGAGAGTGAAATTCAGGAAAACACATTCTACATGAACACATTTTTGCTATGTCCTTCCATGGGCCGTCTATTATTTATTAGTTTCAATACGTACATAAACAGAAAAATTTATTTATCACAGTTTTACAAGCAGTTAATTTTCAAAATATCTAAGTACTGCAATTTTGTCTCACTCCCACTTTTTTCCACTTTAGAACAACTTTTTAAAAGTACCTACACTTCTCTACCCTACATTGTAGTTAACACATTGTCTACCCGTGCAAAGCCAGGACAGGCCGCTAGTAAAACATAAATTCATTTTTTTTTTCTCTGACGACATAATATCTGTTCTATGTAGTATAATTATTTCAATATTCGGCAAGTGGTATTTTAGTTCTTTTTACATGTTTCATTTTGATAAAAATTAAAAATTGTTTTTTGAGTTGCATTCATTGCGCGCAACATTTCTCAAAAACTGATAAAGCAATTTATATGAAACTTGGCAGATGTATTCATTTTGATGCAAGAAATAACTTATGCTTAAAATTTAGTATTATAATTGCATTAGTTATTTAAAATTACATTTCTTCAAAAAAAAAAAAGATTTTTTTTTTTAATTTTATAATTAAAATTTAAAGTTTAAAGAAATTAAGTTTTCAAATGCTTAAAAATGAAGTATACGTTCAAGGTACATTTGTTTCACATCATTACCAATATTATTTGGAACTCTAAAACCAATAGTTTTGATACAGACTTGCGCGCAATGGATGCAGGTCAAAAATGAATTTTAATTTTTTTTAATCAAAATTAAACATAAAAAAAGGAAAATATCAGTTGTAGAATTATTACGTTATTTTCGTATTAGCCACATGCCAGGAGTCGAAGTAGCGCCAAAGTTTTCGCTACACGTCGTATAGTTCGATTACATCTCTGTTAAACTTGTGTTTTATTTATATTATTTCACTTATCTACCCTATGTATATATAAAATCCTAATGAAACGAATTTGTGAAACGATTTTATGAAACGAATTTATGAAACGATTTTATGAAACGACTGATTAAACGACTGATTATGTTTCAAGGCTATTTTTAATAAAATATTAAACGCTTGATGGTGAAATTAATACCAATTGTTCATAAAAATCCGCGGATGTCAAAACTGGTAATAGAATTTTGAAATTGGAATTAGTTTTCGAGATATTAATTTTTTTCTAATTTTAATGACATTTCTGTAATGATGGCAACTAATTACTCAGTTTTTTTGTGACAAAAAAGGGAAAAAAAATTGAAAAGGATCTCGATAGGGATTATTGATTTCTTTTTATTGGTCATTTTCAAATTGAAATTGAATTTATATTTTATTTCAATCGATAATGAAGACAAGATTATGATTAAATTATGTTTTTCAGGAAAATTTGAAAAAAAAAATCACATTTCTATCGTCAGGATTCAATCGTCTGTCAGCATTTAATTTAATTTATAAACTGAAAATATTTTGAATAAATTCGTCCAAATGACGTCATTTAGGTAAACGCAAAAGAAAGTAGGGAAAAGGAATTAATAGTAATTATTATTTATTGATATCATTTTGTTATTTTTTTTGTAAAATTTAACTAAACGAATTTATAAAATCATTAATTCGGATATTTGAAACTAATATATAAAATAATAATTGCCCAACTGAACGGAAGAATAAAATATCGTGCTTGGTTTTCTATCCTGTTTGGTGTTTTCCGCCAAGCTTTTTAAAAAAGCGTCAAGACCCCTATAATAGAAAAGCACCAAAAGTTCATTGGATTTATTTTCATAACTTTTGGCAACAAATCTATGTATATTAACGAATCTATCCCTTTTTGAAGCTCGAATAAACTCCCAAACCTAAAAGCAAAGGATCCTATAATGGAAAAGTACCCGATGTTCTTATGGACAATATTCAAGTGACAGAACATGGTGTAAAATTACCGCGGATAGCAAATTTGTTTAAATATCTCATCAATTGATGCCGAATAAATGCAGGCATGCATGCACAAAATATTTAATTAATTTTGTATGATAAATAATTATTAGAAAATTCGTATATACATATTAATTAAAAAAATAATTTACATATTTAAAATAACATGAAAATATGCATGATGGTGCACTAAAATAGAGAGAAAATTAAAACCTGTTACTGAAAATATTTATAACATAGTACTTTTCAATACCGTGGTTCTTAATGTTATTCACAAGCAGATGGAATTTTTCTCATCCTTAAACGCAAAGGAAGAATGGAATAGAGATTGTTGTTATAAAAGTTCGAGAGGTAGTCACAATTTAAACCTAACCATTTTATACAAGCTGGTTTTCAAGTAGTAATTGATTTTACTTATCAATCCCGAAAACAGTCGTCAGTTGTCGCAACAGCTGTGTATGAGGCCATGATAATCGAAAAATGTCCCATTAAAATGTTAAAAGCATGGCAACCCAATTACAGATTTACCAATATTTTTAAAATAAAGCACGCTGTCATGTTTTTAGAGGCCTCGAAGTCCGAGCGGGGGTAGTCCCCCTAGTTTATTGATAAAGTTTTAATTTTGTTATGGAATTTTTAATTTCGTTAGTAAGAAACAAATGCTGAACTATTTATATTGTTTTAAGTGCAAACGGGTTAATTTTTCGTAATCGGGCTGTACTCGATAGAGATGATTAGATTTCTTGACATAAAAAATCATGATTGAAAATTATTTTAAAAACCATAAAAAATCAATAAATTGTGACAGACTTTCAAACTAACTGTATTTGAAAGAACATTTTTTTTCTATTCGATGATGTAAAAATTTTAAATGAGCGATGTTTAGAAGTTTAAAAAATTGCAGTAAAAGCGACAGGTGTTGCCAACATTAAAATGACGTCAGCGTTACTCACGGACACCTGTGTCCATTATAATGTAGATTTTTGTTTAAACATTCTCGTGACCATTTTTCAATTTATAAGCAAAATTCGACAATGTGGTAGAAAAAAAGTGAAAGACACATATGCGTTGTATCTGTAAAATTCGATAAAAGGTTGGTTCCTGTTTGTGAATTCATTCAGCATATTTACTTTAATTTTTATCTAAACCTTCGATTCGTAACGCATATATATATATATATATTTTTTTTTTTTTTTTTTTTTTTTCTCAATTTATATTCTAAATCCACAATGTCGGTAAAGGAAAGATCACAACTGCCTTCTAAAATATGCGCATTAAGTAATTTAAAATTTAAACATTCTAGAATTGATTAATGAAATCAGTAATTTTAGTCTTTCGAAATATAAATAGTTACGACTACCTTGACTTCAAAGCTGATTGATCGCAAAAGATTGGTGACTGACACTACAAGCATTTTCGATCTTTATCAAACATCGTAAATTATCGTAACTTCCATTCTAATTAATTAATCTTATGTAATAAAAACGTATTATCACCACATTAACTACGAAATAAATTTCCTCCTATTCTATTAAAAAGTTTTATTTTTTGTCTTTTGTTCCTTACAGCAAAAATTCATGTGCAGAATTAGATAATGGTGACAATTAGATAATAGACTGCATTTTAGTGGGGAAATTCGCGGAGACCTTGAAAGAATTGGCGATGAATTTTAAAATTTCCAAACTGATGGTAATCAAACGAGACTATCTGTTAACAGTTCCACGCTTCGATTCGTAAGCAATCAAAGCGAATATGCATAATTTATGAAATGGAATTCTGTCTCAAGAACTGAAGGACAGACGAAGCTCGTCTTTTTCCTTGTCAACAGAAATGTCTTCTGAATATATATATATATATAATTTAACAAATTACAATAACCATTAGACATTTTTTCCAAAAGCTTTAAATAAAAAAAAAAAAAAAAAAAAAAAAAAAAAACTTATTTTTGTGTTATAGCGGCCCCCACAATATGATTATGCCAAGGTTGCAGTTATGATATCGCCACGATCATCGCAAAGCTTATATCTAGGTCGCTTTGCAATTCATTTTTGGGGACCGCTATAAAAAGTAGTACCAAATTTACAATATATTACTGAAAACAGAATCGAAATTTTATATATATATATCATATATTATTATAATGTCATACATGCTTTATAATTTGGCGATAAATCTTGGTCGCTTGGCGATTCATCCTTGGATGCCGCTATAGCACGAAAGTACCAGATTTACAATATATTAATGAAAACAGAAACAAAAAAATTCTAAGACGATTTCTCATCAGACGTAATTTTTGAATTCGTCTTTTTTTCATATCTGATAATCTGATATCATGTAATTTGCATCTATACTTTTTGTAACTTTAAAATTTTTTTAACGATTTTATGCATTTCTATTGCCTATTCAAAGAAAGATTCTTCTAAAGTTACAGAATTTCGTTAAAAATTCTTCTAAAGTTACAGAATTTCGTTAAAAACGCTTAAAAAAATAAAGTGACGACGTTAAGAGGTCCATTCTCGACCGAAAACAACAACCATTTTCCCAATGGTTTAAATAAAAACTGCTTGCCCGCTTTGCTGAGATTAACATAAGCGGCAATTAAACCGCCCTTTATTTGATTGACTCATAGCCGCAAATTACAGCTCTACATGGTAATTCAAAAAAGATTGGAAATACTTTAAGATACAGTAGAATACAATCTAGAAAACAATATTTGTATAGGAAACTCAGATAGCAATCCATTTTTTTTCTGAGCGAAAAACATAGAATGTTTCAAGCCATGCCGAACCTGGTTCATAACTTTCTAAGGAGCCGGCACACAGTGTGCCGAAACAACGAATTTCAACGATAGGTCAAAATTGTATGAATTTTCCCAAGGTTTGAAAACTATGTGGAGTTTCTCTGTAAGTCCCACTGCTTGATAAACTTTATATGTTTTTTCCCCTTACATGCTGCATAGCCCCGTTTTTATAAACATATATTTCGGAAAAGTAGGAAAAGGGAGATTGTTCGTAAAATAATACAAATTCTGCCCATGAAAAAGGGCAATTGTCCGTAAAATAATACAAATTCTGGCCGTATAAAAAGGGGAATTGCCTGTAAAATTAACCCAGTATTACCCCATTCTATTTTGGATCGGCGAAAAAAAAAAGGCACAAATCATAAAATTATGTCTTATAAAATTTTTGATGGGGATTGCAATGATACACCTTCTGAAAATCCATAGTAGATTTAACAGGGAATATGGATAATTCACAACACTAATAAAAGGCAAAAGTCTTCACAGGAGTATTTATATGTTTTCGTAATACTTGAATGAAACATTCATAACTTTTATATGACATTAAACTCGCATATTCAAAACCTAATTTTCCAAGGTTTTAAGGTATACTTAACTGGCAATTTGTAGTTGATTTTTTTTTTTCAAATAAAGATTTAATTCCATTAAAGGACAGAATTCTCATACATTTCCTATAATAAACTTAGTATTTTTATTGAATTAAAAGATTTCCTTTTTTTAGTGTTGTTGCATTAACTTATGTTAAAATACAAGATGTGTTCAGTGGTAGTACAGTATTTAATCTACTTAAAACATTTTTAGCTTTCCAAAATTTACCATGACACACTTTAGCAATGAGGATTTAAGATAAACTCTCTTGTGTTTAGATAAATGTGCGATATGTAAAATGAAAATAGAAAAATAGCTACTTCAACATTAAATTACAGGGGTCGATCCAGGGAAAATTTGGGGCCCTTTCACGAAAATCTATTTAGTACCCCTTCACAAAAGTTCTTTTAATAAAATAGGCCCTTTTCATAAAATTCTTTTTCATAAAAACTGTTTTAAAATCTCATTTGTAAATAAAACCAAGTCACGAAAAACAAAAGTTTAGCAAAGGGATTTAAAGATTTTGTTATTAAATTCTTGGATCCAATTTGATTAACTGAATTTCAACTTTTGTTACAAAATGTTATTTTCACAAAAATATAATAAAATTCACAAAAATAACTTTTACTTTTCACAAAATGGGCTCCAAGAATAAAAACCTGCATCAACCCCTGAATTAATTAGAAAAATTATGAGTAATATCAGTAAGTAGCTGTACTGCTATTGCTCCCTCTCCTCCCCTGTAAACCCCTCAATAATGAAAGGGAAGCTCTTTTATGATACATTTAGACACAAATGCCAAATTTATTATTTCTATTTTTATGCATCACATATTTACTAAACATTACATGCAACAAAAGTAGTCCCTTTTTGATTTAACAATGATTCATAAGGAGTTATGTACATTGAAACTAACTCTAAAACAGTTAAGAAATAGCAAGTGTGCATAGATATGTTTTAAGAGTAATATTAAACAATGGTGAAAAAGCAACATAAGTCATTTTACATTTTTGGAGAAATTCCCCCCCCCCCCCCCACTTTTCCCAAATAATAATAATCAAGAAAAAAGTTTGCTATAAGCACTGTGTTAAAATAACATAGTATGTTACACATGGTTTCGGCTTCATTAATATAACACATATATTATATATTTCTTTCATTTTTATAGGATCTACAAATAAAAGTTTGAGATTTAGGTGACAATTTATTCTACTTAGGAATGTTTGCAGCTGAAATGAATGCAATGGCTGTTTTACAAAATTATCATTCAATAAATAAAAAGAAAACGTGAATTTTAACAAATTTATTTAATATATTTAAATCACAGTATTACAAGTAGTAACAAATTTAAATAAATTAAGAAAAAAATAGAAAAAAATTAATTTTTCCATGCATATTTGAAAGTACATAATTTGGCAACAAGCTTCTGCACTTTTGACATCGGTTTTAGAACTTGTTGATCGTTTGAGATTTTGTCTTTTTCTGAATTAATAGCCAAGCATGTCCTATAAAAAAAAGGAAAAAAGTAAGAATAAATATTACATAAAAACATATATAATAAACACAAATTGAGTATAATAACAATATCAGTTATCCTAGATGAATAGCATAATGGCGCCCGGTGCATGTAGAATCCGTCGTGGGTGTAAAGTCCTCCAAGTTACCTGTGAATTACACCTCTAGGGGTGCCTAGTCTGGTGAAGGTCTCGTCACCAGATCAAGGTTCTAAATATGAGACCAACTCGAGTAGTGATGGCCTGAGATATGGATGGGCGATGCAGGGAGGAAATAGTATATATCCCAGCATCTCCGTCCGGCAGGCATGACTTCGCTACACTGCGCAGGACTGAACCGCCTCATCCACAATCAATTAGCAACCGCCCAACTAAAAAAAAGCAATTAAAACAACAAGACGCATTGAAGCCACGTAGGCTTATAGATTTAACAAACACATCTTCGCCAAGCGGACAGCAGGCGAATCCTCGTCCCATTGCCAGGTATCAACCTGTTAAGCTAGGCAAAAACCTGGTAGGAAGGGGCCTGGCAGCGATCTAAAAAAATATTACAGAAGTTATGTGTCTTAATAGGTAATTGTTATGAAGATCCTATTCTAACAGTAATCAGAAAATTATTGAATTAGAATTCATTCCATTTTTTATGAGGAAACAAAAATATGAGGAGTTGTAGCCAAATATAATAGTACGTGCAATATTGTGTACGCTATCTTGGCACTAATCAACAGATATTTGATACAACCCCCCATCTTTTTGCTTCTGTAAAGGAGTTGGCTGATCAGATCATATTTTGTAGCTGTTGTTCGTGATCAAATAAAACAATCCACGGAGCCAGGTTCGTGTATAATAAAAAAACTCCAGAATGGTCGTCAAGACATTTTATTGTAAGATCACCATGAGGATGCCAAGATGGTCGCGGACAGAAGAGGGGGAAACAAGACAACCGTTCTTTAAACGGTCATTATTATGCGAAGACAGAAAGCGAAGTGAGTTGTTTCCACAATACAAGTTGGAATTGCACTGACAAGAATCTCTCCAAAATAGGGTTGCTACAGAGTGTCTAGGCGTAAATACTTTCAGATGAAGCTGCCGCATAACTAATGGTATTTAGCAAGCTGGGTTGCTAGATTTTTTCAAAAGGACGAATTTTGTTTCAAAAATTAATATAGCCACGGCGATTATAACCGACAAATATCTTTCTCATGAGAACGGATTTTCGACAGACAAAACAGTATATGCTTTTAACAATGAGAATATATTTTTAGACCTGGGTGTGAGTGATTGAGTTATTACCACTACCATATAAGGGCATGCATTTGGGCCAAATGGAAGATTCGCATAACTTTTGTGGCCACAAAAATGCGCTATGCACATATTGTGTTATAAGCTTGGTTACGGAAAGTAAAATTACGAAAAGGCATCTGTGCTGATTTAATTCTTTTCTTTTTTTTTAATCGAGAAGCCATGAGATATTAGTGATCGAGCACAAGTGAAAATGAAAAAGGGAAAGGGTATAAATTACAGCGGGCTTATTGTTTGAAGTTAAAGATAACACGATTAGATTTTGACAAAGGAAGGGGAAAAATATAAATTAAATAAAGGATAGGGTTTGTTAAAACTTAATATATGATTCTCATATCATATATTTCTCCCGTTTGCTCAGATAAAAGAATAATTTGTTAGGGTTTAAATTTCAGGCATGCTCCGTCTGAAAGTTTACATATAATCAATGCACAATATAAGAAAAAATATAAACACATACAAATATCAAAAATGAAAATGAAAATGGAAATGAAAATGGAAATGGTATACCAAAATTTTTGCTACTGGTCATCATAGTGTACACACTAGTTTATTCCTTGAGTCCATGGCTTCATAAGAGTTTTGTTTTGTAGAAGTAGATGTTGTTGTTATTTTTGCTGTTCCGGAACATATGGCAGTTGAACTACTCTACATATATAGTGATGACCAAAATATGACCAGAAAAGTTGCATTATCATCAACTAATGTTTATTTTACTGATAACTGGTCGTAAGCATGCTAAATGAATTTAAAATGTTCATAACTCTGAACATATAAGCTTATGTTAAGTTGCAACTACAATACAATAAAATTTTCTTTGTTCGAACATAATGCAAAATATTGATATATATAATCTTGCATAAAATAAACATGAAATATATAAATGCAAATACAGGATATATAAGATAAGATACAGTTACAGTTACATTAACAGTTACACATGTGTAAAAATGAAATACAAAAATGATGAAGATAAAAAAATGAATAAAATTTGGGTTTAAAATAGTAAAAATTTGTGCATTCGCACAGGACAGGATAGGGAAGTGATGCACGATCCAAAAAAAATTCCTGCCCTAAATCTTGTCTAAGGACAAGTGTGATGGCGCAAGTTTAGGACTATTGCCTTATTTGTGGAGGGAATATTTAGGGCGAGGTCCACATTGTTGTCACAACATAGACCCCGTTGCTCCCGCAGCAGTAATGCAACAAACTGAGGAGCAGTCTCGTATACTCATTTTGACAGGGGATTTAAGGTGAATTGGAATACCAATTCGAATGTGTCTCTCATTACAATGGGGTGGAAGATCCTAAAGGCAATAATTTTGAACAGATCACCACTCCGAAAGGGAATAATTAGAAAAATAAAAAAATATATATACACCTAGTGTATGTCGAATAAAGTCAATCCTAGAGTAATGAGAGAGAGTTTTGTCAAGTTCGGTAAAAATGTTAAGTCATGAGGTACATATTTACTTAATTAGCATTATTAAAATTTAAAAAAAAAACTGACCTTAAGAGAAAAAATTTTTAGTGCAATTAATGTTACTATAATTATGTCTATAACGATTTATGAGATTTTAAAAAAATATGACGACAAAAGTTAAGATTTTTTTTTTTTTTTTTTTTTAAGTGTATATGCGCAAACACCCCATAAACATAAAAGATAATGTTCACAACAAGATTGCCATATCTGCCATTCTCTTGATGAAACAAACTTGGACCAGCCGAGAACTTTCACAAGGAAATATCAAATATAACATCAGTATATTGTGTACATCAATATACACAAGTGTGAACAAAACCAAAAATTCGCACAAAATACAACAATTATAAAATTATACGCTATTTTCTAGGTCTTAAATTATAACGTGTTGAATAAGTTGGAGAGTTAATATTATTGTAACCATCATGACTTGTAAGTAAGTGATCGCTTCTTGGTGGAGCGATGATTAACCTATCAATGTGTACTCTAAAAGCAGAGTCATCAGGTGCATGTAAGCGTTTGATTGAAACAGAGACAGGTGAATATTTGTGTATAACAATGTAAGGTCCAGAATATTTTGGTTTGAACTTATCTACTGATTTTAAATACACAATATCTTTATTCATAATTTTTCTTAGTTTAGCACGTTTTTGAAAATGATCATTTCTTTTGTTTTGAGAGTCTTTGATGTTATTATATGCTTTCCTGTAAATAGAATTTAAATCTTGTAACAATTTGTAAGCTTCAAAATCTTTGTCAAGAACCTGATTGACATTATGGTCATAAGTATCAAATATTAAGGATAGTTCTCTTCCAAAGTGAAGCAAGTTGGGAGAATATTTTGTGGAGGAATGTAGAGATCCATTATAAAGAGATTTATGAATTGATAAAGCATTTTCAAAAGTGTGACCTTCTTGAAGTAGAAACAGAGTATTTAATTGATTTATTGACACGCTCAGACACGGCATTGCTTTGTGGCCTCGCTACACTGGAATGACGTACCTTTATGCCTAATGTGTCGTTAAATTTGTCGTATATGTGTGAAGTGAATTGTTTTCCCAAATCTGACAAAATTACGGAAGGTCTTCCAAAGATAGTTATGTAACTGAATAAACATTTAATTATCTTTTCAGAAGTGATGGTACGCAAAGGGAAGAGTTCTAGGTGTCGAGAAAAATGGTCAATTACTGTCAATACCGACTGTCCATTAGTAAAGGGACCGACCAAATCAACACTGACTGTGTCTCCTGGATGCGTAGGTGTGTATGTAGGTTGTAGTGGAGCAAGTGGAGTTTTGTGATGTTTTGCCTGTAAACATTTTGTGCAAGACGCTACAAAATTTAAAGTGTCAGCATACATTCCTTTCCAAAAATATTTTTTTGTGACAAATGCATAGGTTTTTGTTAATCCAAAATGCGAAAAATGACATATTGTTAGAACTTTGGCTTTTAATGAATTTGGGACAATAATGTGGTAAGAAAAGGTGTCATTACAAATATTTTCTTTTTTTAACATTAAAACCTTTGAATCGGGATGAATGAAGTACATAGGGAATTGCTTCGATGAGCCATTTTGCATAATTTCGTTGTAAATTTCGGATAATTTTGTGTCTTTCTTTTGTTCGTTTACAAATGTTTCATTTGAAATTTCCAATAAAGGGTCTTTTTGATCCTTGTTACCAATAACTAAGTAATTTAGAGAATGTGTACTGTATGATAAATGATCATTATTAGTGTCTGGAAGATCATTATCTACAATTGGCAATGCATATGGTTCGTTGATAAGCTCAGGGTTGGAATTTAAATCAACTGTGTTTTTCTCGAAAGAACATCTGGACAAATAATCTGCAAGTACATTTGAAGAACCGGGAATGTGATCAAAAGTGTATGTATATTCTGATAATTCTGTTAACCATCTAGTTGTTATATCAGCGGGATTAGTTGTTTTCTTGTATTTTTTTAAAGGAGCACTATCGGATAAAATTACAAACTTTCGGTTATATAGATAGTATTTAAAAGCGATTACAGATTTGTAAATGGCCATTAATTCAAGTTTTAGTGCTGGATAACGTTTTTCAGACTGTTTAAGAGATTTAGAAAAAAATGCAATGGGAAGTAATTGTCCTTCATGTTCCTGTAACAGAGCACCTCCTATGGCTATAATTGACGCATCCGTGTTTACGTAAAAAGTTTTAGACCAATCGGGTAAACGAACCATGGGAGAATTAAAGAACACCTGTTGCATTTGATCAAATAATTTTTGATGTTTTTGAGTCCATTTAAATGTTGTTTTTGGTGTAGTGAGATCTATAAGTGGTTGGATAATTTTTGAAAAGGAAGGCACTAGAGATTTGTAAAATGTGACCAGACCAATAAACCTTTTTAATTGTCTTTTTGTTGTCGGTGTAGGAAAATAATTTATTTTGACAATATTTGATTGGACGGGAGAAATGGAATGATTTTCAATGTGAAAACCTAAGTAGTCAACAGCGGTTTTGTGAAATGAACATTTATTGGGCGAGAGCGTTAAATTATATTTCGATAAAATTTCAAGTACTTTCTGTAATTTTGCACATGTTTCCTCAAAAGAATTAGAACCAAAGATCAAATCGTCTTGATATGCAAAAATACCTTCTATTTCTAATTCATCAATAATAGTGTCCATTAAATTTTGAAAGAAACTACTACTATTCTTTAAACCGAAAACCAACCTTTTAAAACGAAAAGTACCGTATATGCATGTGAATGTAAGTGGATCCTGATATTTTTCAGGTAAATTAATCTGATGATAGGCCTGTTGAAAATCTAACGAAGTGAAATATTTATATGCAGATAAATTTGAAATAATGGTCTGTATTTTGGGAAGTGGATAAAAAGGTCCTTGTAAGATGGAATTTAGCATTCTTAAATCAAGAGCAAGTCTGTATTTTTGTTTTGCAGACCCATCAGACTTCTTTCTAACCAGCAAAATAGGACATGCCCATTCTGAACAGTTACGTTCAATAATATTTGCTTCAAGAAGTTGATTTATTTGCTCTTTCATTTCTTGGTGTAATGATTGTGGTACAGGAAAAGGTAGTGTTTTGATTGGGTAGTCATTAATGAATTTGAGATTTGGAATAACCTTGTCTGTGTGACCTAATGTTTTCATTGATTTAGAAAAAGAACTGTAGTATTTTAACAATAATGAGCCTAAGGTTTTTGCTTGTTGAGTGTCTAGATGTTCCAATTTGAAGTCTTGTATTGTTAAATCTTCCTTTCTTTTTTTTAAAACCTCATCTGAAGCTTGAATATAATTTCAAATAAACTGTTGTAAATTATCATGAGGTTGAATATTGAAGCTGTTGATGTTGTCGCATGACTTCATGGTCTGTGAAAAATTGTCACTTTTAGATGGTTCCATAATTTCTGAAACTTCATATAAAATTCCTATTCGTGCATTTTTGTTTATGTGTACTGGTTTGTTAGAAGAATTTTGTAAGAATACGTATAGATGTGATTTTTGTAGGTGTTTGTTATGATTTTCCTGATCGACCGATTCAATATCTTTATTGTTACCTGTCATAACAAATAATTTGTTTATTAGAAATAGTACTTTCAAAACAGTACTGCATTGAAGGGTTTAAAGAATCAGTGTCGATGGAAATCCATGTTTTCTCATGTGGTTCAAGTTTTAATTTATGTGCATGGCGAATCGTTTTGACTGAATTTGACGGAGAGTTTACATGTTCACTTAAAAGATTTATGTCTTTGCCATCAGCTGACGCACTAAGTAATGGCACATGAAATTCATTTGTTGACATTCTATTTTTGTGAACATCAATTATGATCCCGTGTTTATGAATAAAATCAAATCCTAATATTCCTTGAAAACTAGAGGTATCGGGAATGTCAACAATATAAAAGTTGTGGCTAAAAGATTTGTGGTGAATTCTGATTGATGCTTTTATACATGCGGTGAAATCAACATCGGAATTTACTGTTTTAAGAGTAACTGTTGTGCCTAACCTTTTATATTTAAGACTGTCCTTAATAGAATCGAAAAGGGACTGTGATAAAAGGGAAATTGTCGACCCTGTGTCTAAAAGTAAAATTGTGTCTGTTCTTGCTATAGAGGCCTTTATAAGGGGGAGTGTTGGGGAACTATTATTCACATTTGAAATAACCTCAACTTTCTTTTCGTCACTTGATGATGCAGTTTTCGATGAACTTTCAGTTGATCTGTGCACTGTTTGTGACGACCCATTCCTGGTCATTTTTATGTTTGTTGTGGTCTGTGAAGCGACCGAATTGACTAGTCTTTCCTTAGAAATTTTTGGAAGAGTTTCATCAAACGACCATGGGAATGTAGGGCAAGTTGCTGATGTTAAAATGTTTTCCTGAGATGCAAAGCCATCAGCTAAATTACATCTCCTTAATAGTTTAAAGATTCCCCTTTCTGATTACTTTTTTTACGAAAATTTGGATTGAATTTGTAATTTTGATATCCACCTCTATTCGCATTAGATCTTCTCCATTTAAAACAAAATTTTGCAGTGTGGCCACGTTTCAAACACAACTGACAAGTGGGTGGAGAATTCGAATTTTTTTGTTTATTAGTGCGGTAATAGCTATGACCAGTGTGTCTTTTTTTGAAGTCTTTTTTATACTGATCATGCGAGTTTTGTGGGCGAGAGGGTTGATTATGAGAGTTATTTTTGTCCTCGCTACCTGTTAACGACAAAGCGTTAATTTTTTCATTTAGTGATTTCAACTGCAGGGCGATCGAGTCTGTGGAGCTAGATGATGCGCAGGGCTGCAATATTTTCTCATTTTGCATGATCTCCTGGAGAGTTTGTGCTCTATCTACCGCTTGTTTATAACTTGATATTCCCTCCTCTTGTATTTTAATCCTTAAATTAGAAGGAATTGCTGAAATAAACTTAGTAAATTTTATATTATCAAGGGCCGTTCTATCTGTTATAGTGTCATGCACGCGAGCAGTGAGAGTGTTAATTCGATGGGCTAAATTTCTAATTGATTCTTCTGGCAATAATAATAGATTATTGAATTCAACCAGTGCTGCAGTTTTACTCGGGGGAGCGAAAAATGCTCTGAATTCCTTTTCGACAAAATCCAAATCGTTAGATTTATATATGTCTGGATTTTGCGTGAAAAATGTTAACGCTGGGCCTGTGAGTTTCCCACCCAGAAATTGAATTGCTTCTTCGTGCTTCCATTTTTGTATACGGGCCAATGTTCTTAACTGATTAAAAAAGAACTCTAACAAGGTGGGTTCACCATCAAAATTGGTCACTTTAAATGTTAGCTTGCTGGCCATGTTTGGCTAACGAGTGAGCAAATACAGATATATTTGCAATAATTTATTAGCTAAATAAATCTTTACTTTAAAAAAACAAAAATTCAGGTGGGGAAAATTTTGTTTACCTAAAATATTCACAGTAACTTACCAGAAAATATTTATTGCAAGTATTACTTATAAGCAAAAATATATATAATAAATGAATAAATAAATGAATGCAATCTCTCTTTAAAAAAAAAAAAAAAAAAAAAAAAAAAAAAGAAACGCAACAAAAACAAAATACCTATATCTCCAGAATGAACAATTATTCACACCACAAATATATTATCTTCTTTCTTTCATTATTATCCATCCATATATATATATTTTTAAATTCTTAACCAAGAGATATCTTAATTTTCAAAAGAAGGACCATTTGGAAAAATTATTTGTAAATACATAAATAAATTATCGCTCATTCTGCAGACTGCAATACTCATTGTGGCAGATAAATAAAAAGTAATATGAACTTTATATAGAAAAAGTATGTCTGCCTTATTATAAATTCAAAATTTTTATGCAATATATTAAATAAAATTTCAGTCATAAAAAAAATGTGTTATCTAGGCAAACCTTCGAGAGATAATAACAATTATATTATACCTTTCATTATAACTATTGTTTCTTCTAAATATATAAGCCTTTATAAAAATATTAAAAGGAATGCGTATAGAATTACCATTTCTCCTTTCAAAATAATAATACGTTCAATATTTGAAAAAAGTGTCATTGCATACTAGGAAAATATTTTTTTTGAAATACACAATAATATTCAAAAATTCTCTTATTCACTTATTCTTCTTTATTTAAGATTTATCCTGTGAATATTAAATTTTTTTTTTTTTTTTTTTTTTTTTTTTTTTTACGTCAAAACATTATTTACCAACTTACCTATAATATGCCGGCAAAAAAATAACATTAAAACAGAAAATAATCAGAAATTGTTTAAATTTAATAAGTTCTGTTTGTTACATTGGTTTAAAAAAAATAAAATTACTGAAGTGATCTTATCATTATTATTCTCTTTTTTTTTATAATTCAATTAGATACTGCACATTATTGACATAACAAAAATTTTTGTTTAAAGGATAACTTACCTTGTTGTACGAGAATTTTTTTTTTTATAAAAGATTTGTTCTAACATATCCTGTTGTTTAAAAATATCTATCTAATGAATCAGCTGTAAGAGAAAAATTTAATATAATTAAGTTTTATCGTGGTTTATTTCTGTATGGATGCAAACAGTTCATTCTATGTTAATTTGTTCTCCTTATCAGCTGGAAACTTAAACAGCTGGCTTTATTCACTTTATTTGAATCTCAGTTGCGGAGAGAGAAAAAAAACAACACAGACTATAAAATGACGTTCATCGCTCAGCTGAATGTAGATCGAAGTCCATCGAATATGAATGGGAATGCCGAACGAAATTTATCACTATAAAACCACGAAGGCAAGAGAACATGTAGAGTTACGGAACACATCACTGACGCGAAGCACAATCTTTACGGTGATCTACGCCTACACTTTTTTTTCTTTCTCCTTTTCCTTTTTTTTTTTTGAACAGACACCCAATGAAGAGAATGCGAACCGATGATCATCAATCTACTCCAGAGAAAATGAAGAGCACACTTTAGTAGCAAGGTTATCTGTACTGGATGATATCCGGAATAGGGAGACGTAATCCATAGGGAGATTTATTACGGATGAGTCTATGGTGACACTGTTATTTTTTTGAGAGTTCATATAGCAGCAGGGAAGTGCAGGCAATAAAGTTGAATCAGTAGATTGGGTCCGGGAAGATGGTGAAATGAACGTAGATGAACGGGAAAGGGTCGTGACAGGGCCGGGCATGAACTGGAAATCCAAAGATGAGAGTTGTAGAAAATGCGCTGGAGAATAGGATAAAAGAGGCAGTTCGCAAGATACTTTCCAATTATACAGGGACCCCCTCCTCGGTATTAAACGTTGGGAGTAGACCTGGTTTGGCACAGAAAAATCCAAAGGAAATTCAGCGTGGGAGAGTCTAGATGAATTACACCGACTTTTGAAATGTTCCTAGAAACACAGGCAAAGTTCGTAAATTAGTCCATTCGGTCCGGTGGGATGCTAATATGCAGGCGGGAATTTTCTTTGATGCATGCTGATAATCCAAAGAGACAGGCGGGTGCAGGTAAAGAAAAAGCGTTCCCTCTTCTGCCAACTATATACCTCTTTTTTTTTTTTTAACTGGAGAAAAAGCTGGTTACGCACCATAAATTTGTAAAGGAGTTGGCTGATCAGATCATATTTTGTAGCTGTTGTTCGTGATCAAATAAAACAATCCACGTGAGCCAGGTTCGTGTATAATAAAAAAACTCCAGAATGGTCGTCAAGACATTTTATTGTAAGATCACCATGAGGATGCCAAGATGGTCGCGGACAGAAGAGGGGGAAACAAGACAACCGTTCTTTAAACGGTCATTATTATGCGAAGACAGAAAGCGAAGTGAGTTGTTTCCACAATACAAGTTGGAATTGCACTGACAAGAATCTCGCCAAAATAGGGTTGCTACAGAGTGTCTAGGCGTAAATACTTTCAGATGAAGCTGCCGCATAACTAATGGTATTTAGCAAGCCGGGTTGCTAGATTTTTTCAAAAGGACGAATTTTGTTTCAAAAATTAATATCGCCACGGCGATTATAACCGACAAACATCTTTCTCATGAGAACGGATTTTCGACAGACAAAACAGTATATGCTTTTAACAATGAGAATATATTTTTAGACCTGGGTGTGAGTGATTGAGTTATTACCACTACCATATAAGGGCATGCATTTGGGCCAAATGGAAGATTGGCATAACTTTTGTGGCCACAAAAATGCGCTATGCACATATTGTGTTATAAGCTTGGTTACGGAAAGTAAAATTACGAAAAGGCATCTGTGCTGATTTAATTCTTTTCTTTTTTTTTAATCGAGAAGCCATGAGATATTAGTGATCGAGCACAAGTGAAAATGAAAAAGGGAAAGGGTATAAATTAAAGCGGGCTTATTGTTTGAAGTTAAAGATAACACGATTAGATTTTGACAAAGGAAGGGGAAAAATATAAATTAAATAAAGGATAGGGTTTGTTAAAACTTAATATATGATTCTCATATCATAGCTTCTGTTTGGGAACAACGGATTTCGAGCTTATTCATTCGACGATAATTTTCAGAATTTTCAAGCTATGATTTTGAGACTTTCGCAAAAGTTGCTCTATATACTTAGCTAATACATTATACATATTATATTTTGATTGCATTCGCGCATGCGCAGTGAAACATTTTTTAGTAAACCTGCTCATTTTTCATTTAATTTTTATTATTTTTTAATTCTGATTGCAGAGTATTAAGTATAATGTTTTTTGTCATATTTTCTGAAAATAACTTTTTTTTATATTAAGAACTCTGCAAATTATAAGCAAAAAACTAGGCAAAGTTTGGGACTGTTTTTATAAAAACCTTAATTTCTCTACGAGTATACATGCTATCCTCATAAAACTGAGCACAGTATATTACAATAAGCCACTTATTAATAATCTCGAGTTTGAACGCATTTGCTACATTAGTTTTTACAGGGTTATCCAAAAGATATTCGTTTTTTTTTAATTTGCTGACAGTCCCCTATGGGGTTTCGTGAAAAAATCTTCGCGGAAATATATAACCTATACTATACTGTTTACACACCTGCAGTTTCAGGTTAATTCCTCATGTATTTTTCTAGATAGTTAACAAAACGTCTAAAATCGCAAGTGACCGGCACCTTTGGCAATATAGTGTATTTGCTAAATATGAAATGGTCGTAGGAATATGCTATTTGTATGATACTTCATAGGTCCATGAAATTTTCTTTCTTGCCGTGGGGAATATGGTGGTAATGTGGAACTGATGTAAACTAAATAGTTGTTTACGGATTGTTTGTTTGGGGTTTCTGGAAATAGTACTGTAATTCACTGGGGGAAAAAACTTTAAAAATAAAATATTTGATAGACAGTTTCATACGAACCCCATCTTAAATAATAAAGAACTTTATTTTACTGATATCGTTATAGTAATTTTTTTCCGTCAAGTTTTGACAGGTTCCATGTAGAACTAATGCAGCAGAATAAAACATATTAGGAAAGTATATACCGAGTATATACCGTTATCGACGCATAGGCGGGTAGACGACCATGAAAGGATAGCTTTTAATAAATATATGCCAAAAAGGAATTTAAAAAGAAAACAATTTCAGGGCTCCCAAATGGTCCGCCAACTGAATACCAATAATTTTTAACAGAAAATTTCATGGTAGGTTTCTACAACATTTCCACAAAAATTTACCTGCGAAGGTGGTTTGTGCAAAATTTGCAAGAAAAATCTAAAAATAAAATGTTTCTAAGAAAATACCGGTATTTAAAAAGCGGACCATTTGGAAGCCCTGCAATTTTAATTTAGAATTCTGAAGCACTCAATTATATGTTTAAAGTAGTTCTCTTCTTCCTCGAAACCGTCATCGTTGCTCAAATTGACGAGCGATCTTTCCTTGCACACCACATAAAAAAAATGTTTTCTTTCATTATGTTGTCTTATGAAAGCGGCAAAATCTGTTGATTAGAGATAGAACTGATGAGCGCGATTTTTTAAAATAAATGTACGGTTACAGTTGTATTTTATTGTTTTGTAACGAACGATTAAACAACTTTACACACGTCTGATTAAGAGGAATTCCTCAGACATAGACTTTACTCAGATTACCTTGACATATTAACAGAGCAGAACAGGATTTTCAAATCCTATCGCACACAACTTTTCGAACAAATGTTGTTATTATTATTTATTTTTTAAAAGATTTGTCTAAAATTACTTTAATCTTATAAATTATGTGGTTATGGATATTATCTCTCTAATTAGAAAAAAAAAAAAAAAAAACTAATGTTGCTGTTGCTCCCGTAAGTCGCAGTAATTAACTTGTCGCCTGTTATTGTGACCATGTCTCTTTATCGGCTTATAGTAAAAAAATATATATAACATATTAAAATATAAAACTAGTAGTTTTATAGAGAAATATATGATAAACATTCTGAAGCAGACTGTTTTTAAATCGAAGAATTATTTTAAGCGCTATCTGATGTTGAAATCGTTCAAAATAGTTCTGATATAAAAGTTGTATAAGATCAAAAACTATGGATAGCTATTTAACCATCTTTTTCAGGCACATATTACTTTACGAGATTGTGGTGTGCAGTTTCCAATCATTTTTTACGTTTGTCTAGTTTTTTAAGGGTTTTTTTCTGTAATTTTTTCAAAATTTCATTATCTGAATAGAGATTTAAATTATATTTCGAAAAAGTCATTTTTTACCTACGGTTGCCAGATTTTAAAAGAATGCAAATAATAATATCTCCAAACATCTTTCAGTTGAAAAATATATTTACACGTGAATATTAAAAAAAAAAAAAGAAAGAAAACTTTAAAATAAATAAATTATTACGTGTTTAATGTGCATTTGAATGTGCATGTTGCTTATGTGCATTTAATGACGAAAATTACGTCATATTTAAAAAGCCCCCAAAATAATATTGCCAAACAATTTCAATTGGGAAACATATTTACAAGTGAATATTAAAAGAAAAAGAAAACTTTAAAATAATTAAGTTATTGCGTGCGAAAAGCATTAAATGGGGGACAATTCGTCGTATTTAAAACAATATATTTAAAACGTCATATTTAAAACGATTTTCTCAACGCATCTAAAAAGAAAATTTTCCTTCTATATATTATTATAAAATTCCGGAAGGCAGCGCCATTTTTTACTTAACTATTTTATGCAAGCTGATTTTCAAATGTGTGATAGATCTTACTTAATCAATCACGATATAAGGCGCCAGAGCTGTCGCGACAGTGGTGGATGAGGCCTTGGGAACCAGAAAATCACCCAGTCAGAAGGAAATGACTGGTTAACTGATTACAGAAGCTCTCCATTGGTCGTGATAGTATCATTCAATCTTCTGCAATCGGGTAATCTTTTAAAACAAAACAAATTAGTGAGTTTTTAGAGCCTGTGGAGTCTGGACGGAGGTTGGTGAGCGTAGATCGTAAGGGGGGAGGGGGTGTTCCTAGTATTAAAAAAGCACATAAACAATAAACAATAAGAAATTTTTCTTAAATTTACTTAATTAATATTAACCAGTGCGAGGCTTTCGCAGTGTAATCTTTAAAAATTTTTGCTGATACTTTTTCAATATTTTTTAATTAGCAATTTTTTATCAATCAACGTGTCTTAACGAAATTTGAGTGTACTATGTCAAAAAACTGTTGAAAAACTTGTCGAATGATATCGCATTCATCGTTGTGCGTTTTGTATGTGCATAGAAAAGTTGGAAGTTGACATAGGAAATAAAATATATATCAGTGGACCCGTGCGAGAGCTTCGCACTTCATTCTAGTATTTTTTAGCAACATCTAATATTTTTTAGATGCAGGTTTAAACTTTTAAAGAAAAATTAAGGATAAAAGTATCTCCAAACAATATTAGTCAAGCCAGAATATTACCTCATTTATTCCATCAAACTTACAGGGAAAAAAATGATCGAAGATAGCCAGAAGCCGGTTCAAAAACCTTTCGAATGATACCTCATTCTACGTTTTGTAAATGCATAGAAAAAGGGTTGTTGACAGCAGAAATAATATATGTGATTTTTAATTTAAGCAAAATTTCAAAAGTAAAGTCTTTTTACGAAAATTCAGTATGAAATGTATGATTCGGGTAAAAAGAACCTATCCACTGATACATCATTCATCCAATGATACCTCATTGTTGTACGTTACATTCTAGTTAAATTCAGTATGCAATGTCAGATGTAGTCAAAAAAGCCTATTCAATGATGCCTCATTCATCCAATGATACTTCATTGCTGTACGTTACATACTAGTTAAATTCAGTATGCAATGTCAGATGTAGGCAAAAAATCCTCTCCAATGATGCTTCATTGTTGTACGTTACATATTAGTTAAATTCAGTATGCAATGTCAGATTTAGGCAAAAATTCCTATCCAATGATGCCTCATTCATTTAATAATACCTCATTGTTGTACGCTACATATTAGTTAAATTCAGTATGCAATGTCAGATGTAGGCAAAAAATCCTATCCAATGATGCCTCATTCATTTAATAATACCTCATTGTTATAACGCTGCATATAAGTTAAATTCAGTATGCAATGTCAGATGTAGGCAAAAAATCCTATCCAATGATGCCTCATTGTTGTACGCTACATATTAGTTAAATTCAGTATGCAATGTCAGATGTAGGCAAAAAATCCTATCCAATGATGCCTCATCCATTTAATAATACCACATTGTTGTACGCTTCATATTAGTTAAATTCAGTATGCAATGTCAGATGTAGGCAAAAAATCCTATCCAATGATGCCTCATTCATTTAATAATACCTCATTGTTGTACGCTACATATTAGTTAAATTCAGTATGCAATGTCAGATGTAGGCAAAAAATCCTATCCAATGATACCTCATTATTGTATACTCTAAATATTAGTTGAGAAAAAGGGATATTGACAACAGATATATGATTTTTGCATAAATTGAAAAAAAATAAAACATTCGAGATTTTATTTATACTTGAATACGTTTCCTTCAGATCTTCGTAGGCCAACCTGAAGACAAATTGTTACTTCACTTTCTTATGGCTTGTTCTCTCCCAGTTCAGCTCTTGGTACAAATATGCTGTACTCTATTCCAGTAACATAGTTTATATTTGCGTGTATCCAAATATTTTTACAAAAGTTAAAATGTGCAAGATGGGTTAGAACAGCAGACATTCATTTCGGCTGAGTATTGAAATCTATTGCAAAAACCGTCACATTGTCTAATAAATATTTTATATTGCTTGTATATTCTTATTTTATGTTTTAGTTCAGTAGTTTCAGTATTATGTGTGATGTATTGTTGGTTTGTACTTAATTCAATATTTTCAGGTGAGAGTTTTTGTAATTTGCATCAGAAATGAGTTTAAATTCTATGTATTCATGGGTCATTTTCTGAGGATTATACTTCCTGAGATGTGAAATCCTTGGGCACTGTATTTTACGACTCATTTTTACAGCTAAACCTGAATATTTCACATAATGTTTCCACGCTTGAAGAAAAAAACAAGAACGAAAAATCATGCGTCAAGCATAGATTATGTAACACTTTCCAACGCTTCCAAAATAATTTTACAAATCATTGCCGTTTAATAAGCTGAAAGATAACATCTAAGTAAACAATTTGGAAAACACATAACATATTTGAAAGCGTAATTTCAGGAATTTCCAACATATACAATATTCAGAAAAATATCCGAATACTTTTATTCAGCCCTGTATAGGATCAATAGATTTGTATATATACTACATAGGATGCTAAATTTTAGTTTAGTTAAGAAACGCGTAGCACAGTTTAAAATTCTTCTCTGGAGTTTCTGTCAATAAACGGAAATGTGTTCGCGAACTTTTGTGCTGCCCTGTATATGATCTACAGAATTTATACACACGAAGTAATAGACAAAAAGTGAATTAAATTTTAAATCGCGTTCAGCAACTTAAAACGCACTTCCAGGAATTATTGTTAACAGACAGTAGAGAAATATTTTATGTGTCCCTGTAAATGAACGATGATTGCTATACGCACACTATTCTGTAGTAATCCTTTTGTAATGCACCTTAGTGATATATATAAATTTCAATGCGTTTAAAATAGTGAAACATTATTTAAATAAACCGCAGACGATTTTTCTCCATGGACATAATATAACGGAATTCTTTTGACTGTCCCTGTAAAGTAACTATAAGTGCTATGCACACCCTATTCCATATTAAGCTTTTTGTAATGCACCTTAGTGATATATATCAATTACAATGTGTTTGAAATTGTGTAACATCATTAAAATAAACCGCAAATGATTTTCCTCCATAGACCGTAATGTAACGGAATTCTTTCGAGTGTCCCTGTAAAAAAACTATAAGTGCTACATACTTCAGTTGAAATAGGGAACATGCTATAGATGACGACAATAACATATAAAAATTGCAGGGCAATCCGAGCATATTTACGGGAGTTAGAGCACGGGCAGACGGCCAGACGGCCATACGGCAGACAAACCGAAGTCATAACCGCTTTTCAACTAGGTTGGAAAGTGTTAAAAATTAAAAATGGGATATTCCTGGAACACAGTTGAATGACAGATAAATTGCTGTCATACGTATGTTTTACTGAAAGAGCATTCTCAAATTTTCATGAGTTTGAAAATATTATTACCATTATGCACTTTCAATAATATTTGACGCAGGCGACAATGCACCCAAATTCTTTTGTGTGAATTTGTATAAGAACTATAAATGTTACACACAACATTTTAACATGTATATCATTAACATGCAAAAATTTCGTTCATATCGAAAATATGTAATGTTATTATGAGTATTCCAATGAATTACTGCGCGAAAAAGTAATATAATATCTGACTTGTAAAAGAACTATACTACTGTGGGCAAAAAATAGTAAGACTTTTTAATTTAAATTTCGCGCGAAAACCCATTCGTCGAAATATTTTTTTTCTACGTTGGTATGACTGTCAGTGACATCTGTGCCAAATGTCACATCAAAATAATCATTAGTGTTTAGTATACGCTTGTCTTTCTGAAGTACAAAAAGTGCATTCGGCGATTTTTACAATGAGTGAAATTATTCAACAAAGAAGTTTTTGTGTGCGGAATCAAATTTCTGGCGCCGAAACGTTCAGAATGTTGCAAAAGGCCTTCGGTGATAATTGTTTGTCGCGAGCAAGTGTTTTTGATTGGTACAAATTATTCAAAGAGGGTCGAGAACGCGTTGACGACGAACCACGTCCAGGACGGCCATCAACATCAACTGATGATCAACACGTCAGTAAAATCAAGGAATTGGTGCTTGAGAATCGACGATTAACAGTCAGAGACCTCACTGGCATCGTTGGAATATCGGAAGGATCAGTGAAAACCATTTTGAAAGATGCACCAATAATGCACCGTCGCATACTGCATTAATTCTTCGTGAGTTTTTCGCCAAATTTTCAACCAATATCGTGCCGCAACCATCGTATTTGCCTGTTTTCGCTCCGTGTGACTTCTGGCTATTCAGCAAACTCAAACGACCGCTCCGGGGAAACCGTTTTGAGTCAATTGAAGACATTAAACGTGAATAGCTACGCGCATTGAAGGCTATTCCGGAAATTGACTTTAACAACTGTTTCGAGGATTGGAAGAAACGTTGGCACAAGTGTATTGGGGCCAGGGGGGATTACTTTGAGGGGGACGAAATAGATTTGGAAGAATAAATTAAGAATTTTAAAATTATGAACAAAGTCTTACTATTTTTTGCCCACAGTAGTAAGTGCTTTATGCTCTCCATCTTTAACGTGCAGCATATTGCAGCTGACTTTGACGATAAATATAATTTATATTTAGTTTCCGTCCGCGGTTTATAAAGCTTGATTTAATAATTAAAAAATATATTTTTTAAATGTTTCACGTTTTAGCACGCGATTTTATATTCAGGGTGTCCTTTCTCATCGTTGATCAACAGCTAATTCCTAAACCGTTATTTCTAAAGGTAGAGTCCCTTCTGCAAAAATGTTGTTGTCTTTTCATCGTATGGAAATCCGTTTATGTCAAAATGGCTATTAAGATCTTTTTTTAATTTACAGTATCTAAAAACAAAAGTTTACAGAAACCTACATAGTTGGAAGTATCCGAATGCATTAATGTAGGAAAAGCACCTTAATACTCAAGAAGAACATCATGAATTCTTGATGAAGACATTTATTGAGAGTAGATAGGGGCAAAACGAAAGATTAGAACATGGTGACGTAAAGAAAACTCTAGAAGATCAGGCATGTCATCATGTATGCCGTCTTACAAATTACTCGAAGAGAGCAAGCACATCAACACAATTTTTTTCAGAACGTCAATACCTTAGAGCCGTATTTACTAGGACTACTATAATGTTGCAGGAGCATCAGCATTTACATGTCGTCAGCAGCGAATTCTGCTTTCACTCTACCTTGCTTTCCCTCTTAAATCTCGTTGCAGGTCTCGTCGTCTGTGAGTCCGCTTGCTACGCCTTCTAGTGAGCAGTGTCAGGCCCCACATTAGGAAAATCAGGCCATGTAGAAAATTACTTTTAACCCATTTGTTGCTCATCAAATGACGCGAATGGGTAAAGAAAAATTGCGTAAATTTTGTTGTATGGAAATACGCACTAATACTGATTTTTTTTTTTTTTTTTTTTTTTTTTGTGTGTGTGTGTGTGTGTGTGTTTTGATCTTTTATTCGACGAAGTTGAATAAAACTACTGTTCATTCTGAATCAACTCAAAAGAGTTTAAATTAATTAAATACAGGCATCCCCCGACTTACGTAATTAATGCGTTCCGCAGACTTTTACGTAAATCGAATTTTACGTAAGTCGAATGTGTAATTTGCTTAAGTAAAATTTCGTTAGAAACTGTAATATTTATTATATATATATATATATATGTAATAATAAAAAATTTTCGCCCTATTTCTTTAGTTAAATTATTCCAAATTCTTCAATTATTTTTTCCCTCTCTTTTTAAAATATCTCTTAAATCTATTTTGTATTTTATTCCATAACTTAATCAAAATATTCTTTTATTTATCATTCTAAAAATCTTAATCTGTTAAAAGCTACACGTATTTATTAAAACCTTATTCTCTTAAATTGCAACACTGCCTCTAAACGCACCTGCCTAATTTCTTCTTTTGAGACATTTAATTTTTATTATTTGGAACTTTTGTAATACCATTTTTATTTCTATTTAATTCATTCGGCATCCCATGATTCCAAGCGGTTTTCGCGCCCCACCTTTTTAATTTGCCGCTTCTGTTAAAGAGTTTTAATCATACGTCAGAGACACGTCTTCGTGGCCTCATTTTTTCATCCATTAGCGAGAAAGCTCCGCCTTCTTTATCCCTCTAGCGCCCTCCGAACATGGATGCGAGTGGACCAGCTTGTTCGCGCGTTTTGTACCTTTGGGCCAAATTTTGAAGTATTTATACGGTTACACTGGCTTCGGAGACAGATTTTACACAAATTAGTGGTTGTCATCTAATTGCCGTCACTGGGGAGTCTACACTAATGCATCGGTAGTATGTTCTTCAAGCTCTGCTAATTCTTCAAGATCTTCAAATGTGTTCAGTTTTAATGAAGCGAAAGTTGGTGGAGTTGCTTTCATCTCTGTGATCACAATAAAGCCACTGCTCATCTATTAAGTTATTAAGTCTTCTTTTTAATGTTTTTGGGAAATTTCTTCTGGATTTCACTGCCTCTGCTCAATTTTTACGACTGCAAATACACTACGATTTCCGATGTGATATACTTCGAGATTTGTCTTCATGGTGAGCGACTCGAAGTGATGCCCTGTCCGGGTGTCATGACTACATTTCAACGATCTCGACTGCGGCTACCTCGATATGATTATCAGGTAATTTTAGTGGTTTCGGACTGAGATGTTCCGATTGTCTGGTGGAAAGAACGTTCAAGTCGACAGCAATAGTGTTGGGGTATTTGATAAAGTGATAAATAACCAAAAGAATGAATTTTGTTGATTTCAGAAATTGGAACAAATTTTACACAATTGCTAATTAAAAATCAAAACAGAGAGATGCTATAAACAAAACAAACCAAATAAATTTTGAATAACTAAAACATTAATTAAGTAAATGAATAACTTTGCCAAAAGGTATCAACAAAATTCTCATTTATCACCATACCGCTTATACCCAACAAGTGGTTTGACGAATTGGAACATTGTTATGGTAAATTAAATGAAATTCATTAAAACTTTATAGAACAGATTTTGAATAAGAAAAACATAAAAAAGGGTCCTGCAATCCTTCCAGAATTTGAAAGGCACAAAAAAAAAAAGGGGAAAGAAGTTAATTAAAATAAGGATATAGATAATTAATTAAAGTTACAAAACATGATCATATCAATGTACCAATTTGCCAGAACCATGCGAGTGATTTTGTATAGTGGTTAGTACCATACCAAGAAAAAAAAAAGGTAGATCAATTTTCTTTTAATAAGAAGTTGGTGTGATTTAATTACCTTAAATGCAGCAAATAAACTTTAAGAATTAAACATAGTTAATATAAAATTTTTCTTTTACAGCTATCTACAATTCTTTTACTTCAATTAAAAGCAGGTTAAATTTATTTTATTTATTAAATCTCTTTCTTTATAGAGGAAAATAAAAAGTACTTCACAATATTTAAAAGAAGCAATTTAATATTTAAGGAAAACCAAATTAATAAACATTTTTAGAAACAGATCCAGAATTTAAATTTACTTCATTAAATTTAATTCTTTTAATAAGAATAATACAACATCCTCAAAAACAAGTAAAGAATTTAAATTTTACTTATATAAATTTTTATTAACAAAAGAAAGTTACTTGGAATTTCAATTTCAGTAAATTCATCTTAGAAAAGAATTAAATATTAAATAATTACTTGCTCTGATTATTTAAATCATTAAACAAAACTCATTATACTTCAAACAGTAAAATTAAGTAAAGGTTTAGTAAAATAAAGAATGAACTTCCATAAAGTAGTCAAACAGATGAGAGACTAACCAATAGCATGAATATGAGTTTATTAATTAATTAACAAGTATATTAATTAAGACACCGTCACGTATGTATATCAAGATTTTCTCATTGTAGAAACATAGAAATAACACAAGAATAACATTTTTATCAGTAGAAAGGAAATAGTTACCGAGACTTCCTTGGCAGACTCGACACTCGAAGTATCCACTATAGGAACAAATCATTAATGTTATTACTGGTTTGATAGTTTTATCTTTATAAACATTGGGCATTATTTGAGGAAATTTCAGGTAACCCTGGACATCTAGGTGGTCCTTTTCTCTTCCATTTCACAATATGGATCTAGGAAGCAGTATATGCTCTTTCCTTAAAGATGAATCTTAACGCAGGATTCTCGACGTAGAAAAATGGATTTCGGTGGTGTAGAAAAATGACCGGTCCTTCTTCCCGTCTTAAGTGACTGTCATAACAAAAGGACGTCATCAACCAGCGCTGACGATACTAGCTCTCTATTCCGGGTTTTTTTTTTTTAAAGACGATTGCTCGACGTTTATATATATTTAACCATCTGTGATTTCAAACTCCATATCTGAGACAAAGTTTTCCTCTTAGCTGAGAGTATCAGTTATGAGTAAAGTATATTTTTACTCTCTTCATTTCTTCATCGACTATATCTCGGGGAACCAGATACCTTTTTTCTTTACGGTACCTTCCAGTTACACATTTTTCGATCGAAATGCTTCTCAAATTCTCTGGCCACCACCAGGAAAACTCCAGGGGGGGGGGGAGGAAAGGCCCCAGCCTTCCCCTAAAAAACTCATATACCGTATCTCCCAGGCTACAATCTCCCACGCTAAACTATACCAGGGGAAAAAAAAACATTCCCCGCGAATACGTTACGTAAAACCATTGGTCGTCGCTCTCTCTCGCGGGTGGAACTACTTCGCATAGGGGTGATGGCATGTGTACAGCTGTTCCGTTTTCGCTCCCTTCTTTCGACCTCCCACGTGAACTGTTGTTTACATAAAACGGAATAATTGGGCTCGTAAAAACGAATAATAAAACTTTAACAATACGGGCCACTATCTGCCGCCCGAGTCCTGCTTTTTCCACGAAAGATCTACGGAGCAGATTAAGGCGACCAACACCGCTAAAGTTGTTTACGAAAAAACAGCAAAAATGGCGTCATAAAACTCCTGATAATACAAGCTAATATACGTTGTCTGGGAAATGGATTTTTTTATTGCCCAAGTGTCCGAGAGCATTTGAAAATTTCCCATGGTAACAAGGACCACCCCAGTGAAATTATAACTTACAGGGGAAATATAAAAATTATGATTTTAAGTAAAAGAGACAATGAATTTGTTTTAGCTTAGACATTTAAAAGAAAGAAAAGGTATTTTAACTCCATTATTTCAGACTAAAATAAAGAGAATATTAAATAAAAAACATTACGATTATTATAAAAGGAGGGGGAGGGGCTACAACTTATATAGAAAAAATAAAGAAAATATGGAAAATTTAGAATAAGTGAAAAAAAACCTACCCTAACATGACTCTCCTTTTACCGCAAAAAAATAAAAATTTTTTGATAAAAAAAAATTTAATTTTTTGAAACGTGCAGACCGAAACAGAAAAATTTTTTTTTGCAAGGGTTACCAGGCTGAGAGGTAGTTCACAGTACGCTGGAGATTCCACAATATAAGACCTAACCGTTCGAGCAGGCCAGACATCGGTCCGAAGAACAATCATGAATTATAGAGTGAAGTCGTCGCTGTCAGATATACACTCCGGAATGTACACTAAGAGCTGCCCACCATGAACCACTCCCAAGTAACTGCTGAAATACCTGACGACTAGAACTGGGAAAACCACAAGAGGGTAACAAGACACCTAAGGAGTACTGCCTTCTAAGGCGGGGAAAACTGCACTTTGTTTCTACATAGGACACCTTCGCTGCATAACCATTTCTAACTCCTGATACCGAATCCCACCTATAAACATACTTGTGCTTGCTCCGAATGCCATTACTGTCACTGTATATTGCAACTCCTAGCAGGTTCTACTTATAATACGTTAACCTATCTACCTATACGACCAAAATTTTGCCAAAAAACAAACTAAATTATTTACAAGTTTTTTTTTTTTTTTTTTTTTTTTTTTTTTTTTTTTTTTTTTGAATTTTGGAAAAAGATTGCAAGAGTGTTGAGACTGCCAACTGAAAAACAATACATTACTCATAATAATATATACAACATTTGCATAAAATCATGATAAATTGGCCAGTTCGATGTGAAAACAAAATCAAATTACAACATACATTTACCTATATCAGTACTACTGGCACATACAATAACAAAAAAAAAATAAGCAACTGGGTATTTACACATGTAACGGATTTATGACACAACGTATTTCATCAAAGTAATCGAGTAACAATATACCAAAGTTTAAAATAGGATAACAAATGCAAAATGAACCCCGGAATAAAGTTAAAGTCTGTAAAAGTGGTGTTTGGGGTGTAGAATAAATGTATATAAATACAGTTACAACAAGAAAACACTGTGCATGGGAAAAGTAGTTATGTTCTTGTGCTACCCACACGTAGACTGAACCAGCCTAGAATTTTTTTTTTTTTTTTTTACTGGAAACATTGTTTTCCAAAGAAAACCCAGACAGTGATGATGCAGTATCATCAGACTACCCAATTTACCTACCCAAAACCAAATAAAAACAGATGTGACTCATAACACATAGTCACAACAAAACAAGGTCATAATCCCCATAGAAATAAAAGGGCTGATGTATATAGAGTATATATAATTACTAATTTTGAAGACATACATACAAAAAAAAAACACAATTTAGAAGCAGAAAGTAAATTTAAGATAATCACAAATTTTAAAAGGTAGAATTTTCAGGAAGAAGAAAAAAAATATTTACAAAAAAAAAATCACTACCCAGTAGGATTAGATAAAATACTACTCTGCTGACATTGCACTAGAAGAAAAACAAAAAGGAATTTCATGAACGAAACCAAAGGGGTAAATTGGTATGTCACACCTAAGTATCAAAATAAAAACTATAATATGCCAAACTACATTCCTAGACTAAAAGTGGTATAAAAACACATAAAAAATTTTTTTATATACATAATTAGGAATCTATAATATCGTACTTGCGTGCATACGATGAAAAGTGCCAACCGACCCAGCCTAACACTTGCTGTTAAAACAAGGGGGGGAAAAAAAAATCTGCCATTTTCAAAGTACACAGAATACCTCTTAAATTTGAAGAAAAAACTGCACAAAAAGGTGTGCGGAGGGGTATTTACTAATACAAGTAGCTAAATACCACTAAAAAATGTATGTATACACGACACAGGGTGTATAAAAAACACGAAATCGGGTTTCCGATTTTCGCTAAGTGAACCAAAACAAACCATGTTTGGGTCAGAAAACGCTAATATATACGACGAAAAATACATAAATTTACTATAAAATATATTGCAACACATAAACACACATAAATATTATGAAATAAAACTATAAATACGCATAAATAAAAGAATATAAGGAAACTAAATTTTATAAATAGGGCGAGTTCGTCTTTCACGTAGCCCGTAAGCGTCCTGCGAAGTCGGCTGCGGTCGATTCAATGATTTCGACTTATTCGGTTTGTTAATCGAATTTTCGGCAACGCTAGCTTCGCTGGTCGTTGCTGCTATTTCACACTCCTGTACTTCCCTTTCCGATTCATTATTTTCCTCCGATAGAGCTTCCTCCGCTGATTCACTTTTCTGCTGATGGTTATCAGCTGAATTTCCAACCTCCGGAGTTTTGTTTGAGTGAGGAGGAGGGGGGTCGATCTCGGCTGGATCGCTAGCTGAATTTGGTTGGCTTCTGTGAGTGCTGAATTCATTTTGAGTAATCGTACCAGGGTTGCTCTCTTGAGTGTCAGAACTTGGTATAATACAGTAATCGCGATGGCGTCTGCGCTGAGCGAATTGCTCTGCATGGGGAATCGATTGCTGCACATCAATAGGTGGATCGTCAATCGAATCTGGGACACTCTGTTGTTGTTGTGGGTCGTCGGACCAAATCGGGAGTCTGTTTTTAAAGGCAGAGAGGCGATCCACATGGACAACTTGAACGTTTTTGGGATTTGCAACAAGGGCGATTTTAAAATTTACCTCATTTAATTTTTCCAAGACAGTGAAGGGGCCGTTATTCAACTTACTTAATTTTTTTGTTGTGCCAGGTGCAAATGCTGGAGTGAAAAGCCAAACCAGATCACCAACTTTTAGTTTTTTGTCAACAGCTGTCTTTTCTCTATACTTTTCTTGATTCTCTGATACTTTTATTAAATGATTGTGCACTTCAGCGTACACCTTTTGCAGAGCTGGTATTAAAAGTTCACAAAAAGAGGGGGCATCATTATAGCTAAATTGGGGGGGTTGAGAAAATAAATTATAGGGTAGGTTAAGGTTTCTGCCATACATAACAGCTGGAAAGCTTGGTGACAAGCAGCTAGGGATTCGTGGGTTAGTGCAAACACTTGCTCAACCATTTTCTTCGGCACCACAAGTTTGATAGGATTATTCAATAGGGGTGACTCCCTTGTATCCTCGCATACAAGAAGATCATCCCTAAAGAAAAATCTCAAATACTTGGGTGCAACTTCAAGATTTTCACTAATTTTGCGAGCAATTTCACAGCACTTTTTATCTGTTTTCTGTAATTCACCTATCTTTTCTAAAAGGTTGGAATGTGGCATAAAAGTTGTCTCCTTCGCTACTTGTATAGAAAAGTTGCAATTGGTGACATTATCCGGTTTGCTATCTGTGGTGAACCTTGAAAGAAAGTCTGCAACGCTATTACATTTTCCCTTAATATATCTGATGGTAAATGTAAAATCAGAAAGTGTACAGATCCACTTAGCCATACGTGATGTGGGATCCTGAATTTTGAGCATGTACGTAAGAGGTGCATGATCAGTGTATATATAAAAATGAGTATTGGCAAGGTAGCACTTGAAGTGTGCAGTGGCCCATACTAATGCCAATAACTCTCTCTCAGTGGCGGAGTATCTCGTCTCAGCGTCTTTGAGTTTCCTACTAGCAAATGCGACAGGGTGAAGCATCTCATTTTCATCTAGTTGTGATAGTACTGCCCCGAGTGCTTCGCCACTCGCATCAGTATAAAGGTAAAACTCCTTATCAAAATTAGGAAGGGCAAGACAAGGTTTGGATATTAGTGCAGATTTTAAATCCTCAAATTCCTCCTGTGCTGCTTGGTTCCAAGTGAATCGACCCGTATCTTTAGTGAGGTTGATAAGATTTCTCGCTCTTTTAGAAAAATTTGGCAAAAATCGCCTATAGAAGGAGAGTGCACCGATGAAGGATCTGACAGCCTTTCGGGTGTTAGGAGGTTGGAATTTCCTTATTACTTCAATATTTTTGTTGATTGGTGACACTCGTCCTTTTTGGATTTCAAAGCCCAAGTATTGGATCTTGTCGGATAAAAATGTACACTTACTGGGTTTGAGTTTAAGCTTGTGTTGCCGAAGCCTTTCAAAAACAAGCTTAAGTTTATTTATATGGGATTCGACATCTTTAGAAGCTATTACTATATCGTCGATGTAATACTAAAATTCCCAAATTTCCTAGGTCACCAAAAATTGCAGACATAAGACGTTGAAAACTGTTTCCCGAATTCGAAAGTCCGAAACAGTTTCGATTCCACTCAAATAACCCTTTGTGAGTAATAATAGCTGTTTTATATTTATCCTCGGGACGGATAGTTTGTTGAAAAAATCCACTAGTTAAGTCTAATGTGGAAAAAAAATTTGAGCCTGATAAGGCGTCAACTGAGTCTGTGATGTTTGGTATGGGGTAGGCATCTTTCATTAGATTTTTATTTAATTTTCGAAAGTCAACAGCCAGTCTGTACGATCCGTCTGATTTTTTCACAAGAATGACCGGCGAAGCAAATTCTGAAATAGATGGGGAAATTATATTGGCCTGTAGTAAAATATTTAGTTGATCTTCCATTACCTGTCGTAAGTTATGGGGGACTCTATATGCTTTACATTTAACCGGTTTTTCTGAAGTTAGATTAATTGAATGGGGTATGGTGTCACAGCCGGGTAAGTCTAAGACAGACGTAGCAAAAACATCTTTATTTTCTTGTAAAAATTCTTGCATTTTTAATTTTAAGGGCGGTTCTAAGTGGTCTAAATTAATTTCGGAACTCCAACTGAGGTCGGCATGGTCAAAATCTGCAATTGGAGGGGGAGTATTGATATTACAGGCTAAATTACAATTATCTGGGGTTACGTTAGAATTATCAATACATTTTTGAACTTTTGCTACTAAAGTACCCTTATTTAATACTATATTGTTATCAGAAAAGTTAGCAAAGAATAGGAATAGGCCATGTTCTTGGGTACAAATGGATCTAGAAATTAAGAGGCCTGCATGTAAATTCTTAGCAAAGGGCTCTAACATTAAAATACTATCCTTGTCATTGAAATTTTCCTTCGTACATCTGACTTTAGCTAAAATTTTAGACTGGGCTGGGATTTCAAGTTTATTACACAAAGATGCCATACTGATATTACACGCCTTTTTCTCAACATCATGTTTACCTGTATTTTCACTAATATTATTTGCTTGCATTTCCTCATTTTCAGTAAATTCATAACTACCCATTTCAGAATTTTCAGAATTATCACTAAACTGCTCCCCAATATTTGCATTTACATTATTTACACTATAAAATTCTGATTTGATTTGAGAAATACATTGTTCAAAATTTTGAAAATTTTCCTCACAATGTTTACTATTTCCCGAAGCAATTTTATCAACAGTAGTACCACCCGGTAATTCTTCCATCATAAAAACCTGGCAATCACTATTACTTTCATCACATACTCTGTTACACCTTTTATCAACATTATTTTCTTCGTCACTACTATTCTGACTGTGATGAACCTTCCTTATCTCCCTACTATTCCCTAATTTAATTTTCTCTGCACAGTTTCTTATTTCAATATCTTTCGAATAGTCAGGGGTACTACTTTTTGCTATCAATTTAGCCTCAGTTTCAACTTTATGATCTATGGGATAGTTATTTTTGCAAGTATTTACACTAGAATTGTTATCATTTACATTACACATACATTTACATTTAGCACAATTATACACATTAATAGGATTATTATATACAGGTAATTCATAACATTGCATGCATGGGTCACTACTCTTACCTTGTTTGTTTACCTTTGTTTCTTCTAAACACACATTACTGTTTTTGGTACAAGGAGGGGTAAGCAGGATTTGTTTACATAGTGTTTGCTCCGAAGCTTGAAGAGAAACAGTATTTCTGGCACAATCAATGATTGCATTGTATTGTTTCAAAAAGGGCATACCTAGAATGGCATCAAATTCCTTCGCCAACTTGCCCTGCACTACAAAAAAAAAAACAGTTTGGCATTGGGTGTTATGAAATTTAAAATTCATAACTACCTTTTCAGTAAGAGGAACTTGTTCTCCAGTTACTGTCAGAATAGGCGTATAACATTGTTGCACATTATAGTCTGTGAGCGAGTTCAAAATTACACTGCTTAAGAGATTAATCGCAGAACCTGAGTCACAGAGGGCAGTTATGTTAGTATTACCTATAAGTATACTGGCAGTTGGCAAGTTATAAGACTGCGGAGAAAAAACACTATATACCGCAGGTGGGTCGGTGGCCTTTTTTGGAATCAGTTCGACTACCTCTGATTCAGCCGATCCCCGTTTAAATTACTATTTTCTGCACCAGTGGGGTTATTAGTTGCATCATTTGCTTGCTGACCCTCCGCATAATTTTGTATTCTGTTTCTACCACTTCTGTTGCTGATGTAATTATTTCCTCTGTTTCCCCTGAAGTTTCCTCTCCTGTTGTAACTTCCCCGGTAACTATTGTCATATCCTCCCCTGCTCCTAGAATTATTGCCTCTGCTCCTATTAAAATTATACACATACTGGGGGCACTCTCTAGCATAATGACCGGGTTGGGAACAATAAAAACAAGTAATACCTCTACTGGGCACTATTTCCTGGCTCTGCACCTCTCTCTCTCTGCTTTTATCACTTATTAGGTTGTCAAGTTTAGAATTTAGAGCCTCAATCTGTATTCTAAGAGTTTCTATTTCTGCATTGTTGTCCCTAGTTAGCTGAGTAGCTGCACAAGCTAGATTCTGCGGGAAATTTTGTTGATATAAAAGGGGGTTTGGTTCCTCATGTAAAGTGTAAAAAGGATTTATACTGCGGCACGCTCTTTCCTCCAGGAGAGCAAAAGTTAAAATTTGCTGTGGGGTTTTGGGATCTTTGGTGATGACACCCTTTCTGATCTCAGGTGCAAGGTTGTTTAAAAGCATAGAGTGAAGCATGGCTTCACGGCTTTTGTTTACAATGGCATCAGCTACTCCATCAATAACGGTGCCTTTGATGAGAGGTCAGATGCAGCATCAAAAAACTCTTGCACTGACATACCTGGAGTTTGCTTAAAGTTGAGGAATTTGGCAAGTGCAACATCAGGAGTAGGTGTTTGGACAAATTTATTTTTTAAAATACTTAATAATTCCGCACTAGTTTTATCTTTGTGGGGCTTAACAAATCTTGCCGCAGTACCATTCAAGCGGTTAAGGAGGGCAAATTTTTTCTCACTATCATCCCAAGCAAAAAGGGTGGAGAGACTATCCAGTTTCTCTGAAAAGTCAGTAAATGAGACTGAGCTAGCCTCTCCATTAAATGGTGGTATGTTGCACAAGTTGTCAACTAACGAATTTTTTTTTGGAGCTCTACCAGCTCCTTAGTAGGATCTCCTTTGGCCATAATTAAGTCAGATAGATACATAGAACTCCCCAAAAAAATAAAAATAGAAGGCAGAAAAGGGGAAAAATGGGGATTATAAAACTCTGTAGCACAAGAACATCACCAGTTTCATTATACAAATTTTAAAAAATATCAATATTATAGTTGACTAGATATTTAAAAATATATAGAGAAAACTTTTACTAGGCAAATATAAGTAAACAATTTCATAATAAGTAAAAACCGATACCCAGTTGCTCCAATCATATAATGTAAAACAAAATTTACAGTCAAAAACAAAAGTTTTACTTCTTGGTAACCGCAGGAATGTTTCTACACGGCACCATTTTCTTGTTGGGGTATTTGATAAAGTGATAAATAACCAAAAGAATGAATTTTGTTGATTTCAGAAATTGGAACAAATTTTACACAATTGCTAATTAAAAATCAAAACAGAGAGATGCTATAAACAAAACAAACCAAATAAATTTTGAATAACTAAAAAATTAATTAAGTAAATGAATAACTTTGCCAAAAGGTATCAAAAAAATTCTCATTTATCACCATACCGCTTATACCCAACAAGTGGTTTGACGAATTGGAACATTGTTATGGTAAATTAAATGAAATTCATTAAAACTTTATAGAACAGATTTTGAATAAGAAAAACATAAAAAAGGGTCCTGCAATCCATCCAGAATTTGAAAGGCACAAAAAAAAAGGGGAAAGAAGTTAATTAAAATAAGGATATAGATAATTAATTAAAGTTACAAAACATGATCATATCAATGTACCAATTTGCCAGAACCATGCGAGTGATTTTGTATAGTGGTTAGTACCATACCAAGAAAAAAAAAAGGTAGATCAATTTTCTTTTAATAAGAAGTTGGTGTGATTTAATTACCTTAAATGCAGCAAATAAACTTTAAGAATTAAACATAGTTAATATAAAATTTTTCTTTTACAGCTATCTACAATTCTTTTACTTCAATTAAAAGCAGGTTAAATTTATTTTATTTATTAAATCTCTTTCTTTATAGAGGAAAATAAAAAGTACTTCACAATATTTAAAAGAAGCAATTTAATATTTAAGGAAAACCAAATTAATAAACATTTTTAGAAACAGATCCAGAATTTAAATTTACTTCATTAAATTTAATTCTTTTAATAAGAATAATACAACATCCTCAAAAACAAGTAAAGAATTTAAATTTTACTTATATAAATTTTTATTAACAAAAGAAAGTTACTTGGAATTTCAATTTCAGTAAATTCATCTTAGAAAAGAATTAAATATTAAATAATTACTTGCTCTGATTATTTAAATCATTAAACAAAACTCATTATACTTCAAACAGTAAAATTAAGTAAAGGTTTAGTAAAATAAAGAATGAACTTCCATAAAGTAGTCAAACAGATGAGAGACTAACCAATAGCATGAATATGAGTTTATTAATTAATTAACAAGTATATTAATTAAGACACCGTCACGTATGTATATCAAGATTTTCTCATTGTAGAAACATAGAAATAACACAAGAATAACATTTTTATCAGTAGAAAGGAAATAGTTACCGAGACTTCCTTGGCAGACTCGACACTCGAAGTATCCACTATAGGAACAAATCATTAATGTTATTACTGGTTTGATAGTTTTATCTTTATAAACATTGGGCATTATTTGAGGAAATTTCAGGTAACCCTGGACATCTAGGTGGTCCTTTTCTCTTCCATTTCACAATATGGATCTAGGAAGCAGTATATGCTCTTTCCTTAAAGATGAATCTTAACGCAGGATTCTCGACGTAGAAAAATGGATTTCGGTGGTGTAGAAAAATGACCGGTCCTTCTTCCCGTCTTAAGTGACTGTCATAACAAAAGGACGTCATCAACCAGCGCTGACGATACTAGCTCTCTATTCCGGGTTTTTTTTTTTTAAAGACGATTGCTCGACGTTTATATATATTTAACCATCTGTGATTTCAAACTCCATATCTGAGACAAAGTTTTCCTCTTAGCTGAGAGTATCAGTTATGAGTAAAGTATATTTTTACTCTCTTCATTTCTTCATCGACTATATCTCGGGGAACCAGATACCTTTTTTCTTTACGGTACCTTCCAGTTACACATTTTTCGATCGAAATGCTTCTCAAATTCTCTGGCCACCACCAGGAAAACTCCAGGGGGGGGGGGAGGAAAGGCCCCAGCCTTCCCCTAAAAAACTCATATACCGTATCTCCCAGGCTACAATCTCCCACGCTAAACTATACCAGGGGAAAAAAAAACATTCCCCGCGAATACGTTACGTAAAACCATTGGTCGTCGCTCTCTCTCGCGGGTGGAACTACTTCGCATAGGGGTGATGGCATGTGTACAGCTGTTCCGTTTTCGCTCCCTTCTTTCGACCTCCCACGTGAACTGTTGTTTACATAAAACGGAATAATTGGGCTCGTAAAAACGAATAATAAAACTTTAACAATACGGGCCACTATCTGCCGCCCGAGTCCTGCTTTTTCCACGAAAGATCTACGGAGCAGATTAAGGCGACCAACACCGCTAAAGTTGTTTACGAAAAAACAGCAAAAATGGCGTCATAAAACTCCTGACAATACAAGCTAATATACGTTGTCTGGGAAATGGATTTTTTTATTGCCCAAGTGTCCGAGAGCATTTGAAAATTTCCCATGGTAACAAGGACCACCCCAGTGAAATTATAACTTACAGGGGAAATATAAAAATTATGATTTTAAGTAAAAGAGACAATGAATTTGTTTTAGCTTAGACATTTAAAAGAAAGAAAAGGTATTTTAACTCCATTATTTCAGACTAAAATAAAGAGAATATTAAATAAAAAACATTACGATTATTATAAAAGGAGGGGGGGGGGGCTACAACTTATATAGAAAAAATAAAGAAAATATGGAAAATTTAGAATAAGTGAAAAAAAACCTACCCTAACAATAGCGATCGTCTATAATGTGCCAATTTTCGACAGGAATGTATCATATATATATATATATATTATTTACACAGTATTAATTTTTAAATAAAGCACCATGCAGTATTATTTACTCCGATATAAATTATACAAGTATACAAGTATGAAAAAATATAAAGGTAAACTGAAAAAACACTTTTCAAATAAAAAATATCTTGTGGAATTTGGGATTTATAAATTTAACATTGATGGAGTGATCCATAACAATTTTGAGATTACTTCAAACGACTATAACAATAAGAAATAATTAAAGAGGACTGACTTACCTCTTCTCCATGAATTTTCGATGACAAGACAAATGAATAGCACTCACAAAATAAAATAATTCTTGATAAGCACAAATTGTATTTATTAGGAATTAGATGTCAACAATGAATTATGAACAATAAAGATTCGTTGTTATGTATATATATATTCCCAAATTTGGATTTGGGAATATGTATATTCCCAACAAAAATATAACTCTCTCTAATACATAAAACTACACTATATGGCCATTAATGACCGGCAACTTTCAATTTTGGACATTTTGTCGAATATTTAAAAATATACTTGTCAGATTCTTTTGGAATTTTAGGATTAAAAGGAACAGGTTTAACTTCATATTTATCAACGTCGATTTGATAAGGAGGACAATTAGGGGGCTAAAAAATATTAAAGAAAAAAAAAGAATACTTGGGTTCACCCTGTAAAATAAAATGCACGAAATGATCTATCGCTACAGAATATACATAGGCAGACATTGTATAATATGTGTATTCATTTGTGTAAGAATAGCATGTATATTAATAGAGATATAGCGATTTTTTTACAAATTTAAAAAAATGCTTGCATGTTGTTTGCTTATAACATACAGGGTTTTTAAGCAAATTTAACGCCAGTTTCAGAAAAATTGACAAAATGTAGTAGAAACAATATAGTGCAATTGGAATATAAATATATTAAATATTTAAGGAAATATGGGCAGTTGTATAAAATAATTTTTATCTGCGCATGCGCGAAAGATAACAAGGAACTTTTTACATAATTTAATAGTCAACTCTATGGAGCAATTTATTAAAAAACTGCAGTCAATTATTATAAAAATTCAGAGAGATATCGGCGTTACAGTGAGCTTTTTTTTACTTTCTCACTAAAACTCGTTGAATGATGAGGGATTTTCAACAAATTGTCATTTTTTATTTTCATACTATTTTCCAATTTTTAATGATACTTTAGTTCTCTTTGAAAAACTACCCTAACGAGCTTATTCGAATTAAAAAAGAATAATCAAAATCAAAGGATCCGTTCCAAAACTATTATAACCTGGTGAAATGATGTTTTCCAAGGCAAGCTAAAGTATCAATGAAAAATGAAATATAGTATAAAAATTAAACATGACAATTTGTGAACAATCCCTTATCATTCAACAAGTTTTAATGAGAAGCTTAAAAACAGCTCACTCTAACGCCGATATCTCTCTAAATTTTTACGATATTTGACTGATTTTTTTTAATAAGTTGCTCGATAGAGTTGACTATTAAATTATGCAAAAAATTTCTTGTTATCGTTCGCGCATGCGCAGATAAAAATTATTTTATACAACTGACCATATTTCCTTAAATATTTAATATATTTATATTCCAATTGCACTATATTGTTTCTACTACATTTTGTCAATTTTTCTGAAACTGGAGTTAAATTTGGTAAAAAACCCTGTATGTTATAAGCAAAAAACATGCAAGCATTTTTTTAAATTTGTAAAAAAATCGCTATATCTCTATTAATATACATGCTATTCTTACACAAAATCTCTCAATGTCTGCCTATGTATATTCTGCAGCGATAGATCATTTCGTGCATTTTATTTTACAGGGTGAACCCGAGTATTCTTTTTTTTTCTTTAATATTTTTTTACCCCCCTAATTGCCCTCCTTATCAAATCGACGTTGATAAATATGAAGTTAAACCTGTTCTTTTTAATCCTAAAATTCCAAAAGAATCTGACAAGTATATTTTTAAATATTCGACAAAATGTCTAACATTGAAAGTTGCCGGTCATTAATGGCCAAATAGTGTATATTATAATAGTTATAATTTTTATCTACACATTTTATTTATAAAATAATTATCAAAAGTATGCAAACGCGTAACAAATGTGCTAGTGAGTTCATAAATGTACTTAAAAAAAAATTACGTAACTGCGAATTTACGTAAGTCGCAGTATACGTAAGTCGTATACTGCGTCGTATACTGTATCCCTGTACATTTTTAGTATTATTTAATTATTTTTTTTAATTTCAGTTTTGTCAAATATGAATGATTTTTTTTTAATAAAATTTAATTAAAAACTAAATTTTAATTTTAAGAATATTTTGGTTAAAAGTTAGCTTGGTTACAAGTTGCAATAAATAATTTCAGCTTTGAAAAAAATAGTTTTTTTTTTTTCAATGATAAAATTTAATTTTGGCAGAGTTATCCAAGGCATTTTGTGGACGATTCGGGGACGCCGGGCGTTCATGTTGTCTTGTAACCTAACTCATGTTGCGTGAATCTCAGAAGAGTACGCAAAAAATTTATAAGGCACAACATATGGTTAATTTTCTTTCTGTGTATACATATATACACGTAAATAAATGTTATTTGTTTGTATGTGTGTATCTGTGTATTAATCTTGATGAATAGATTGTACATACATTACGTATGTATTCAAGATGCGAAAGAGAAATCATGACGAACTCATCAATGTTTTAGCATAATTGATAAATTAGTAGGTACGGTAAAATCTGTCAAGACGGAATCGCGAAGGGCCGGGAAAAGAATTCCGATTAGACAAGTTCCCGTCTTAGAAGTTATAGTTCTATATATAGTGTCACAGCTCCTGTGAACTGAAGTGAAATGGCATGCGCGTGTCAGAAAAGGAATTCATATTTATTTTATCATCTAATGTATTCTGTGTTAAATTGTTATGTGATGCGTTCGTCTTTTGTGATTGTTTTCGAATAAGTTATGTTTAAAATATGTAAAATGATTGCAGTTTAGTATAATCAACGGTCATCCCGGCGAACAGCGTTTTAGTTCAACACAACAGAAAGGGTAAGTGATTACCTTTAATATGTATTAAGTAAAATACAACTCTATATTTAATACTTTGAAATTTTTCCATAGAAAATTTCTCACACCTTGCATTCATAATATTCAAATTTTAATTGCTTAAAAGGCTAATTCTGGAGTTACATTATGGTGTCCGTGAACAGGGACGTCGGTTTATAAAAAAAAAAGACCGTGATTATATTTTGAAACATCGAACTATTATTGTTAGTAACATCTATATTATAAAGGACAAACGTGTCCGTGCGTAACACTGACGTCAGTTTGCGAATGGCAACACTTTACAATGAAATTTCGGTTTTGAGATTTTTACTTACTGCAATTTTTTAATTTCTAAACATCGCATATTTTCAATTTTTACATCGTTAGATAGAAAAAAAATCTACTTTCAAATGCAAATGGTTTGAAAACTGTATCGCAATTTACTCCTTTATTATAGCATTTAAATTAAATTTCAAGCTTTTTTTTTTTTTTTTTTTTTAAATCTATATGTATCACTTGCAAACGATTACAAAATATTAACCGTTTTCACTTTAAACAATATAAAAAGTTCAGCATTATACTTTAATTCTAATAATATTATAAATCTGACTGTGTACAAATGTTAGGCTGAAGCCAGCGTCAAAATGGAGCATTTAATAATCCTATATCTTTGCATATAGATTGATTATAGCCCTCGAATGAACATAGGTTGTTTTTTGTTTATTTTATTCAAATATTTTTTCTTAATAATTCAAAATTTCGTTATTTTCATAGATAATGGACATTTTTTCGTATAATATTTTAAAATGGTTAAATTTACTTTACCGTTGCTAATACTTTATCGTTGCCAAAACTAATTCAAAACCCGGAACAATAATTTTACTCAACAATTTAGTTTCAATTGAAAAATTTTCACGTGAAAAATGAAAACGAAATAAAAAAATTAAAGAATTAAAAATAAGATGAAATAATATTATTAGAAGTAAAACGTACTTTTTTTAGTTTTTGATAATAATACAAGATTTCAATATGCGTGACCATAGGAAACAGGCGAATATGACGTGTGAATCAATTCCTTACATTAATAAAACAAGGATCAGTAAGTATAGAAAGTAAATGAGTTTCACGCCCTATTTATAACGAAAACTTTAAATGTTTTTATCTATACTGATTACTAAGCATGAGTATTCGTTATATACAGATGAGAGTTTTCTGCTAAAAATCACATCATAATTTTAAGAAAAGGAAAATGAACACGAATCTATTATATTAAAATCTGACCGTGTGTTTGTATATTTCGCAACTACTCTTAGACTTAGACTATCGAACGCAACGCGATTTACTTAGTACCGGTCATCATTGATCCGTGGATGTCACACAAACTCCCAGAATTAAAAAAAATTAAATAAGATGCCAAGATTTTTTTATTATTTATTTATTTATTTATTTATTTATTTATTTTGTAAATTTTAACGAAGTTTCTCTAAAAACGGAAAGTAAATTACTCCATATTTGTGTATAAAAAAGGAGAAATAAAACAGATCAGTATATTTTTTGCACTATTTTCTCATTAAAACTTAAAAACAGAATTTATTTTCACTTTGAATAGATCGTGAAAACAAAATCTTGATTTCAGTAAATTATCCGAAAAATAAAAACATTTTCACATATTCAAACTTTATGAATCGATTTATTCTGGAGAACAAAAATTTCCTGTCAACATACTGTCATTTAAAAAACAAGATTTGTTTCAGCTATACATTAAACCAAGGAGGCAGAATTAAGTTTAAAGAAAAAGCATATACTATTTCCAATTAATGTTTTTTTGAAGGATGGCTGTTAAAACGTTTCACAAAGGCGTTAAAAATAAAATTGTTTATCAGATAAAATTGACATTTTTTTTACCCAATTCGTCTATTTCCACGATTTCATTTGGCCTTCCTTTTTGCATTGGTTGCAATTTCATTTTCGTGATTATTTGGCACAAAATTTCCCTTTTTAAAGACTGAGTTATGTCAAGGTCCCTATAACAAAAAATACCTTATTGTCTTCTATGAAATGTGATAAATAGTTAGCTAATTATTAACGTTTTTAATTATTGGGAATGAAATATTTTGCTTAATTAATGTATTTATTTTTCTTTTAATATTGCGTTAACGAAGTCACGGGTAACAGCTAGTATAAAATATTACTTTACTTTACTTTAATATAAATTATTAATTTAACTTATACGTTAATTTTACATTTACTTTAATATAAAATATTAATAATAATTAAAAAATTATTAAGCGGAATTAAATTAAATTATTATTAATTATCTGTCAATGATAATAAAAAAGTAATTCACACAAGATTTCTGCGCTACACTCGCTTCATTTGAAGAAGTATATTTTTACGGTGGATGAATTTGTACGCCAATACAGGGTCAGCCAAAAGTCCCTGGACAATTTGTGAATTTAATATTTACCTTATTAAAATCTGCGCGCGTATCTATCTATGTAACCTCAAAAACTCGGAAACCACAGGGCGCAGGGCTACGAAATTTGGCACACGGGTTGCTGGTATGGGGCCCGTGAACGATTGGGGCGAAAAATTCGAAAATTTTAAATAGATTTTTTTTTTTTTTTAGTTTTATGTTTTTGACAATTTTTTATGTTCAGCTCGTAATCGCGCGAGTTCTAACCAGTTATAAATGTTTTCTGCAATGTGAGATATCATGAGAGACGGTAGTATCTCGAGCAGCAAAAACCGAAAACCAAAAGCCCAAAACTGAAGATTCGGTCACTCCTATATATACAGCTAGTTTCAGATCAAAGAAAAAGCTAAACGTCGACATTTAATAAGCAGTAATACGCTGCCGCGCATGCGCGGTGGCGTATTACTGCATATTTTACTGTTTATTACTGTTAATTTTACGGTATAATACTGACAGCTGGGATGCCAGTATTATACTGTAAAATCAGCATTTTTTTTTTTTTTTTTTTTTTTTTTTTTTTTGCAGTGTACAACATGCTTTCTCAGGAGTATAGAATATGTAGCATTTATAGTTCGTATACAAGGAACCACAAAAATAATTCCATTATGTTATAATGTGTGGGGGAAAAATCGTTTGTGGTGCATTTTAACGATGTTATGCTACTTCAATGATTATGGAGTGTATAGAATTTATCGTTCATTTACAGAGACATACAAAATAATTCGGTTACTTGACTGACTAAGTTCGATAACTGTTGGAAGTGAATTTTTCGCTGTGGTATACATCTTTAAACTTATCAAATTTTGCGTGTATTAGGTGGTGTGTGTAAACTCTATAGTTAGCATACAGGACTACACGAAAGAACTCGCACTCATAACCGGATATGGACAGCAATAATTGAAATGTATTTTTACTGAATTATGTTGCTTATTTTGATATCTCATTTCACTTTAGGAGAAAAGAAAATTTCTTCATAATTACTGAAACGTCAGTTGAGACTCACTGTAGAGACCCGAAAAAATTTTGGTTTCCGTCTGTTTGTCTGTCTGTCTGTCTGTTCCGCGATAATTGCCGTAAAAAATATCCGATTAGGTTGAATTTTGGTGGGTATGTTGGTGAGGTACCCGGAATTAGCTTTATAGTATTTGGTTACATTTGGTTCATTCGTTCGAAAAATATAAAACATTTCTTTATAGGTCATAATGCTTTCCTATGGGAATGCAGAGGATTTTCAAATTTCATTTTTAACTGAAAGGAAATCGCATATTTGAATAATGGATATAAATGTAAAATTACGGATAGTAAATTTTCGATATGGAGGTCTTAAATATATGGAATAACTTTGAAAATTTTACCGATACATCTATTAGAATTTAGAAATTAATTGTTTAAATTATTGAATTTTTTTTTTTGCATATGTTCGGGAAATAAAAATTTATTTTCCTATTTTTTGCAAATTTTTAAATGCATTTATTTTTCTTTCCTCTTTATTTTATTCGTTGCTTAGCAACCATATTTCAAAGAATATCAAAATAAGAAATGCAGTTTTTTTATCTAAAAAATTACAAAAATAAGAAGTTTATAAAAATTTTAGAATATTATTGTATAAATCGTGTTTCATTTAACACTTCTAATTTCTGAAACCCCCGAAGTATTTTATATGTCTATAAATATGTATGTAATATAAAAAAAATTAAATTGCGGATTGTAAGATACTAAATAATATGAAAAGTGAGATTAAAAAACAATGACTTTCAGAGCTGACGTTGAGGTTCCTGATCTGTAGATTTACTAGTATTATGATGATGCTAGTGTTGGAAAGTGTTTCATAATCTATACCTGATGCATGTTTTTTCGTTCTTGTTTGTAATAAAACAGAACTCTTTTTTAACGTATTATTTCCCCACTAAATTTTTATAGATCATACTTTCAAGATAATATGATTTTAGATTTGAAAGTAGCTTTGTATTAAAGACTAGATGCACTAAAAAAATTTACACACACACACACATATATTTATTACACGCCGTATTTCATACAGTTATGAAGAATATCCTTTTTATTTTTTATTATAAATAAAACACAGCACACAAAAATGAAAAATATTTCTTTATTCAACCTTTAAGTATTGTTCTGTATTAGCCGACTTTTATAAATCAAAATATAATTTTAATCTCCAATACAACAATATTGATAAAATTCCAAGTACAAAACTATTTTTAAAATAGCTTAACAAGTAACATTAAAAAAATATGTCATTTTATTCAGTAAAAATGTACAAGCTGTACTTTATATGTAAAAAATATAAGCTGTTTAAAAAAATTTAGTGACAAAATATTATTAAACGTAAAAGACATCACAACATAAAAACTTAAAAAGTTGTTAATACGGAAAGTGCATTCCGTTTAATAAATAGAAAAACGCATTCATTAAATACATTTGACATATACCATCGGATGAATTTATTAAAATAGTAACTAGTTTTTCTTGTAACTCATAGCCACTAGATATTATAAGAAGCTCTGAAATTACTAGCTAGCAAAAAATCACATGCCGATATCAAGTAGTCATAACAAGCTATGAAATGAATCTACTCTCTCGAGTCCATTTCAAAATAAGTTCAATACCGACCAAATACTGACTTTGACGGAACCATTTTGCTTTTATATTTCTGGTCCAACTCAGTAAAATATTTCCCTTGCAAAATACTTACTACAAAATATTGTTTTATACTGGACGTACTTTTTGAGAAGGAAAACTTCCATTCATTTCTTCAAAGTAAAACATTTCTTTTAATTCTAGAAAAAATGAATTATTTTAACCATTCAAGTGCTTAATTTCCAGATATGGAGCTCATTCACAGTGACTAATTTTTATTCAAAGCACAACCTGAAAAATTAAGCAGTTGATCAATCTTATGAACATAAGCATATCACCAGCAAATATATACAATCACATCGCCGCTCAAAATATACGAACAAACACTTTTTCCGCGAAATTTCTTCAACCGAGCAGAAGCACCTCCGATCATGAAAACATAAGTAAAACAGTTTCAACCAAAAACACAATTGAGTCATATATACTTTGAAAGATATACTAAACTATCTCAAATCCGCGACCCTAAAATCCGCTCATCGTTGGGGATGTAAACAGCGTAATTTACAGTTAAGATATAGGGGGAAAATTCAAGGTTTTTTAAATTTGTATATTATTCTGTACACATTTTAATATGTAATTCCGGTTAGCATGCTTTCTCATAAAGAAAGTATAAATCTAGTAAAAAAAAAAAAATCAAGATAACGCTGGTATCAGTGGAGATACCGCCCTTTTTATCAAATACTACATTTAATATATTAATAAAACTTTTTTGACTAAACATGACATAAAATTTCGTTATTTTACGATTTTGATGTAATTTATTAGTGTATCTTTATAAGGCGAGTTTCATTGAATAATTCAAGAAAAAAAAAATTATCGGGTCACTATTATGCATATTTAGTTATGCATTATTAATTATGTACTTGAAACCTTTACGCTTAATATTTTAATCATTTTTTTATTATTTTAATTAATTGCTTTAATATTTTACTTTATTGTAAGCACTCATTATAATTTCGAGAGCATTATTACATTTAAATTACTGTTTAGAAATTTTAAACAAAACTGTGACCAGAAATCCGCAATTTTCTAAAATCTGTACAACTTCTGCTCCCAAACTATGCGGATACTGTATTTTCATGATTCTAATAATACAAACAATTAGATATGTATATCATGGTTTTATGTTACAGCTTTTTCTCTACAACTTTTCCGCTAGCTATTGTGTTTTAGAATTTCCGTTCAACGAAAGAGTGGAGCATGACATCTATATATAGTATATAGTTACCCCTAACTAGTTACGAAAATATTTTTTTAATGTGGATACATAGTTATAAACATATTAAGCACCACACTTTCCTTATTTAAGCAATTTATACTTTAAAAAAACTAACTTCATTATTTAAAGGAAATAAAAAATATCAGTACGAAATAATTTCTGCTCTTTCTCTGTATCGCTCTCACTATTGTCTTAAATACCAAAAACTGGTATATTTTCTGCGCTTCACTATTATTTTGTGTTATTCATTAAAATTTGAAATTGAATACAAGCGAATTTAGTTTCTAAGCTGAAATTTATTAGTAAAGCAATAATTGTTATTTTATTATTGTTACGTTTCATCACAAAATATTTATTACAATAATAAATCAAAATGTGTAATAAATTGGTTTAAACCTTATCTGATATCTACCTCTATGATTATTTATTCACAACAATGTGAGTAAAAAATTCACCAAATCCAATTACTTTATACACATTTTTACTTCCTCTTTTCAAGTATTAAAAAACAAATAAAAAGTTGTTTTCAAGAAAAACCTTTATATTTATTAGGAACGGCCTATTAAATTAATATAAAGGTGTAAAATCTGATGAGCATATAAATATTGTGTTTAGGAATATATTTAGAAATCAGGAATACATTTTTGGTTCCAATGTGAATTGTAAACAAATTAAGCTAAAAATGTATTTTTGCTCTAAGTAAACTACTTTTATTTAGTAAGTACACTGAAAAAAAAAGAAGTGTTGATTTTACAGTATAATACTGAAATCCCAGTTGCCAGTATTATACCGTAAAATTAACAGTAATAAACAGTAAAATAAGCAGTAATACGCCGCCACGCATGCCGCGCATATACTGTAAAATCAACACTTTTTTTTCAGTGTATGTTTGAAATTGGTGGCATATGTAAAAATAAAACTTCCAGATTCACTAATAGTCTAGTGACGAATTGCTTTTGTTGAAAAAAAATGAACAAAACACAAACTCTCTCGATTCAGTGGAATGTATTCTAAAGTATAGCTGAATTCAGAATAAGTAAAAATATTTTATTTTCGCATCTTATTATTAATAATAATATTTCATTTTGATGCTAAAGAATATGAGTTCGATCCGCCAAAGCCAGTAAAAGATGATTTTTAAATTTTAAAAGAATTGTTGTACGGATGAAAGCAGGTTTACAATTAACAATACTAGCAAAAATTATAAAGATAAATGCGAAACATCATCAAGATAACAAAAAAGTAATTCACAAAAATACGCTTAAAATGAGATGCAATGTACAGAATTTGCGATGCAAAAAATCGCATGCATATAATAATAATGACACAAAGAAAGCCGAATGTAAATACAGATCACAAAATGCATTAATTGAATATTTGGTAAATTGAAATTGAATCTAGGATATATCTACAAATTGCTGGGAAGACTCGTAGCTATATAGTGCCCAAAATTCGATGAGTCAAAACTGCGTACTTTTATTTTCTTTTTAAACTCAAATCTATTGACAGTATAAATAACTAAATTCAACTGAGGGAATCTAACAAACATCTGTGCAAAGAAAATCATTACTAAAAGTTACAAAACGGTAAATAACCAACAAAAAAAGTTGAATTTCATTTTCATTGACATATGTTTAATTAGTATTTGAGATATATAATACTAAACTATAAATTTGTAGAAATGCTTAGTTAGAATCGAAAACAATGTATGAATAGGAATAACAATAGTTTAGTGCGAGGTTTTTATACTAAAAAGTTAGTCTTATTTATTAATTCGGAAATATATACACTAACTATAAAATGGTTTGCTATGAATTCATTCAAAGTTCGTTATGAGCACTGTTCCATTTCGTTATAAGGATTCCATTCGTTATGAGCATCCATTTTAGGCACTGTTAAATACCCATTTAAAAAAATGGGTATTTAACAGTGCCGAAAATGGATACACAGTGGTAACTAAAACAGGCATGGCCCAATTTGGGCACATACCTAAGAATCCTTCGACCCAAATTTGGTTTTATTTTTTTACGTGTATCTTCTTTTCTACCATTAATTCTTAAAAAAAAAAAAAATATTTTTAATTTGTTGACAGTAAGAACAAACTAGATAAGAGTGGTATGGACGGTTTAAGGTTGAGCAACTACTTACGTATTTCGTCTAAAAAATCGTAAGCATTTCATTTGATTTGAGTTTAAACTTCAGCCAGACCGCAAATTCCCCTCTCTAATGTTAAACCTATACGCTAGGAAGGTATCCGTATTACTTAAATTTATGTGTAAAATAATAATAATAATAATAATAATAATAACAATAATAATAATAATAATAATTTTTACGTATATTTTTCTTTAAAGATGTTTCTTTCATTTTAGTTGATAAAATATTTCTGAAATATATACTTAATTTTATTTAAAATCTCAAAATATTAGTCACTGCTCCTTACACTGCACAAAAAAAGTTGTCGATTTTACAGTATAATACTGGCATCCCAGCTGTCAGTATTATACCGTAAAATTAACAGTAATAAACAGTAAAATAATGGGGTGCCAGTATTATACTGTAAAATCAACAACTTTTTTTTTTTTTTTTTTTTTTTTTTTTTGCAGTGTAGCTTTGCTAAGATTTTAACATATAAAATATAAAATTAAATATTATTTTTAAAATATTTTGTCAATTAAAAAAGAAACATCATTGCAGATTAGTACACACAAAAAGTAATCGATTAAAAATACTATTTTTTTTACGAGAAACTTAAAAAACGCTGATGCATTATTAGCCCATAGGTTTTACATTGAAGGGGGAAATTTGTGATTTGACTGATGAGCAGCCTTGACAGTTTTTTTTCTTTTTTTTGATGCATTTACAACACTAAACTAGCTCCATCAGTCTTCCCAGCATGGAGCGTTCTGTAACACCCGAAAACTAACTGTACAGGAGGTTGTCACTAAGTATGTATCACAGATTAATAGGAACAACATCGCCCCTCAAACTACCGTAAGCTTCTCGGGCGTAATAAATGATTGCATCTCCTCTGCTTTGCCATTCGACATCTTCTCCATCACAGGAATAGCAACCACTGAAAAGATGATAAAGAGAAAATTGTTAATAATCAACAATTATACTGAAGATTAAGATGAGAAAATCATTACAAACAAAGAAGAAAAATATATGTTAAGTACGAGCGTGTTGTCGTACTTTGGTGTTTGGAGGCAAAAGGAGTACAACTTCTTAACATTTTAAGGTTTTAATAACTATTCTAAATTATATACAATTATTTACAAAAGGAATTATAAAGATAGGGGAATTCGTGGGCTTATAACAAGATATCGGAGCAATTCTCCGTCAACCATCATCCGTCGAATGAATTTAAGTCTCACAGACTTACATCTTCTTCTCAACTCTACGTGATTCTGTTGGATTCTGCGTCACACAATACTTTCACACCACTACTTATAGTTTTAAAAACAGCTGACTTCGCTGTTTTACACAAAAAGAGGTTAGTTCAACTCAGTTAGTCTGAGTTAAGGAAATCAGCTTAGCTGGCTCCATTAATTGCTATCTCAGTGTATTGTCAGTGCCATTTCTAAAGAAAGGGTGTGACGTCACAATGTAACCGCTGAGTAAGTCTGTTGCTATGCCTTTAAATCTCTACGTGTGTATCACTGTTGCCATGGACTGTGGTGCCATTTAGCGATACTCATATATATGTGACATGTCTTATTTCTTGTAACAAGATAATATTTGTTTACTGTGAATAAATATTGCAGTCAATTACAGATAAATGCTAAATGTGACAACCGACATTCATTGATCGTCAGATGGGGTACGACCAACAACATCCTATAGATAAAGCCTCAGGACTGGAAAAGCTAAATTGTATGACGTAGTTGTAGATCGACCAACTTTTTAATGTGTGCATACATTCGCACTGCTATGCAGTGGCTTCGTAAATTCAATGTGAGAAATTTTACTTATGATTATGAGTTTTTAAAACGGTTCAGAAATATTTTGTACTCTTTTGTAAGGGTAATTATGAAACAGACACTACAGAAACCACTTTTGGCTGTAGAAAAGATATAGAATTGAAAATGAAATGGATTGCTGCTAGTCATCTGAAGAATTATTTTCCAACCACAGAATCTGGGGTTTGTTTTTATAGATGATTTATGAGTGATTTTTATGATCTGTGTTTGAGTAGCGGATAGTGATGAAGTTGGCGCTACACGTACGTGACGGATGATGTGACGGTCTTCCCTGCTATTGGCCTGTAGAGGGCGTCCTGAGCCTGGACGACGTGTATGCGACCTCTCTCTTATCCTCTGGTCCCGACATCTCATCACAGTGGAGTCAGAACGGCCTAGGTGGCTGGCTACTTGCCGAGCTGGCAACCCAGTTTCCATCATCCCGATGATTCTTCCCCTCTCGAACTCTGACAGCTGATCGTATTGTCTTCGATGGCGGTGTAGTGGCATCCTTGAGCAAAAAGTACCAATACTGCAACAGAGTAAGCACAGGCAAAATGCTTCTGAGTGCTCTTTTTATACACCAGAAGAGATCAAAGTTCATCACCCTCAGCTGGCATTATGTAATGCGTAATCATGTTGTATTGTTAATTTGTATATCTGTCAAAAACATACCCACTCGCCAAGTTTCGCTACGATCCGATTATTACTTCTTCATGCGCCAATTTTTATGGCAATGACTGTAAATTTATTAATAATGTTGGGGAAAATATAATTGCTGTTGTAAAATTTCTTAAAATTTGACACTCGAAATTTCTGTTTGTTATTTGATAAAGAGGTGGAGTAGATTTGATTCAGTTATTTGTAACACTTATGAACAAGTTAAATTTTTGTTATTCTACAGTATTAAAGAATATGTGTCTCGTAAAATATCTGTCCGTAAAAAATCTAATTATTTTTAAGCAGTTATTCAGAAAACCATATTGAAATGTAGAACGGATTTTCCATTCTATACAAAAATAATTTTTGTGAGAAGTTTTCAACATGATTTTTTAAATAAAGATTACATAGTGTAGTTTTCAAGTAGAATGAAGAAAAGAAGTGAAAGAAGCAAAATTATTAGCTTAATGACCAATGACCAGGTAGAGAGAGCGAGGCCAGATCTCTTTATCTTTCAAAAATATATCTTGTTCTCTGTCATAATACAAAATTAATTTATCACCGGATGTACGCCAGGAATTAACAAGAACATATTAACAGTGTAGATACCGAGATGGGGTGCGAGAGATTACGTCTGAGCAAGAACACAGCAAACAGAGAATTGTGTCTCAATTAGCCACACGCTGAACTTTCCAAAATTTCATTATATCGCCAAAATGTTACATTATTTGGCAAGTTTCCCTGAACAGATCCCATATTATTTGAAAATTAGAATTGTTTGTTACAACCATATTTGCAAGTTTAGCATTGATTGATTTTAGCAAATAACGGAAAATTCTAGAACAGAGATAATTTACATTACATGAAAATATACATACATAAATGGTAGAACCGGCGACAGACTTCCAATCTTTATCTGAACAAGAGACATCGCTAGGTTAAAAACAAGAGATTCCGCTAATGATATTTTTGCGTATGGGAAATTGAACTTATTTTGTCAACGTCAAGTTGACCATGATCTTTGTCAACATCTCTGATGATAAAAAACTGTATAACAAGCAAGTAAGAATAATGTTATCACTTATCTTTTCTCTACGAGAGGCATTAATAGACATAAACTGATCAAGTTAACTACCTCATTTGGATAAAAATGAAACTGAAAATGTTTTCTCAAACTCATGGAACCATTATTGTTCATCGCGAATTAGTCTACAATGGTCGAGCGGTCAGTACGTAGTTCAATTGCGAATGTCTGCGGCATTTGTAGAAGGGTATTTGGCGAAAGCCACAGAATTTAAAGCACATGAATAATCTATTTCTCCATGAAAGCAATGCTGCATGGTCTGCACCGGCCAAAATTTTTAGACCCCGATCTCGGCACAGCTCGAATGGAAACTACTTTGGCTCGACTCAGCCAGGTGTAAAAGATAAATGTTCGGCTCGGGCTCGTCCCGAAACGTTTATATTTTCAAAGTTAAAAATTCAGCCCAACAAAAATTATTGAAACCGGGCCCGACTGAGTTTCTACAAAATATACCGATATAGTTTAAACTACAATTATGCATTTTTGTGCAAAAATTTCACAGCATACTTCAGATTATACGTTTTCAAGCCATGGAATACAGGACAGCAACATTAATGATCACGTAGACTATTACATTAGAGTCAAGACTCAAGGACAAAATAAGAAAAAGCTAAAGAATTTGCTTTTTCTTCTCAAAATATCTCCTGTCGTATGGGTCCCACCACGAAGCGGTTTGACTCATTCGACTCGACATCGATAGAGCTTACCGATTTTAGTTCCCAGTTTCACCACCAGGGGGCGCTTTTCTATCTCTGTTTCTATGGGCCGGATCACGACTTGGTATGGCTCATTCGACTCGACATCGATAAAGTTTACTGATTTTAGTTCATTTTTTCACCACCAGGGGCACTTGCCTATCTCTGGTTCTATGGGCAGGATCACGACGGGGTATAGCTCATTCGACTCGACATCTATAGCCTTAAAAATTTCAGTACCCGAGGTTTGTATAGAACAGATTGCGCCACCTGGTGGTGGAAGGCGGAACTTGCAGCGCATGGGCAGCACGATTGCTATACGGTGCCGCAGGCAGTGGGGACCCAAGCCGGAAGTTCGTTCAGTTAGAGGTTGATACTATTCGATGTGAAAATTACGGGATTATCCGGTGCCGAAGGCAGCGGGGACCTGGGTCGGAGGTGCGTTCGGTTCAAGGGTGACGCGAGCCGGAGGTTCGTTCGTTTCTAGGTTTTATACAAATGGAGAATTCAGTTATAGATTCGAGGCCCCGATGTAAATTAGGGGCCCGCTAGCGGGCGAAGCCAGCTAGTCATCTATTAATTACGTCACACTTCAACAGGCGGGGAAGTGATCTACAAAGCGTGACAGGGGGAGGGAATGTCCACTTTATGACGTCAAATTATGGAGTCATTATTTGCAAGCAGCATAATAAAGTTAATTAAAAATGTGTTTTTATTGAGGTAAAATTAGGTATAATTTCCCTAGTCCTTGAAATGTAACAGCGCGAAGTAAAAGAGTACAAGATCTTAACGATTTTATAGTATTTATATCAGTAGGTAATGGATAACTTTTTTTGCATAAGATTAGCATAAATTAATAATTACAACTAATAGTTGTGACGTCACAACAGGAGGAGCGGTTAGTATAATTCGAGTGTGATAAACTGTGACATAAGAGGAGAGAGGAGTACAAAAAAACAAACACAAGAATTGCGTAACGTAATTAATCGACAATCTTATATTTAAAAATCTATAATAAAAAAATGTAGATTTTTCTAAATATTTATATGTAATTTTATAAAATCAGCGTAAATTTCCTAAAATTTTGTTGATGATATCACTATTATTTTTATGAAAGAGAAAAAAAGTGACAGCATTGGAAAAATTAAGTCCGCCCAGAGTATGTGGAAAAAAATATGGCCGGACTTGGCAGTAGTCTGGTGAATAAAAATTAAGCCAGACCCGGGCTCGGTTCAGTATTCCATTGTACCGAACACTCCTTGTTCACAAATTTCTCGACAACAGTAAGGCAGTAGTCCCATAACAAACTTTATTTCGGATTGGTTAGAAGCCAAGGTGATGGAAAGCATACCTTCCTCGACTGTACCATGTTGTGTGATTAACCGAACAAACGATCTCTTGATTTCATTTTGTTAATTTTATATTGTTTTTTTCAAAATTTATTTTATGACTTTGTGGTTTGTAAGAACAAAAACTTACTTACAGCTTTCTGTGGGTCTGCACCTTAACACGTTACCGCTTTCCCATCCGCCTTAATTTCCAGATTTAGACCTTGACGATGCATTGCTGGGTGAGGTGAGTATTTCGAAAAGTAAAATGTTGTTTAAACTTAAGAGCCTGTACAGTCATGCGAAGACACCCGCTAATGTTAAACCTACTGGAGAATTGAGGGGGGTCGGGCAAGAAAGTGATAAGCACCATTTGTAAACTTCTGAGATATATCAGTTTGAAAGTTAGATCAATTACTCAAATCAAGATATGTAACATAAAGTTTCTTTGCCAATGTCTTAGTAACACTTAAGGTACTCCGAATAAAAATATGGCATTACTTTAATGATATTACTATTACATTCTTTGTAAATTAGCTATCTTCATTGGAGGCATAAACGTCTGGGGCAAAAACAAAACCTGGGACATATGCTTTCACCAAGTGAAAGAAGAAACAAATAATATGTAGGATATATTAATTTACAATAATAAGCAACAGATTAAGTTGTGTTAGATTTGTGTTACATTTATTTCACCGAAAATTTGGCTTGGAACTTTGTTGCCCCGACCCCCTTAATTCTTTTCAAATTTCTGGCTTGCATTTTGCATGAGGCTACTTTCACTTTCGGAATCGGTTCCAAAAATAAAAGTAGTCTCATAAAAAAAAAAAAAAAATATGCAACCAAAATCGAAAAACTAAAAACTAGTCCGGTTAGAGATCGACCTGAACTATCTTATGCAAAAAAAAAAAAAAAAAAAAAAAAAAAATCGTTTAAAAGTATTTAAAAGCAAGTGAGAAATTTGAAGGGAACTCTCCCATAGGTTTAATATTCGAACTCGAGTGTCTTCGCCTGACAAGTGTAGTCTCCTAGCATCAGCTTGTGAGTTTCTTCGCATGAGTTGTGTACATACTCTTAAGTAAGTAATGATTTTTTTCATGAACAAAGTCAGTCCGCGAACTTTTGTAACACCCATTATTTCAATCATTCTGACTTCAACTTTTGAATGTACACTGAAAAAAAAAATTTTTGATTTTACAGTATAATAATACTGGCAGCTGGGTGCCAGTATTATATTGTAAAATCAACACCTTTTTTTTTGTAGTGTATAATTTGGAAATTTTTATGCATACCTCCAAGTGTGTTGAGTTTCTTTTCACAGGAACCAAGTGTATTCTTGAAACAGGTACGTTTATAAAGCTGATAACAACAACAACTGACTGTGACTGTCGCGATCAAAGGAAGAGAGTAAAGCCATGGGAAAGCCAGTACTTTTTTCTGCAACTGAAATACAATGATTTTATTATTTCAAACTATAAAAGAAAAACGTAGGAAATTGTGAAAAGTGATGTTAAAGAAATCTAAAATGCTGTTTTTTTTTTAAGCTCATACAGACAAAATATACAAAAATCTCTTAATAAGCAGGAATAGCGTCAGATGAAGGAAGTCGGGGGTAGGAAGTATATTGAAAAATGTCGTTTGCGACATAAATTTAGATGTTGTATTAATTTTTTATGCGGAGATATATTTTAATATCAGGACAAGCAGTTTTGTTTAAATTTTCGAATCTATCAGCAACATTAATATGAGCAAACTATATTGTTTACGTTCACTTAATGGAGCCTGTAACATGTTCTGCTGAAAAACTTCCTTCTACACTGTAAAAAAATTTCGTAAAATTTCAGTAGATGTACTGTAATTTAACGGTACTTGTACCGTTTTCACTCTTTACGGTATGAGTACCGTACTTCTAAGGTATGTTAAGCGTAAAAAAACCGCATATGCGCCATTTCGATTATAAACGGTATTTGTACCGTAAAATGATTGTTTTTCAGTAAAAAATCGCTATTTATACCGTAAAATAATTATTTTTCAGTAAGGAAAAAGCTGATAGACCCGCCTCGGTGTACGGCAACCCCTGAAGTTTGTTACGCCGTACGTAACAAGAGCTCTTGCTCTTGTTACGTAATGCGTTCAGGCCTTAGGAGAGGGGGAGAATGCAGCCAGAACATATCATTTAAATAGTTTACGGTACATATACTGTCAAGTTAAATTACGGTATATATACTGGTCACAAAGTTGCCAGTATATGTACCGTAATTGCTGACCAAAATTTTTTACAGTGTAGCTTTCTTATAAACTGTCAAAATCTCTGGTTCCCTCCATTATGAGATAAGATGTTTTTACCCATTCTTGAATTTTTAAATGCAAAATAATAAAAAGATATTTCGATAAAAAATTAAATTAATGCTATATTTTCAATCCGTATAAATCACGCATCCAAAACTTCATTAAAATAAATTTAATAGTTTGGATTTAAGGTTTTTTTTTTCCCCCAAACATGCACGATTTTACCACCATTTTCCAACACCAAATCCTACTTAAATTCGAAATCGAAAGTAAGTACAAAACATTAAACACATTCTTTACTCATTTGTATTATTGGGTTTCATATTTGTAATACTAAGGCTTTTATTGGTATCCCACTGCTCTTCACACCCATTTTTAAAACTTTCCAACATGGTTGAAGTGTTATGGTTTCGGTTTGTCTGTCTGTCCGTGCTCTAACTCTCATAAATAAACTCGGATTCTCATTTTCATACATTATTGAATTTTACTGTTGAATGTTCGGTATTGAAAATGAAATGTGTAATATTAATAGTTCATTTACAGGGACTCACAAAAGATTTCCATTAAATTATGGTCAATGGAGAAAAATCGTTTTCGGTGCATTTTATTGATATTACGGTATTTCGAGCATAATGAAATTAATATGCATTACTTAGGAGGACTACAGCAGGCTTTCACTGGAGTATACAATTAGTAGCATTTATAGTTCAATTACAGGGACGTACAAAATAATTCCTTCACATTATGATCTAGGGTAAAAAATCGTTTGCGTTGCATTTTGAACCTGTTGTATTACGTGAAATATAGTGATTCACAACAACTCATTTTCTATAGATTATGGAGTGCGTAGGATTTATCGTTCACGTATTGAGACGCACAAAATAATTCAGTTTAAAAAATGACTATCATCGGTAGTTGCTGGAAATGCCTTTTTCGCTGTGGTATGCAATTTTATGTAAATGTTAATGTAATAAGTGTTTCTTTTAGATGCTAAAAGGTGTAAATTAACAACATAATATACAGTAAAATAACTTTCATTAGATTGCTGACATGTTTCGGCTCACTCCGAGCGATTTTCAAAAACAAATGAGAATATTCTATAATTGCACGGTCTTTAAAGTTATTATTTGAAATGCTTGATAGCATTTCAAATCGTATGAAAAAAGTGAAATGTCTTAATAATAGTATGTTAGCGATGGAAAGTGTTTCATAATCTATGCCGGATGAATGATTTTTCGTTCTTGTTTTATTACAAAGCCAAAATGAATGTAACGCAAATTTTTTTCTATAAATTAGTATACAGGGTGTCCCCAAAAGATTGAAACGCACGTTAACTTTTTACCTGTTGAGATACGCAGGCAAAGTAAATTGCAAAAGTGTTCAGAATAAGTTACGAAGTAAGATTATGTTGATGAAATAAAATTGCCATTAATTTTCAAAAAGATACCCTTTTTAAATTTTTATACAGTTCCTGAGTCCTATAATTTATATTTAGATAATTCTCTGTAACATGTAAAATATTAAAAATTTAATTCTTCAAATATCAAGCTCACCTAGTTAGGATACGTTGGTTTATGGATAAAAATGCAAGTTACTGACGTAATTTTCAGCAGTAAGTGTATTTTACTTTTCTAAAATGAGAACCACTTAACCGTAATCTTAAAACACGTGCAATGAAATTTAAATCGTATGAAGTAAGAAAAGTGCGAGCTACAATTAACCTGATCGCAATTCTGCTTCATTTCTGAACTATTGTAAAAAACAAATCTTGTGCATCAAAATTACGATAATTCTGACATCAGATTTACAGATGAGCAGCGCAGAAGATAGTTTACTTATGCAAAAAACAACTCTCTTGAGGCTCTGGCACCCCTTCTTTCAGAGAAGTGCCTTGGCACTTTCTCTGACACGACAACAACAACAACAGCATTAGTCTTTAAAAACGAGAATTACAAATTGCTCTGAAAGTACTTTTATTATTGGGAAAACCGGAGCTGGAAAAATACGGTAATCAAAGAAATTCATAAAAGAGTTAATGAGCAGTTAGGGCCGGAAGCTACCGAGTGTCCTAAAAAATGGACTGACTGATTTTAAAATTCAATAACTTCCAAACGGTGACAGATATTAACAAATTCTTCCAGAGAGTAATGTATGATGTCAGGAGTTTTTTTACCGTGATTCCTGATTTTAGTTCGAATTATCAGCATTAGATGGCGCTGCGAGCAATAGACACCCAATCAAGACAAAAGCAGAAATCACTCAGCATTGATGTGAAGAAAGAAGATTCAATACATGGAGTGGGTTTTATTCACCAATAAAATCTTATTGAGAATCGGACACTAAGAACAAGATTGTACTAGCGAATGAGACCCACTCCATGTATTGAACCTCCTTCCTTCGCATCAATGCTGGGTGATTTTAGTTTTGGCCTGGATTGCACTCTTATTGCTCACAGCGTCATCTATTGATGGTAATTCGAACTAAAATCAGGAATTGCAGTAAAAAAACTCCTGACATTTTACATGACTCTCCTGCAGGAATTTTTGAAATATATGTCACTGTTTGGAAGTTATTGAAATTTAAAATTCATCAATCATTTTTGGGACACCCGGTATGATGGTTTTGGCTCCAACATGTGTTGCTGCAATTAATGTCAAAAGCAAGACAATTCGCTCTGCGCTAAAAGTACCAACGTGTTTTAGATCGTTCTCTGATTTATAAAGTGAAGCAGCAAGAAATCTATAGCTCAGCATGTATCTAGTGTCATTTCTCCCTATTGACGAATTATCTATTATTGGATGTCGTCTTATGACTCCCATTGAACAAAGATGTCGCGAAGGTAATTCAGATAGCATTGAGCTTTTCCGAGGCTTATTTGCTTACCTCATTGGAGATATTAGGCAGCTACAGCCTGTACAAAGACACCCCTCTATATAAGCAAGATTCTATAAAATACATTTTTTTGGGGCGGACAAACAATGATTAGGACTTCTGAAAAATGTTTCACCTTAACAAAGTCTATGTGACAAAGCGACGATCACCAAAGACAGCTTCGATCTGTGGATATTGGTCCAAAGGAGTTGTCACATGGAGCAACTTATGTTACTTTTAGTACGTCGTTTACAGGCGGTTCCCATTGAAATGTTTTTCGCAAAGGATAAACTCGACAAAATTAGAATAATGTGGACTTTTGCTGATAGATTAGTATTTGACCTAGGTTACCTATGCACCTGATGTCTGAATAAACACTTGAAAATGAAGATTCAACAGTTGTTTTCGCAAACTTACTTTTATGTCATTAAACACTAATCATAAAAGTAAAATACTTTTTTTTATCTTAAAATGTTATCATGTAAGTTTATGCGACTAAATGCTCCGAAATTTCAGCCTGGCGAATGCTAGTGAGTATTGGTAAAAAGTATTTTAATTTTTCGTCTCAAATTTGATGTCATATCCACTGTCTTTTTGTACTTATCGATATTCATGACGTTTGTATTGTTAAAAAATACTTAAAAATGTCTTTTATTTCAAATATGACGTGATTTGTTTTTCAAGCGAAATATTTTCTTAGTAGTTTAATTCTTGTTTATCTTTTTTTTCTGTTAATCACGGCGTAATTTTTGGCAGAAAACGTCTTCTGTAGGTAACTGGTATTCATGCTTCATGTATCAGTTTAAAATATTTGAATTTTTCGCTTGAAATATGACATCCTATTCCCTTACTTAAAAATGTTTGAAAATTTTTATTTCATTTTCATTATTTACGTGTAAATGTTTCAATTGAAAATTAGTTGCTGTTGAAAAATTATTATTCCGGGTTTTGGAGATTTGACAACTATATACAGGAATGGCCAAATTTTATAGGAAAAATGTCCATTGATTCTCTGTAAAAATAATGAAATTTTGAATTATTAAAAAAAGAAAATGGAATAAAGTAAATGAAAAATAGCCTAAAACTTTTTATTGGTTGTTATAATCCACCAATATGCAAAGATAGAAAGGCATTAAATCATTCGTTTTGACGCTGACTTCAGTCAAACATTCACATACATTTTTACATTTATAATTATACTATTAGGATTATTATAACACTTACCTCTATCGGGAAGGACAATGAGATGACTGTGAGAGCTGTACCAATATTCTGTATCGAGCATTCAATGGCAATCGTCTTTCTCACTGGTGGAGGTTGACGAAGGCAGAAGGCCAGGCCGTAGCCTAGGGACAGTCCCACAAAAGGCAAGATGACGAGTGCCACGTAAAATTGCCATCCAATGCCGTCGAAGATGTCTGGAAAGATGATGAGTTCCATGGTCTGACAAACGAAAATGATGGCGAAACCTGCATAACTACCAGCCTGAAAAAAGAAAGACGTTATTATAACGGACTTTAAACAAAAAAGAGTTATACAATTCGTTTGTATGTGGGTTAAAAGCTCCAGCAGTCAGCCAGTTGTCAGCTTTGCAACAACCCAGCATAAATTTCTGATTACCAGCTGTATAAAAATATGCATGATGCATTGATGATGGCTGATGACTGATGACTTACGAAAGGTGACTCATCATAGAGAAATTATGATATTCCATTTTGAACACAAAATAAAGTATTTATAAAGCATTTTATCTCATTAGGACTGCGTGTTGGGGTGGCTGAACATAGGATCATTTACCATATATATATTTTAGCTTCCATTACAAAAAAGGAAAACGCCGTCTTTTTGAGCCTGAAGAAAAAAGATGAACTCTTTTGGAAAGAAAAAAATGCATCAAAAATCATAAAGGGAGTTAAAAATTCAAAAATAAAATAGAATAAACTTATATAAAGAAAAATACCTTGTGGTATCCATATTTTTGGCTTTCAGCATAAAAACAAAACCCTTTCAGGGACAAAGTGCTTTCAGTACTAAAATGTTGAAATAAATGACTGGCACCGGAATACAGTGGCGCAGCCAGAATTCGGTTCTAGGGGGGGTTTTGAGTTTATAATACAGATTTTCGCCGGTTATATGAATCATCGGTTAATGGAATCAGTCTTTTAAATGAATGAAATCATAATGCTTTTCTCCGCAATTACGTTGGTTATGATTCATTTAAACAGCATTTACAATATTAGAGTTACAAACTATAAAATGCACCAATGAAATAACACAAAACTAGGTTAGATTTATAAAGTGTTTAAAAATGATGAGGGGTAAACTTAAAGATGGAAGAGCACAGTACAGCAAATAATTTTTACGTAGAAAATAACAGAGTTGGAATCCATTTGTTCAATCAACAAGAACGAAAAATCAGGCGGAGGGTGGGGGGTATGAAGACGGTTATCTTACTTATAATAAAATCCAAAGGCGAGAAAGTGTCTGTAACGGTACCGGGTTGTACCATCTTACTTATAATAAAATCCAAAGGCGAGAAAGTGTCTGTAACGGTACCGGGTTGTACCACTCTGCGATTCGACTGTAGTTTAACGCCATGTTAGGCTTACTGAAAAAGAAGTTATATTATCTACTTTCGTCGTTTAAATATTTGTAAAAGCATATTCAAGCTACTAAATCTTTTAATTTTGTTTAAAACCTTAAAACACTATTTCATAAAAAAAAAATGTATATTAACATTTCTGTAAAAAAAAAAAAAAATCTGTAAGCACTTTTTTTTTCAGAATGCGGTGATTTATTTTCTTGGGAGAGATTTAAGCTTGATTCAGTATAGTGTCGCCATCTACTGGCGAATTTTGAAATTACTTCCATCGTTTCGGATTTCGGGTCCTCCCGAAATTCACGATTATTTGACAAAATTCATGTTTTTTTTTCGTGATTCTTTGACAAAATTTGCATTTTTTCTGCTGTTCTTTGACAAAATTCCATTTTTTCGTAGTCCTTTGAAGAAATTTGCGTTTTCTTTTTGCGATCCTTTGAGGAAATTTGCGTTTTTTGCTATTCTTTGACGAAATTTGCCTTTTATTCACGATCCTTTGACAAAATTCGAGTTTTTTCTGAGATTGACAAAATTAGCGGTTGCTTTTTTCGATCCTTTGACGAAACTTCTTTTTTCGCGATCGCTTAACGAAATTAGACATTTTTTCGCAGTGCTTTGAAGAAATTTGTGTTTTTTTTTTTCTAGACCCTTTGAAGAAATTCATATTTTTCCGCGATTATTTGACGAAATTCGCAATTTTTTTTTTTTGCGATCCTTTAACCAATTTTTTTT